>JAREIS010000063.1:4352500-4952500 GCA_030060385.1 Muscicapa striata striata
AAAATTAATTTTTTAGTTTTATTAGTGTGATTAGCAATGTGCATAGTACTCTGTATTTATGTGTTTAATATAATGCCCACAGGGTTTTCTGACTTTCCAGATGTTGCTTGGAAATCTAGGAAATCTGTTTTCCAAGATAGTGACTTAAGGTAAGAAAAACTCTCAGAGGCAGTGATGAGGATACAGAAGAACTGTGCCCCAGAGTTAGTGGGTTTGAAATGACTTTGACTTCTTTATTGCTGAGTATTTAAAACAGTAAATAGAATGCTAATGGTAGAGACCAAGAAGAGCTGATTTGGAGGGACCAGGTACAGTGCAGCACTGTACCTAACACAAAGCTCCTGTCCATGATGGAGGTTGGGAGAGATTGTTTGTTTTATTTGTATATGTCAATATCAAAAAATATATGTAAATATTGCATTTCAATATTCTTTTGCTAGCTTTGCAGCAATTCACTACACCTAGAGACTACCTTTACCTGCATCTTACAAGGCCATATAAGATACCAGGTTTGAAACACTACCACTCTGATTTAGAGGCTTTCATACACCAGTTTGCAGGAAATGTAAAACTGCAGACAATGAAATCACAAGTGAAGCCACACAAGCAAATGGCAGTTTTCCTTTTCTGGCTACAGCTCTTCTTTGAATTTCAGATTCAAGATATTGTAAAGAAGTCCTGCAAGTTATCAATAATCTCACAAGATTAGTTGTGTTTCTGATGTTCCTCTGGAAATTGAAGGAAAATAATTCCTTCACATAAGACTGTTATGTAAAATCTTCTTACCTTAGTTCCTGAAGTAGGTACAAGTCCCACAGCTGCCATATATGTACTTCCAATTGTCTTGATTTTTTCAATATCCTTATAATATTCTTTGTCCATAAGCTTTGTTTAAAACATAAAACTGTTAAATATTACATAATATTTTAGACAAGCAACCATAGTTATCAGACAATATGTGCAAGTTCATTAAACCATAACATATTTGCTAAGTTGAGTCTGGCCCACTTTGAGGTCACTAAAAAAACTACCATTAACTTTCATTTTTGGTACTCTTCCTATATTAGAGAAAATTTTGGTCACAGTCATGTGCCTAAAAGTACAAATTTTGCACTTTGGAGAAGCCAAGTGGACATCAACTATGATTATATAGGAGGTTTACAGTAGTGTTGTATTTAACAGTTCAAGAGTTACTTCAGGTAATCTCATTGATAGTTATTTGGTAGAACTGATATGGTCAAAAGACAAAGTGTTTAGACCTTACCTCATCAAAATCAGCAATAATTTCATTTAACAGGCGTAAACATTCCACTCCCATATTATTGCCATCCAATTCGATGTAGAAATCATTGAAATTTGGGATGGAAGCAAACATCACTCCCACTTGTGAATATGACTGGTAATAAAGGTCCTGTAGTTCATAAGCAGATGTAATTTTTATTTTAAAAGATTAATCTAAATTAACCATCATTATTACAATACTTACTCTACTACTAAGCAATAGCTAGGACAAAGCCATCAGTTTTTCTAGAGAGAAAAACAGACTTCTTAAAATAATGTTGAAAGATGTCTTCACTCAAGACCACAATAGAAAATTAACACCTAGGGTTTTAAACCAATTTAAAACCATTAGGTTTTTTTTTCTTCTGTTTATACATAGAAGCAGTGAGCCAAAATTTGGAGAAAGTTTTAACAGTTATAAAACTTCTATTGTATGAGAAAAAAAAATACATTTTTTCAATCTTGTTTTATAAGTAAAATAAGAGATGGACCAATTTTATCCTGCAGTACATAACTGGCCTCACTCCAAGTCTTTCCATGTGTTGTAGAGTCTTATATAATATAAAGCTGTTCTGTATGGTAAGGTTTCTGCTTAAAAATTTGGAAGGCTCAAGGAAAACAAAATCACTCTCCTGTGGTTCAAATACTTTGACCCAAAGTCTCAAGAGCAGTATCATGGACATTACAGCTGCTCCAGTCCTGAAGGTTTTTAGATGATTTTCAGATGACCAGAAGGACTCTCATAAGGCCTTCTTGAACCAATTTTTTTAGCCACTGCAGCCTTTTATGTTAATCTATCTCTTCCTTGAGTACATACAGTTCTCTGTTTATAGCATTAAATAAGTGTCTGGCAGTTCATACACCTCACCATTCAGAACCAAACTGAGCTCATGCAATACTGTGATAAATTCCAATATCCTACGCTGACTAGAAAATGAAAAAAAAAAGTGATTTACATGCAGGTACTTGGTTACATTGATGTTGAATGACAATCTTCCCTTATGCTGAATTTTATTAAAATTCTTCAGAGAAGGAGGACTGTATAGCAAAACAAATATTCTCAAACTAATTCTTGAACACAAGTTTTTACAAAGCTACTTTTTTTGCATGAGCAACATTTTTTCCCCAAGCCTTTTTTGAAAACATACAGGTGGAAGGCGGCTCAAACAACACCCATACAATGTGCCTTTAAATTTTATTTTGGTTTACCATATTTCTTGGATTAGACATAAGAAAGTGCTGTGCAACATGGGCTGGCAACAGGTTGAAAAGAATTCTTTTATTATCCAGCTTGACTCTTTCCATATCATCTCTCTCTTCTTCTGCCTGTTGGGATAGAGGAAAAGAAAAACCTTTCCAAAATGCAAAAAATTAGCTGAGCCTATCAAATAGCTTCTATTAATTCATCCTTTGAAAATAAAATGAACAAAATGTAGATTGAGAACAGTTCTCCTGTACCATGTTTCTACATTAGGCAAAAATCCCTTTAAATCCTTCGTAATTCAAGCTAAAGTCTCTCAGCTGTTTTCAGGGTTTGATCAGCTAAGTGCATTGGTATCTTCTGTAGTTCTCTGTTCTTTTAAATAGAAGCTTGATATGTTTACAGAGTAAGCCAGAATAATCCCATTTAAGTCACATCTGGCCTTGGAGGCCAGTTACTTCCCAGGTAGTTCAACACAGTGACAGCAGTATTCGATCCATCTTTCAGACAAGGGAAGCCAGAGAGAATCTCCAGTATTTAAAGCTAACCTATGGACTTTGCAGTAAAACTGAAACAAATCTGGTAAGGCAATAACTTCAACAGAGAAAGAGATTTTAAAATTGAGCATCCTTAAGAATGATGTGCAATTTTTAAAAAATTATATGAAAATAATTATCATTTCTAGACTGTTTAATTGTGTTGGTGTTTGTCATGAAAATATATATAGTTCCTTCACAACAGAAATTCTGTTACTGATGTGAATGACAGCATTCAGAAAGAGTGCTTAGGAGTTCACACATCTGAGGTCTCTAACCCAAGTTACTGGCATCTTATTATAAATAAGTGCTTGACTCACAGAGTTAGTGTGAGTCACACAATAGGAAATTATTTTAAAAATGAGACCCGTTATTTGAAAAATATTGAATATCTAGGAATCCCATTTGGGACTCCTAGATTTGCAAATTCCAGCTTAGTCTTTCGTAGATTTATCTGCAAAATTACTTCTCTGGAATTTGCTCCTTGTTCTTAGAGTGACCTCTGGTCTCACACTGATTTCAATTAGAAAACACCTGATCATTATCATACTCATCTCACAGAAACTGCAGCTTATTCTTTGTTCCTCAATCACACTCACAAGTCATCTACTGTGATCTGACCCCAATGTGATTTTGTTTATCTAATTACAGTCAGTAGAAGACTGGAAGGCCAAATTCTCAGGCTTTGTTGAGAAGCCCCAGTCAGAAAAGTTACTGATGAACCTGGTCTAGTCTTTCTTGGTGTCCCATTTATATCTGAAATTTGGTATCCTGATCTATTACAAAGTCCACATATTTCTCAGTATCCATTCCTATCTAAGTAGGAGAAAACCAGTCACCTCTTGCCTTCATATATTCTAAAAATATTATTTAATGTGATTTTTTTTTTTCAGGAAGCTAAGTTTTATTTTTCATGACAAAACTTAGGAAACAATGTTTTTATTCTAGTTACACAGTCTGCTTTGCCCTGCAGTTTATTCTATATTTTTAAATTTCTTTACAAATAGAAATAATTCTGAAAGAAAACTGATTTTATAAACATAAATTCTTCAGGAATTGTTGCCTTTTAAAATAAATTCTCAGCTCCTACTCTAATTTGGGTAATAAGAAACAGAACCTGTTCCAGAGGTGAAATATCAGTAAACTTTAAATAGCAATTAAGTTTTGCAAGAAATGTACCTGAAGCTTTTATTCTAAGTATCTATCTCCTGCTTGTGATCTCTTTTCTTGACACTTCTTTTGCTGTTTAAATTTCACATGCTCTTTTCCTAAAAAATCCTTCCCCTATTTTAATGGTATAAATCTGAATTACTTTTTTTTCCCCCTAAAAACATGTGAAATGGCCTCTGGCATTTAGTTTGACTGTTGGAATTCAAATGTTTTGTTAGGAAAAATAAAAATATTCTGCAGCTGAAAATCCAAACCAAGCTTTTATCTCTATTTTACATCACGCTGGAACATGGGATATTTTATGCTGACAAGAGCAAAGAGATTTGTGAACTGAATTGATGATCTTAATAAAATATCCAGTCAGGTCTTCCTTATCCATTCCTCTATTTTTTGAACAAGAAATTTTGTTGATACTTTCTTCCTAGGAATGTTAAGATTCTCAGTTAAACCACGAATACAATATGGGGCAGAACACCTTCCTAAAGAACAATACTCTTTTTAGTCAAGGTGTGGAGATTTCTGGACTAATCAAAGGAATCAAGTCAGGGTTGGTAAGTGAGTAATCTGTTTGATGCTTTGTATGGGTTGTGATGTTGCTCAATCACTGGCAGCTGTGTTCATTTCAGATATGGAAATGTGTGATCAAATTCCTCTGCCTTGCCCAATTGTGGACCAAACTGTTCATTTTGGAAGAAATCATTGAAAAGATTCTCCAGCACATCCATCATTATGTATGGAAACAGCAAAGGTTTCAGAGCAAGGAACACCTGTGACTAAGGAGTGGCTCTTGAGTGAAGAGCTAATGGCTCAAATCAAACTATCAGAGTCATGCCGGAGATGGTGGCAAAATCATCTAAGAGCATGGAATGGCATTAATGATGTCACCATTGCTAATGATAGAATGCTGCATTTTCAACAAACCTAACAAGTGTCTCTTCCCTTTTTGGATGCAGAACTCTCAACTACAATTTTGGCTCTGAGAGGGTTCAGTTGCCAAAAATGAGATTGTGGGGAAAAGGCTTGAGGTAAAATTAAAGATAACAGTATGGGAAATATAGGAAGTAAGATTGCTACCCCCTGGATGAAACACATCAGCACACCCAACTTTCTACACACAGTCCTATCTAGAGGAGGCTAAATGGAGAGTGGGGTGGGCTGGGGTGGGCTGGGGTGGGGTGGAGTGGAGACATTGGAACGCTGTTAAAACGCTTGCAGAAGTGGTACTTGGTGGTACTTTTTAGTTGATAAGCCACATAGCAGCTGGAAGCCAAGGGAGATAAAGGAAGATGTCCTGCTGTTGAATCAGCAGCCATGGGAAAATTACCTTCCTTGGAATGACACATACTCCCATCCCAAGGTTATCTCAGATACTACATGGATGTTACCACCACCCCTCACTGAGTAAGATGTATGACTAATGTCACTCAGGCTTTGCACAAATGTAAAGAAGAGTTATGAATGGGGAGAAGACTCCATCATAATTTCTGGCATTAGCTGGTAGGCTGAACCTCTCTTCTCCCCCATATGGACACCTTGGGGTAAGAAGTGTACTTTATACATGCTGAATGATTGTCTCTAGCTAGCTCTCACTGGGGATTACAGCTTGCCTGTACATTGCTTTGAATGCATTTTCCCAGTCAGATACTATCACCAGCAATCCTAAATCCTTAACTTCTCACTATTTTTATTTTTTTTAATAATAAAGATTGTTATCTACAAACTGCTAATGTTGGTTCTTCAAGGGTGCTAGCAGTCAATGGCAGTGAGTAAAGGTTTGAAGACCCAGAAGGAGGTGTTTCTTTTGGCATGTGACCCTGAACAGATCAGTTGAACTGCACTCTGATCTAGCACACTACTCTGTGAAGGGTCCCCATAGCTGGAGGTGCTGGCAGATGGCTTGGGCACAAGGATCTCAGCTTTCCTGGGTCGTGGTCAGACTAATCAAACACTAAGTGCTTGAGAAAATCTTTGTTTTCACATGAAAAAAACCCCTAACATCATGTAAACCCCTTGAATAATATCATGGCAATTCTGTGATTCACGGTAGGTAATGACAGCAAACCCAAAATAGGGGCAAATCATGTGAACAGTAAAACAAGGGGATGTTCTTACTCTTTTGTTTCCTGACCTATTCGAGGCCAAGCACCTCCTAGCTAACAGGGAGAGAGGAGGGCACTCTCTCCATGTATTCTGGGAGAAATTTGCATTGACAATGCCCATGTGGGGCAACGCAGTGTCCCACAAAGTCAGCTGTGTTAGCTCTGCCTGACCTAGCCTCAGAACTAGAAGCAGAACATTCATGGAATTAGCATAGCAATCCTTATGAATTACGTTCTCATGCTGAAAAGCAAGGGCATATTATCTTAGACCACACACTGGGCCAATACTGTTGTATTGCTGCTGGTACCCACAATGGAGTCTCTGCATGGACTGCACTTAACCCATCCACACACCATGCCCAACATCCTGCTTTATTATTGAAGTGATCCCTCAGCAATATGAACTGAAGTGTACCTCCTCTGCTACTACTGCACAGAGCTTGAGTATCTATCCTCTTGCCTTGCACTGCCTAAAACAGCTCTCATTTATTCTATTCCTCAAGAGCTGCTTGGGGAAACAGGAAATGCATCCTGGCATCTCTCACAAGGGAGGAGAAAAGAGGGAAGGTGAAGTAAAAAAAGACTTGGTCATGTCCAACAGTGAGGATTCTAAAACTACCCCATCACAGAGATAATATGGGAGGCAAGTAAGCCAACTACTGGTATTTTATGGACCTTTTTTGCAGATTCCTGCTTTCTGCCCTTCGGGGAAATGCAATGAAAACTGTCCTTCCTCCTTGTGACTCATGAGCTTCTAATGCCTACTCTTGAGCAGCTGAGATTAAAGGAGGCATAGGCATCATTCTTTCTCAGGAAAAACAGACACTGGGAAGAGAGAAGGAGTACTTGGGGCAGAAGGATTAAAATAGCACAGATCACAGGTATTTACATACCTGGTGGGAATATTATCCAAACAGCTAAATGGCATTTAAGTCTTCATCTATTTGCCTCTGCTCCCATTGGTTAATTAAGGAAAGCTGCCAGCATGATATTTATGCAATAGCTACTAGCTCAAAAAACAAGACAGATTATTGTGAAAATAAACAAGAAAGAAAGTGCACTGGCATGACCAATATAATTTTTCCCATTCTGCTGTTTGCTTATACCTGTTTGGTATTTGTGGCAGCTAGGTAATTTTGTGGAACCCGACTGTATTTGCAGAGCTGCAGTATTTAAAAGCAGGCCTTATTTTTGCACTGGACATGGTGACAAAATTTAAAATGTTTTTAGTACTATGACTTTTTATATCAATCTAACATCTACTGCATTTTACATAGTTACATGTGATCCTACAGTTTTTACGATGCTGATAAGTGGTTACCCATCCTCTGTCTGGGAAGTGGTCTGAACAGTTGTATCACCATAAGCCTGAAAATGCTGTAGGAAAGTCACTGTCTAAATGGACACCACATGAAAATACAGTTTCAAGATCCAGTTAAAAAGAAGCTGGGCACCAGTGCCATGGGAATCTCATTTTTGGTACCTGAAGATGGCACTACATCCACAGGGAACAAACACATCACACTGCTTTTGTAGGGCCAGGTTTTTGAGTGGAAGTGCTAAGACACCTGGTAAGTGTTGCCTGTAGATTGTAAAATTCATATTTCTTACAAGTGTAATGGGCTAGAAAAGACAGCAGAATGATATTCTAGTATTCCCAAAATAATGCACCAATTGAATCCATCAAATGAAGCTACATTATTGTATTATTCTTGTTCTCCTCCCATGACAAATCCTGGATGAGTGAGCAAATACATTTTTGGTAGTTTTAGGATCTTAATGAATTTATAACTTGTATTTAGTTGTCCATTCTTTTTTTTTCTTTTTCTCCTAGTTTTGATAAATAATTTGCATAATCAAAAGTGATTATCAGTCACAAATAAGTAAAATCTCCTATATTTGCTATTCATAGTTATTGTCATATGAGGAACACAGAGTTAGTCAACGATGTTATGCAGAAAATTAAGTTCTCCTCCCACTACCTATTAAAAATATCAAGAAACAACCAACAGATGTTTTCTGAAAATACTGTGATATTCAGAAAGGTTAAATCCGGTGCAGAAAAAACCACAGCAAATCAGCAAGGGCCTATAACACCATGGATTTGTGAACAGAAAATACAGATAGAAATGTTTTAACAACATATCATCCATTTTAAAAAGTATTTTTCCATACAAGGTACAAAAATTCTACTGTGTTTATCACTGTTTTGGTAATGCAACTTAGCTGAATGGAAATTGGATTAACTTGTCTTGAAACTGTACTTTTTCTAAATCAGCTTTTCTTGTTTGAAACTGCACTTCTTCAAAGCACGCTTTTTCCTCCGATGGGGTGAAAAAGTGTGTGGAAGTGTGTTTTCCTCAGACCTTAGCACAGAGCACTGAATATGTATCTATGTATTCCTACTGATTAGTTTCAGGATACTTTCATGGTTTAAAATGTAATTTTGTAGTACTAGACTGTTGCTCATGATGAAATAAAAGAAATCACCTATGAAATCCTTTTTATTGCAGCTTATGCCACAAATTCATTCATCTGAGAACATTTTTACAGGATTAGCCCAACAATAAGAGCTACTAAAAGTATGCAAACTTGGTGTTTGAAGGTTCCAGAACAGTGCTTGAGTCTGAAATTCCCCCAGATGTAAGTCAGCAATTGAAAAGCCTCCTAAAATGTCAGGCTGAACCATGTTGGAATATCTTCACACAATGGAGATTGGCTACTGGGAGATGTGCCTCTATCTTTAGCATTTGGTTCATGCAATTCAGTGTTTGCACAAAGAATCAGTACACTCACTTTGCAAAACAAAATCTCCATAGGTCCTGGGCACTAAAGTCAATGATCTTTCTAAAACTTCTGTTAACTGAAATATAACCAAGTTAAGCCAACATGGTTTAATGGTAAGTAGGACTATGGCTGTAGAGAAACATGACCAAGAGACTGTTTTTAGCCTTACAGAGGGCTCCTGCAGTCCAGCACCTAGAGAAAACTGGCTTTTACTTGTCTCCTCTAAAAGATTGTTAAACAATTAGTAACTTTGAGTTTGCTAACTACTCAAAGGCAGCTTTAACATATAGATATTTCCAATAAAGTGTTCCCTGAGCTTTTAATACTCAGATTTTTACTGTGCTGTAGAACCTAGCAAGTTCAAAGACAATGTTCTGGAGGGTTTTTTTGCTTATCCATTTGAATAGGTAAGTGCAACAACCACTTCTGCAACATCCATCATGGACTGTACTCCTGGTTGTTATGTTAATTAATCCTTGGACACAATATCATTTACAACCAATAAACAGAGTGGAAAGCAGAACAGCATTTCTTTCAACATGTTATCCACTATTACTTACTGTACAGGAAATAGACATTTCACTTGTAATTGAGAAGATGAAAGGTATATGCCCAGAAAATCTAAGAGGCCAAGAACATAATCATTGAAACCATAATCATTTGAAATCAGCATACTGATTTCAAAGAATGGTAGTTACGTTAATCCCTAAATTATGAATTTTCTACCTAAACTGTTTTTTTCCTTTCTCATTATTATCATGCAAGCCTCCCACACAAGGTGGCACCACATAGGTCTCTGATTTGCACTTGAAAAGATCTGAAAATGGCATTTGATCTCCTCAGATGAAAAACATTTTTTGAAATGGTAACTGAAAATACTGATGGAAAATACTAAAATTCTTATTTCCTTCTTATCTCCTCTTACTCTCCCTTGTAGAAAGTGCACCCTGGTTTTAGCAATAGTGATGATGGCCAGGTATTTTTATATAACCTGTCTCCAAGAAAACAGAAAAAGTGCAGCAGTTCAGGTGCTGCACTGAGTTCCAAAATCAGGTGATCTTTTTTCCCATCTGAAAATTGTTTTTAGCACCACGGCAAACAGAAACTAGTATCAGTTTATCCAAAACAAGCTTCTGAGGCTGAAAGGAACAGCGGTTATCAATACTATAGGTCATAGGACAAAAATAAAATTAAATGATTGCACTCAGCTGAAGTGTACAGAGTTCATGGAAATTATAGAACAAGATAATCTTAAAGTGTAAAAGAGGGGAACACAGGCTTGGACATCAAGTCAAATAAGAAATTCCACACAGCTTAACTGCTAGATAGAAAAAGTTTTGAAGCAGAAGATAATAGTGCTAGGTCATAACTGATTTCTCCATTTTATGTAATACAGTGGAGCCAGGGATGTGTTCCAGTCAACCAGTAACACACATATTCCAGGCTTGATGTTAAGTGTAAAAGCAAGTGCTATGATGATTTAAATGATCCTCCTGACAAAATAGTTAACAGGATGAGAACAGAATATGACCTCTGTCAACTACAGGTGTGTAAGCTTTACTGTAAAGATAACTTCAAATTCCACCAAATAAACTTACATATTTAACTTTCTCCTTCCCTTGAGGGCCAGTGTAAAACACTTTGGAGGCAGGAATTAGACTGCTGAGAGGTGTGACAGGAGGTAGACATATCCTGATTCCCATGTTATGGCTAATAGAATTTCTATAGGTTTTTGCTGTGTGTATGATAGTTAGGAAATATATTTTCAAAAAAGACCCTGCACTTGGTATCTAAATAAATTTCTGGTCTTTCTCTGGGAAAAAGTTTCATGGTTTCTTTGTTTAATATAGGTTTAGATATTTCCTTTTATCAGTTTTATTTGTTTCTTTTCAGTTTACCTGAATATTTATTTATTTTCACTCCTTTTTGTAACATAAGATAAAAAAACCAGTGGATTTAATTTTTAATCTCAAATTTATATTGTTAACAGTTTATTCCTAATGCGTCTTAGATATAAATACATTATTTGATCAATGATATACAACCACAAAGAAACAAAAATATTACTTCTCCAGGAAAATTAGATTTTAAAGGTCTGAAGAAAACAAGCTCTAAAATAATCTTTAGCTCTAAAGGTAGCCTAAATAATTTGTCCTGAAAGTATTTGAAAACCAATTCAAAAAGTCAGGCATCATTCTGTGTGCATGGATAAAGTCCTGTGGTTTACCTGCACTGCCCAGAGGTAGTCCAGACGCAGTTTCAAGTCCACCTGTCTTGAATGCAGTGCTAAAGCACAAGAAAATAGCAAAATAGCTAGTATTGGTTCATAGCCACGCATATAAAAGGAGCCGCCCCTTGAAAATAAGAAGAAAATAAATGGGTTATTCGAGGTCTAATACGTAACACTGAACATTTTTAGTATCAGATCCTTAGTTTAGAACACATGGGTACCTCCTAATCACTAGCTTTTTCTGAAGAGGTTCATTGGGCAGGGAGATGGTGATAGCACATCTGATAACTGCATTGCACCAACATCGACTTCTGGAGGATGGTAATGTGTGTGTATGCTTTTAATTAGGAAATATAAAAACATTGGAAAGCCCAAAAGTTTAATTGAAATTGGGATTGGTTGAGGACTGCTGAAATATTAAGTTTTTAACTGTGTTACTGTGTTTTTCTGTTCCATATGATAGAATGCATCGTGTTCAGCTGGGATACTTTAGCATAGAGCTACAGAACAATGGAGCAAGAGTTGCCAGCTCCCAAAAGCTGAACTCCTGTTGGTGGATCTTACTAGATCCTACAGTTGCTGGGGAGATGTATTTCTTACACTTTACAGTCCTAGGGCAGCACTGAACACTAGAGGACAATTCAGAAATAAGTAGTCAACGTGTGACTATCTACAGCAAATTACCCACTGTTAAATTTTGCAAGATACCTACCCCACTGCTTTTCTGTAACCACTGAGTTCCAGAATAACTATGTACAAAATTGTAACAAAAAGCAGGAGAATCATTTTTGGCAAGGAAGATACACGTAGAAATATTGCCAAGGTGAGAGTCCCCACTACACAGGAAAGGAAAGCATAGTGGGCTGTTTCACATGGAAGTTCATTCATTGTTTTATTTGTTCCACCAGGAGAAATTATAACTATTGAGCTGCTGGAATTGGTATTCCAAACCCAAGGCATGCAGCCAACCTAGAAAAGACAGGAGAGGTGAGAAGGGGAGAAAGTTAAATACAAAATAAACAGAAATATAGTTGCTATGGAGGCTGACTGTAGTTAATTTCTAATTGGAAAAAATATGGCTGTGGAGTTCCCACTCAGCTGAATGCTGTATTAAAATCTCCTTTTCCTGCAATGCTCCACTGAGTTTTAGGGGAGAGACACAAGTTGTTTATTAGATGCCAATAAGGGTAACCAATTGAAGTGTGGGCTTAGTCAAATACTTTCCCTCTCAGTCCTCAAACCTAAGAGATTATTGAGCCAGGATATTCCTGCAAAATTAAGGAACTTCAGTTAACAATTTACGTGGCCATGCAGGTGAAAAAGGTTCTTGTACAGAGCACAGAAATAAATGTTTGTTTTATTGACTATGTAAATCATATAAACGTCAATTACTTAAATAAAAAAGTAAAACATATTTTGAGTGAAAAACTAAACATAATATATTTTTTTCCATCTCACAGCTACTTCTGCTGTCACATATGTTTCAAATACAAGGACTCATCTTTAATTACCCCTGTCATTTTAGTTATCCAAGGAGTTCCATTTCCTTCTTATACTGGGAAGTAAGTGTATTTCTTATGGGAAATTTGGGGAAATCTAATCTTCTTTTCCTAAAGACAATGTCATGTACATATCTCAGAGCTGCTACTCAAGGAAGAGAGGAATTTCTGGCAAATAGTGCAAGTCCCTAGAGCTCCAGTTTTAACTGCAGTCCAACCTTCACCCCTTACAAAGGAAAAGGATAAGAGTTAGTATAAGTAGGGGAGAGTGGGATGGTAGTGTGAAATTGATTTAACAGGCACCATCACATAAGCTCTGCCCTGTACTTAAGCATCTGTTTTGAAGTGCTTTATAGGACCTTTTTATTTCATCCAAACTACTGACAATGAAATTTTATAGCATGCTGTAAAGTAACTGACTTCCTGAAAGGTGATTAAACCATGTATTTTAGAGGGGGTTGTATTAACTTAGAAAGATGAGACATAATAAAAAAAAAAAGTGAGTTAAACTCATAATGGTAACACTATGAGATGAGATTGAGAGGGTGAAATGAAAAATCCCTTAAACAGGATTTTGTTCAATATCCTTAAAAATGCTTTCATACTAAACTCATCCAAAAACATACACATGCATGGGGGCTTCATCAAAGATCTGTAATCCATCCAGGAAAACATCATCTGCTGTACAGCCAGTAGTGGAATCTCAACACCTTGCTCTTCTGACAGATGAGAATTCTAGGGGCATTACTTTGCAGGAACTAATAATTCTACTGATTAAACATTTCTCCTTAGGTTACAGATTATTTTTGTTCAGGAATGGGTAAAGTTGTGTTCTAAGTTGTAACTGAATGATCACTGCCTTGCTGTGAGGTCAGAACTTCTGAATTCCAATCTGTCTCCCACCATTGTTCAGCATTGCCTCAGGGCTTATGTTTCTCATTCTACTATCTTTAAGTGGCAACAATGGCTCTTGTTTCATTTGGTCAAAGTAACTGTCAGATCTGTTTTACCTGATCTAATTCCCAAAGGTTTTACCTCATCTGATCTCAATCCTGAAGTCAGATACGCAGGATTTACTGAGAAGCTAGCCTGAAATCACTGCAAAGCTGTATCTATGCATTTTGTGCTTATGTCCACTTTAGGAACCATATATACATCTGTGTGCTAGTAAGGCTGTGTGTTACTCACACAGATGATATTCAGGAATTCCCAGAAATGTCTCAACATCAGTAATTCTTGGTTCCTCTCAGGATATTGGAATCCACAGAAAAAGGATCCTCTGCTCAGTCAGTTCATGAGGATAAGCTAGTTATGTTCTCAGGGCAGGTCCAGAGAAGAGTGAATCACAAAATAAATAAAAAAAAATGTAAAAACCACAAAATACAGGGCTTGGCATCTCAGCACTGAGAATTGCTCATGTCTTCTCAATGGTCAGAATACACTGTCAAATTTCTGCAGAGAGGCATGATTTGAAACATTTGCCTTCTCAGCATTTCTAGTTGTGTTTCATGTGCTATTTTTGTGTGGATTCTTTCCTTTGAGCACTCTAACATGTTTAATTCATTAGCATTAGCAGCCAAAATGCTAAAATTGAGCACTAGGAATTTGTCAAGGCAACTGACTGACAAATACTTAGGTGGAAGTTTGAATACCATTTGAATTCAAGTCCACCACATTGAACTCTGCTAATCTACAGTAAAGGAAAGTCAATTTTCAGAAGTATTGAGCACATTCACTTCATCCAACAGAAGGTTGCTAGACTTTAGATGTGAACGGATCATATAAGTAGCACAGTGTAAGCACCTCTTCTCGTTACAAAAAACTCAATATTTTAAGATCTGTCTCTCTTTTCTGGTCTGCCTGGTCTAAAAATATCCTCATTATTACATAGAAATATGTTCTATAAGTTGCCACATAGAAATTGCAATCTGGTTTTGACACCATGCCTTGTCTGTCACAAAATATTAGCCATTGAACTAGTAAGCAAGTTGAACATTTAAAAACAGTTTTCCCATAAAGTACCTGACACCAGCAGTCTACATGATGCTCAGGTTTGACGAACAAATTTATATTGGTTTTGAATAGGTATTATCTGTGTAATTGCTAATAGCTTTGCCATTCCTAATTCAATACACTGTCTCAGGCCAATGAAAGTTCAAATTGCAGCAAAGGAGATTAATTTTGAAGAAGCATGCTCGGCAAGTATGAATAACAAAAGAAGTAGGAATTCATCAGATGAGAGTATGATATGTGTTTAATGGATCTGCACCAGCTTGTTCTTTAAACAGAATGTGAACTTAAGTGAAACTTGATTCAAATACTCACCACACAGCCTTGAGCCACAGAGTATATTAAGATCACAATAAAAATACACAAAATGGTTCGAATTTGTATTGTCAGGCACCCTGGAAAACACTAAGAAAGAAAAAAAAAAACAGGATTTATAGATAAAATATTTAAAATATTTTTAAAGTGGGGTTGTTATTTTTTTAGTAGTCTATAAAGAGAAATGAATATGGGATACAGAAATTTCACCTGTACTGCAAATTACAAAGTTGCAGTGATTGCTGTGTAATAACTGTTATTCACTTGTTAGTGTGTAGGTGTATTTTAATGGTAATTGCAGTTTTGGGGATAATAAATGTGAAATTACTATTGCTATACATTATTTCTCACTATAATTAAAACTCTTACAAATTTTAGTTATATGTCTACTCAGGATGCAAATAATATTCTAGGATGGCATTTGATTTTGCTCTCATGGGAAAAATACCCAAAGCAACTTTCACCTTGAAAATTTTCAGCTCCTTTGACTTGCAAATTGTGATCCAAGAGAACAGTGTGATAGCATAGAATTTTGGAGTGGTATGTGTGTCTTCTGTCATATTAAGCAGGTTAAATGCCAGGGTAGTTTTAATTATTATGACTCATAAAAACATTGAATTTGTCAGAAACAGCAGTAGAGAACAAAAATATCTGGTGAAATGGGGTCTTGTGAACATTTTGTTTATCTCCACTTTTACTCCGATTCCATTTATCACACTATTAAGTGTCAAGTTCTTGCTGCTGTGAAGCAGAAATAGATGGGGTTACCTGAGGTATATCACCTTTAATAAAACTGAGCTTTTTGTACAACAAATAGCTCAGATTATAGGAATCTGAGAAAAGCTGTCTCTCAAGGGGGAAGATACAGCAATGTCCAAAATTACACTATGAAACAAAGACAGACTATTTCTGCATTTATTCATCACTATCATACAGTTCCAATTGGAAGGGACTTCAGTGGGCTCAAAAGTACTGTCTGTCTGAGTGTCAGGGCCAGTTTTGCAGAGTTGGTTACTCCTCCTGTGTCATTGCAAGGCATTATTTCTTCTCAGGGCCTGGACTTTGCATTATCCATTCTGTATTTATAAGATTCCTGTTGGCCCATTCTGACAAGCTATCTAGGACCTTCTCAATAGTCATCCTGCCAGCTGTTCTGACAAAATTGTAGTACTTTGAAAGACTTGACATGAGTATATGCCACATCCTTCTCCAGGCTGTTGATAAAAATATCTGACAGGACAGGATTGAGGATAAGCTCCTGTAGTATCCCACTTATTACTGGTTTCCAGGTAAAGTATAACCATAAACTGCTATGCTCTGAATGTGATTATTCCCATAGTATTTTACCCATCAAACTGTCCACTTAACTAGACCAGAAACTTATATACAAATGGGGTGGAACATGTGTGGTTTTATCTCCATAAATAAAATACATAAGAATTATGTTTGAAAAAAAAAAATCCATTAATTCAGTTTGCAACCAAATAAGCTGTCTACTGCTTATTGAAGAGATAATACCCACGGTTTGAAGATAATGCTGGATGGTTAATAGAGACAAAGCAAAATACAGATTCAAAGATCACATTGCACAGACAATTTTCTTGGTCTGTACAGTACATATACGTTTTAAATGTTGACATGATAGGCTGTTGGGTTAAAATGGAAAACAAAACTAAATGATAAGGTATGAGACATGTCTGAATTAAAATTCTGACACTAAGAAGATTTATACTTCTGACTTTAAGTCATTCTAAGATTGTAACTGCACTTTTATGATAGCGTAGAATTTTGGACTTCATTTTCTTTGTATTTTTTTTATTTGTGGAATTTTTATTAAACAAATAAGTAGCATTAGATTACCAAAATTCAAGGTAACACGTACAATAAAATATTATCAAAGTGATACAATGAGTAAGGTGTTTAATGCTAAAGGATGGAGAAGCTGAGTCACTTGTGCAGTGTGAAAGAGCAAGTAAGTGCCATAAGACTGATTAAAATAGGGGAATGATTGTTTTACATTTGTATATCCATTATCCACATCATATTAATTATACTTTAAGACAAATTTTTGCCACAAAGTTTTAAATTGTGGTATTCTAAGGGTTTATATTTCTTTGTTTTTCTAATGCTGGATTCTAATGCTATAATCCTGTATAGTATTGAATCTCTGGAGAAACCTGGAATAAATACAAATTTTCTTGACTGACAAAACAGATGGAACACTTATGTTTGCACTAGCCCCAGGGAAATGGTATAAAGAGCAGTTACTTCTCAAACTTCATCTGCATTTCTACCATCTATAGAGAAAAGAACAGATAATAATCTACTCTGCCCTAATTAAAAAAAGAGATCATCAAAGTTACTCTCAAATAATTTTGTTAACTTAATGAATAAGGTTCTGTTCAGTACCTGATCCTCTGATAATATCTTATTTATGTTTCCATGAAAGCACATGCTTTCCTTCTGCCAAAGGGCACTTTTAAAAACTAAAATTAGTTTGTGCTGATCAGCAAAGCCAATTAAGTGCGTAGGTGTTTTTTCTTTATATTTGTCTGAAAAGAATAAATTCATATTAATCCAATACAGATTTCTTTCATAAGAAAATTAGCCTGTATTTTTTTGGATGCTTTATTCTGATCTGGCAGACCTGTTTCTCTCCTAAAACACCCAAACGTCCTTCTGCATCATTCCTGTTGTGAAAATATAATGCAGGAGAATTAATCATTACTGAAGGTTTTGAAAAGGCCAAGGATTGTGTGTGCAAAACATTGTGCTTTACTATCAAAACAGCTGCTGTTTTGGCAGGAAAAAATTTGAAAACAGAGGGGAAGTTAGCAGGACTTTACACCCGGATCAGCAGGAATGAAAGGGAGAGCTAGTGTGCTCCGTAGTCAGAAAGGAGTAAAAGTCAGGTTAAGTAGTTTATCTAAACACAGTATCTAGTGGTAGGTGTTCAGGAAAGATTTAGCAAAAAAGAAAACATAGAATTAATGGCAGTGAATGCTACACTGCTGTAACAATTACTCATGCAAAAAGCCTACCTGCAGATGACTGATCTCTGGTTTTGAAGTGTCTAATACATAACTTACCAAGGAACTTTAAAACACATAGGTTTCAGACCCTGTGAATCTGTGAAGATTCACTGATGGCTTCATATTCCTAAGGTCAAACATAGGATGGCCATCAACAGGAAGAACAGTCACAAAATCTTAGATCACTTACTTGTACTCGTGTGACATGTAGATACATGATACAAGCCACTAGGAAGCATATGCAGAACACCAGGAGAACAAGAACTACGGTACTCCTAGAACCAAAACACAATGTAAGTAATGCAATGCAGCTCAGTAATAGATGGGAAAAAACTGTTCATCCCATCTTCTCTTGGGGGTCCTGCTGAAACAGTATTTTAAACAAATGGTTGAGGATGTCCTGCTCCACCTTGCTGTTATAATAACCATCACAGTGAAAATTTAGCAGTGATGTCCACTGCTCTCAAGACTATGAAATTAATAAATTGTCTTACAAATGGTCCCCACTGTGACCTCAGAAAGGAGATCAAAGCACCTAAAAAATTCAAATGTGTGGTAGTCAGGAGAGACACCTTCTAATTGTAGGCTAGTGCAGAATATTCAGCATGATGACCCTTGTAAGGGGAGTGTGCAACTCAATTACTTGGCCTTGGCAGTGGTGTTAACAGTTACCAGATGCATTTTCTGTCTCATTTCTCTTTCTCAAAGATTCAGAAATCAATTGTCATTCAATTCAGACACTTAGCATGTCAAATAAAATCAGACCAGACTGTCTTCTAAGGAAACAGAAAAACTCCCTCCTTTTGAGTCTCCCTCAATGGTTAGACAAATCTTAAGTTTCACAAAGATGCTTTAATAATTTTTAAATTCTTAATTTTCCCTCTTCTGATCTATCAAAATAGGTTTATTCTTAATGAGAAGAGGGGTGCAAAACAGGAACTTTCTTTCTTTGGAATACTTTTCTTATGGATGTGAGCAAGCTGACAAAAATTAGTCCACCAGTATGGGTGCATTTGATCTCTGCTCAGGGGCAGCCTGGCCCCATGCCAACCATGGAACCAGGGCTGTATGACAGCAGCATAACATGATCTTCACACTTTCTTTTCTAACTTGTGAGAACAAACCAGTCAGTCCAGAAGCCATGTGAGCAATGGATTCAGGCATATATGTATCTGTGCCCTTGACTATTGCTGGGGAAAGCCTGCTTGTAGGAGGTTTCTAACAGCAGAAGAGTGCAATTCTCCTCTAGAATTTCTAACAATTTAACTTTGATATCAAATTCATGTAATAGTTCCTACTGATACAGGAACGGGAGAATTCTGTGGTGTTGTATGTGTACCCAGAATGGGAAGGTGACTCTGGGTGCTGTTAGTGTGGATTCTGAATACAAGTATTAATCAAGGCATCTCATGCCTTTTGAGAATTCATTTGTATTCTGGATGGTAGCATGCTAGAAAAGAATGCAGAGGACATGTCTGCAACATCATCTTATAAAGCAGCAATAGCTCACAGCTGACAGTAGTGCTGAGTGGGTGAGTGGGACCCTGACACTTGGGGTGGCGTCTCAAAAGGCCTACATTACTTTTTTAAAGAAACAAGCACAGAATCAAACATTAGAAGGGATCATAGTCAGGGCTTATAGCAGCTACACTGCATATGTGCCTCCATAATTGGACAGCTTAGGTTGACAGAAACAGAGTCTTACTTTGACCACCTTCATCTGGGAATACAAAATGTGTCTTTAGTTGAGAAGCTGCTTTGCTCAAATGATGAATTGTGAGAATAGCAAGACCATTGATTTCTGCATACTTACGCAGTAATTGACTTTCCTATGACATTTTCTTGTCTAGATGATCAACCTCCTCCTTGAAATATTGTGATATATCACTTCTCCCATTAGGGTAACATATTACAAGCCTTGTCTTGGCTTTTGCATTCCCTTGCCATACCTATAACTACTTTGGCAATCTAAATAGCAGCTTAAAGCTCCAAATGCTGGAAATAGGGGAAATTTTCCTCTACTTCCTAAGTTTTAATTTAGCTCATGTTTGCATCTGTGTCACAGCAAGGGAAGAGCCCAAAAAGAATAGTAATTTGGATGTATGAAGCCACCATTCAGACACTGGAAAAAAGAACTTAGGAGCATTCACTGGGTGGCTTTTTAACTAACCCAGTCCATTTTCATGACCTTCTGTGGTAATATTCTGCTGGAAGTTGTGTGTCTGTCAGATCACTACTTAACCTGAATCTCTGTCCAGCTGTTTTTAAGTGACAGTAGTTTTTTGAAAAGTTATTATATGATTCTTGGAAATTCATTCTAGCTTCAACTACAATAATACACTTTGTTTCTCCTTGTTCAAAACTGCTATGTACTGCAGCTGTGGCTTATTGAAGGAGAAGGTGAAAGATTTCTTAATCATGCTCCAATTAGTCAGCAGTCATTAATCTGGAAATGATGATCCAAATGATGATTCTTTTCAGTGACTTTTAATTCTTTAAAAGAAAGGTACTATATTACAAATTAGTATTTGTATTTTATTAATGTGAATAAAGTGTTTTTCAATTTTTCAACTAGAAATAATAGAATATAGAAGTATTATTCTAACTGGGGATTTGTGAATAGAAAAGACCATAATTTAAATGGAATTTTCAAAAGCATTATCCCGTGGCCAGTTGTATTCCCATTTAAATCATTATAGTTAGTAAAAGTGAGTAAAGTTTATTATTAATGTTTTGATATTCTAATTGGAAAAAAAGTTCATTATTAATAATTTTTATACCTTACACATAGTTCTATCTACCTCTAGATTTGAAAGTGGTCTAATTATTTCTTATTTAGTAATCATACACATAGAACTGACAAAATATGAGGTAATCACTAATCAATCACTCAACAATAGGCATAGGACATCTCCCAAACACATTATTTGGTTATGTTTTCTTTAGTGCAGTCAAGGTTGGAATGCAAGTTATGTGTGCATAGCCAAAATATGCACTAGGCAGTTTATGCAGGGATAGTGTTGATGCCAAAAATTTCTATGAATGCTATAAATGCAGACCTCAATGAAGCTGGATGGGTACTTTCAGTACTTTGTTCCCATTAAATTCTGTATGATTTTTTCTATGTTGCTATCAATACTTGAAGTACTTAATCCAAAGTAGCACGAATACATTTAGAAAAGCTGCAGTAACACCTTTGTTTGTAATGCAGAAGTGCTTTAAATAAATTAAAAAAGAACCACTGAAAGTTTAAATAAACACTGAAATTTAATTTTTTTCCTCTCAGTGCATACTATTACAAAAAAAAAATTAAAAAAGATGGTGAAAAGTGTCTCCTGTGGACAAATGAAAGAGATAACAATTAGACTGAGGGTATACTAACAGAGAATCTCTCATGTGAGGAGATTCTGACCTAGGTGCCCATTCCTGTTCCAAAGACTTTAATTTTGACCTGTGCAGGATATCTGAAGATGTTCTACTTTGAGGTATGATAGAAAAAGACAGAAACTTACTGTGGTATTATTAGAAGGTAGACAAGGCCAAATAAGGCAGCTAGAATTAGTGAGAGAACTACAGCACTGGTGAAATACTCATCCTGAAGCTGGTGGTACTGTTAAAGAAAAGAAGAAATGAAGACAGTAAATATTTTATATATACACCTAGTCTGTTCTCAATAAGAAAGAACTTTATCTTAAAATAAAATAAGCCCCTACTTAGATACAAACATGATGGCTTAATTCACATTGAAAAAACAGATGAGGGAAGTCTACACAAGATTTTCCTTGACAGACTTCTCTTTCACGCTGTAACCAGTTAAAACTGGTTTAGGCTCACATACAAGTTTATCTTTTAGAGAAAAAAATTCAGCCACTTTGAACCAGAAGGGGGTGGCCCTCCCTCTATTTACTCATTGTGATAAAAGGCCAAACACCCCTTGTTTCTGCTTTCAAGAATTCCTGTCACCTCAGCTGCTCAGGACAGGACACTAATGAGTGGACTTGGAGACAGCTGCTAATGAGAAACTTGGGCTCAGCTGGGAGCAGCTACTGTTCCTGATTCCACTAAGCTACAGTATTAACGAGAGGAAGCTTTCTAGGGGTGGCAATACAAAAGTGTTTTCTCAGAAAGGTCCAAAGTTCAATATCTCTTACACCAGCAGACTTTTTATTTTGAAAGAAAAAAGTTACAGCCAAATAATAAATTACTTTGGAAACCTGAAATCAAAATTTATGCTTAAAACCTTAAAAAAATTGGATCCAGTATGGCACACAGCATTCTAAATTGAAACAGTAGTGACACGAAATCTTAAAGTGACTTACAATGGAAAAATAAATGCTACTGCTGAATTAATTAAAAAACATACCACTTTTGCTTTTTCAAACACATAAACTAAAGGCTGCAAATACAAATAATTCTTATTCACAAAAAAAACCCACTTACAAAGTAGGAACAATTTTTGACTGATATGCATGCTATATGTCTGGGTAAATCCCCTGCTTTCAGCACTGCCACACTGGTGTGATATTGCAACCTTGTTGTCCAGAGATTTAATGTGTTTTTTAAAATATTTTCTAGAATTTCTGGATCAATTGTTATCAGGCTACCTATGCATCTTCTTGTCATTAACACTTCTCCAAACAGATGAGGGAGTAGGCAGACACATTGCAGTGAGACAGCAATAAACAAGTGACTCAGGCAGTTTGGAGAGGCAAAAGAAAGACCAAAACACAGGATATATAACACAGAGTAGGATCCTCACAATACCAATCTTTCTTTTTATGCCCTTTAAGTGTTTCCATGGATGGTAGAAATAATGTCCCCCTCTTAACTGAGAGACAGTCCAGTGGAGTGTTTAGAGACAGCGAGTAGAATTCAAACATTGCATGAAACCCAAACAAAAACCCCAACCCCAGCTGGCTTATGGTCAGTGAAATCAGTAAAAACAATTTGAAACCCCCTTACTTTATTTTCACGCTCAATTTGCTTATACTTGAGGGTGATGAAGTTGAGGTCAGCCATCTCAGACTCAGTTTGCCGGGCCTCTATCAAGCGGCTGATGTACCTGTTCACTCGGGTTCCCGGGGTGTTGTGCACAACATTGTTAGAAAAGGAGGAGCGATTCCTGAGTTTTTCAGAGGCTGTCCTTAATGCTCTCCTCTGTAATATGGATGAAGAAAGAAGCACAGATTTTATTAGCACTGTGATTTTTCATTGCTGTTCGTATTCAAGCTCACAGAGAGGATGTGGAATTCATTAAACAGAGCAACTACAAAAGACAGAGTTCTTATCTCAGTGTGAATGTCACCTTTTAAAAATTCCTTACCTGAAATCCTGGTATTATTCAAAACAACTGGAAAACTCCCACTTCATTCTAAGATTTTAATCCAGAAATTCTTTCCACACACGGCCCTAACATTCCTCAGCCACTGAGGAAATAAGCAGTTTGTTCCCAGCCAGGGTGACATTACCTTACAAAATGGTTTTCTTTTTGTTTGTTTTCTTGACAGAAGACATGGAGATCTGTGCATCTTGAAGACAAGATAACCAGGCTCTTCATAACACAAGAGAACTCCTACTGTCTAAGTAACAATACATATTTCAAAAAGATAGTTTACCCTAAAGTGTTGGACAATGACCACTATGACTGGACGCTTGGCTCTCTTGTTAAGACCACTTGAGTATGCCTTGCAAATCCAGATGGAGCCATCCAACAAATTATCAGAACTAACCTGTGCCTAACTGGCTCCTCCAAGGCTGAGATAGCACAACTACAAGATGATTACTCATAGTCCTTTCCAGTGGAAAAGATTTATCACAGAGCATATCTGGAAGGGATTTTAGACCAGCTGTCTCACTTTTCACAGAGAGCACGCAGGAGACAGTGAGCAGCATCTCAGCCACATTTGCTGGCAACCCTCAGCTGGGAGCACTTTAATCTAAACCAGTGTGGCTAGATCTGTTCTATGACTTGCCAGAAGAGTTTTGACAACAAAGCTCGGGCAAGTTCTACTATTTCTGTAAAGTTAAAGGAATATTTTTTTTATTTAGCATCTGTAGAGTTTAAGACAGTTCAAGACATTATGAAATAACAGGTCTGCTCAGGATATAATAAATAGTCTGTCAGAAATATGTTAAAGAAAAAAACAAAATTTCTCTCTTTAGAACAGTCAGTCCTAAATAGCCCACTCTAGAGGCTACACAACAACATATCTTTTTTATTCAAGTTGATGAAAAAGATGGTTATCGCTGTCTAAGTAATCTTGCAGGAATGGTAGTTTCCTTTTTTATTTCACAAGAAATTCTTGGGATTACCTCATCAGTGAACAAGTTGTGAACTATAGCAGTTCCTTAGCTTACATAGCTTATATGTATATTATATCTAAATCCTTATGAATAGTGAGAAGGGTTATCTGCTGACTAATACCTTAGTTTCCTGTTTGTGAAGAAAAATCAAAGATAAAGTAACTTTTCAAGACTTGCTTTGCTGGCTTTAGGTGTACAGAGGAGGTTACACCACCAGTAAACAATTCTAAGGTTACATTTTTCTTCAAGCTATCAGATCCCATTAGTTGCTAAATTTGGTGCAAGCGCTAATTGTTTCAACATGAAAACTAACCTTAGGGACATGCATTGATCAGAGATCTTAAATTGCCAGCCAACTATTTTCAGTGTTGCTAAACAGAGAGAAATCTGTTTTCTTGAAGAAACATTTGTATCAGTAATTGGTAGGGAAATTGAGTTGTCAGAAATACACAATTTTGTTCTCAATAAACTATAATTAGTTAGCATATGCATTGCATTAGTTGCAGCAGAAATACATCTTCGAGGATTACTTACAATTCAAATTTAAGCCTATAGTATAAGAAGAAAGGGGAGGAAAACAGTATTTAAATAAATGTTTCTTTGCATTAAAACCTGAAATGAGGGTAGATGAATATGGGTGTCATTCTCATATATGGAATAAATTATATTATTAAATTTTCCATTTTGAAACATGGTTAAAGTTTCTATTCTTAATCAAAACAGCGGTTTCTTATATACAATTATTTTCTCTAGGTCTCTTATTTGTATCTCTATTTTTATTTTTTTTTTTTTTTTTGCACAGAAGACTTACATCATGCCTTACATATGATCAAAATCCATGTTTATGTTTATGTGTATTTATGTTTCTCAGAAATGTACTGTCTTCAAAGTCTTTAAAGACCCCACTTGTTTTACTTTATTTGTGTGATTTGAGGACTGAAAACTCTAAAGAAACCCTACATTGTAACACAGTGTATTTATGTTAGTATCATATAGTACAAATCCATGATGTGTTGCATAAAAGTTACAAAAGCCCAGAACATACTTTCAATTACTGATAACATTATAGAACTTCAGTGACAATGTTCTGGCATGAAAAATTTTCATCAGACACTAAAAAATTCACACGGGGATTTTCTGTGTACATTATCATATTTATACATACACATATACAAGACACAATATAAAGTCTTGCATATGCTTCAAAGAATGTGTGGGTTATTTTTTAAAAATACTCAAAAATAACACTAAATCACAATTGGAAGGCATTGTACATGGCCAGTTTCAAAATAAAATCTGGAGTTTCTGAAAGTCTTCACTTAAGCTGTGTTTTAAAGGAGCTAATTGACTTTCCCCCCTTTTTTCTGCAGAGGAAAAACAAGCTCATACAAAACTCAAAATATGAAAGTTTGAATGCTTTCTGAAAGAAGATTTGGACTGGGTCTTCAATAAATGAAAAAAAAAAAAGGAAAAAAAGAAAAAAAAAAAAGGGTGAAGCAATCAGTCAAGCTGAATTCACTGATTCCATTGCTCGCGTGCCACCACTCACTGGTGGAGTGACCTGTGTAATATTGCCACCTGCTGTCAAAGAAAATGGAACAAGCAACTCTTGCAGTTTTTATCCATAAATTTACAGGTAGATTCATACACAGAAAAGAAGCAAACCAGGCTACTAATATGTAAAGCAATTTTGATGTATAGAATTATCAGGCATCCAAGAAAGCGGAATTTATATTTGTATTAGGGACTTGTATGTTTAGGATTTGTATTATGGATAAAGAGGGGTTTTGACTAATCAGTTGTCTTTCATATTTCAGAGAATAGAACCATCTAGAGAAACAAAATTATTCTGTTGGTTTACATTTATCACCATAAGTTTCAGATTGGGATGGAGAAAAGATGCAAAAGAATATACATTAAAAGAATGGAAACAGCCTCAGAAATTCCAATTCCTGTGAAAAAAGCCCTTAATAGAAGCCACATAAGACACCTATGCTGGCTTTTCCAACAGCAGCTCCAAATTTGAGGCCTTTTATAATTAAATTTTGTCTTTAATGTGGGAATTAGATTGTTCTAGCTCCAGAAGGAGCACCATAAACCTCTTTATCCATTGGTACCATCACCCCCTGTGTTCTCAAAGATGGTCTGTTTGATGCAGTCCTGGAATTGATGCCCAAAGAGTGCACTCAGCCCACATGGACTACCTTATCATCATCCTCACACGTCATGACGTTGGAGAAAGGGATCTCTGCTTTGAACATCTTGCGACAGTGCATGAGCTGAACAAGCAGGTAGCAGACTGTCTTGAACTTCATTCTTTTGGCAGGCTTAATGTCTGAGAGAATCAGCCCAGGAAATATCTGTTGGTCAGAAAAATTATAGTTATAACCAAGACATTTTATTCCCGGGCAGACTTGAAAGCATTTGCACCCCCTCATGGTCAGAACAAAACAATATTCTCATCAAGAAGCAATGCTTTTTGATAAACATCTCACATTTGCAAATGAACATTACTTCATCTTTCTTCAACATAAGATGTAAAGAATCTGTTGAACAGACATTATATAAACTCATACTTAACATTCTAGAAACTGTTATTTTCTTAGAAATGTGAACTATAAAAAAAGTGCATTAATGCAAACATAAAAAGAGGCAATATTTGCATTTCTTTAATATTAAAATAAATTTTTGAAAATACAGGAAAAATAATAAGGCAATTAGCATTTTTATTAATTGATGTTAAAAACATCAGTCTTCTTTCCTTATTTTGTTGCTTCAGTTATAGGTAAATTCATTAAAATTTGAAGAGGATAACTTTTGCTTTAAAGGCACATATATACATACATATATATATATATATATATATATATATATATGCTTTAAAAGGAGGGTGTGAGGCATTGTGGTTATAACTCACATCTTATTTCTACAAAGTAAGAAGTGTTACATACAGAGAAATACTCTCAAAGGTTTAAGTATAATCTATTCCTTTTACCATGGAGCTCCCGGTTCAGCAAGGACAAATATTTTCTTGGTTAACTCTAAAGCAGGTATTTAACTACTGGTGACTAGAGTAAAGCCCTAGCACATCCTAAGATGCTTTCACAGATCAGGATATTATATCTTCAATATTTATACCAAATTTATTCATGCTTCTGCCACGTGGAAAGTGTTAATGAGAAACATGGCAGGACTCCATGCCTCCTCAGTATGGGAATTCAAGCTTGTAAAAGTGATTTCTTCTGGATCAACAAAATAAAGAAACACAGAAGATATGGTCCTTAGCTTTCCTAGGTACAAAAGACAGAGGAAATCACTCTCCAAAAGCCTTAATCAAATGCTCTTAAAGTCCACAAATGACAATGAGAATTTGCTGTGCATTATTCACAATATTATGATTTATTAGAGCTGTTTGCATCATCATTTCAATGATCAAAGAATGAAGAAAAAACTGAAAGTATTTGTTTAATGCATGTTTTCTTGGACAACTAAATTCAGATAGGGCAAATGACACTGATTATATTCTGAATGGCATCTCAGATATTGCCTTGTTATGTTAACACATACAGCCATGCACTTGCATTTTCTGGAAAATCAAGGTTATCCATCACTGACCTTTCAATACCTTGTTTATTCAGTTACACTCTGGCTGTGAAATACAACAATGACCACAATGTTGCACTTGGTATTTTTTTACTAGCAGACAGCCATGTTCTCAACATGGCTTCAAATGTGCAAAGGTGCCTAGGTGTTTCATTGTGCACTGGAAGACTGACTGAAGGCAGCTAGCATCACTGCACTACACTACACTGCATGGTCAGCAGCTGAAATCTAAAAGCACATCTGTATATCTAGTGTGTAGCCACTTGTGTAAGTGGTAGTTTAACAATAGCCTGTGTGAAGAGATTCCCAATATGAACCCTTTCTTTCAAGGGCTTTCTGGCAGAAGACTTACCACTGAATTCCACAGAAGATACTGTACAAGGATATTCATATACTAATTGTCATTTAGGTATTCCTAAGGACACCAAGTAGATAGTTGTTAGGCTTGAGTAGAGCAGATATGATCAGTTCTTGAGCTACAATTCCCAACACCTAAATTCTACTTTTTGGAGAAGTATTTCACTTACAAATCTTCCTAATGTAGCCATAATTCCTCTAGAAGGTATACATATTTTACAACATCTCTCCATCAACCTTTTGATACAACAAAAATAAGCAACTTTCTTGAAACTCCCTCCAGTTTTGCATTTCATTACATTTTCAGAAATTTACATATCTCAAGAGATCATTAGCTCTTTCTTTGCTTTCTTTGCTTTCACAGTGGACATTGCATTAATTAAGTCAACAATTTTGATGATTTTAAATAAATGATGATTTTAAACTAATTCAGAGACCCACAAAAGCTTCCTGGCAGCTTTCATTATGGAAATGTCACAGTAAAGATGCAAGAGTGTCAAAGAATAGGTAAAGCATCTTACTAGCAAAAGATCCAAGAAGGTATGATTGTGAAAAGTGAGCATGTGTGCATGACTTTATCCTCCTAAAAGGATTTGAAGTCCTATGAGCAAAGAAGAATTTAGACTTTCCTCCATGCAACCTTCTTATAATACATGTGTTTCTGAGAACAACCTGCAACTTGAAAACTTAGAATGGACTCCAGACTGTGGCCCTGCCACCAACATGACTTTTCTCCAATCAAAACCAATGTTTTCATTCAGTTTCCTGACTTTATCTTCAAATCAGCATGTAGAACATTTTTAGCTCTTACCATCAACTGGTATATTTTAGCTTGGAAATCTTACAGGCAATTGTCTTATATCAACAGTATATACCCTTTATGTGTTGGAAATGCAGCCATTTTTTCCTGCTGTTTTGGAGCAGGAAAATAGAAATAGAAATATAGATCAGATAGATCTATATCTATCTATAGATTATATCTATATATAATAGAAATATAGAAATAGAAATTTCAGATCAGATCAATGAAAAAAATGGAGTGGTGTGGAGATCCCCAATCAAAGACAAACAATGACAAACTGGTGTGAGTTTAGCAAAACAGTTAGGGTTCTCAAGTGTATGACATACAAGAAGAATCTGAGGGAGTTTAGTTCATTTAGCTGGAGGAAAAGAAGGCTAAGGAGAGATCTACTTGTTATCTTTAACCACTTAAGTAGTAGCTGCAGAGAAGACAGAGGAAAAATAATCCTGGATACTACTCAGAAAAAAGCAGAAGAGGCAATGAATATGGTCTGTATCATGGGAAATTCCTATTTGATACAAAGAAGTTTAGCTGTGAGGATGATCATGGCTCCAGAGGCTGCCAGTCAGGGAAACACTCAGCACTTACTCAAAGGTGGATCTAACTGCAAAACCAATGCTGCTTTGAGCAAGGAGGTCAACCACTTGACCTCCAAAGGCCTCCATCCACATTCTGCTAGTGTGCAATGCTAGGAATATTTGTGAACACACCTGCTGCAGCTGCTGTTCTTCATGGCTGGCCAAGAACATAGCCACTCAAAGGACAACGTGAGTTGGACACATTGACAGTTCTCAGCAGATCCATATAATTTTATTTATAATTTTGGTTGATTTTTGCGGGTGCTTTTTAGTTGATTTGTTTGGTCTTTTTTTTTTTTTTTGATCAGGTGGTTTCAGGACATGTAGATTCTGCACTGGGACTGAGGATTTTTCATTCTAATGCTCTATGTACTTCTCTCTCACCTTCATCTCACAAATCATATCCCTTTTTCATTCTTGCTTTTACAGCAGAACAACATTTTTGACATAGCAAATTCAGTGAAATATTTAAGTAATCTCAACTTCTGCTTTAAGTCTATGAAAAAGTCAGGAAATGCAAAACAGTCTGTTAAACAGAATTTAAAAAATCCTTCCAAATAAAAAACCCATCCTCAGTGTCCTTAACTCTGCTTTTCCTCTGATCTTGCTCCTGGCCAGCATCACAGGAAAGCTGGACTGCAGCATTCCTATTCCAGCTCATTTTGTCAATACATTTTACTTTCTCGTCTTTTTGACACTTGGCATCATTTCTAATCCTGTTCATTGTTCACTTAGCTCATAATTTTAGGAAAGGTTGGTTGCTTGCTGCAATGCAGCTGACAAACAAGGTAAAGAGCTGGACTTTTCTAGCAGAGCACCCTGAAAGCAGCCAGGACTATACACAGCTTTGTGAATGCAGAAAACGAAGAAGAACTGATCCAAATCCTGGGAAAACACCCAAATGTTTGAATGTCATGTAATATTCTGGTAAGTATTGAACTGGTCCCCATTTGAGATTCTCAGAAATATCAGCAGACTGTTATTTCCCTGACTATATTCAACCTCAGTGCATAAAGTGGCAAGGAAAAGAAAATACTAATGTCATTTAAAACACATTTACAGAAACCATAAATGCTGTAGCATTGCATCTGTCTGCGTTTTCTATCTTCAGGCAGGCAGGACCATGTCTCTTGGTGGTAGTGTTTGTTCCATGACTATCTTCAAGACATTTTGTCCTAAGATAGATGAGCAAATTTTTTCTTCTTTTTTTTTTCTCCTTCTTATTGTTAAAATAATCAGACTTTTTTCCCCCATCTTTTTCTACTGCCCTTATGATGCATTTTTCTTACCACACCTCAGCAATCCTCAGCTAACAGGAAATTATATTAGGGATTTTACCAGAAAATACAGTGTCTATAAGACTAACTTTTAAAATTCAGAATAGTGTGACCACTTTCTTGACACAAATGTAGAAAAAGATTTTAGCAGTCGTAAAGACAAAATCAATGTCTAGATCAACAACAAAGAAAAATCTTATACCAGTATCCTACATCTTTTCTTGTACAGATTCCACATTTATAGAGGAAGAAGAAGAGAGAATGATACTAGAGTACATAGCTAATTCTATGACAGCCCAAACTGCAGGATTTCACACTGATGATGCATTAGCAGCTTCGTAGCTACTGCAGGAGCAATCCTGAGGTTGTAGAGCAACACAGAAATTGTTATTCCGCTTGTGTTTGCTGGGTAGCAGCACAAGCAATTTATTTCCAATGTTTGGGTTTGTATATTCCAATAACTTGGGCAATGCAAAGTCTCAGGCACAGAACAGCCCCTGTCCAGATACAAGCTAGAACTTCCATTAAAAGGCTGTGTGCCTATCTGTTAAATCGGTCTGCTAAGGTATATCTAGGGTGTCAAAATCTGAAACACCCAAATTATGCCTTCAGATCTCTATTTAAGTTCCTTGGAAGAAGCTGTGAGCCATCAAGAGCAAAGACCACCCCTGGACACTCAAAAGCATGGTAGCAGTGGCAGCTGCAGGTAGCTGTCAGTTTGAAAGAAGAAATCTTCACTGTGTGCCCAGACATGGACTCAGATGCTGAACGTGAAGCGTTTCAAATTAGAAAAATTTTGTCAAATACATTTTTGCTTGCAATGTGCTTAAAAAGGAAAGAGTTTTTGTTAGTAGTGGGCAAAGTTTTTACATCCCCAGTACTAAATTGGCAGCTCTCTTTTTCTGTCACTACTTGCAGTTTAAGAGTCAGAACTCTAGCACTCCATGAGTGCTGATAAGCATACAGTCACTTAAGTAAAACTATCATCAGAATCTGTTTGTCCAGAAATTTCACAACTTACAAGAACTATGAAAACTTCCTTAAAACAAAGTAAACTGAATAGTTTTAGTGCAGTCAGATGTCAAAAAATTCCTAGGGATCTGTTAGGTATACAGGTGGGTTTACTGGTTCATAAATGCTCTGTGGAAAACACAAATTTTACATTTTGGAAAAAGAAGACAATATGAGAACAGTGGGGTATGTCCCACAAATCTAACCAGAATGATTAAATCAAATCAATTTTGCAGAGAAAGAATTTTTCCACAAATACAGCTGGAACTTCATTTTGAATGGAAATAATAAATTAATAATATTAGGTCCAGCAATGTTAGACCTATTGCATCACTCAGTTATTTCCTTCTGTAGCCTTTTAATCTGGCCAGACAAAATATAACAAATTTCTGTTAAAAACTCCTAATAATACATGGATTATAGGCATCAAATTCTTTCATTGTTAAAAGCTCAATTAGAGTATTATTAAGACATGGTGGAAAGCACCCCAAACTTAGTTCTACTTGTGAAACATTCCAGTTGCTAACAGGAAATTAGGAAAGAAGTCAAAAGACAAACACATGTAGTTACTGTGTATTTCATCTATACAAAGCAAAAAAGTCATCATGAATCTATGTTGTTTTCTCTCTGCCATATTGCATAATTCCATACTGGGGAGAAAAGGATTGAATCAGCCACAGGAAAGACATATGCAGACAAAACCTGTTGGCTGGTGATGGAAAGATATGGAGCCTAGTAATTTATTATAATATAGAAAGCAAATAATCTGCTTCATGCAACAAAGCTATATTGATTATCAGTAAAGGAGGATGCACTCCAAGACAAAAATACTGTCTTTTCCACAAAAGCAATGAAAAATTTGTTTTTTTCCTGTTACACTGTGGTGATAGGACTGCAATGCAGATGTTTAAAATCTCTACAGTTTATGCTAGATGAAACAACAAAATATTAAAGTGATGTGACAGCCTTTGCCACTTTTCTTGCAGCTGTGGCATGCAAATCAGAACAAATACAGAAAGGGTGATTGGGCATTGGAATGGGCTGCCCAGAGAAGTGGTGGAGTCACCACCCCTGGATGTGTTTAAGAAAAGACTGGATGTGGCACTCAGTGCTGTGGTCTAGTTCAGATGATGGTGCTTGGTCATAGGTTGGACTTGATGATCTCAAAGTTCTTTTCCTAGTTGATTCTGTGTGATTCTGTGTGACTCTCATGTTGCTGAATTTCCCCCTATTTGATCATGAGTCAGAGAAATTGTGCTCAACCTTTTGAGGTATAAATCCATCAGCAGTTGACAATAAATTATGCCACAGGTGTGTACTATCAATAATTGCTCTAGATAATTCTGGCATTTCAAGAGTTTTTACATTAAATAGAACTTTCCAAAGGATGGTTCTAAGCTGCGTTCATTTATTAAGAGTCATCGATGTTTCAGCTAATTTTCCCTGAAATTCGAAAAAACTGAAAATAATAATTTCCTCTTCCTCAAACATTGCTTTAATTTCTCTTTTCAAACAGACAACTGGTTTTTGGATTATTTTGCTATGATTAGTTTTTGGGCAAAAATAAAACTGTGGTTTCAGCCATCTGCATTGGAATGTTTAGGGCATGATTCAACACAGCAAACCAGATAGGACACAGAGCACCATATCTCTAACCAGCATCCACTTCCTCACTTCATTCTGGCTGGATAACTAAACTAAGGATTTAGGGAAAAAAAAAAAAAAAAAAAAAAAAAAAAAAAAAAAAAAAAAGTGGTATTGACATGGATTTTCAGAAAGGTCATAGTGTTGCTCAGACACTTCAGATAAGAAAGCAGGGCTATCCAAGCTACAGAAAGAATTTTCTGAGACTGCTTGGCATGGCTTTTTATGTACATGGTAAGGCAGAACACCTTGTTTCTAAAGGGCAAGTAGATATGGTACTCACTTTCATGGACTTTTTGTGACTGTCCATCTTTCTGTGCTATTCAAATAGTAGATGCAGATAGCACGTGATTTACACTGCCACAAATAAAAGACAACTCATATATTTGAATACTCCATTGGTGAGTAACTCACTAGCACATTACAAGAAATTTTGCAGATGGTGATTTGCAGCTACATCAGTAGGAAAACTGTAGGAGGCAAAGCTACTTTGACTGATAGCAGTGCTGACAATGAAAGAACAAAGGAAGATGAAAGCCAGATACACTCTATTAAAAAATTAAATTAAAATTAATTAAATTTTAGACAAACAGTTTGAAATTTGTAACACGATTAGTCAGGTGAGTTATCAAGAAATAATAAGTAGAAAAAGTTATTTAGCTGGTCTAAGCAGAGTTATGAAGTTCTTGTAAGGGCTCTGAGATTATGCAATGTGGCCTAGATTTTTTTTTCTTGAAATAAAATCCATATAAAGTAATGCTTACTATACTTCAAAAAGTTAGAATTTTTTGAGACTAAGAGAATGATCGTGTTTCTAAAGCATGGAGTATGAATCTTGTGAATATTTAAAATATTAAATTTTATATATTATATAGAAATATATCTGTTTTTCTATCTAAATCAAAACTCCTCTAAAAGCCTAACACATTTTTGTGTATGGTCAGACTTGTGTCTACTTACATAAATCAAAATTTAAAAATTTTTCTCAGTGCAGTATTTTTGTCACATGACTAAGTATTAATATCCATATAAAATTTCAATAAGACATAATCAAACTTTACTTAAGAGAAAAACGATGGCTTTTCAAAAACTAGTAACTTTATTGGGGTATGTATCAGGTAACATGTATTGTATTAAAAAAGCACATTTGCATAAGCTTTTCACTATGAAAGTCAGCAAAAAAATATTTTTTTAATTAAAAAAATTCTGCTTTTAGAAATCAGATTAATTATTCAAGTGTGTTAGGAGCTGAATGTAATCCAGTCAATTATGCATAAATATTTCTTAATAATAATGGAATCATAAAATGGTTTGTGTTGGAAGGTACCTTAAAGATCATCTAGTTCCAAACCCTTGCCCTAGGCAGGGACAACTTCCACAACTTCCACTAGACCCATCCAATCTCCCTCAAACACTCTCAGGGCTGGGGCATCCACAGATTCTCTGGACAACCTGTTCCAGTGTCTCTCCACCCTCACAGTAAAGAATTTATTTCTAACAAGTAACCTCCCAACTCTCTTTCAGTTGGAAGCCATTGCTCCTTGTCCTATCACTACAGCTCCTGCTGAAGAGTTTCTCTCTGGCTTCCCTATAGGCCCCTTTCAGATACTGGAAATTGCTGTGAGGTCTCCACACAACCTTCTCTTCTCCAGGCTGTAGATCCCCAATTTTCTCAAACTGTCTCTGTAGGGGAGCTGCTCCAGTCCTCTTGTCAACTTTATGGTCCTCCTTTGGACTTGCTCCAACAGTTCCCTGTACTTATGTGGCGGTACCAAAACTGTACAAAGTCCTCCAGGTGGGGTCTTACAAAGCAAAGTAGAGAGGCAGAATCATCTCCTTCGACCTGCTAGCTACTCTCCTTTTAAGGCAGCCCAGGACACTGTTGGCTTTCCAGGCTGTGAGGGCACACTGCCAGCTCATGTTGAGTTTTCATCAACCATCGCTCCCAAGCTCTTATCCATAGGGTATTCTCATTCAGTTCTCTATCCCACCTGTAGGTGTGCATAACATTGCCCTGACCCAGCTGTCCCTGGCTTTATTGAGCCTCATGAAGTTCACACAGCCCCATGTCTCAAGCCTGTCCAGGTCCCTCTGCATGGCATCCCTTCCTTCCAGTGTGTTGACTGCACTACACAGCTTGGTGTCATCAGAAAACTCAGTGGGGGTGCACTGTCCATGTCATTGACAAAGATGCTGAACAGTATTGGCCTCACCACTAACCCCTGTGGGGCACCACTTTTCACTGGTCTCCAGGTGGACAGTAAGCTGTTGACTGCATAGACTAATAGATAATAATAGACTAATATATTCTCTACCAAAACAAAAACTGTAACAAAGCAAAAAGAAATGTTCCCTCAGTGGCTGCAGTGCTCTCACATTAAACCAGCAAGCAGATCAGATCACAAAACTTAGCTGATTCAACAGAAGATTTAAAAAATGAGAATAAATTATAATTTGTTCATATTTAAAATGTAACTGGTACATGAATGAGTCATCTTACACTGTTATTATCATTCTTGGCTAGAATGACACGGATGAAAAATTTTCCTGTCAGACCAAATATAGAAGAATGTGGGGCATGTGTCTTCCAAACAAATAATTTATTACAAAACTCCAAGTGGTCTTATTTTTGCTTCAAATTCAATGCATTCTTGGTCATCTCTTGCTCATAACATTGATTTTCATTCCACTTGGTATCATACGTGCCTGAGCCAGCTCATATTAATGTCAGAGATGATATATAAAGAATAAAAACTGCATTTCAGCTGCTGAGCTTCCAGAGGAATGAATACAATATTAAGCCAGAAGATGCCTGAACTGACCAGGTGAAACTCTGTCTTGTCTGTGCTTCATGGGTAGCCTTCTATTTTTATCTCTGAAGAGGCAATGAATGAATTATGGTAGGAGGGATCAGCAGGTGTTTATTTAGAAGGCAATAGCTATTCTGTAGCTCGTGGTCAGTGATCGGTGCGCAAGCACACGAAGACCAGGGAGGGCTGTGACAGACTGTGACAAAGCACAGTGGCTTGCTGATTGACCTGCAAGCCCAGTGGAGAAGCCAGCCAACACCAGTTAAATCCATGAAGTGTTTCTTTCTTGGCTGGCACGCCATTGATGCATGCTGGAGAGCTGGTTAGTCCAGGTGTGGAGCAGCATCTGCCATTTCCACAGACTCATCAGTGGGTAAGCTCGCATTTGGATTTATGCAGCTGATGGCAAACCCAGCAGTCCTTTCTCAGCAATCACCAGCAGTTTCTCAGCAATCTTGCAAAGACAAAGAAATGTGTGCTCTCACAGCAGTGTACTCTCATTGTTGCACATTAAATGTGCATTGACCTGGCTTCCTTCCATATGTGATTATCCAGCTTCTGTTCCTCAGCCACCGGTTTTTTGTGGCAGAATTGACACAATACAGTTTCTCTATGTAAAAATCACACTAATTCCCTTTTGTCTCTGCTTGTCTTTTTGCACCAACTTATGGAACCATTTCCTGAAATTGCAATATTTCCTCAATATGAGATGAAACCTGATACATTATAACATAAAAATGAAATTATACATAATGCTAAAGGAGCAGAAAAAACAGGAAACCAAGAAAAACAATTTAGCAGCAATAAGCAACACACCTACCTTAAATAAACTCTCCTTTGCATTTTCTTTCTTATTGGGATTGGTTAATATAGGAAATACTGATTTCTTAAAAAAATGTTAGTCCTGATTTCAAGAAAGCAACCGAAAACCACCTCACACTGACTGCAAAAACAGAATTTAACCCACTGTTTTTCCACCTATTTTCTTTCATATTATCTAAAGCTGAATTTAATCATATCCACCTAAGGAACAAAACATGAAATTGCATGATTTTCAGAGTGGATGGGAAAACTCCCTCTGCCTAACAAGAAGATGCTTTAGAGGAAGTACATAAAATCGCTCTTGTTGCAGCCTTTCCAGAATAAAACAACAGAATCCCAGAATCAAATTACCCTGGTGACTAGACTCCCAACATTTCCATAAAAACTCACAGAGTCATCAAAATGAAACCAAAAAACTGATTGCAGATATAAAATTCAAGATGACCTGTTTCTCTGTGGTTATGTTTTTCTCAGACACTTGATGGTTAAAACTCTCAAATATGGAGTTTTGACAGCTTAAAAACGTGGTGTGTATAAAGAGATAATTTTAAAACCTGACCAATACTTTCAGAATTGGGTAATATAATTTTCCCCTCAAAGGTTAACATCTCTGAATTATACTTACTTGCACAGAGTTTCAGAAGATAAGGGTGCAAAAATCTGTGTCCCAAATTCTCTGGCTGAGATAAAAGGCAATAAAGTTTCTCTTGGCCTGTTAAGCATGTTATGATAGATAACTTCAAAGATAAGCCTCATCTGATGTAAAAAAAGGTTTACTAAATTGAATGTGTTTAAACAACAGTTATGGACTTTCAAGACTCCTACTCAGGTCACAGTAAACATTTATCAGTAGTGCAAAAGGCTGCACTCAGTAACTGGTTGAGGATGAAAGGTGTGACTATAGTCCCACCTGCTAGAAAAGCTCTGTCACCACCTCATTACATGCTGAGACTCAAAATGTTACAATTGCACTGCTGGGCCTTCAAAAGTGTTTGAAGAGCTTTCAGAAAAAAAACCCAAAAAACAACAATATAGCATTTTCTCAGCTTTCAAAATAGCACAGAACAGTTTCTAAAAGATGAAAATGTATCACTGAATAAGCTTACCTTCCTACGATGGGATGGCACAATAAAATACGTTTCAATATTATGCTTCCTCAAGAAACTATTCCTTTCATGACCATATCCTGGTTCTACCTCGTAGTCCCCATTTAGGCACTCTAAGGTGGTCTTTGTAATGTGAACTTTCCTGGAGAGAAAAATTAGACATTATTGTTTAAAGCAAAGATTCATCCACTCTCTTTTGTAGGCAGCTTTCTGATTCACTCTGTTTTGGCAACACACCCATCTTTAATATTATTTCTGAGTTTTCTTATCCTAAAAAAGTTTTCATATTTTCTTCTGCAAGACTCCTTATACTTGAAATATATTTCAGAGAAGCTATCTGAAAATATTTCACAGCTTTCCTCTAATAAACATGTGTTTAGATTTTTTCCACTGGGTAACTTTAAGATAATGAACACATAAAATACACTGCCAAAATTATCTAAAGCAGATGTATGCAGTAAATAGAAATTCACTCATCACCACTACAAAAAATTACTTGGTTCCTTTGTCCTTCTGTGCAGCAATCAAAATCTTGTAAAAATCAAAAAGGGGACGGCAAATGTGAGCTACACACAGGACACCTATGAACCTTTGCAAATTGTGTGTATTTAAATTGTGTCCAAGGCTGTGCAATGAGTATTTAAAGTTCCAGGACACATCTCATGGGTTGGCTGCAGATTTATGTGCTACTGTGCCATTCACAAATGTCATCAGTATCTGAGTTCATAAACAGATATATCTTTTCTATAGCACATGACTAGTGTTGGAAATCTAGTCATGTAAAAGGAGCAAGGCATCCTGCCTCCCCCCTCAAGGTATAGAGGTGTGTAAGGGTAAAAAATTCCTGGAATAGCTACAGGGTTTTATTTTTGTAATATGAAAGATCAAAGTCTAGCATTCTTACTTTCCTAGTATTCCTAGTATGTTTCATATTCAGCAACTTCTAAAAACAATTTTGTTTGAAAATATTTTGCTTCCAATCTAACCTATTACTTACAGAAATATCAAGATAATTTGGAAAATTCAACAGGATAAATCACATAATACATTGATTGCTCTTGCAAATCACAATCCTTTTCATCAATAGCAATTACATTGCAAATGCCTCAAAAAAGGAAAGAAATTCTTCACCTCTACAGTTTTCTATTTTCTTTTGCTACAGTTCTTTTTCAGACTTACCCAGGCAGTCCTCCAGCTTCCATTACATTAGCTAGTGTCACATCATTTGACCAGACATCATATTGCCATTTTCGGAGACCCAGGACCCCACAAAGCACCCTGCCTGTATGCAATCCAACTCTCATGTTGAGATCAACCTCTGTGGCTTCTGCAACAGATCTGTAATGGACAACATCAGAATATTAATATTTAGATGATGACTACTCTTCATTTTGTCTCCTCCCAAAATTAACACAAATATTTTTATGTGACCAAATAGGAAGGGTCTTATAAAACTTGAAATTCACATACTATTCTCTACCTTCACAAGTTTCAAGGTCCTAATTGTAATTAAAAAAAAAATTCTTGGTTATATTTTAATTACTGTTGAACCAAAATCTCAGTATTTCTAAATTTCTTCACCATTTCTGTGAGAAAAGAGGTACAAAGGGGCACTAGTTGAGATGGCCAAAGTGTAAGTAATTATTCCAAATCTACTATATTTTAATTTGTTCAATTACCCAGTTACCAGAGTACAGGACAAAGAAAATGATGAAAGTAATAAATCATTGTAAGAACAGCAGAGTGATTATAAACACTGATATCTTTCCTAAGCTCTTGTAAGAGTGGCACTGAAACAACTTGTAACTGGTCTTGTATCTGTAAAGTAAATCTAATGTTCAGAGATTTTCACTGCCTGACTGGTAAAGGATGAATTAATCTGCAGAGTTGTTATTAAATGAACATTTTTTGCTGCCACCAAATAAGGAAAGATTCTTCATTTCTCTGAATGAAGGGCATGCTATGACTTACACTCTACACAAAGTTGTGAACACTGAAAAGGCACCTTGAAAGTAACAGTCTTAAAAATTATATTTTATGGAATAATACTGCACATAGATATTTTCAGCTCCTTCTGTTAGAGAAACACCACAACAGTCCAGTTGCTGTCCAAAAAGTGATATTATCTCTGAATAAAGGAAACTGATTATTCGGTGTAAGATTTTATTTTCACTTGATTTTCCTAATTTGAATTTTCTAATGCATTTAATAGAAGAAGACCTTAAAATGAGACTCTAGCTATAATTTTCCCTTGACCTTCATTGACCAATTTTTTATTTCAAGTATCATCTAGTTACTCTGGATTTTGCAGAGATGCCTTTAGAAAGACTTTACAACTCTTTCAGAAGTTTAGTTTGTTTAAATACAATTAACAGAAAGGTCAACATAGATCTTGTATCTTGACCTGTGCATGTGGATTGTGTCATTAACAGACTGACCTTACACCAAGACATACCTTGCAAGCCAAAGCCCTTCAGGATTACACCTTGCCTGCCTATGTTCTCCTGCATAATTAAGAACCTATGCAATAATCTTAATTAATGAACCCACCAAAGTTTGAGTTTCTCTGTTCACAAATGAGTATGGGATTTTTTTGGTTCCTCCCTCCTCTTCCATTAAAAAAGTACATAAAACCTCAGACTAAATGTATGTGGAAAGACAGTGAAATTCACACACTGATAAAGTCCACTCAAGGCTTTGACATTGCTCTGTCTGACTGGAGTAAGTTTAACCTCCTTTAGAAATTTTAACAGAATAACAAAAAGTAAAAGAAAAAAGATGAGCAGTAAAATAAAACATGGCTGACCATACTCCTTGTTAAATAAGCTGTACTGTGTAATGCACCACTAAAGCAAAATCTGAAAACACTTCATGTTTTGAACAAAAAATTTCCATAAGTAGTCACTTAGTCATAAATCTAAATTGAGAATTCATTTCTACATCTTCCCCAGAAGCTACAATGTGTTTCAGAGATGCTTTCATTATTAAATTTGAGTAGGAAAAAAAAGTTCATGAACAGTTCATTACTTTTTTTTATTTTATCTTGTAGACCTTTGTGCTATTTATGCAGATAATTTTCATAAATATACCCCACTGAGCTATAAAAAATGAGGAAATATATAAAGAAGAGACTTCAAATTTCAATTCTGAGCAGTAAAATGATAGTGTTCCCAAAAAACATCAACATTTCTACAATAAAATATCACAAAAACGTCTACTGAGGTATTTTAAATTATAATTACATTTCTAAGAAAATATCAGCACTTCTCAAACAAGACAGGAATAGGAAAAAGGAGTTTCTCAAATAAATTATTCATTATAACTTATTCTCTCATAACTTCCTATACTAAAGTTTTCCAAATGTTAACACAAAAGTAGGCCCAGAAACAAATGGAAATCAAAGATCATTTTCTTTTTAAGCCAGTCGTGTTTAGAGTCTACTCTGTAACTGGCTAAGAAGAAAAGGATCTTCCCTGACAGCTTGAGTTTCCTACAAAGCCTTTAAATTTTAGTTCCCTTCTTAACAACAAATATTTTATGTGCTGCTACAAGCAGTGAAAGTAATTTAGATCACCTACAGAACAGCTCCAGACCTGTGCTCCTGAGAATTTGAGGAGGAAAACAAAAAATCTCTGCATGCCATTTCTTATAATTATTTAAGTCTTTTCTTTAGGTCTAACAGTACCCGCAGAAATGAATGTTTCCTGGTTAAAGGCACAGATATGGTTTTTGGCTCAGTTAGATACACTACCCCAGAGTAGTGCCCAGCTGCAGCAGAGCACTAGGACAGAGCCAGGGCTGTGAAGAGCTGCTGGCTGGCTTTAGCAGAGCTGCAAGCTGACAAAGATTTCACCACTGGTACACAGCTTCTTAAAAAAGCAGCTGCTGGTTCTCTAAAAACCTGAAATCAATTCACTCCTGCCAGTTCAAACATTCCCAGGACTTTTGGATGACTGGGGAAAAGCTTCAAGAGTGTTGATATTAGGGAAGGTAATGCTTCTGTCCATTTCCTCAGACAAAAATCACACAGGAAAACTTGATATTTCCTGGAGTACTTGGCCTTATACAGTGCCCATAACCAAAGTGAGGACATCTGCCACACTGGAGAAATACATGACATATCAGAGGCACTAACAAATATGATAATTTTAATTTTATTACTAACAAAAGCTTGACAGCCAAAATTCATATGGTAAGAGCAACATTGGTGGTATTGAACACTTCATTTGTTGCTGTGGCACTTTAAGTGACTAGAGTAGAACAAGCATCTGGTCTGTACTGAGGCACTGACACAATGGCTGCAGAAATTCTCTTGGAATAGAAGCAGAACATAACACCACCTGTTTTGTCACTTTTTAAGAATAAAAAGCTCCTCCCATAATCATTTTGGTTCTCTTCCCTTGAAGAAAATACTTTGAGGAAGGCGGATGAAAGTTTGAAAATTATAATTGTTTTATAATACTTTGAAAATTATGTTCTCAGATGATACATTCAGCACCACATTGTAGGATACTTAAATAACAGTTACACAGAATATGAAGAGAATGGAATGTATCCATTTATATGAATACATTCAACACAGAACAGTCCAATCACAGAACAATCAATCAGCCATAGAAGTTCTATTCCTTGATTTTTCAGAAAAAAACCCACCTCTTGTTAGTAAATATCTCTGGGATGGACTTTTTTGAGTTACAGTTCAAGTGATTTTATTTATGTATTCATTCCAGGTAACATGACAAATCTATCACTAAGGATGACAAATTCCAAGCATAAATTTACAGTGTCAAGGCCTGAATTCTGCAATAAAGTGAATAAACTTTAAAAAGACTCAGCTGGCATCTACCTCTGCATGAAAAGGGGAAGTTTAAAAGAAGTGACTTTGTATCTCATGGAACTGATAAACAAAGCCTAATAATAGTACCAATACAATATAAAATGTTGCTTTCCAACTTCACTTTTAGAAGATCTATTTAGTAAATGAGCTCTCATTTACTAAACATATTTTAAAACAAATTAGTCTGGAGAATCTATCTTCTAACTTTGGTTTTTGTAAAGAAGACTAATTGTGCTTATGCACAAAAAAAATGCAGACTAGGTCCCTAGCTATTGAAAAACCCTAAGTAAATCTGACAGTGTCTTAAAACCTTGCCTCTTACCCATCTTGCTCTGACCACTAACTACACAAAAGACCTAAAATCTATGAATTCTTTAAAAAATAAAGTCCTGAAATGGCCAGTTATCTTCTACCACAACCTCTGACTAAACATATCTAGATAAAATACTACAGCTCATCCATTTAAAATTGGAAAGTTGCTGATGCTGCAAGGGGCCTCTGGAAATCATCTAGACCAACATATTTGCTCAGAGAACAGCCAAATACAGAAGTCTGCCCAGAACTGTGCCCAGATGGGTTTAAATTTCGCCAAGGACACAAATGCCACAACTTTTCAGTGGAACCTCTCAAGTATCTGACTACCTCTGCAATAAAAAAATAGTTTTTCTTCTATTGAAATTGAATTTCCTGTATTTCAGTTTGTGCCCATTTCCTCTCATGCTGGCAATGCATGTCACTGGGAAAAGTTTGGCTTTGTCTTCCTTACTCCTTCTCCCTATGTACTTGCCTGCATTGATGAGTCCCTCTGAGCCTTCTCTTCTGCAGACTGAACAGTCTCAGTTCACTTCTTTCTAATTCAACTACTTTTTTAAAGTTTAAATTATCATGTCAGTAGCCAATAAAATATACCCTAAAAAAGGGAACATGTTCATTTCTAATAGTAAAACTGAAACACTGTAAAGAGGAAAGTTCCAAATGTTATATCAATACTTTATTTGCATTCATGAAGTACAGCACAACTAATGAATTAAAGATTAATGCCAGGTTTAAAAGAGGATGAGAGCATCATCTCTTGCTTTCCAGGGATTTTAAAAAGCCCCGAACAAACCAAAAGGCTTTTGAAAAATGTGTGCAAGACCTGTACATCTAATTATGTTTCTAAAGGTCAGGGCTTCCTTATAAATGGAGCATCCATATATTGCTAAAAGAATACACATATTCTTTTAGGATTTTATTTTTTCATAGACTATAATAAATTATAGATTAAGAGATTATGAAGTGTTTTATCAGTTTTACAATGCTTACATCAATGATGAACTTGTATTGAATAAGGGAGAAAATTAATTAATTTATCTAACTCTTCATACTCTGAGAGATTTTTTAGTATGTTTAGCAAATGAAAAGAAGTGGGCAATACAGTAGTGAAGAAATTTTCCATCTTTATCCTTTCCCTCCTACGTAATGAAATAGATCTCCAGCTTCAGCTAAAAGCTCATTCACAGTTCTCTCACATCCATGTTTTTTGCCTTGGCAAAATAATGATCAATGTAGACCTCTCAGGCATAAACAAAAATCTGAGCAGCAAAGTAAATTTCCCACCACATTTCTGAAAAGTAGAATAAATGAAAGGTTTAAACATTACATTAAAAAGGAATAATCAGCAGGCTATGATTTTGAGACTACAAACACATATACAACAGGCACACATCAGGACTGGTTTTTAGTTTACATACTAGTGTGAAAAATGAGCAGTGTTTAGCACTGCAAAACAACAAATTTGACTCCTTTCATTGTGGCAATAGGATATATTTTCTTAATTCTCATTATCCTTCTGCCACCTATTCAGTATGTGCCTCTACATACTCAATTTGCACACTTAGTCCTTACAGTATTAAATGGAGTGGAAAACCAATGTCTAGAGTGGCTGTTCCTGAAATCAGGGTCCTGTGGCCTGAATGCAAGAGCGTGACTTGCCAGGTGAGTAGTGCTAGCAGACACTGATGTTTTCCTAAGAGCACACTTCCTGAACCCCACATAGGAGCTGTTGCAGCACTCCTGTCTGGGAGTCCTGTCTGCCACCATGCATGGTACTTACGTGATGGTGTCAATCATATCCAGTCCCATTTCAACACAGCAATGAGCATGGTCTGTTTTGGGCTGGGTCAATCCTGATACGCAGTAGTAACAGTCCCCTAGGATTTTTATTCTTCTGCAATGATTTTCCTTTCATAAAAACAGAATGGGAAAAGTTTTACTATTTATATAAATATTCCAATATTAACAGGGTAAAAATCTTCTCTAATACTATGAGATAATTCAGGGAATCTTTCTGTGATTAAATGAGGCAATTTACAGTTTGTGAAATCTGGGTTTCCTGTACAACAGCTGACACACACATTTGTTTATTTATTCATAAATAGACACATATATACTGGACATCAGCCCTGCATTGTTCAAAACACATGGGTTAACACTGCTTAAAGATATATTTGTGAACAAACCTTATTGCCTTGCCATCATGCTGGGTTACTATAAATTCAAGATTTGCAATGAGACTTCATTTCTTTATGAACCCAAACCGAAGGTCTGAGGCCAAACCACTGCCGAATATTGGGAAATGTTTGCATTCTGAGAAACTTTTGTTTCAAATTCAGTTCCAATTCACCAGGAAAAATTATTATTTATTATTTATCTGTAAAGGTACACATATTTTTCATTACCTATTCATAAACCACAGTTTGCAATACAGCATGATCAGTATGACAGACTTGCAGATGAGAAGCCAAGTCATTTTGCATTACAAACAGATTTATCTGCTGTTTGCATGAAGTTTAATTTCTACAGCCATAAAGGTTTGGCTAAAACTCTCCCCTTTAAAAAAAAATACAAAAATGATGGCATGTGATAATTGCACATCCATCTGAGCAGAAAGTTCATTTCTAAACAGAGAGCACATAAGATGCCTTTAAAAGAGCAGTACCTTTGACTAATAAACTCTGAGGAAGCATAAAGAGATGATGGTATCCTTTGAAACTAGACTATGGCAACTTCTACCCACTTGTAGTTTGGCACAGAAAAGTAAATTACCTGATTAAATTAATCAGGTTTACAAAGCTTATTATTACAAAGGATTATTACAGCAAGCACTATGAAAAATTAGTTGTTGTGAATGTGATGGGAGGGGATTCACAAAAGTCTGATTCTTTTCCCTGCAGAGTGCAATACAGACTTGACTTCAGCAACACAGAAAGAGGAAAGAAAAGAGAGGGCAGTGATGGTGGAATTTAAAATTTCTGGGAAAAAAAAAAGCCCTAATCATACTTGTGCAGTTTCTCATGCAGGCATATATTTTCATCCAGTCTGCTGCCTACAAGAATTAAAGCCTTCCTGAGCTGACCACGTCTCCACATCATTACCCATATTCCAGCTCAGAAACAATGACTATGCATGCAGTGATCCTTTTCTTTCACACATGTCACCAGAATTTGGGACTTGTTGCTACACACACTTCCCTCTGCAGGCATTCCCATGCCTCTCTTCTTTGTAAATGGAACTCTGTATTGAACAAGTACTATAAAACAAGAACTACCTCTGTTCATGCATGGAAGAAGGCACTGTTTGGAAAAGTTGGCTGGTCTACTTCTTTTTATAAATTAAGCAGCAAATTCAGATCTCAAATCAAAGAAGAGAGCTGTCTTTTTGGGTATGCTTAAGTAATAGAAAAGACTTTTCCAGTTGTGACTACTTAACATTTGTTCTTCTGTACAGCAGGATTCTAAATATATCTGTACTTACCATTGCTAATATATAGTTTAATGAATACAAGCATAATTATTTTAGGATGACTATCACCAGGGCCCTAACACTATTTCTGCAGCCTATAGTCAAAACTGCCTCACCAATTTTACTCAGACTTTTTTGAAATCCTTTGCTGAATAGTACTATATAAGTAAAATAATTATTGATGCACACAAAGTAATATGCAGATCTCAAAATCTACATTGGCACAGAACAGTCCTTTTAATTCAAGGCTTTTGGACACTAATCGCTACATTTTTTAACAGAAACCACAAAGTTTTTCACTAGATACCACTAGATTATACTGTCAAAAAAGGGCTTTCCCCCCCCCCGCAACCCAGTTTTGGGCAGATCTTGAAGCACTAGAGTGTACTCAGTAGTTAAAGCTGAAGCCTACTTTCCAAAATAAATTCAGTTTTGGCCCATACTTCAAAATCTTCTATAAGGCCCTTTTCATCTTCAAATTTGGTATGCATGATTTGTGGCCAGGAAATGCCTATTTGACCCTTAGGAAAGCTATTCAGAAAAGCCATTTCAGTAATCTGGGGAGAACAACACATAAATGTTAATCAATCAGGGATTTCTCCTATCACTGTCTACTTCACAAATGGCTCATTTCAAATGACTTGGTAACAGCCTGGTAGACAGCTAAAGAAAGAAAAAAAAAGCAAACAAAACAGTGTTTCCTCTATTACCATTTTCTGAGTCAATTTCTTATTTGTGCAGTACAAAATTATAAGAAGAAAATAAGTGCAATAGTATTTGCTGGAAAGATATTTATCTTGATGAAAGACAAATGGCTAAATAACCCACTGGTTTTTAAATCACTATAGCCTGTTTGTTCCTTATCTGATATTATTCTCACTATCCTGATTTATCAATTAATATACAGTAATCTCTAGAAAAATTGTTTGTTTTCTTTTTCTTGTTATGTGAGGTAGACTTCCAAGAAAGAGTCACAGTGCAGCTTTGAAAAAGCCATCTTTTTAAGGAGTGTTATGCAAATTGACAAAACAATCCTGTTCTCTTTCTTTGTTCCTCAGCAGCTTCCAAAAATCATTCTCTCGTCAATATTTTTCACATTTGTGATGTTGATGAATTCGTGTGTCTTAGTTACAAATTCCAGTCACAACTGATACAAGCAATGTCTGTTTAGAAACAACAGACAATTTGGTATTATGCACATGATAAAAAGCACTAGAGATTGCCAGCACTGCATTAGCCAGGCAGCTTGCCCACCTGTGGTGCCTTACTAAGATGTTTCCAAGAGGATCTGCAGAAATCCCTCTGGCACAACTGTCAGTCACAGGGTCAGTCAGTGTGCAGGGGAAGTCCAACTCAGAAAGCAGAGGATACTTCAAAGTTATGAAGAGCTTTCTTCACACTTTCAGGAAAGCACTTCATAAAGCAGTTTATACTATTTGTCTGTTGTGTAAAACTAGGAGGGAGGGACTTTATTTCAAACAGCTCTGAGGTTTTGTTGTTTTTAGCTCTAATGCATTTTGCATAAAGACTGAAGTCTGTCAACCCAGACTGAAAAACTGAAAATTCAGAACATTATCTTCACATTCTTGTACCATATAAGACAAATGTTTGATATACCTAGGATAAGGTTATTTTCTAATAAAAAAGGAAAAGATTATACAGTTTTTAAAAAAAGCTTATACATAAATATATATACACTTATATATGTTGTCTCAAAGAAATAATAAAGAGTCAGACTTCTCTCAGCAAAACTCATAAGAATGAGAGATCATACTGAATAAGTGCAAAGTCTTTTAATGGAGGATCTTTCTCACATGTCATATTGCAACAATCCTTATCATCACTGCTGGAGCTTTGTTTTTATTAATAGACTATCCAAGTAAGTAATTGTTATGTGAATAGATCCAAAATCAGAATAAATTTTTGTTGCTTGTAACTCTGTCTGGTAGGAGAAGAATTTCTTTAAAGCTTTTATTTATTTTGGAGATGGCAAACACTAATGCCAGAATGAGTCCCTAGTCCTCCTTCTGTCATTGCAACAATCCATGTATTTGTACATAGTCATGTGTCATCATGGTACGTGGTACCTATAAAAGTGAGCCAAAAAGGAAGGTCAGATAGACTACAACATTAAAACACAAGATTTTAAAACCATAAACATTGAACTCTGTCTTGTACCTCCATTGACTGCAGTGGAATTGTGCCATGGCTGAGTTTGTGTCACTTAATTGCAATACACTTTATGCTTATTGTATTAATCCATTTCTTTGTCTGCAAGTCTGAAAGCAACCTTATCTGCAGGTGTACTTTTCAGACTTTTATTGTCCTAACCTCCTGGAATCACAATCTATGAGTAGGCAGGACTTTATTAATCCATAAATTAGAAAGACCTTTTTTTGTCATTCCTGGAAAAATCCTCCCTCATGTAAGGTTCAAAAAGTTTCTTTACCATACCCACTCAATGTGGATTTGGCCATGCTTTGCAGAGTAAGATAAAGGATTAATAAGGCCAACAAAAAGATGCATAAGTAGTGTTTCCCATTCCCCCCAGCTCAGACCCTACCAGACATGCACTCATATAATGCTATGGACTTTAGAAATATTAACATTTTGTTTTGCTTAGCCTGCATAAATGGGAACAGGAGTTTGATCACTATCTACAATGCTTAGTGATTGCAAAGTTAGAGTCTTAAAGAAAAGAAAAAGAAAATAGCAAACCACAGCCCATACATGTTCAGGTTCAGCTGTGTACATGTTGGGGCCAAAGGGAAGATGTTTATTAGGCCTGGACTTAGAGACAGCTTTATGGTTTCAGGGCAAGGCTTTGACACCCTCACTATACATCAGACTTCAGCTGTGGTGAGATCTCTGGATATTGACTGGGCATAGCTGCAAATTAGTACAGGAGCAGCCCTACAGACAGCAGGAAAGTGGAATGAGATGGGTGCATGGGCAGCACTGGAAACAGTTCTGGAGCTCAAAACTCCTTCATGCCTCTGTGAGGGGAAAAAAACTGCCCTACTCTGAAAAAAATTCTCACTAGCTCAATATTTTTTTCACATATTGAAGAGAAGCCACGGATAGAGGGAAACCGCTAAATGAAATTTTCTGATCGCTCAGTTTTCACTGAAGTAGAATTAACTCTGGACAAAATGGTGAGCTATGAGGGCTGAAGAGGGAACACAGATGAACTTTTAGCTCTGCTGTCAAGAACTTAATCACTGTGGCCAGGCAGTGCCAGAGAAGTGCCATGGTCATCTTCTCTTAGAGACATTCAATGAGACAAAAGAAATATCAATGTCCCTCAGGAAAGGAGCCTTCATGGAAGCATTTGTGGGGTTTTCTCCCTTCGCATTGTCTTCTCTATTTCTTTCTTCTTGCATTATCAATCACTTTCATTTGGAAAGCCCCGTTCCAAAAGCTTACTTTGTTGGAGGAATCCTCTGAATTGTCTTTATCAGGTAGGCAAAGGAGATCAAATTTTCAGTCCATATTAATCAGCATGGCATTATGTGCTTCAGGGGAACTACACTAATTTATACCAGCTGTCCCTCTTATCCTCAGGGATCCAAGATATAATTCAATAATCCAGGCTAACCACATGACAGTTACAGACCCTTCTTAGTTACTACTGTATAAAATGACTACTGGGGGAAAATATTCAAAGCATCTCTGAAACTCCCTGAAGACAAAAAGCAACAATGAAATGCACTCCTTATTTATCTCTCTTCACAAACCTAGAACTTCATTCTGCTTCCAAAGAGGTCTTGAGAGAGGACAAAATAGGATTTACCACTGTTACCGCTGCATCTTATTTCCAATGTGTATAGCATGTGCAGCATATTTAACATTTGCAGCACTTTCTGCCAAAATGCTATTAATCTCAGTAGAAAATTGGATTAGGAAGCTTTGAATCACTCTTGAAGTTATCGTTTACTACAGATGTGTGCGCACATGCAAAAGACTTGAAGAAAGAATTGTGTCTTCTGCTACATCCTCTGGAGAAGAAATTATGTCTCTATTCAATTCCATTGCAGTTGTTCAATAGATTGGAACTAAATCATAAAAGCCTACATATTAGCTATCATACAATACAGATATATGCATCTATCCATATATATATGCATGTATGACATGCAGACACACAGTTCTGCAAACTTACCTACGCCCTCTTGCATAGATACACAGCATATAGGATAAAGGCAGATTTTAATATCCATCCTCTGCAGTACTTACCAAACTGTCTCAGTCTGATAGTTGTGGGCCAGATACCAGTTTTGAGCTCCTCCCTTCCAAAGATTTGAATACAGAGTGGTAGAAGATATTTGGGTGGTGTTACCTATTTCTGGCATTACTAATCCTCTCTTTCCTTTAAGCAGAGATATAGTGACTGTCTTACTGTTCCAGGTGCCTTTGGAAGAACACAGAACAGTCTTTGGCTGTTATGAAAATGGTGAAGAAAAAATCACCCTCTTTCAAGGTCATAAAAGAAAAGGTAGTGAATTGGATGGTGTTAGTTGGAAGGCTGTATAAGATTAACTAAGCAATGCTGTACCAAGTTATTAAACTCAGTGCATGATGACAGGAAGAGACTCTTTGTAAGTCACTGCTTCACATTTTTTGATATTGACACTTTCTTAGTATATTTGATTCTCTTCTAAAGTTAAGGAAACATAAAAAAATATTTCTATTTTTTCTTCTCAGCTGTAACAGTTTTGTGCATCAAAGAGCTTTAGAGAAAAACAAAATTGAATGCATTCCATGGAAAGTACAACCAAGTGAATGTCTCCAGACTGTAGCAGTATTCTCAAAAGACAGCTATGTGAAGAAAAAGAGGAAAATGTGGGTTTAGATTGGCATTAAAAACTCTTTAGAATTCTACCTCAATACCCCTTTGAAACTTTCAGTTTAAAACCTTTTGCCCCTTTGTCCTATAGGCCTTGGTAAAGTCCTTGCTGACTTTTTTATAAGCCCCCTTTTATACATTGAAAGGAGCCTTCTTCTTCAGGCAACTCTCCCAGTCTTTCTTCACAGGAGAGATGTTCCAGCTCTCTGATCATTCTTGTTACTATCTTCTGGACCCACTCTAAGAGATCCAGATCTCTCTTGGGCTGAGAGGTGGATGCAGTTTACTCATCTGCAACTTTTATTAATGACAGACAATAATTTCAATTATCACATTTCTTTTTTTTTTTTCAGTAAAACAAAAGAGATCTAGCAAAATGTTTTCTCTGAGTAGCATCCAAATCTATTTTAATAACTATACTGAATGTGGGCCACAATGTAAGAGATTATTGAAGCCATCTTCTCAGATAAACTTCATAATCAAATCCTAAGTATAATAAAGTGACATGGACATTACCACCAGCTCTGTTACATTGCAGTGTGCCAATAGTGATAATACACTTATGCAAACTGTGCAGCCTATTAGAAAATTCCATTGAACCACAATTACTACATACATATTTTACCATTTTCCCCCCAGGTTTTGAAGTGTGGGTTTAAAAATTGAAAGTACTATTTTAATAATCTTTTAATGGAATAAATCTTGCAAATAGCAACTTTATAACTAACATTAGTTCTTGTACATCTGCTAGCCCCAGCACAAAAAGCTTTGAGAATGAGCTAACTGCAAAACCCCATAGAGTTTGATTTAGCAGAGTAATGGAGACATACTTATTGCAATAAGAGTTAGCACAGACATAAAAAGAAGAGTTTCTACAGTGGCAGATAATACAAAGAGGAAACAAATGCAGTATCAAAAGTATAGGGAGTGCCACAGAAAATTATTTGACAGGCTCTGATTGAGGAAAGTTGTTCATCTCCAGATGAATATTTGTAAGCTTTCAATTTAGTAATGTGTTTGTGAAGTCATTGCAAACTATCTACATCATGCATGAAAAAATGTAGAATTATTCAGGATAGCTTTAAAAAGGACGACATTTGTTTCAAATGCTTTCCTTCAATTTTATTTACAATCATATATTCTGATCTAAAATAACCTAACTTTTGCCTACATTCTCATTTTTACAACAAATTCTTTCCTTAGTTCACATGGAATGAAATTTTACAAAACTAAAATGTTAAAACGTTTTTAGTTCCAGAGAGTGAAAACCTATTATTAATTTACTTCAAAATGAAAAAGGATTTTAGCAAGCATATTTTATGCAATCATCATGACTGACACACATGATTGCCTCCTTTCTAGGTTTTATTAAGTATCCTTTCAGATTCTGTCTTTTTTGAAGATATATTCCAGGAGAAGCAAGCCTAAAACAAATATTTCTTAAAAAGCTGGAAAATTTAGCTCTAAATTCAGGAAATGGTTATTTTTCCAGATTCCAGAAATGTTTTTCTCTGTGCTAACTGCACAACAGGTCAAAACAATAAGTGTCCGAACATATGCCCACACTTCAAGCATCTGAGGCTGATTGGAGCAATCCAATACAGTCCTGTACAAAGATGCAAACTTCAGATTTGCAGTATACAATCTCAGGAACAATTTGGTAATTTACTACAAGCACAGAAATTATGACAAGAATTGTGACAAAAAATTAGCATACCAAGCACAGTATCCTAAAATACACTGTAAAATAGGCAAGACCCACTCTCTGGGGCACTTGCCCATTTATATATTCCTACAGTACTTAAAGTGCATCATGTTAATTTTTTCCCTAGAGAACTGTCCCCAGACACTTGTTTCAGCTTCACTCCACACACACATCATTATTCCCTGATCCTACAGAATCACAGGCATATTGACTAAGACCACTTTCATTTGAGAAAGTTTACTCCCTTAGGTCTCTCCTAAGACATGTCTCCAGATAATTGTTCAGAACTGGATTTAAATTTATGTAGTGACCTGCCTCAGTGGGATCCTGTGTCTGTGCCGACTTTCATGGGGAACTGCGGAGACAAGTCCCCTTAAAATTAGTGGTTATAAATATCCTGCCCCCCAGTGCACATCAATTTTCACAAAGAAGGGTTAAATGCTGTAATTTTATACCTATGCTTTCCAGCACTAATTCACCTGTCTTAAACAGTCCACAAAACTTTGTTCACTTTATATTTTAAAAATTCATCATAATTATCTTAGTATGAACTAAAAGCATTATAGAGATGCAATATAAACAATTTTTAGAGTGATTACTTCTAAGAAAATCTGGTTCAATGCTCAGCAAAGAACTGACTGTTCTTGACACAGTTAAGAAACATACAAGCTGATTAAAAATATTATCTACTGATTCTTTGCCTAAGGCTCAGAAACAATGTTTTTCAGTTCAGTATCTTTGAGCTTGAACTGGTAGAAAGAGACACTTCTGTAACGTTAAAATATGTAAAGTAAAAATTGTTAAATGCTAAGAAAGCAATCAAGGAAAGATACTAAATTAAAATGGAAAGAAATAAAAATAGACTCAGCCTGACAAAGCCTGGAGGTATACATAAATGTAAATGGAAAGAACAAGGAAGTGGTATGTATCTGTCTACCTAATAGATGAGATACCAAAAATGGCATGAAGAAATAAGAACTTTCATTCAGAATATGAAAACCCCCTGCTAGTGATGTCCTTTGAAAAGCACCTAAAATTCTTTTATCCTTGTCGGCTTGTAAATGAAAAGTCTTAGGAAGTCCAAGATGCAGAAAGATGGATGCTGAAAGGGAAATAGTTGAATCTCTAAAGACAAATAATTGATTCTCCATGTAGATTAGATGCAGGAAGTATGTGAGAAAAAAAAAATCTACCAAAGAAAAAAGCAATTAAAGAAAATAGAAGCTTCTCTAAAAATCAAACCTCTTTCATTAATATTCAGGATTCTGCCTCCTCTTTTCTATTAAGATGACATATTACAAGTCAAATATTTGGGACATGTCTCAACTGCATCAAAATATATTAGAACTTTGACCATGACAGCATAATGCAAATGATTATATCTCATTGAAATTTGTCACTCTTACAAGTAAGCTGAAGAATGACAAACTGAGAGCTAGCTATAGTATCAAAGGTTGATTTCAAGGCATCTGAAGACCTCATTCAAAGATCATTTGCTTGCAGAATTTATTGATAACATGTAATGCAGAATGACTATCAGCAGGGCCAAATCTGAGTCTGCATAAAGCTACTCTGGTTTAATGGGAGGATACTAAAAAACTTCAGGGTAACAGCCAGAACTAAGTAAACTAAGCCTGAGCAGCAGATAAAATCCAAAAGAAATCAATCCTTTTGAGTTGAACTATTCATGGGCCTTATGAGAAACTTCACCAACTCCATGTTCAGGAAGGTGGCTTGTTATTGTTGTGTCCCAAGGGAATCCTTGCATGGACAAACTCACCCAAAATACTTGTATAAGGGTGCCTAAACCAGTGACATTATAAAACTTCAGTAACCAGACATAAAAATGAGCCCTGGGGAATTCATAACAGCACCTTCTCATGTGAATTCTCTATTGTCTGTCTAGGATGAAGTCACACTCCTGCAAGAATACCAATAATGGCACTCATTTTTGTTTATATTTTTGAGTCACATTCCTTCAAAGTGATTGAAGTTGGCCTCAGGACTCAAAAGTTACTGAGGAGACCTCAAAATCCTGTATGAAATAAGATTACCTAAGACTATTTCTTTAAGAAACCAAACAGTGCTATTGTGAAAAAGAAAACAGAATTCATGCTATCATTTTCAGGGAGCATCTGGACAATGCTTGTTGTCATATGGTTCAGCTTTAGGTAGTACTGCAAGGAACAGGGCTTTTGATTTGATGATCCCTATGGGTCCCTGCAAACTCAAGATATTTTATGGTTTTAACTACTGTATTCTGATTGTCTCTTCCCTAGCACTCTTCCCAAAGATTCAGTGATTTGTAAGGTAAAATAAAGTGTGAAAGATAAGTGTTTAAAAAACATGCTTTCTCTAGAGGTGAATAGACATGAAAAGATATGATAAAAGTACAAATAAAAAGTATTTTTAAATGACAAAAACACAAACGAATTCTAAGAGGGAGTAGTAAGATCAGGATTTTTTTCCCTCTCTCTACTGACAGAATGCTAAAGTACATTTTCAAAGGAATTGAAAGACTTTTTATGGAAGCCTAAGGTTCACTTTTAGAACTCTGTCATGAGTTGTAACTATATCTGAAGCTATTGTGATTTTTTTAAAAAGGTGTAGCATTTCAAAGAGAGCAAAACTATGTACCTTACAGAAAAAAATCCCTCAAAAAAACACGAACCAAAAAACATCCAAAGAACCAACATATGGAAAGAGAGAAATAACTGATATAAAAAGTATAAGTGTGAGAAGGACAAACTATACTGCCAAAAAGCAAAGATTCACTATTTCTACAATGTGTCAATGTGCTGAAATGCTAAGATTCAGCAAATATACTCTGCCTTATATTTATTATACTTTCTACTATGCTGATGGGGATTCTTTTAAAGCATTAAATTTTTAAGACAGCACAATTGTTTCAAGAAAGGTAGTCATAAACTGCACCTTCCATTTGACATTGTTTCCCAAGAAACAGCAGCACATGACAGGTACACTCACAGATTGCACTTTAGTAATCACAGGGACCCCACCTATCACTGTTACACTCTTCCTTAAAGTCTCTGCAACTTCCTCCTTAATCATTCTGAATACTCAAGCATAGCACAGTTTTAAAATCAGCCCAGTCCTCTGTTTTGACCTAATAATAAATACCTAGAAGCTGCTTTAACCAAGAGATAAGAATCTTTCTGAAAAACTCTATTTCTCACAACCTGAGAAGAACCTCAGAACCTGACTGCTGAAGACACAATTACATGTCTCCCTTAATCACATCACAAGGCACTAAGGAAAGCTTGCAGGCCCATCCTTAATCACACCTCAGTGAAGCACAATCTGAACTAGAAGTACCCCTAAGTAGCAAATCTTCCTCACACACCTGATAGAAAACATGATGTTTTGTTTTTTTTTTTTTTTGGTTGTTTTTTTATTATTTGAAAAAGAATCCTGGCAGGCTGAACAGAAAAACTGAGGCTTTTTTGCTCTTCTGCTATCTCCAGACTGCTTCTTCCATGTCCAGCAACTCACCTTGCTCCAAAAGCTGGCATTTGCCTGGCACCAGCCTCCTGGTGTCACTGACAGCACATGGCCACTGTGAAGGGAGCAACCATGGTAGGGCAGCCACGTCCCTGGCTTCAGTGCCATGACACACCATAGGATATCTATTTCTATTTATATATTTATCTATATATTTCTATTTCTGTGTGCATATATGTGATCTTGTGTTATATTGCAGCACTTCCCCTTTATTACATGACTCTATTTCATGGCTATAATGACAGCATTTTAAGTTTTAAGAGAGCTTATTAGACGTCTGGTTGACATACAATGGATGAAATTCAGTAATGAAATTAAAATGAAATCAAAGTAAGGAGGATATTTGAACTACTTAAACCATTTAAGCTCTCGCAAATTACTATCTAAATGGAAGTCCATTTTTATTTCTTAGGCAAAATCTACGAAGTACTCTGGGCTGGGGACCTGTGCTCTCTAGGAGACACTGCCAGAAGTTGCAGTAATGAATTGGTTACACAAATTCATGCCTAAACCCCCTAGAATTCCATTGCATCTCTACTAAGCATCTAAGTTAATCTTCTGCTTTTCTTGGAAAAAAGGGAACACACAAGTTTGCTTTTTTTTACTTGAATATCTAGTGCAAATCAGAACATAGCACTCCATCAAAGGATAATCCACTTAACTAAGAAGAGGTCTTTCTCAAGCCTAGCACCTTGTGGAGCAGAAGGTTTCCTTCTCTGTGGGGTCCTTGAGAACTGTTTATCAAGAGGGAGATTTAGGTGCAAAATGTCCACATGCTTTAGATCTCACGTGAAAGGCTGCATCAAGGAGAAGTGAGTTTGGACTAAAAAATGTGCTTGCTATTTATGTCAAGGGCCTAAAAAAATATTTTCTTTAGGCTGCTGCACAGAGTCTGACGACAAAATAGCTAGATAGTAGAGGAGCATAAATTATGTGGAAGAGTTACTTCTCAGCAATGAAGGTTTTAAGGACAGCTGGCAAATAAGATAGATTTGATGAAGTTCTTCTTTGTTCAGGGGGAAAACACATTTTCAGCATCTTGTTAAATGTAATTTGAAACAAGATGTGTGACTTTTTCTGGCACAGCAATTCCTCTCATTTCCCGTCAAATGGTTCTTGTCAAATTAGGCTGCTTGGAGTTATAGGCAGAGAACATTTCTCTCATTTTCTCTTCCTTAGGGAATCTAGCACAATATAAGTGCAACAACAAAAACACAGGCATCAATTTATAATATGGATCCTATTTTGCCTACAATAACTTCTCTGAAAAGCTACCATCATTTCTGTTTTAAGGAGTGCTCTCTGTGAAGAATGAATTTTACCCTCTGGCTTCCTATTATCACAGAATGTTTTACATCATACAGCCAATATTCATATTTTCCATTTTTATGATCTTTTTTCGATGAAGGATAAAAATGTAAATATTGAAAAACTTTCTCTATTTTGTACAAATGAAGAACACTGATGAACTGCATGAAGGGGAAAGAAAAGTGTATTTAAAAATAGGACTTACACTTATTTCCCAAACAATTAAAAGGATTGTTTTTTTCCCTAGAATATTAACAAAAGATTGAAGCTTTCAAAATTTGTGACATGTGGGGCTAAATAAGTCTATTACAGATTTCTAGCATGTATAACTGATGCATCATTTTTCAGAAGGAAATGTAAATTAAATTGAAATAAGAGGGTTGTACTTACTGTAGCTAATTCATCAAATTTTCCAAAAAGCTCATTCAGCAGCTTCACCAGCTCTTGGGCAGTACACTGTGATGCCAAACTAGTGAACCCCACTATGTCTGCAAACAAAATGCTGTAAAGAAGGAAAGAGACACAGATAAATCAGTAGATATCTTCACATTCTCGTTACTCTCTTTCATAGCACAAATGTGACCCAAAGCACAAACTCTAAAAAGACCTGAAATATTATCAATAAAGTGCCAGTTGCAAAAAAAAAAAAAAAAAAAAAAAAAAAAAAAAATTCAGAAAAAAATGGGCATTAGTCAGGTGCTGTCAACTGTAGAGAACTCTCAGATGCTTTCAATGGCTACATACCTGCCTGGCAGATGAGGCAAAGCACCTCATTCATAAAGTGCCCAATGAGTACTCTAGGAGCATGGTGAACAATTTATTCTCTTTGCAGCTAGGACCTCCTCAGCTAATTTGGTTTCACAGACAGTTTTGCACTTCTTGAGTTCCACAGTCAAACAGATAAACCTTGCCTGAGGTTTACTATGTACTGAAAGACAGGGGTTAATAACTTAGGTGCAGTAGCTCTGTGATGTGGTCTTACAGTAGCTCCCTGTGAGGAGATAGAATCCACAATATCAAGCCAGTATTCTCTACACTGTGCTGCCTGGCACAGGTAAGTGTCCAGCTTTCATCAGTGTCAGCAAAGATTTAATGTCCAACAGTTTAATCTGCTTTAACAATCCCTGCTAGTCAGTGTTGATCAAGGGAGATAATTGAAGTGAGTGCAGGTACTGTTGTGATTGAGAGAATAAAAAATCTTGTGTAAATCAGAAAACTCAAGAGTGTGGTGCTGTGATCCTTTTCTTCAGACTCCTTCTGTTTGTAGAAGTGCAGAACTAGAAACACACTGCATTTATCTCCAATATACAGACTAGAAACGTCAAATAATTAAAGAAAATACCAATAAACCATCCCATGATATATAGTCTAGGGATACTGGACGTAGGGTAAAACTTAGTTTGCTAACTCTAAGTTGAATTAAACATTATGTACTCCCACCTGCCTCAACAAAACTTCACTCTTTGATTAAAAACAAATGCTAGAAAAGCAGGCCTAATAAGTCTACTGTTTTCCACTCTTCATAAGTCTCAATACTCCTAACATGTTACAAAAAAATGGCAAATACAACTCCTGACTCAGACCCTGCTTCTATAATTTCATTTAACCCAGCTGTTTAAATCCTTGTCCACCACAGCAGGTAAGTAGCATATCCCAGCACAAAACCAACTCATCCAAAGTTGTCTCTGCTATCCTAAAAGTGAACCAGTCAAGTGATGGGTAAAAAAAATGGATTAACAGAGTTCAATAACACCAGCAAAGTGACCTGCATATTTGGCCCATGAAAGCAGCTCTGGGAAAGCTGCAAGGCATGGGAGGAACTTTCACATTGTGAACAGATTTTTGGTGGGACGCTGATTCTCTGTGACATTGAAGCCACGAGAAAACTGGTTCTTGTGGAGCAGCCTCCATGGCATGGCCAGAGAGACTCCTGTCCCTAAGTGAACTGAAGAAAAACCATTTTAGAGGTGGCAAATTGACTGAAAATCCCAGGTTTTGTTTCTTTACGTTGTCAGTGGGAAAGAAAAGAGGGTGTGGGAGGAGGAGAAGTGTACTGAAGGTTTGTTCTGATTTTCTTATTATTTATCTTTTAATTCTGTTAATACAATTTTCTTTATACTCTTTAAAGTTTGAGCCTGCTTTGCTTTCCTCCTAATCCTTATCTCGCAGCAGAAAATGAGTAAATAATTCTAGTGAGTGCACTGGCATTTGACCAGCATAAGACCCAGCACATTAATTGGTGCATTGGCCAGGAAACTCAGATAGGTGAACCAAAACCACTACACTTAATTGGTGTTTCCTCCTGGTTTTTGAGCTGAAACCACCACACCCATCTGTGTCCATCTGTAGCCTTTTCCCACACTACTTGTACTGCAAGTATGTGGGGCAGCACCAACACATACTTTTATTGTACAACACCTAAAAGAAATTAGAGCAGCATCTTGGTCTGTGACATGGAGTCAAATTACCCAACTGATGCAATAAACTTTTTTATGTTCTGCTCAGGTTTTTGGAAAGTAAAGGACAAGAAGTTCTTTATGAGGAGATGGCAAAGTCAGTCACAGGGAATGAGAACAGAGAAGAGATTTGAATTCTTGCTATGGCCATGAAATCATAACAGTACTAAAGAGAGAAATTATAAGATAAACAGTGCTAGAATTCCAGTCATAAACCTGAGCTCTTTCCAGGGCCACATATATCCAAATATTGTCCAAGTCCCCACACTGTCACTGAAATTCCCTTTCCTCTGGTTTGGATATATTATTAACACAAAAATACTGAAAGCTTTAAATTTAGGCCATGTCTAACATACTCAGAAAAGTTAAACAAAGCAGCCACAGGAGTGGCATCAGCATTAAAATATATTAATCACTCCAGCAGATACACTCATTCAAGAGCAAAGTAGTCTTACTTCACAATAACTTAATCTGTAATTGCTATGGAGGTCAACATCCTCAGAGAGGATTAAACTAGAGTAAACTGAGGATACCTTATTTATGCATGAAAGATTCCTCATAATGGTATGGTATACAAAGGAACACTTCATAATGATTGCCAAGTAATTTTACTTTTAAAAATGCAAATGCTGGCATATACAGAAACAAGAAATAAGAAGCTACCAATTAACAATTGTTTCTCTTAATGACCATTTGGGGATGTAACTGTCCCTTCTTTTATTCCACACAATTAAACAATTTGATTCCACAGAATTAATAATGCCATTGGGCACTTTGGTGGAGAACCAGACAAAAAAACCCCAAAAATCTCCTTTAATTATTCTTTAATTATTAATGAAAGAAGAGAAAGGAAAGTAGAAGGAAATTGGAAACAAAGGACAAAAGTGACTTCTGCTCGCTCAGCAGCATAGCTTGCATGTGACTCAAGCACTGCTCTTCCCTACAAGCAATATGAATGTGGTTAGTAAGGCTAGGTATCTATTTCAGTGTTGTAACAGCTACAGAGAAATAGTTACAGAGGCTGGTGTTGCCTCATTGCCCAGGGGCTCAGCAATGCTCCACAATCTCGCATGGCACAGAAATGAGACTGACTAGACTATAGCTCTCCAGATTTTCTGCTTCCTCCTTTCTAAAAATGAGGGTTATAATTCCCTATTTCCAGTCATGAGGAACTTCACCTCTCTGCCATAACTTTTCAAATATGATACTGGCTTAACAATGTCATCTGCCAGTTCCCTCAGAGCTCACAGATGAATCTACTCAGGTTCTATGGACTTGCACATATTCAGGCTCCTTAGATGGTCTTGAACCTCATTGTCTCCTGCAGTGGGCTCAAGGTGTTCATTCTTTCAGTCCCTGCATTTGTTTTTTTGACCAGTGGCATGGCTGGGGCACTGGCTGTTGAAGAATGAGGTGTAGAAGTTGTTGAGAACCTCAGCCTTCTCTTTGGCCAGGGTAGCCAGATTTCCTATTCCCTATTGTAGAGAGTCCAAGATATCCCTAGCCTTTCTTTTGCTTGCAACATATCTATAGAAGCCCTTTCTGTTATCCTCAATATCCATGGCCATCAATTCTATCTGGGTGTTCCCTAACCTTGTCCCTAACTTCCTGTATAACTCTCTTGTTTTCTGTCCTTGTTTCCACTTCATGAAAGCTTCTTTTTATGCTCTGGGTTTTCTCAGCAGCTCCTTATCCATTTGTGATGGCCTCCTAGCATTTTTTCCTGATTTCCTCCTTATCAGGTGCATAAATTTGGCCATAACAGAACTCCCAAACTCAACTAGCCTAGAAGTAAATGAGTCACTGGGTGAAACAATGGTAGGTTTGATTCCAACTCAAACAGGGGACCCCAGCCAATTCCATTCAATCCTGAATGCAGACATATCACTGGTCAGTGAGCTGGGTGGTGTTGAAACCTCGACCAGTCAGTTGATCCAGTGTGGGAATTTTGAACCCTCTGTTAAAGGGGGCGTGCATCAATAAATCTGGGCTGTGTTGCATGAGCCTCGGGGTGATCTGTCACATGCCTGTCTCCAAAAATGCAACCCCAATATAACAAGTGGTGACCTGCCAACGTGATTGACACAGCTGCTGTCTGTAGAGTGGGGCAGACACTGAAGAGTCTGCAGCAAAAAATGCTGCCAAAAATGGTGAGAAGAGCCGAAAAGTGGCGTGGAGAGCCGCCAAAAGTCCAGACCCCCTTTGTACATACTCCTGTAAATAGAAGAAAATAAACACCAAGAAACATAAGAAGATGGGTTTTGGTGAAGGAAAACCCAGTTATTAAGGTATGGACTCTCTTTTTACTTCAGTGGCGGGGAAAGTATGGCAACAAGCTCTGGAAGCTGCTGTGGACATTATAAAGCCCTAGAGGCTTGTGGAACAGGCTCTGAAAGCCACCAGGGATGTTATAAGGCTTGTTTCAGACTGGCAGTGGGAAGAGCAGATGCCATCTCGGGCATGCAGGTGAAGAGAACAGGTGAGAATCCAAGGGGGGATGGCTGTGATTGGGGTTCCTGAGCCCTGCCAGCCGTGGGCAGCGTGGGGACCAGTGGAGCAGAGGGGGCACTCCTAATCCACCAGTAATAATTAACAAACTTATATTTTATATCTCAAAGCTTTGCACACATATCCTTCCACACAATACCACTATAATCAACTACAAGTGACACACAGGTTTGCCTAAATATTATTTTTCCAAATATATTGGTGCATAGTAAAGCAAAATAAAATATTGATTGCAGTGTCTAAAGACAGTGCATGTGGTTAAATATTCCCTTTGTGTTCATAGCTTTAAATTATAAGGAACAGCAAAGTATTATAAATAAAAGTACTAAAAGTTTCCATAAACTCCATAGATTTTAAAAGAGTGTCTGAGGGCTAAGTCTGTAAGAAGAGAAATTTCAGTTGCAGAGTTTTCTGACAATTTCCCACCTGTCACTTCTGTTGACAATGTCTATAAAATCATTTGCAAGCTGAAAATCACTAACAACTATCTTTCATACCTGTTCATAGCTAAAACATTCATGCCAGCTTCTCTTGAAGTCCATAGCAGGTTCCTGAATATAGCAAGTCTGTCACTGCTATCACTAAAATACTAATTTGCATTGAAGCATTTGAACCAAAATATGACCATGACTTTTAATATTGGGTTTTTGCAGCTAAGTATGAAGATGAAATAATCACAAAACTGAAGTCATTTGAGATTACAGAAAGGTTAAAAACTGTACATGAGAAGGTATTAACAGGAGCTTCTAATTAACAAAAATGGCTTGTCCTGCAGCTTCAAGGTTATGCCCTTATACTTTTTCTGAAGAAAGCATACTAATTAAGATGCATGATCATCCCAAAAACCATGTTTAAATTAATTGGAATTGTTGATTAGCCCATGTATACTGTAAATTAACACTTCCCTTCTTTATTTTCATTGACTAACCCTGACTCTTCATAGTAAACTGTTTCCAAAAAGGACTCGTACTGATACATACATTATGTTCATACAATATTCATGGTAATATTCACCTGGACTTCATAATCTTACAGTGTTGATGCTTACAAATGCAGATACAGATGATAGAACTGGTATTTGACTGAACACACTACATAATAACTCTAGAAAATAGCAATATAACACTTAGTTTTGTCACTTTCAATTTGATGATTAATCATAAATCCTTCACAGAAAAATACACCATGCAAAGTAAAATCACAAAGTTACAAGGAAAATGCACATATGCCTTTCAGTGCTTTATAGAATTTTATTTGAAATTATTTGATTTTTCTAAAACTTAACTTGTAAACCTACAAATCCTTTCTAAGGGTCTTATTAAATTTATTTCAAAGGTATTTCAGCAGCAATATTTTGCATTTCATTTCAATAATGCTTGTTCGTTTCTTTTGTCCATAACTCCTAAGATACTAATTTCTTTAGAATATGATTTAATTTATACAGAGGAATGTTATTATTTTAGTCTACAACTATGACCCAAAACTGAGTTTTGCAAAATGAATGCTCATAGAAATGCTGACTTGACAATCCTGACATCTGTGTAGAGGCAAATGAACCAGAACCCAGATAAAGCTGACTCACTGGCTGGAATATCTGGAATGCCTTTGCAGTGTTCGAGGCATCCATTAGAGGTATTGACACCTGGATGTCAGGACTGGGAGGGATAGGTGTTTTCCTTCCCTGACTAATCTAATTTAAAGCCCCCTGCACTAGTCTGGCAAGTTCTTGACCCAAAATGTTTTTTCTCTTTGTTGTATGAACCCCATCATTCCCAGGTAAATCAGGCCTGGCAAACTGAGTGTCATGGTCTGAATAAGCAAAACCATGACATACCAATCATACCAGGATTTCATCAGTAAATTCACAGATTAGAAAGTTTGGCTAATCTGGTAAAAACGGAAATCACTTTGGTTTTTAGACAGATAAGTTGTTAGCAATCGTAAGTTGCAGCAGCATATTAATATTTTAATTATATCCTAGGGGGAAATAATCAGTTTTGAGCAAAGCTTTCTCAAACTTCTGCTGTGCACTTGATTTTAAAGTCTATGTGATGCAATTGTTTTTCAGGAGAAGAGGGGTCTTGGATTAGAGGCTTGCTTGCTCCTATTGCTGTCTGCTTGCTTACAAAAGCTGAGAGAACATTTACTGAGTGTTACTGAAGTGCAAGAGAGCAGCAGAACGAGACTAGTTAGAAATACTTCCCTCTGCTTTATTTCAGATGCAATGCACACTTTTTTTCACTGGTTTTCTTTCTCCAGGTAAAATGGTTACACTTTCTGTGACTTAAAAACTCCATTGCTCCTCTAACTTCCTGCTCATAAGATAATAACTACAATAACCACTTGTTGGTACAGCTACACATGGATTAGTATTGCCTTTCTTCTGCACAACCAGAGCAAGGCTGAATGTTTTTCTCTCCAGTCTTACTGCTCTTGCTCTCATCTACTAAAAGAAGTGTAAAACTTCTTGAGTTTTTAGCTTTTATTTGTGTAAGAGTATTTAGTTATAACTTTTTAACCCATTTTTAATTTATATCTACAGTGTAGCTTAAATACTCCCCACTAAAAACATGGCCAGTTTTTACATTCTACATTTCATAGGAAAATTAGTTGATTTTTGACAGAAAGCAACTCTTTTTTTTCATTAATAATATTTTATACACAAACAGCTTGTTTTAATTATCAATAAAACAAAATGATCTAAAAATAACTATAACCCAAACATTTCCAAATATACATAATCTGAAGAATGGGATTATGCAACTGCAAAAGTTTTACAAATTTATTTTATTTTACAAATAAATTTCTTCAGACGGGTTTACTATGAACATTTCTTATTGCAATGTGTCTGTCCCTCTGATCTTGTGATACTTCCTTCTTAATGAAATGCATCTAGATTTCTGAAAAAAGAACATTTTTAAAAAATATATTGTAATGACAGTTCTTTCAAGTAAAGTCTTACAAGGAATTACATTTACAGTTGCCAGTTAAGGGCTCCTGCTAAACACAACACACAGAAAACACATACAGACTAACTAAAACATAAACTAAACTAAAATTGACATAAATTTTGTATGACTGCATTCCTCACAGACTACTGCAACAAAGCACATACGATAGATAATGTGTAAACAAAGATTTGTAAGCACTGAAATGCAGTGCTTTTCTTTTGACTGTTCGCTCCTTATTTACTAATAGACAGGGACAGGGAGCTAGTGCACCATCTACAAGTTTGTGAATGACACCTAGCTATGTGGTGTGGTTGACAACACTGGAGGGTAGGGATGCCATCCAAAGGGACCTGGAAGGGCTAGAGAGGTGGGCCTGTGTGAGTCCCATGAAGTTCAACAAGGCCATGTGCAAGGTCCTGCACCTGGGCTGGGGCAATCCCCTACGTTTGGGATACAAATTGAGGCATTAGTAAATTAAGACCAGCACTGTGAAGGAGGGCTTGGGAGTACTGGTGGATGAAATATTGGACATGTCAGCACTGTGGACTGTCAGCAGGTGGAGGGAGGTGATTCTGTTCCTCTCATGAAACCCCACCTGGATTTTCAGCACAGGAAAGACATGGACTTGTTAGAGCATGGTTTTTCAGCCTGGAGAAGAGAGGGCTCCAGACTGACATAGCAGCCTTCCAGACCCTAAAGGGAGTCTACAGCAGAGCTGGAGATGGACTTTTTATCAGGTTCTCTACTGATAGGACAAGTGGGAATGGTTTTAAACTAAACCAGGGTAGATTTAGATTAAATGCAAAGAAGAAATTCTGCACTATGAGGGTGCATCAGGTTTCAAAGAGAAGCTATGGATACACCATCTCTGGAAATATTCAAGCTCAGGCTGGTCAGACTTTTGAGCAACCTTATGTAGCTAAAGATGAACCTGACTTAGACATGAGATTGGACTAGATGATCTTTAAAGGCTCTGTCATACTCAAACCATTCTATGATTTAATGATTCCAATGTTTAATGGAAGTTTCCTAAGGATTTTTTTTTTAAAGCTATCTGGATTATTTGGTTTTAAGACACCAACAGCTATTTCTAACTTGTTCTGGCATATGAATTCTGAACAAAAGCCAAGCAGCAGTACAGTGAGCAAGTTCAGGAAAGGAAACAGTATAAACAGACATTTCTCTCCTCTGTCACAGAGACAAGCTGGTTCAGCACTGGCATACGAGTTACATACATCATTATCTCATACTCCTTGACAATTTCTGGGTAAAAACAAGCCCAGAGTTATCACTCCAGGACCTTCTGTATCCCTGTTTTCTCCCGACCATGATGACTGCAGAACCCCTGCACCACAGCAAGAGGCAGCTGCACCTGCTAGACCTGAGTGCAGAAAGCCTGTGGCTTGGTTTAAGAGACTTAAGCTGCTTCCCAAGGGTGAGTATTGACAGAGCAACTCTTTTCTGTGTCACTCTACGGGGCATTCAGAAGGAGAAATCCTGCCAAGTTACACAAGAGATCTGACAGCTTGTAGGTAGTAAATGTTCGCTTTTAACAGTATTCATTCAAGTGCTTTGTGCACTTGAATAGTCCTGCTGTTTTCAATGGAGCCACTTGCATAAACAAGTACTCTGCAAAGTAAGGAGGGGTTGTATGCCCTGTTTTTTATTTTCATTTTGGTCATTTGTTTAATTAAAGTACAACTTACAGTAAAAAGGGTATTTTAATGGCATATGGTGCCTCAGAAAGGAACCTGTAGGACCCTTTTTGCCTCAAAGGTCAAACATACGGGAAGTTCATTATTAATTTTATGTATTACTCACTTCAATGTTTAAGAAAAAAGTGCTCTCTAAAATTAAAGAGGGCCGTTAAAAATAAAAACAAAGGCAGGCTGTGTTTTTTACATAATACTAATTTACAAAAACTAGTTCACTGTGAAGTCTTACAAGTTCAGAAAGACTACATACTAAAGTCTGTTAATAGGCATTATGATCACAGCTTTTTAAAACATTGGAATGGATAAGTTAAATTAAAAAATTATTTAAATTCTGATGTTTTCTGAAAAACATGACAGACCAGAAATATTTGCTCATAAACATCTGCAGATTATATTCTGGCTTCAGATTGAGTCTCAGAAACCTCTAAAATGCCATAAGGAATCTTTTTATTAGTAGCTTTGAAATCAGGCAGCATGTTTCCTAAAATTAATATCTCTTCTTACAAAGCATCCAGGTCTATTTCATGCTTATAAAAATAAGGCTAAATGAAACTGCTGTACCAGAGGCCCAAGAATTTTTTTAGCTGTTCAGTGTTAACTTTCTTTTTATCTCTTCAACATTGTTTGAGTCACAGAATGAAGAAAGAAGCTGTGTGGTAATATAGGAAGTCAGCCATATCCTTATCCATCCATAAGTTGAAATGGTTTCAAGAATATCTAATGTCCATTCCAAAAGAGACAAACAACAAAATGGGTTGAGATTTCTATGTGGGGCATATATTTGAGCTGACACTCAATTTGAAATTTTCATAATTTAATTATGGGTCCATGGAGAGATTCAGGCAGGGCTAGTGCGTTTTTACGATAGATGCTGTACCTACATATATGATCTGTAAATTTCTCATCTCTGTAGGAATAAGGAAACAAGGAAATATGAATCTTAAATTTCTTAACTTATCTTAAAAAAGCATGTCTCCTTCACGTTACAAAACATATTTCTGAGCACCACTGAAGAGATGGTCTTTGGGTAGCCTTTACATATAACTTGATGTCTGATTCCTACATCTTTCATGGTCTCCTGATCTGGGATTTCTCCAGTAAAGTAAGACTTATAATGTGTTGAAACAGCTTGTGGACTGTATACAGATTATTTCCTTCTGATAAACCACAGATATTGTATTAGTTGGAATTATTTTAGTTTCCTGGTTGTTGAATTTATTGTCCTCACTATATTGGATATGTATTTGCATATCTTGTTTTGCATGGTGCATTTGCATTAGGTTATTTGTCTCCATTTAAAACACATGCCCTCATTTCTTACTGCACAGCAATTCTGTTCCAAAACTTTACAAGGTAGCAGATGTACTACAGATCTGGGAAGAGCTGATCAAAGGATGACACATTCCCCTCCAGAGGCATAGAGAGTTGCAGGCAGTCATTCAACAACTCTTGGGTAGTTGATAAAATATTCACCAACTAATTGATAAACCAGGACTGTTGCCATGGTTATCTGAAACATGCCAGTACTTTTTTCCCAGTCCCATTCACTTCTTACAGAGATATGTGTATCTCCACTGTAACATGCTTTTCCAGGAGGAGGCAAAGAAGGTAGTTGTATGAATGTCTTTTTTTTTTTTTTTTTTTTTTTTTTTTAGGCAGCTATTTACAAGACTGAAACAGATTCTTTCTGATACTTATGAGGGTATTTTTTTTTTTTTGCTGTTGGTTTTTCAACAGATAAGGAATGGAAAAATCATGTAGTTTACTAATTGCATGCCTGCCTCCTTCAGACTATCTTTTCTGAACGATAATCTCTGATACTTCCAGGTATTTGCAGGAAGAAAAAAAGGTATTGCAAGCGGAAAAGTAAAAGTGCAGCTCATTTTCTATTTTTCACTGTGTGGATTTGGAGTTTAAAACCCCTGGAATACAGAATTATAGAGGGCTTTTTGTTGGTTTGTTTTAATAGCAGCACTTTACAAAACACTTGATGTGAAAAGGACAATTCACAAGAATATAGGAACGATCTCTCAGGTTTACCTGTTATAGCACTGAACTGCAGCAACTCAGAAGAAAAAAAAGTTGTTTTCATCTCCTTAAGAAAGTAAAGCAAACAATTCTTATTGGTACTGACCACCAGCAGCCCTGCCAAAGTGCTTTTCTTCACACTGGTGTCAGAGGGGCACCTGCTGGGAGTTCCCCTTCATCCTTCGGATCTACAAAGTCACAAAACTTCCAGGGTGAAACTCTGGCCTACTGGGACATGCCAGCCAGAGATTGCTGGGGATTTATTGGACACTACTTAACCCCATTTGCATTACTTCAATAAAAGGCAATACAGTTTCTTGTAAGTACAGATGATGAAGGGAGGTCTGCTATTTTCAGTTCTCTTCCCTTAGGATATTACCTGTGACATTAAAATGACCCCATCTTTCTTGGGCTTCATTTGCCCCAAAAGTACCTTCTTAATGTCAAAGAATGAATTCACCTCTCCAGACAGGGTATTTGGATTTAAAAACTTTCATGAACTCAACATCAGAGCAGTGAATAAGCCATAAAAGTTTTAGTAGTTATGTAGAAAAAACATGCCGTGTAACTCCTGAGGTTACATTTCAAAAAAATCTTAGCAAAAGAGAGGACTCAGATGCACTATAATCAATTGAAAAGCTGTCTTAGATGACTGTATACAGTATAATGAATGCAGGGACTTGTGACACATGCAAGATATAAATAAACTAATCAGGATATAATGATCAGTGTTACATTGACCCTGAATATAAGGGCAACCAACAGTAGTATACATGTGTTTCATAGCACCATGAGGATATAATGTTTAGATACAATTTTTATAAGTATATTAAGGAATGTGATCACCAAAGAGTTGAAGTAGAAGGCACCCAAGCATCAAAACCTGGCATAGCTGAGACTTAGTTAATAAAACTGACTGCAAATAGACAGGCAGGTAATCATTCAAAGATGGAAGACTGGCAAGAAAAAGAAAAAAGTGCAAATGGTGTTAGTGAGGAGTGCAACAATAAAACTATGTGACATAAACAAGGATAAGTGAAGGAGTAAGACAGCTCACTTAGGTTTTGAATATGTCCTTCAGGAGCTCTCAAATCAGACTTTGACAATTGAGAACCATCAGATACTGCAAACAGCATCATCATTTTCAGTATCAGCTTTGGGGCAGCGTGCACTCAGAACCAACTTTAAACTGATTGTTAAAGACCAAGTTTTGTATGCAAACTGATGAGATTAATATTATGCAAGATTTAACCATTAACATAAAGTAAACTACTAATTTTTAATTCAGTAATGTTAAATTTTACAGTGCAAAACTAACCTAATATGGCAGTCTTCTGCACACTCCTGTCACAGACATCTCTGACTTCCTTAGTGACAGGAATGTTTTTAGTTGCAACAACTTAGTCACTAGGACTTGGTCCTTGTATATGTTAAAGCTCAATGGGAGGTAGACTAAATCTTGAGAGAAGAAACAGCAGTGCCTGAGGAAGTTTACTCCTTTGCTAAATGAGTACACCATGCAAATCAAGGCAGCTCTGTGGCATCACTTACAAACACTGCACCTTGTTTAGGAAAAGGATGACACCAACTGAACTTCTTTGATGCTGCTTTTGATGTGGAAGCAAGGCAGTAGTGTGATAAAACACAGACAAGGTCTTTAAGGAATTTGTTTTGGAGGCAAAGAAGAATAAAAAATGAGAATGCACTTTAAGAAAAAGCATTATAAATGACAGCACTTGCACAGAGTCAACTACTGAACAAGAGCAAGCAGTAGAACTGAGCCTTAGTCAATAATCTCTGGGGGATAATGCTTATGTGATGTGGACAAATACACATTTCTTTATGTTTACATCACATTTTCTTTCTGTGTTTCTATGCTATTACCCAGGAAAATATATAATTTAGAAGCAATTCATCTTAATATCAGAAAAATATAATTGTGTAAAAACTACTATGCAGAATAAATACACCTGTTCACCCAAAACATAATACAGTACAAAACCAATGACTAGTCATTTGGAAAAAGTTTTCAATCTCCTGGCACTACTATTCTAAGACATTTATTGATTCAGATTAATCTCCTGAGAAGATTATTAAATCTTCCTGGTGCACCCATTCTTCTACTTTGTATAAATGATAAATCTTCACTGTATTGCTTTTTTTTTTTTCCTCTGAAACCTGACTGCAATTATACATCACTGTCCTTGTACTAGATACTCTTAGTTCTTTAGTTAATTTCATGGGCTACATCATTCATACCTAACATTGTCATGCCTTTGAATGTAAATCTTGTGGAAAATCCTTTCAGGAGGCTTCAGGAAGTCTTCCTTCATTTCCATTGCAACATTCCTGGGCAAAAGGCTCATCAAAAGACGTTCCTAAAAGAAAATATAAACAACATCAGTTTTGTGGTAGAGTGTGTGACCATTTTCCAAAAGTTTTAACCTAGCAAACTGAACAACCTTCTCTTAATCTGCTTCATTACAATGTCTGCTGCATAAATAATATGAACCATATATCTCAAACTCTTGCAAACTGTGTGGGTGTCTTTTCTTAAGTCTTCTGCACTAAAAAAAAACAAAACTAGAAACAACAACAAACCAGAAAAAACAAACCTATACAGAAAAAGGCAGCTTCAAGAGAATGTAATTGTCCATCTTTGTCATTAACATCATAGCTCTAATAATAACAACTTACATTATTCTTAGCAGCATTTATCTGTCTGGCTGGGAATGACTTCCCAGGATCATTTCTATCCTTTTGTGTGTCCTATTTCTTTCTGGATATAATGAAAGTGTTACATTACAAGGACTTTGACAGCTGGTTATTAAGCAGTGAGAGTAGATGATGGATTTATCCACTGTCAAATTCAGTGGAAGAGTAAGCACAGTTTTAATGGCATCTTAGCCAGTGTGGCAATGACTTTAATGAACTACATCAGTACAAAACCCTGACTATACGTGCTATATTCACAGAGAAATTTTTAGCGTGGGTCACTGACCTGCATAAAAAGGGTCTCTAATATTATGGATCTTGTCAGTATTGACTATAAAGTCTCATTAAGTTTTTCCACATATTCTGGCCCATTCACAGGTACTATCTGCAAAATCTGCAGCTGCTGTTCTTAGGTGTTGCAAGGTGTCCTTAGATACCTACTCAAGTTGTGTTTTCACCTGAAAATGCTTGCCATTAAAATGCATTTCCAAGTTTATCCATCAGACATGCTAGTTTCAGCCATGACAGCCATCTGAATGAATTCACATAACCACATCCCATCTGATTCAGGAATCTCAGGTTCCAGACAACAACAGGTGAAGGTGTATCTTTGATAGAAGAGGATTAGGTCAGGGAATAATTAAGCAAACTGGATAGATGTAAGTCCATGGTCCCTGGCAGAACACATTCACAATCTCACTGTGTGAGCTGTCAGATGTTACTGTAAGGCCACTCCTACCAGTCAAACACAGTGACTGGGAGAAGTGATGCAAGACTGCAGAAAGTTCTCTAGCCAAAAAGGGCAAGAAGGAGAACACAGGGAACTGCAGGCCAGTCAGTTTCACCTTGGGTCCTGAAAGTGATGAAGCATCTCACCCTGGAAAACAAGGTGGTTAGACCAGATGACTTCCAGAGTGCCCTTCCTGCCTCAACTATTCTGTGATTCTGTTATCTGACAATTGAGAACCACTGTAAAGGCAGCTGCAAGATGTTATAGAAGCGCATATTTTGGCCCAACCACACCCACTTTCATTGAACACATTAATCAACCTCTTCACCATTTTGCTAAAATGGATTAGTAAATTCCAAAACTGTTATGAAGAGAGTGGGTTTTAGACTGCTGTTTCCTAGAAAGTCAGACTTAACCAGACAAACAAGCAAACAAAAATTATACTGACAGACTCCTCCAGAGAGCAGTGCTAACTGAATAGTTGTCCTACTGCCTGCAAACACAATTGCAATATATGAATAAAAAGCTCACAGATAATGTCTGCGGTGCATGGCAAATAACATGGAATCCAGGGCAGTAATAAGAATAATTTCTGTGAAGGCAGCATTGGAGAGCTGTAGGATGCAGCACCTGACAGCATTGAAATGTGCACATGCCAGATGTATTAAGGGAGGCTACAAAAATAATGATTCCTGTACACATTATGTTGACTATAACAAGACCTGAAGGAAAACATGAAAATCCTCTGTCAAATGACAATGGCTTGCTTTATTCATTAGAGATGAGAAAAAGAATAAAAAATGATTACTGCTGAAGAATTGTAGAGTCTATACAAAGAAGGTTGGCAGCCTCAGACTAAGCAAGTGAGGAAAGACTCAGTTATGGCTTTCTCAAAGGGCAGCCACTGCTCACCTTTCAGACCGAGAAGGGAAGCAGCACTATGACTGTAGGGATCTGTCCCTGAAGGGGAGACTGGGAAACAAGAAAGAACCCTGCAATGCAAAGTATCAAAACACTGAAAGTAAATTAAAAACACCATCCAGCTCTCTAGAAAGAATATAAGTCTCTTCTATTTACAGCAAAATCTCTACTGTCAAGCAAAGCAGTATTGCCCTTGAGGTCAGCCTAAGGAATACTGAAGGACTCAGAGTTTTGGACCAGCAAGAATGAATTCATGTACACAAAATACATCTGTTGGAAGGTTTGGGGAGGGGCTTTTCCTGGATCTCTATTCAGCAAGTCCCACAATTTTTGTTCAGTTTTTTAATTTGCTCCTGTATAGCTGATCTGATTATAAAAATAATCTGGAAGCCAGGCTAAAAGGAAAACTAGGTGTGTAGGTGTGCTGGTTTTGCACACGACATTTAGTGAGGAAAGAAGGAAGGAGATATTCACAGAAGTGATTTTTTTTCTGAAAGCTTCCTCTATGTCTGACAAAAACTAATCAGGGATTAATTTTTAGAATTACCTACCTATTAAACCACTGACACGGTGTCTTGGGTTGCAATATAGGATGTGACCAGAAATGAGTATTCTATCACCATCTCTTGAAGCTGGGTGGGGCAGTGATTTCCTTACCTCCATGGAACATACCATCTGCTAATGGGCCATCTTTAAGACAAAATGGGGCAATCACCTTTATCTTTTCCACAACCCATCCTTCCTCCAGGAAGATATCATCTGCTGCTGGCCCATTAAGTCCCACTGTATGACTGATAAAATTACATCATCCCATTGGGAGATGCTCCAGCCAGGAGGAGCCAAGCCTTTCCTACCTAGATAAAAACAGCTTTTGAACACCAAGGCAGCCTTTTTCCACTGGATTCCAGAGGAAAGCCGGGTCTTTCCACATCATCCCTGGATCTTCAGAGGAAAACTGCACCCTTCTACAGGAGCACTGCTTCAACAGAACCACACCTGCCACTGCAGGGGACTGCAGCCACCATTTAATGGGACTGCTACCAACACCCTGACTGATGGGGTGTCAGGTTGTATTCTGACTCCGTCAGTGTTTTGTAATACTGTATTTCTATTTTAATTTTCTTAGTAAAGAACTGTTATTCATAATTCCCATATCTTTGCCTGAGAGCTTCTTAATTTCAAAATTACAATAATTTGGAGGGAGGGGGGTTTACATTCTCCATTTCAAAGAGAAATTCCTGCCTTTATTGGCAGACACCTGTCCTCCAAACCAGAACAGAAGGCTGAACACATCTCTGTGAATATGCATTTGAAAATGAACAAAGCCTGGGAAAGTTCTCCTTCCCTTCCACTCTGGAGCAGGTAACACCAGACCGGGCCAGGCAGGGGCAGGCAGGCTGTGGAAGGGCTCGGAAAGTGTCAGGGTTCGGGAAGTGTCAGGGCTCGGGAAGTGTCAGGGTTCGGGAAGTGTCAGGGTTCAGGGCTCAGGAAGTGTCAGGGTTCGGGAAGTGTCAGGGCTTGGGAAGCCCACAGGGCCCCATTGTGGAGAGGGGAGGCCGGCTCAGCTGCTCAGACCCCAGCCTGCCCCACCAGCACGGGCGCGGGCCCGTGGCTTGGCTGACACGCTGCTGCCGGCCCAGGCCGAGCACCGGGCCTGAGACCAGCTCCGGGCAGGGCCCATCCCGCCACAGCTCCTGCTGCCTGAGGGGAGGGGCTGAGCCAGGCCTCCACCCCCTGGAATGGAATTCAGCCATCACTGCTTCTGGCTGGCCCCCTGCTATCCTGGCCAAGCCCCAGCGTGGCTGCCGAAAGACTCTCTATGGTAAATAGCACCCGGCAGGGATCGCATGACCATCTGCAGACCTCAGGCAAGAGAGTCACTCTTTCTCTGCCCAGAATGAGACTTGCAGACACTTTGTTCTCTCTCTTGAAGTGAAAGAAAAGGACATAGATGAAGACACTCAGAGAAAACAGCAGAGAGATATCAAAGTCAGATAAGAAGGAGGAGTCTGGTCCCAAATGAGTGAATGAGGAGAGTCATGAACCAAAATTCTTTTTTAAGCTATGGAGAAGTATATGATTGATAAATCAGACACTCTTGTTTCCCTATAACTTATAAAACTGTTATGAGGTGGAAGAAATGTTCAAATTGGAGCCATGAACAAAGGCATATGTGTTGAAGTAAGCAGATGTTGAAGTAGCTGTGATCCCATGAGAAGTTTGAATGGAGAGGAGAGAGATGAAGATCCCTTTGCCCCCAGGGAAGAAGAAGAAAGATCTCTGTTTTCAAGAGAAGATGAAAGTCTTTGCTTGAACTTTTAATCCTTAAATTTATGTGCTCCATAAGCTGACATGGTTGGTCCTCAATAAGAGTTGTGGGAAACTGTCAGTCGAGGAAAGAACTTTCTCATAGTTATCAGATTTCCATTCTCCTAGATGGCTGATCACTGTGACATCGAGGCCAAGAGAAAATTGTTTCTCTTGGAGAAGTCTCCATAGACTGAAGAGAGAGTCTCCTCTCCCTACGTAAACTGGAGAGAGTTGTTTTTTTTAAGAGATGTTAAACTGACTGATTTGTTTCTGTACATTGTCAGAGTGAAAGAAAAGTGGTTAGGGAGAAGGAGAAGTGTTTTGAAAATTTTATTCTGATTATTATTTTTTCTTGCAGTTTCTGGTAATAAAGTTTTCTTTATGCCCTTCAAAGTTTGAGGTTGTTTTTCCTTCCTCCTAATCCTATCTCACAACAGGAAATGAGTAAATGATTCTAGTGGGTGCAGTGGCAATTTAGCCAGCGCTAAACTTACCACAATAATTGGTGCAGTGGCCAGGAAACCTCAAATTGGCAAACTCAGACCACTGCCAGAACTAAATCCATTAGTAGGATAATACATTGAATGGAACAAGTGACAAAACTAATGGAAGATTGCTCACATTTATGGTGATATTCATGCTTGAGTGATTGTTGCCTCTAATAGGGACGGGTGATGACAGGAAAAAATAGAAAGAGTAACAGAAGGAGCACTAATCAATTAGCAACAACTTTTACCAAAATAAAACAACTAAAACAACACTCATGTTGTGAACCACCTAATTGGTCACAAACTATTTTGTGTTGAGGTAGCCTCAACACGTGACACATTCCTAAACACAAGATCTAGTAGAAACAAAATGTTTCTACGTTTTATTCCTTCTCAGTGGTTCACAATGTTTTTTAAGATTACTACAGCTGTTTTCTACACAGAACATTAAATTTTGGCCAAACAACCAACTTACACTATTTTAGGAATTTGTACACTCTTCTCCTGCTGTAAGTCTTCACTCAGCATTAAAACGGTCTAAACTGAAATTACATGCTGAAAAAGAAATTCTTTCCAAAGATTTTAATTGTCAGTCAATGATTTTGCATTCCCTGTAGAAATCTCACTAAGAAAAGAAAATTATAGATGAGGACCTAGATCGCCTTCATTCACAACATTTTACATTCCCTGTCCTGTTCTGCCAAACTAGGCTGCCTCTGCCAATTGTATCATCCTGATTAATAATGATTACTACACTACTAATGAAGACTTAGCAATTTTTAAAAGGACAGTCAATTAAGAAAAACATTTAAATTTCTTTCTCCCACAGCAATGGAGCATCACTAGAAAAAAAAAGGAGGAACAAACATTCATTTTGACTCCAAGGCAAGTCAAAATGTACATACCAAACCAATTAAGAATTGTTCCATGTTACCTTGGCCCTATTCAACAACTAGTACAATTATGCATGTGACAAAGAAGGAAAATATGCCAAGGCAGAGAAATAGAGAAGAAAAAAGTGCTTCCCATTGTTAATGGACAAAAAGACCCTATATTACTGCTTGGAACATTCTCAACCCTATTTACAAGTACATAATCCTGTACTGCAACTTGCATTCTGGATTGAACTCAAGCAAAAACTTTAAGAGTTATTCAAGACTTGACTAGACAAAGCCACAGGTGACCAGACCTGTGTCACTGGCAGTCCTGCTTTGAGGGAGTGGTTGGGCTCGATGTTTTTCCAGAGGTCTGTTTTGACCATTGTGTATGGAGGTGTCTCCCTTGGTACACAAGGACCAGGAGAGGAGGGTGCCTGAAGTCTCCTGGGAAGGCCTGAAGCCATCTTGCTATCTCATCACACACAAGTGGGGCTTCTAAAATAGAAGAGGAGCTCAAGGCTCAGCACCCTCTAGGAGTTGTGATTTCTTGTTTCTGAGAAGGGAGAGGAAAGAAGCAGGCAGACACTACTGAAGAAAAAAAACATCATCTGTATGCTCTATTCTGCCGCAACACTCTCTTCAACATTCTCCAATTTGGAGGCTTCCCACCACAATTCCCTCTTCTATCCCCATCCCTGCCCTGGACAGCCTCTCCCACCAGCATCCCACCTCTGCTTTTTATGGGAGTCCCCAGTGTATTCCTAGTACATTTCTCATGCCTGCCTCCAAATGAAGATGCTCGTCCCCATCCCATTTTGAAAATCATACTATTTTCTCATTTTACTGCTCATTCCAAACACCTATCAGTTACTCAAAGTCCTTTGAAATTTTCACCTTGATTTAGAATCATTTCACGCAGTTGCCCAAGCATTATGCAGTTATTCCTATTGTACAAAATTATTCATTCTGACATCTGTATGGGAAATGACTGTGATACATTTTCAAATTCTTTCAGCAGGCTGTAAATGAACCCATACTCCCTTCATCAGAAAAGAAAGTTCAAAAGCATATAAATATCTTCAATGTTCCTAGCCAGCAACCTCTTCTTTCTTGCCAGTTGCCCAGTGTGCAGTTTAAAGACTCCTCACAAATTTCTACCCCAAAAACTGGGTACACTTGCTATGCTTCCCCATGCTAAGTTGTATTCCTGCAGTTCATTATGTGAGATACAAAGAAAACAAAACAGAAATACTATTTATGGTCAGAGCAGACTACTTTATCAAAGGAAACAGTTGTCATTTTTTTTTCTGAGATAAACAATATAAACAATCTAGCTGAGAGAAGCAACCAAGGGAGCTGTACTTTAGCCTCAGAGCCACAGGCTCTTGTGTTTTTCTGGTTCCTTGAATCTCATTGCTCACTGTCTACTGTACATGCACATCCTCTGGAATTCATTTTGAGAATGAAGTTACAGTCTGGAAGGGCCATGTAGAAAACTGTACTGGTTTGCATGTTTTTCAATCCCATGAGAACAGGGCTGTAATGGATACAGCTCCATCTCTGCCAGCCAGCTTCATTAAATTCCTCCTGAACTGCTCCTTCCAGCCAGCATGCTGGCACTGCCTTCCCCCATCAGGGAGTCTGGGCCCCACACCTGGATGGCAGAGAGTTCTGCATTTTGGAAATTGCTCTAAATAGAACCTGGAGGTTCCCAATCTCATGCTGGGGAAAGCAATAAGTCTAGGTGGCACTCCAGATCAGGGTCCTTTTTCACCCTCCCTAGTACTGAACCACATTTTTCAGGATAGACTTCATGCCCATGTTACCTTATTTTTTGTATTTTCATAGTGACTTTAGGAAGGAAGAAAGTAAAAAAGATAAACATATGAGAAAATCAGGTTTGACATATTTGTTTCTTGGCTGAAAAAACATGAATATTTTCATTTGTTATGGTAATTGTCCAACAAGGATGACAAATAGGAAAAGGAGCTCAAGAAAGAAATGAGATTTTGATCATCTACTCTTCAAAATTCTTCTACAATATGGAACATGAAATCTAACCCAACAATTTTTGCAGTCTATCATAGATCTTCTTTTGTTATTGCTATACTTAAGAGGAAAGTGCCACCATATTTTAAAACAAATTTTTCTCCCTGGAGAAGACAAGCATCAGACATGCATGTCAAAATTCATAAGACTTTCAGAGTCAACTCATCTATATAATTTTGAGATTCAGTTTCTAGTTAGTCAGCAGTAACTCCAAAGTACATCCTAAATATTACCACCTGCTACCTAATAATACCATGATACCATGCTCAATTTTGTATAATTTTAAAAGTTACATCTTAATGGGTTCACAATTTCTGTCACCCCTATATTACACTTCAGCCATTTTAATCCCCTTTAAGGAAAAACAAACAAACAAAAAAAAAATGAAAGTGAAAAGAAGCCTAATGCAATGCATGGAAGAACAATTTTGTGTACAACTACTAGGATTCATTTATACTTTCTGTAAGCTGAAAAACAAAAGCAGCAGATTTCATTAGTGAATTATTGGAAATTCAACTATTCTATGCCCTTTTTTCTAAGTACATGAAATAGCACTGTTAAAGATGGTGCTCTTCCAGAAGCCACAAGGTGGCAATGTTTTAGAACAGTCCTGAGATTTCTATTTATCAGCAAGTCATTACTACAGTAGTAATCATAAAAACCATTCCTAAAAGACCAGATACCTAATGCACAGATTCTGAGTAGTAAGAGAATGGCTAACAACACAGTTATGGTAGATGATCAATACAGTCTGTGTGAACTGTATGATGCATCCAGTCTGAATACACCTATACCAGAGCAACTTGACATCTTTCCATGGTTAATTGGTTATTTTTGTTTAAATAAAGGAAAGGAAGGATGCATCAGCAGAATAGTGTTTAATGAGGCATTGATAGTATCCACATGGAACATAGTCACAATGGAGATGGTAAGGCCTTGGGAAATAATTAGAACATGAAATCTTGGCTAAAACAGAAGGCAATGGGCTGCATGGAGTGCAGAAGCATTGGGATGGAGAGTGGGCATAAAGAAACCATAAAACTTCTCGAATGCTTGAAAGTTCACAAAACATCATTCAAGAAGCACATGATAAGAATGAGAAAAACTCAGTAGCACATTGTACATTTGAGGTACGATTTGGAAAAACACATCAGCTAAGTGTCAGTGATTGAAATGGTTCATGTCTGAAACATTGCTATGAAGGAGTTTTACCCATTATAGCAAAATCTGTATAAAGAAACTAGAACCACAGAAGCCCATCCCTCCTTGAAGATGCCTGACTGGAACTTTGGACTGTGAGATAAGCCACTCAGATAAGATAAAGGGGACACTACTGTTCAATCATCTCAGGTCCTCCCTTACACAAACCAGCCCAGCTGTGAAACCCCAGCCCCACAGGCCACATTCACAGGACACACAGGGAGGCAGCTGAGGGGTGTCAGAATCCATCAAGGACCCCCAAGGCACTCCCCAGACTTATTCCTGAGGCCTTGCACCACAGGACTGCACATGATGCAAAGGGATGCAACAGATCCAGAGTTTGCTGCAAGAGACTCTGTCAAACTGCCACTCCCTCCTCTCCCCCACTAAGGGAGGTACCTGGGCATTCCTACCTGGCCTGAGTATATCTTAATCCATTTGATTCTATCCTTTTTGAGGACCACCAAGAAGACCAGCCAGAGAGGATCAACAGGATGACGGTGGGATCCACAGTGGTGATATTTTCTTTATTCTGTCTCTGTCACACTCTTTCCATCCCCCTGCCTCTTTTCTATTTTTTAATCTTCCTTTATCTCTCTCTCTCATATTTGCTATCAAATAAAATTCATACTTTTGGCTTTGACATATGATCTTTGTTGTAACTTAATTTGGGCAGAGGCATTTCTAATAATTTTTAAACTGGACTGTAACAATAAGTTGGAAACCTCTGCATGTAAAGAAACCCTAGATACTCTCTGATCACAGAATATCTATAGAATATGTATATGACCCTATCCAGAAATGGCAAGTTTGATTCCTGAAAGGACTAGAAGATTAATAGTAGGCTGAGATCAGCTTCACAAATCTTGTTCAAATAGGAACAAGAGCTGAAAAAGGTTATAAGAATAAACAAGAAAACTGAAAGCATAAAAAGCACAAGCTGTCTTCCTAGCTATCCTCGTATCTATTAAATCAGAGTACTCTAGAAATACATCAGTAAAGATTAATAATCAGAAAGGCTAGCTAACAATTGATACCAGATATAAACTGGCAATGAATAAATCATGCAGCATCCAAACTACTGTTAGTCTTTTTACTTTCACCTTTTATCTTTAATATTCACTCCTCCCTCTGAAAAGTCACTGGCAATATCCAATGTGTTCACAAAACTGTTATAGAAACTTGACAGGAAAAAGATTATACTCATTTCAGTTAATAGAAATCTTTCTACTGGAAGTAAACTGGAGATAAAAAGCTGAATTCTCTCAATCAAATAGTGCCTTTACAGTTAAGGCATATTTATTTGCCTCATTTTAGTGCAGGCAAGTAGCCATACAGATATAATCAGACCATTCTCTAGAGCAGATAACTTGAAAGCTTCCTTACATTTGGCAGGAAAGAAGGAAAAGCAAAACAATGCCAAAGACAGGTATTTCTCAACTCCAGCAGAGTTTGCTGATTAAGTATCTTTGTTTCTATCATGCTTCAGTAGGATTTTAATAAGTAGGTTCTTTAGGGTATCATCATCTTCATCAATGAAGATGAAAGTTTGTGTGGCACTGAAGAGCCACTGAATATACTTTTAAAAATCTTCCTCTGTGGAAAGAAAACATTTTGCCCCTTGTCCTGCAGAGTCAGGAAGGCTAGTTTTCATCTACTGAAAAGATCCCTTCATGGAAGCACTGACTTCATTTTCAAAATGAATGCATAGGTAATTTGAGTGTATGTGTTAAAAACAAAAAAGGCACACTTAAAACACAATTTTAAAAATTGTAATTTATTCATTGAAAGTATTTTCTGATTCAGATAGAGAGAGGTCTTAAAAATTATCACAAAGAGCACTAAACATCTACTAATGTCATGATCAGAGGGGACACAGAAGTGCTAATGCAGTTCCTAGGCTGGCCTGCAGATGAGGCATCTGTGAGCTCAGGTTTGCTAGAGGCTTAAGTGCCACACAGAGTCCTGTGTTCCATCATGAGCAGGGCAACAATAACAATCCTGTTATTGTATTTCATTTCCTGAAATGTTAGGCAGATGGACTCACAAGCAGCATCAGCTTTACCAATGCTGCCCCTTCCAGGGTAAATAGAAGAGCAGACAGATCTTTGCTGGCTTACCCATGGTGTACCAAGTTTCCTCTACAGTTACAACAGCACATCTTTCAAATCCACTGCCCTGTCTGGTTTGTTCCACCAATGTAACATCGAATATCTTGATTAGGCAAGGATGTATTCCTCAGGAAGAGAGTGTCAGAGAGCTCAACCTTCTGCAAGACAGACACATCCCCCTCTCTCGTGGTCCCATTAATGCACCTGCCCCCAGCTAGTGGAATTTTTCTTGAAGAACATGCTACATGGTGCAGCTCAAGTTGGTACTGGGACTGCTTCACTCTTTGATTTTCCTCTGGCCCATCCATGAGTGTTGCATATAGGTAAAGCCTTATAAAATAAAAACTTTGTTACCCTTGTAAAATCATGACTCAGGCCTTCTACTTTGGCAAAGTACAGCTAACATCTAGCCTAACAATTTCCTGTGAGAAAGGAACTGTAAAAATATAATCTTCTAACTATGAGAATAATTCTGGACCCATGAAAAGAGAATGTAAATACTGTTAGAAAGTTTTGATGAACACATACACTAGCAACTACTAATGAACTGAATTGCTGTAAGTAACTAACCAATTAGAATTAAACATGGTTACTTTGGAAAACAATATAAATATGAGCTATGAAGAATAAAGATTGGCTATTGTGGATGGAAAAACAGGTGTCTTGTCTGTCTCTACTGCAACACATGAGTAATGACATCCTCCTTACCCACACTCCTTCTCCAAATCCAGATATCTCCACCAACTCTACATATACATGTGGCAAATCTCTGTGGTCTCCTCTGAAATTGAGCCAACATAGGGAAGCAGCAAGAGAAAAGCTACTGACATCTTTAGTCTTCTTTGCTTGCTGCTGGAGCCAACACAATCTGCAGCTGAGAGTCCAGAATCTGTGGAACTCTGAAGACACAGTGCTGTGCTAGTACCAGTGCTTCACACCACTGCTACTGTCTGATACAGCATCACACACTTTCACTTAGAGTTGTAGTAGCGACTCAGTGCCAGCACATGACCTTTTTTAATACAGATTTCTGCTGGTGGCAAAGCATGAAATCTTCAGTAAAGATAAGCTTTTTTGATTGCTAGTGATAGATACTGAGCCCACTAGTGCATGTAAGCAAAATAAGGAATGAAAAAAAACACCAGGAACCTGAAGTCAATAAAAGTAATTTTAGAATCTAAGAAAAAACTTATTCAGTGGCAAGCAGTTAGCATTTCCTTTTTCAAAGACCATAAATGCCTTTAGTATAGCAACAGGAAAGAAAATCAAGGCATAAAACAGTAAAATTGAATAGATGTCTGAATTTCCAAAGACTAAGATATAAATATAGTGTGCTTTGAAAAATCTAGATGTTTTTTCTAATTTAGGTTAGAAAAACCTAAAAGCCTTTGTCCTTTGCTACATTTCCTCATTTTGTCTCTTTACAGAGCAGGGAAGCAGCCTAACCCATAGGAGAAAACCTCATTGCCTTCCAGAATGGAAGAACAAGGACCAATCAGTAATATGCTAAGGAAGCAAAGAGTGTATTCACCCACTTAAAATAGCAAGTGTGACTCAGATTTAGTTCATTATTTCCTTGTTAAACTGGGAAATTCCTAATCAAATATGCCTGAAGGGGAGCTAAACTCCAAATTACATAAGTTTATATTGAAGAGGAAATGGGGAACAGAAACCTTGGAAAGAATTTAAATCACACAACAGACAGAAGTTCATTTAGAATGGCAAACCTGACAAAAATACTGCCTTAGAATGTATTTCTTTTGCCAGTTAATGGGGTGTAGTCTACCTCTTTTACTCCATAGACAGTTGGCCAAAGGAAACAGGCAAAAAATCCACAAGAACATGTGTGCCAGCAGCATATACTTTCATATATTGGAATGAAAGCAAAGTGCCCAGCTCAGTATCCTGTTCAAGGAGATAATCTGTGCTTAAGTGGTAACATATCATTTGGCAAACTGCACATGTGGCAATGCCAGCTGCTGTGATGTGAAAGACCTTGGTGACAAAATAATTGGTCTATGGTGGAACCACTCTGTGTTTGAAGACTGGCACAGGAAAAGTGCCAAACTTTTGTAACCTGTTAGCTAACTTTTTTATTATAGTAAAGACTGTTCTAGAAGTGAAAACAATTTTGTGAACAGCAATAAAAGTACATGTAAAAGGACTTTTCTAATGACATTTTAAAATTTTCTTTGAATTCCCGCTGCTGAGGGAAGAACATCAGTATTCACTACTGAAGTTGCTTTACTTCACAATGTGGCATCCTACTAAAATGCATAATATCATTGCATTAGTGTTCACACAGCATTTCTGTCATGGATATTACTCTAAATTTAGAAATCAACTGTAAGAAACTTTTTAAAATTATTTGTCTTACAATTTAATTTCAGAATCTAATGCACTATAGCCAGTGTGCCTAATTATGATAATTTGCCTTGGCAGCTGTTAGCCATGATGTTATCTGCTGAAAACTGTTAGCTGCTTAAAATTGTAAGGCTGTTTGTTTTTTAATCATCTAATAATGACAGGTTTGTGTCAGCCTGCTCACACCCCCCCTCCATTCTCTCTAATTGAAAATACACAATGCAATAGGAAAAATAAACTGAAAAATTCAGTCAAACATTAGCATATTTGATTAATAGTTGCTTGAAAGAGAACATATTATAAAATTTCCATTATTTATTCCAAAACTTCTAATGACCAAAGTATTAACAGATTTAGAATTATATAATCACTATTTTCTTAAGTTATGAATTTATCACAGAATCATCTATGTTGGAAAAGACCTCTGAGATCGTCAAGTCCAACCTCTGGCCAGACACCACCTTATCAACGAGACCATGGCACTAGGTGCTACAACCAGTTGGTTTTTTTGAACACCTCCAATGATGGAGACTCCACCACCTCCTTGGGCAGTCCATTCCAATGTTCCAATGCTTGACAGCCCCTTCTGTGAAGAAATTCTTCCTGAGGTCCAACCTGAACTTCCCTTGGTGGAGTTTGAGGCCATGTTCTCTCATCACTTGTTACCTGGGAGAAGAGACTGACCCCCACCTGGCTACACCCTCCTTTCAGGCAGTTGTAAAGATCAATAAGGTACCCCCTGAGCCTCCTTTTCTCCAGGCTAAACAATCCCAGCTCTCTCAACACCTCCTCACAGGACTTACTCTCCAGACCCTTCCCTTCCCTGGGCACATTCCATCCCCTCAATATCTTTCTTGTAGTGAGGGGCCCAAAACTGAACACAGGATTCAAAGTGTGGCCTCACCAGTGCTGAGTACCTGGGTACAATCACTGCCCTGGTCCAGCTGGTCACACTTTTGCTGATACTGGCTAGGATGGCACTGCCCTTTTTGCCCCCTGGGCACACAGGCTCACTTTCAGCTGCAGACCAGCAAGCCCAGGTGTCACGGTGTGACTGGGGTTGCCAATTTTTAATATATTTAATTTCTCTTGGGGATCGAGTTTAGGAGTAAAGACAAAGCAGGCTTAAAGCTTAAAAAGGGTACAAGAAATTTATTAACAACACAAAAACAATTCAGAATGAGATTTCCAGATTATTCCCTCCTCCCCCTTTCTTCATACCAGCAACATACAGAAAAACACTTCGGTCAGTCATTCACTTAAATAATCATTTCAGCTCACTTAAGAGAGAAAAGTCCCTTTTTGTGTTTAGGCCTAGAGGGTGCCTCACCCTCATAACTCGCATCCGCTCGGAAACTACAAATTATGAATTTTCCTCCCATTTTCACAGTCCTTCCAGAGCTGTATATGGGTTGCTGAAAAACACATGGGGTGTCATTTTAAAGGCAGGCTGCTGAGAACACAAAAAGTCCCTTTATCTCACTCTTCACCAAATATCTCTGTCCAATATTCCAGCCCCAAAGACAGAGAGCTCCATTTCTCGAGGCAAAAAAGGTCTTCTCCTCAGGCACTTAACCTCCCCAAGTATATTCCACAGTTTAAAGGAATTTTAGGTAAAGTCATGATCCTCTAAAGCCCACAAAAAAAAAGGTTTTAAGCTACTTATCAGTAGCGACTTTTCCAGATCTCTCTTTCTATAAGAACTTGTCTTCATTTTGCTGACTTCTGTAATTCTTCTTGCTTCATGCTTTCCGCTCTGGGGAGCTCAGGAAAATCCGAAGTCTCATTCAGGCACTAAAAGTTAAACTTGTATCCAAACAGTAAAGATCCAGGCTGAAGCCATGCTGAAAAAGACGCAGCCACACGAGATGATGAAATGGCTGGACTTCTTTCTGCCACTGTGCCAGGCCCGAGCCGAGCCGGGCCGAGCTGAGCCGAGCCGAGCCGGGCCCCCCCCCGGGGCCATCCCAGGTCCAGGGCCATTGCTGGGGCTGAGCCAGGTCCACCCCGGGCCTTCCCGGGGCTGGGCCTCTACCCGCCCCATGCCAGGGCCGGGGCCGGGGCCGGGGCCGGGGCCGGGGCCGGGGCTGGGGCCGGGGCCAAGATCTGCTCACCTCCACGACCGGAAAGCAGAAAGACCTAACGAAACTTATTTCCCTGTGAGTCGTAAAAGCGAAACAGCGTTTTAATTGGTTTCCTGGGCTGTCAATCACCAACCCAGGTCTCCGATTGGTCCCCGCAGCCTCAGGGGAGGCTCTCAGAGAAGACACTGCTCCCTTTGTCTCAAGCCCATGGGGCTTCCATGGGGGATGGGCCACCACCCCCGCGCTCCATGTGTCCCCAGCACACATGGTCTTCTTCACCAGACAGTTTTCCAACCACTTTCTCTCAAATCTGTAGCACTGCAAGGGCAAGTCCTGGCACTTGGCCTTGTTGGACCTTGATCCATCAATGCAGCCTGTGCAGATCTCCCTGCAGATCCTTCCAGGTCAATACTCCTACCCCAAAATTTATCTTCTCTACTCAGAGTAAGCCAGCATACATTACATATTAGAGCTTAACATGGATGGTATGACTGTATAACATGCATACAGTTATAATGAGAATAGATATGCATACATATATATACATATGCATGTATATATGAAAAAAAACAAACTGCAACAAACAACAGTCCAAGACATCTTCCTACTTAGCTGAATATGAGTGACTACATGTGTACCAGAAAATAAAGTTAATGCACTCTTTTTTAATCCTTATGAATCTATAACACACCTTTATAAAGAGGAATTTAAATTAATAATATATATAAATTTTTGACAACTTGTGACATAAAACAGAATGTCTGATAACCAATTTAATTGACATGTTTAATTTGGGCTTTTTTACACAGAGTTAATAGAGTTAATTTTCTTCACAGTGTCTAGTAGGGTGCTGTGTTTTGGATTTGTGCTGAAAACAGTGTTGATAACACCAGGATGTTTTAGTTATTGCTGATCAGAGTTTATTCAGACCCAAGGAATTTTTTTGCCTCTCACACCGTTCTGCCAGCAAGGAGGCTTTAGATGCACAAGAATCTGAGATGGGACGGAGCTGGGACACCTGACCCCAACTAACCAAAGGGATTTTTCATAACATATGGTGTCATGCTCAGCATATAAACTGGTGTAAAAAAGAGGAAGGGGGGATGATGATATTCAGAGTCACAGCATTTATTTTCTCAAACAACCATTACATGTGATGAAACTGCTTTCCCAGGAATGGCTGAACACCAGCCTGCTAATGGGAAGCACTGACTTAATTTCTTGCTTTGTTTGCTTGCATGCTCAGCTTTTGCTTCAGCTATTAATGTGTCTTTATCTCAACCCATGAGTTTTCTCACCTTTGCTCTTTCTATGCTCTCTGCCATCCTACCATGGAGGGAGAGAGAGAGGAGCTATGTAGTGTGTAGTTGTGCCTGGGGTTAAACCACAACATTTACTAACATCAGAAAGCTTTCAGGGGATGAAATAAAGTTAAACCAACCAGTTATAATAATGATCAGACCTGTTCTTATGTGTGGTTTTTTAAAATGTTTTTATAGACTTTTCTTAAGTTTCATTTTGTAAAATAAAGGCATGCAGCTAGAGTAATAAATTTACAAGGCAACTAAAATATATGAACTTTATATAATTTACAATTGTGTGTTTTTATTGTGTTACCCACTTTACTATCTGTTTCTACACTTTGGAATAGCAAGTCTAGTAGCAAGGTACATCTCTCTCTTATCTACAGCTGTGCAGCCCTAAGTTGAAGTGTCCTCTTGTAACCACTCCCAAAGAAAAACCTCATCTTATGTTTAACAAAGAGTTCAGGATGGAAGGGTTGAACTACCCTTGGATGTGCCTGTTACTACTAAGGATTACCTCCTGTAGGTTAAAGGGTTACTTTTGCAAGCCTCACTTTTACTTGGCCAAAGTCAGGTACGAGGAGTGCTGGTGGTATGCCAAGCAATGCAGCTTCTTGCATGAATTGGATTCAGATGAGGTGTTTATTCTACAAACCAGGAGGTGCAATAGATCCATAAAATTAAAACATGTTTATTTTTTTGCCATAACTTTCCTTGCAGGGGGTTACAAGCAACACCTAATGACTTCAGGTTGAAGCTGAAGCCTTCCACCTGGAGGTTTTTATTTCATCTGAGTAGTTCTCAGTTTTATTATTTGCTCTATAAAGGATAGACATGTGGACAATTATTGCAGGACTGGAGACTAACAGTTGCTGGTCAGTAGAAAGCTCCTGGGCAATTATTGCTGTGTGGGAGAGAGAAATGTGCCTCCATGTCCCTTTTTACCTGAGAAAAGTGGAAGATGGACCAGGGATGCCACGTAATTTTTCTGCATAAGGATCTAAGCAGCCACATGGGGCAAACAAAGTGGACAGCAAGACAATTTCCCATCTCTGATTTGGCTGAGAGACACTGGTGGTCAGCCTGCACAAGTGGCCCTGAAACCCAGTAGTTCAAACTGACAGCCTGAAATTGCAACAATCCTTATTTCCTGTATTTCCTGTTTTTCCTGATCCTAATAAGAACAAGCAGATTTCTGAAGATAGAATTTCCTGTGTAAGACTATAATTTGATGATGGAATAGATACAATTTTAAGCTGCCCTGTAACACAGAACATAGTGGTAACGTGGTACAGGCTCACCCTGCTAGCTAAAATTAGTCCACCTATGTTTTTCAGAGATCACACTGGCTAGCTTTTGCAGAGGAACAGGTATCACCACGCACCTTTCACTTTTGCAAAATCAGTATCCCTTCCCTGCTGCACACTAGATAATTTGACAAAAACATGCTTTTGCATCCCCACATGATCCAGGTGAAATTTTTGCTGCAGGGCAATTTGCTGATGCATTCAGCCAGTATGAACGGTTATGGAAACAAGGTCTGCATTAATGATAAATTTCATATATCCTTCTGTGATGAAAAAAAAAAAATGCAAGATTCTGAGAATAAAAAGTAAGGGAAACCATGAGGATAACCTGATAAGCATGTTGTCAGGCACCCTAGAAATTACTTCTGCCTGGGGCTGTGCAAATAGCTAATTCCTCAGTTTGGTTGCTGAATTGAAAGGATAAAAACCTCAGCAAACTGTTATCCACTACCAAAATAAAATCCAACATGATTTGCTTTATTCAAAGTTAATGTAATTTTTCCATTTCTTCATAAGGGCTTGAAATTAAACACAACAGACAAAACCACTGGAGGGTTTCTGTAGGTGTCATCTTTTTACTCAAACATGCAGGAGGTAGTACACATATCCAAAATGTTTAATGTCTGGATCAAATTGTTTTAAAGGGGAACCTGAATGCAGCAGAGAATTTGAAAGCAAGGCACCCTAAGCAGCAGTTCAAAATATTTTGTAGTGAGAGTCATGGTATCTTTTTTTGACACCTTTTCCATTTCTATGAATAGTTATTAATCAAATCTCTGACTCAGTGGTGACCCAATTACTACATGCAACATTAAGGACATTGCCCTAAATTGCAGAAGACACTTGGAATGCAGACACATATGCATGTAGATATTTGCACACACAATTCAGCATTACATAAGGAAAATTTAGCTAGCTGCACATGATCTTGTGAACATGTATGGAGGAACTGCAGACCACCACCAAAGTTCTAGTCTGTCTCCCAGAACCAGCATTTCTGCAGTAGCACGGTGTTGAGCAACATTTCAGCAAACCTGAATAGTCTAGCTGGAGTGGCAGTCTTGTGGTCCTGAAGACAGAGCTGGCTGTCTCAGTCCCATGCTTCCTAAGTCACAGTCATTTTTAAGTGCTTCTTTTAGTTATCTTATTTTAAATAGATATAAATTTCATGCATTGTAGTGAAGTACACAACTATTTTGTGAAAGACAGGTGCCACCAATAAATATATTTCTCCAGTCCCAATGGTTTGAAAAACTAGATGTGATTTCACAATTAGTTTTTAAGATAGCAAATCCCCCATTCTGGAGACTTTAATATTTTCCAATTGATTTTCCATTGTCGATAGTAACTGTGAAGAAGTACAAAAGTAACATTTAGGAGTGAAGGAAAGATCTTTCTTCCTTCAAAAACAAGTGGCTTGAAAGATGGTCTTTATTTTGCAAACATACTTGCATGTACTTATTAAATTAAATAACCAATGAAGATATTTAAAGTGGTTTTGTGGGCTTTGAAGATTTGCATGAAGTCAAATCTTTTCCCAGCCTGCCTTACATGAGGGAAACAGACACTTTTCATACCAACCTGTGATACAGCAAGTGCATTTCACCAAGGTAAATTTTATGTTTTATCCCCAAATTTAGTGCATGAATATGCATAAAAATATTGTTATTGTCAAGGCAAGAGAAGGAGGGAATTTGATTAAGATTTGTTACAAGGTTGGCAAGACTGGGGTAGAATACAGATTCTATACATCAGGAGACCAAAGAGATGGCAGGTCTTCAGCTTGGAAAGAGAGATGAGTTAAGAAAGTCTACAGTGTTGTGAGTGGCATGGAAGAGGCTCCTGTAGAATGATTGCCAATGTCACACAGCAAGAGCTGGAAAGCACAAAATCAATTCATCAGACAGCAAGTCTATGACAAATAAAAGGAAGTTGTTTCACACAGTGCATAGTTAGAATATTAATTAATACACAGTTGGAGTGATGACCAGAAATCTGTGGGGACAACAAAACTATAAAGATGCTGAAAGACACACTTGGAAAATGAGAGTCTACAGGTCTTTAAAGACTGGTCCAGTTGCTTTTCAAGTTAAGATGGCCTCAGAAGAGCACTGTTATCTCTCCCTTGGAGTACAGGTCCACTTCAGGGGCTAATACACCTGGAATTAATACATGGTGAGCCACATCTTCCTTACTCATGTCCCCTCTTAGTCATATGGCAATCAGTTCAATCAAAGCAGCAGCAGACTCCTTCCTTTTCTATGTTGAATATATCCCCCGTTCCCCATCCCTGCTTGCCCCTTTCTTTCTTACTTGGGAAGGAGTGAAGTACTGCTGGAAGATCAGATGGGATGTCTTAACAGGAGGAGTCCTTCAGGGAGCTGGGTGACAATGCTTTTTTTGTTGTATGGGCAAAGGATGATCTGGAATTAAGGAAGTGGACACAGAGGGATGGTGTAGTGGGAGTGAGGGGAAGTGATTACATGCTCTGACCAAGTACGAACAAAAGAAGCAGAATTCCAGGGAAAGGGACCCACCTCACAAGAATTATTCTTAGCTGCTTGCTCTGCAGAGGATGGCTTGCTGTTGAGATTTACAGAATTTATAGATAACAAGAGAAGAAGCTTATCCCACGTGGATGATTATAACTATTTGCTAATTACCTAAAACTTACTTGGTTCTTGGCCTTTGCTCCTGGTGGAATTGCAATCTAACATTCAGCAATGCAACTAGTGGATGATGCCCCTATGAAGGCCAGTGATTCATTGTGGCCACAGAGAATAGATAACAGGGAGAGCATGAACTGAATTTTAAAATAAACAGAATCTGTCTGTTCCTTTTCTCCCCAGCAACACTTTCAAGGCTGCTTGCATGAGTTCAAAAATGCGCCAACACAAGATACTTACTCTTGCTCACAAAAATAGTTTTATCAAAATTGTCATGTGGGACTATTACTACAAATACATCCCATGAGGAGAATTCATTGTAAGTAGGACACAGAGGAAGAAATCTCACTTACAATTTCAGCTGTGGTATCTGTCTCACACAGTCAACACTTTAACTCCAGAAAGCTCTGTGTGTGTTCAAAAGTCAAGAGCATATTCTTTCCATTCCAGTAAGAGACTTGCACAGAAATATCAAGGAATAGTTTTACCATTTTGGGTTACACTTCTCAGTGTTAAAGGGGTATTTTTTTTAGGGTAGAGCATTTGGATGAGACAAGAAAGTCTGATGAAAAAAATCAGATATTTTTAACATGTAGTGTTGATACTTCAGAGAACACAAATACAGGACTGATCACAAAAATTGAACTAGGTCAGCAGTGTTTCTTCTCCTCTCAAAATACTCTTGAGTGTTGCCAGCTGTAAACTCAGAGTATGTTATGCCACAGCAACTGCAGAATAATTTTTTCACCTCTAATCGTGTCTTAATTCTCACTCTGGTTCTAGAGGTATGCTAATACAGTGTGAGAGCAGCCCCAGAAAGTATTTTGGTGGTACTTGTGACAGCTAATTAGCATATTTCACAACATCATTGAGTTTTATACTGTAATGCATAAAGCTAACTTCACAAGTGTAAGAGCAAAGTTTATTCTCTTCCCACCTGTACACTGCATTGAAAAAAAATTATTATCTAGGTATACTTTCAACAACAATAATGGCAATTATGTGTAATGTTAATGCTTTTGTTGTCTTTCTATATGCATGGATAATACATAAAATAAGACAGGTTGTTAATGTGTTAACAAGAGAAACACAAAATATCAATTTTGTTTTCATGCTGGATCCCAGAAATAGGTTTTCAAAGGTGCAAATGGCAGACTTGTATAAATCCCATGGAAATTCATTTAATGACACATTTATGTCTTTAAAAAATCTGCAGCTTTGGATTACAAAAGGCCAGAATTAAATCGAAAGGCTTTGATCCTAATACCATTTTTACACAGCCAGCAAAGATATGCAGTGTTCAAAGAAATGTCTACTTATTACAGAGTATCTTTAGCTCACAAAAACATATTCACTTAATTCATAACAGAAAGAACTTATGGACCCACATTACTCCACACATAAGAACAGACTTGCTAAAGAAATTGCAAATGAGGGGCAGTAAAACCAGGTGAGGTACACAAGCTTTGTGTACCCTGACATCTTCTTTGGCATAAGTAACCACCACACTACAGAGGTATTCCAGTGTCACCCTCTATTATCACCTATACAGAAAGAAAAATCTAGTTCAAACCTTACAGACCAACGGATCATAGCAGGTTTAAGCCCCAGATTTTTCCCTCAGCCTTTTCCCAGCCTGGAAATGAAACTCGAGATAATTTTAGTAGGGAGGTAATATGAAAGGAGATCTTTATTTGAAGGCCCCTGGGGCAGCTATGGAAAGATGTCCACAAAAGCCCACCTCACCCCACCCCTCCCCAGGGGTGAGTACATTTTTATAAGTTTTAGGAAATTAAAATAATTGAGAAAAAGCATCAGTTAGGAGGACAAGTGGTGATGCAATTCCTCCCCCAGGTCAAGCCCCTTCTCTGGAGTCCCCCTTCAGCACTGGCTGTACTTTGTCCAGGAGAATATATCTTAAAGGGTTGTTCTCAACCATGGTTCCCAGGAAGAACCAGGATAGCACAGGGGCTTTGCATCTCCTGGGGCTTGGAGCTCTGGAATTTGTTTTGTCTTTCTGCTTAGGAAAAGGCAATGGGAATTACTGGGGAAACTAGTCACTAATACAATAGGTGACAGAATTACAAATATATTTGTGGAGAATACAGAGAATATATAAAGGAAAAAGAAGGGAAAACCCAAATGGCATCAAAATCTGTGAGTAACAACAGCAAGGTCCTCAGTATGGAACTTTTTTTCCCTATTGTTTCCAGATATGCTTGGAAGGCTGATTAATAAAATTGTATTAAATATACTATCAAATAACTGAACTGATTTTTGAGAAGATATACTGATTGCTATCACAGTTATTATTAGTTGTAGAAAAATATACTATAAACATTCTTGTTATCAATTATATTCATTCAGTTATCAGTGCAGCTCTTTATGCCCAAAATGTTGACTTTTTTATGGGTGTCATGAAGGCAAACAGGTTATAGCACACTCAGTGAGAAGAAAAGCATTTACAGTGCATCTAACACCCACCCAAAAACATCCATGCAGATAAATAACCACAATCTTATATTACAATAGTACATTGGCTTTGACTCAGCCCTAAAATAGATCCCCTCTGGCACTGGAGCTGACAGGAGCTGTGGAGTCAACCTGCACCTTCTCTGAGCTCTGCAGATGAAGAGTGTGCACGCTCTGGGGAGGAAGACCTGAAGCAGATGGGGAAACAGCACTTCCTTTGCAATGGAAATGCACAAATGCCCTAGCATACATTTGGCAACAATGTCCTAACCTATGGTTCACATAACTACAGACATCCCAGGAGAAACAGAGAAAAATAAATAAGGCTTAGAAACTGACCTGTTTTTCATTTTCATCCTCCAGTCTCAGCCTGTCCTCAATGCAGTTCCTGGCCTGAAGGAATGCCTTCCTCTGAGCCCTTTCTGTCAAAATCCTCACAAAGACCCCATACAAATTTACACTGACAAAAAGGATTGCATTGGCCACAAGCTGTAAGAAAGAAAGAAAAATAAATGAATATTTAAAAATACAGATTTTTATTTTACATTTCGGCTCAGCAAAGATATATTAAAAAAAAACTTTTTGAAAACCATGCCTTGCTAGCCACATCACTGACACCCCTTCCTGCAGTGAAACAATTACAGTAGCTACCACAAATCTGGACAACCAATATTGTATAATACAGAATTTGCAACTGCTGGAGTTAATTTATTTTATGATGGTCTGTAGCTTGTCATCTTCATTCATCACCATTTCTTTCATCAGCCCATTGGCAGATCTGTCCATCTAATAAGGAGAGCAATAACATCAGTATTTATTCAAAATACCCTGAAAACAGAAATTGTTTTCCTATGCTTTTGTAGAGTTAGGATATCATTGTCCCTTTTTTAATAGTGAAGAAGAAAGGGACTGAAAATCCTATGACTGCAAAAAATGTGTTCCTAGGTACCCCAAGCTTTCATATTCTGTAGTTTGCATTTGGAAAATCTATTTCTCTTCTCCTATCCACTGTTAGCAACCATATTGTACTTTTTGTGAAATCATCCAAAATATTGTTGATGCTATCCTGCAGCAGATCTCTCAGAAGGTGCTGAGTCCTTCCAAATGATGGCCCTCAGCACAACCCAAGGCCCACAGCTGTGCAGTAATTAGTAACCACAAATTACTTGGGAACTACCTCAATAAACAGTGCTTTTATGAAGGACACAAAAATTACTCAAATGCCCTTCTGTTTTTTCTTACATATTTTAACAATATGTGATAAATTTACTTAACTGACATAAAAAACCAAACAGTGGTTCATGCACAACCTTCCTATCAAAGGCAATTCTGTCCAAGTTTTTCACCACATCTCTGAAACATGTCTTCAGATTATAATTTCTGCAATACAATGTGTATTTAGTTAAGAGAAAGCAATGCTTTTTCACCCAGTGTGTTTTTAGTCCCAGTATCCTCATATATCCTAGAGCCTACCACAACATCATGATAAGGATTCATGGGACTCACAAATCCCAAAAATCAGAAACGAGCTGGCATTTAAATTGGTCAAGAGTGAGCAAAAAAATAGCAAAGAAAGACATCACAGCAAGTAACACAATTCTTGTTAAGTTCCTATGCACCTAAAATAGTTCAAAAAGACCATGTAACTGACATTTGTTTCCTAATTCAAGGTATATATTTCAAGGTAGTACACCTCTACTGTTTCATGATCTACTAGTGGAAATTCTAGAGGAGACCATTTCTTTTGTTTGCACAGTATAATGAGTCAAAGTGTGCCAACAACATAATCAAATTTTAAGAAAAACAAAACCACTGATATTGTTGTAGAGAATGTTTCCTAACAGGACTATGGTAAGCCAATATGCCAATATGGTAAACAAAGATCAAAAATGACATCCCTGATGTTTTGGAGGGACTTTGGGAAATGTTGCAAATTTCTGATGTGTAGAACTAAAGGTAATGAACCTCCCACCTCTTGTGACCTCAGAATAGTGGGAAGAATTGAAAGATTCATTCTGGGTCAGTTCTCAAGTCCTCTAAATTTTACCTTCAAACACGGTTGTTATGAGTCAACAGGACATCAACAACAAATTCCCTGCAAATATTCTCACCAGCACAAAATCCAAAGTTAACCTGTCACAATAAAAGGAGCTGTGCCTAGCACTAGTGGTAGTTTTCTCCTCAGTTATCAAAAAAAGAAACAATTATCTCACAAGAGCTAAAAACAGTGAAGAATGGTGTTATAACTTCCTCCAAAGAATGACAAAATGCAGATTCATCTGCATTCAGATGAATTTTAATCTCATGTACCACTTACTTATATGCTACTTCTGATGATAATACAGATAGTAAGACTTTGAAGATGAAATGCAGTACATGAGCATATTATTTCATGATACAGGCTGAGCATAAACATTCTGCAATTCCTATCCTGCTTTATCTTGCTTGATCCCAGAAAACTGTTTGATGCATATCAATATTTATCACAAGTTAACACCTACCAAAATGAAATGACTGTAGAAATTCCAGTGGAGTCCTATTTTTAGAGACATGAATGCGGCCGCACTCACCTTATCCCTGCATTTTATCATGCCAAAGTGTAGTGACAACAGTGTATTTTAAAGCTAATTCTTAGTGCAATGGTATAAAAATAGAAAGGATTTTTAAAGGTTACATTCAAAGACAGTGAAGAGAGCCCACAGAATGAACAGAGCTGACAGCTACAGACAGTGACCCTGTCCATACACAAAACAGCTGCTAATAACACAGGGTGAAAAGCTATCTTTTTGTGCTGATATCAGAGTGGCTCAAGACATAAATAATTACCTCTACAGACAACAACATCAAAAAAAAGTCAACTCAGTTTCTGGGTTTCAACTGGAAGCAGTAAAAGACCATATATTGTAACAACCTGCCAACTGTTCTGGGACTATCATTATGATTTCACTCAAGCAATAGTGATCACCTGGTCTAGGGGTAACCAGTAGGTGGGTTCCTGCTACTTTCAGGCTCAGCAGGGTAAGTCATTTTCTGACATGCTTTGAACAGTTTAAGATAAAACAGAGGCTTAGCTGTCAGCTCTGGCCTGCGGGGAATCAGGAAAGTGATAAAGCAAGTAAAAGATTCATAGATTTCAAAATGTGAGAAAAGAAAGTAGGGCAGATTGTCTCCTGAGGTAAGAGTTCTTTCCCTCCACAACCTGTTTCTACTTAATTACTATTTTTCCCCCAATTGCAACTATATGCTAGTCTTTCTCTCTAAGTTTCTCAAATGTGTGCCATTTTTCAGTCCTTTTATTTTAATATGTATCTCCATATTTACACACATATACTATATATATATATATATTATACATTATATCCCATAATTCCAAGAAAGATTGTGAGACTTGCTGTTAAAACTAAGGAACATTGAAGAGGTACTAAGGCATTCAGGACTGCTGAATTATCAAGGATTTTCATTTTAGGTCATTCCTACATTATTTACGATACTACTGCTTAGTAGGAAAAAAAGTGCTCTTCAGATTTCACCATCACCTTCTATTTATAGAACTACCAACAAACCAATTTACTTGATGCAAAGCAAAATGATTTGAAGACAATTTTATGCTGTGAGCTTTTAAACAATGTTACTCTTTCAATTTACCATTTTCAATTTTTTTCAGATTACAGGTCAACCAGAATAAAAAAAAAGTACCAGGGTCATGGGGTCATGAAAGCATGTTTCCAAAATCACTTTTTTTGCCACTGTCAGAGTGAATCTTGTATCATGCATTCTGCTTATTGCAGCATTTCAGTATGAGCATCCTGAGCTTTAAGATTCTCTAGTCCTTAGTAGCTTACACTGCCTGTCAGCAGATGAATTCTGGCATGGTTACTTGTGTGAGGGTGTTATCAAAGGCACACCTCCAATACAGCTGATCTTTATGGGCTGCCTAGGGGCTGGAACCTACAGCAGCTGTTTCAACCAAATGTCTGCCTCTCTCTCCTGCTCATTTCTCCATTTTTTGGGTCTCCACTTACTTTAGGAAGGGAACTTGAACCGTGCAATACAGCACCACTCATCAAGGAGTGAGCAAATAGTTCTAGCAGTAGCCATATGCAACATGCATATGCATACACAGAGCTCGAGGAGTTTAATTAAAGATCTCCTTTTTATTCCCCAGATTCATCTCCCTCTCCTTGAGTCTCCCACAGGATTAGTTGAGAGACTCTTCAAAGAGTCTTTTGAAAGTTTTTTCTCTATTCCAGATAGGATTTATTCTCTCATTTTTCTTTCAAAGCAAGAATGCTCGTGTGTGCATTCATGGGTGCGCTTGCTCTTTCTCAAAGAAATAGTGAAAAATTCTTCTACATATTATTATTTTCCTCTTGAGAGGATATTTACTCAGCAGACATTCTGTTATCAGCTTAACAGTTGCATAGTAGATGTTCAAAATTAAATCTGGTTTTCACTGTGGAGTAACTTTCTGTTCATACTACAAAATCGTCTCAGAAAAATGTGGCTGTTTCAGAAAGGTGTAAGTCACTTCTGGATCACAGAGAACTTTTTTCATTTTTATATGAAGTGGTATTCATATGGATGGTTCTTGAAGTGCCCAAATAATCATAGGCTAAATAATAAAGGAAGAATGCTTCAGAAGATTCTCTCAGAAGTTCATTGTGCTTTCTAAAAGGTGGACTAGTGGCTAATATCAATATTTGATTTATTCTCAGCAGCATGAGTTCTCATGACAACCCATGAAGTAGAGTGGAATATTTAGGAGATATGGCCAACATTTCCATATGGAAATTGAAATTTGCTGGAAAAGGAAAGATCAGTGCAATTCCTATGTATCTGAATCCTTAGATATCTGATGAGAGATATGGTAGGTCTAAACTCTACTTCCAGTTTTCTCCATTAATTGAATTTTGCTGCAAGTAATTTCTGTGCTGCTATTGTTGCTTCTGTTAGAATAATGTAACATTTACTCATTCTGTCAAAATACTTTGACAATGTAACATTTACTCATTCTGTCAAAATACTTTGAGAGAAATGGCAATGCAATGCATTACTTTAAAATATGAATGTCTATTGTGAGGGATGTCTCTAAAGAAGGAGTCATGAACAGCTTACAAAAATGACTCAGTGTTTCTATCATTAAAACCTTTGAAAAGCAAGGCAAGATTGTGCACTGTGAAAATTGTTGGTATAATGAACAAGAGTTTAAACAAAAATAGTTTCTCCTGTTATGGAAAATACAACTATTAGAGCAGTGCTTTATTTACAGTGCTGGACTGCACAGAGGAGAATGCACAATCAGCTCTTGATTCTGACATGGTTTTGTTAAGTTTAGTAATTCATTTAGTCAACTCACTTTGCAACATATTGAGCATGCAAAATTACTAAATCTGCTCCCTCTGATTGCTGAAGTAGTGTAAGAGAGGAAAGAGAACTTTTCCTTAGTTCCTGACAGTGTCCCAAAAAGAACACCCTCCTACCAGAAGAGGCAGCTAACCAATTTTTCTCCAAATAAATATATTACCATTTTGAATAAACATCCCTCTATTGTTTTTGTTAAGTTTTGTTTCCAGCTGGCTCATGTCCTATGCTAAGGAAATGCTGTTCTGCTGTGCTATTCACCATGGTTTCTGTGTTCATTTGTAACCTCCTGAATCTACAGCATACTCTGAAAGGAGATTAGTGAGCAGTTATTTCAGTGATAATGAGTGCAGATGTTGCTCTTGAGGAAAAGAGCCTATAACCATACAAGAAAAGAGACATTTTTATAATATCTAGGATACTAAGTCCACTAACCACAGCCAGGTTTTCTGAAGTGTGCATGCACAATTTGTAATTGCAGAAATCCACTGTCTCACCATTTGTTTGCATACCTGTTTGACCAAAGTAGAAGACACAATTTAAAGTACATTGTTTAAAGTACATGCCATACACCTTTGCAAAAAAAGTTCCCTCTATGAAAGCAGAGTCATTGAGAGCCATCAAAACCACCAATCTTAAAAATTTCACTTGTTCCATCTTTCTCCAAAGAATATGCCATTTCAGCTTGGAAGCATGCTCAGGGAAAAGTTAGTGCACATCCCTCTCATGTTATAGACTGTTGGCTGTTTACCTTGTCCAAAGAGTTTATCTCTGAGATTAAGTAGCAGAGAATTATGACAGAGTGGCGAAGTAGAGCTGATAGAATAATAAATTTCTAATCCTAAACCTTATGTAGCACTGAAACTTAAAAAAATTCTGATAGATGTAACTATGATTATGCAAGATACCAAATATTTATTTTGATGAAGCTGCAAAGTGGCAGCTTTCTCCTCATCAATACTCTCACTCAAGTATATGACATGAATTTGTGACAATAATTTCAGGCTCCTTATTTTGAGATTCTTAAATTCTGTGCCTTTCTTAGGGAACTTCTGAAAGGAACTCACAATTCTGTCATTTATACCTTTCCCAATAGGAATAAATTAAATCTTTATTTTGAGGTACGAAGATTTCTGGGTTTGGGTTTTTTGGGGTTTTTTTGGGCTTTTTGTTTGTTTTTGTTTTGTGTTTTGTATGTTTTCGTTTTGTTTGTTTATTGTTTGATTTTTTGGGGTTTTTTTTGTTTGTTGTTGTTTTTTGGGGGGTTGTTTTGTTTTGTTATTTTCTTGTTAGAAAGATGGCAGAACTTATGCACAAGAACTTTTGTTCTTTTCTGCATTTTTAATGAAGAAAGAAAGGATTGGAAAAATACCATACGAAATACTTACAGGTAACCTACAATAGAGCACTGATATATGAAATTTTAGAAAAAAAGAAATAAAGGACTGGATGGAAAATACAGGCTGAAATACCTTTAAGCATAACTTCTAAATTACTTCAAACCTTTCCAAATAATAAATGACTTCATAAAAGCTGTACTTCTGGGAAAAAAGAAAAAAGACCAAAACACACAACAATATTCTTTTGCAAAACATTGGTAAAATTGCAACAATACTGTTTAAAACTTGCCAATGGTAAGCACTGGGCTGTTGCACTTCAGATATTAAAAAAAGAATTAAAAAATTGTATTATTTGTCTCCACCTGATCTCTTTTTTTTTTTTTTTTTTTTTTACATAATTCATACCTACTGATACACATCAGTGTTATTGACATCATGTGAACAATATTAGTTTTTTTCTCTTGGGCTCATATTTGTATGCACAAGCCCAGCTGATGTTAGTATGAACAATCTTCCCATATATCAAACTAGAACTTTAGATAGGTAACTGGAGGTTACTTCTATATAAAGCAAAACTCTCTCCAAAGCCCACAGAAGTGGGGCTTTTCAGAAGAGAATATCTAAAGAATATTACCTGTGAGGGAAAAGTAATTTCCTAGTCATCCATACTAATTTCTGGGTAGACAGGAGAACTGGCTTTCCTCAGTTTTTCAGTATATGAGAGGCTATGAATGCCACTCAGAGAAGATATTACAGATGTGATATCTCAGCTGTAGCTTTCTCTTGCACTTATTGTGTACTGCACTCCAGAGTGTGTAAGGTCCACATCACAACACGTACCTTAAACACAATAATATGGTCTCAGTCACTTCCATCTGTGGAAAGATGACACAATGAGCTACCCAGAAAAATGCCAAAACATTCTTGCTAATGCCTTAAGTGTCACATCCCATGTGTTTCTTAGTTCTGAGAAGATACAGGCAAATGTTACTGACATGGTTTAGGAATGGTATTCTCCAATTTAGTGCTCTCACTGAAACACTCCAAACCATGTGAAAATACTCCAAACCATGTGCAAGCTCTCTCACTCACTCCCTTCTTCCCCTCCCAGTCCTCCTGCAGCAGCTGGAGAGGATAACTGGAGGGACAAAAAGCAAAGATCATTGGTGGAGATAAGAACAATTTACCAGAAACAGCAATGAAATAAGCAATGTAACAGCAGCAATATCATTGACAGAGTGTACAGGAGAGGCAAATGATTCACGTGCATTTATTCACCCCCAGCAATACCCTGAGCATGGGGAGGGAGCCCTTCTCTTACCCCTGGAAATGGTGGGAGGTGGTATAGGATAACCACTGGGTTCCAGCCATGCCTCTTGTGGCTACTGCAAACATTAACCCTCTCCAAGCTGGAACCAGGGCAGTTAGTAGTATTTCTTTTCTGATTTAGCTGTTGCAGTGTATTTTAAACCATCATAGAACAAATAAGTCCTCAGTTCTTCAGTATACTGGAAGTGTACCAGTATACAGTTCTGTACACTGGGCAGTTTGCTATGGGTTTGGATTTTTTGGACATTGCAATTGCTCCCAAGCACTATGAATAGCTGCTATGTATCACAAAATACTTGGAATATGTTGCCAAAGCCAATTAAAATAATTTCTACAGAAATTGTGGCCAATATTTTTATTGATTTATGCTTGCTATTAACTTCTTGGAGTCCAGGTCATCAGCCTGTGAAGCTATTCTACATCAACCCAAATCTTCAGCTTTCTCTCCTTTTCATGTTATTTAGTATAATGCTATATATTTTGCAATTAAAGCACAGTGTAGCAATCTGTTGTCCAAAATTTCCTTGTATTTGCTATATGCAATACATGACTCCTTTTCCCCACCAGAATCGATCTGAATATCATTTTTTTTTTAAAGTTGCAGTAACTAAATACATCAAGATTGTGGGGATATACAATCCAAGCTAGTTTGAAATCTTTAGTGGTACCATAGTTGCTAGGTGACTGGACCTTCAGATCTTAAGTGCAATTTTTCTTCATTTGAGTCCTGTGCATGGCTGAGAAACAGCAGCTAGTGGCCTCAGTCTGGCGCCTGGCTGCTGCAGACAGGAAGCATTTCTTATCTAGAGTGCAGCTCTTAGACTGCAGATGCAGAATGAGGCCATGGTTTCAGTTCAGCAAGGGCAGACACATTTTCAGATGGTGCCTGTAACAACCCAAAGAGGAAGAGTGCCCAGTCTGAGTGGGACTCAGCCTTCTTCCCAGGCTCCCTGCCATGCATCCTGCACAGCCCATTGTGCACCATGCTTGGAGTGAACTCACTGCTGCACCATGCTGCTGTTACACATCTGGTTACACACATAAAATATACTCCACAATGTCCCCCTTGCAGGGCCTGGCTTTTGGAAGGGAGACAGTCGTGTGTTGAGGCCCTGCACGCTCTGACAGCTGGAACACACTTCCAGCTTTTCACTTAGGTCCTCTCACTCAGCAGCTTTAGTTTAGTTTTCAAAGTGTTTTCTGTGAAAACTCAAAAGTGCTGTACGAAGTTTTGCCAATAAACAGTGCTGGGCAGAGGGCTATTCTGCCAACCAGTGACAAAACATGGGTTTTCTGAGTCTGAGCTCTGTTCTCTAGTGTTCAAGCTTGGACTTGTCAAGTCTAGGAACTCTGCCGCTGAAGATGAAATACTATCCCCAGGCTTACTCTATGTGCTGCACAGCCACTGAACCATCTATCTGGTACTGAAATGGTGTTCTGTGCTGTACACAGGCTATTTCCAAAGAGGACTTGCATTTTTCACCTGGAAAGTTTGGTACATAAAACCTAGGAAATGCAACACTAATCCCTAAAACCTCTACGTGCCTTTTTTGAATTTTTCAAGGTCTTGGAGACAGCCATGGATACAATCAGGTTCCCAAGTCAGTGTGTGCCAGTTAGGTATAAATACAGACATATCACAGATGAGAAAATAAACACAGATTCAACTCAAGCAGCTGTCCAAATATTACACGGTAATGAACTCATCATCAGGAAATCATGCTGAAATGCATTACTTAAAATCCTATATAGCAAATTCAGGAAATTTTTGGTGACCTAAGCAGTGTCAGGTACACAGTTCCATATCAAATATGGAACTTCATATTTATTCCATGCCACTAAAAAAAGTTTGCTCCCAAAATGTCCAGAAGTATACAGAAGTCTTCTAACAAATCACCTCTAAATTAAATTGAATGACTAAACTGTGAGGACTTGGTTCTCCCTCACTGGTGAAACACCTGGTCCTTTTCCAGATGAATGGAGCCAGATGGAGATAAAGAGAAGAAAAAGTGCATGTCCTGTTGCCCTGTCTGTGCACTGTTAAAATGAAAACATGACTGCACCAGGACTAAACTGATCTCAGTCAGTTTCCCTGTGCACCAAAAAGATTGCCTGCTGGACCTGACAACTTTCCTCTTGTGTCACTTTTTTCTGGTGTCCATGCAGACATTTGATGCAGCTGGTGAATGATGTCACTTCTGGTCACTTGTTCTGAGGAACAAGTTTGCCTTGAGGAAATCATGTTCTATTACACAGAGCCCAGTTACTTTTCTACCATTGTGCTTTACAACTTGCAAGAGCTGTCTTTACAGATAATAAGATTTTCAGTCTGCAGGGTCATTTAAGCTACAGTGTCTTCTGTCAGTGTTGGCATTTGAGAGCTTTAACACTGTCAAAGTTGTAAAGGAGCAGCTTAAGAAGAGATGGAGAATGTTATCCATTTTCTTGTTCAACTTTGAAAATTATTTTTGCAATGAGAAGCCAGCAATACAATATGTCAGTAAGATTAAATAAGAGATTGATAGGAGAGACGAATTCTGGTCACATTTGCACTTGATGGACAGACTGATTAGGAACACAAGAGAATATTCCTCTGTTTAATTACTGTAATTAACAATTTAACCAATCAGCCAATTTTTTCAAGAGAAGCCAAAGAAATTCTAAAGGTTTAGGATCAAAGGACCAAATCCTACTGATTTTCAGTTACTGATCCTAGTATCAAGTTTATTGCTGGAACGTCTGCATGGTTATGATTAAAAATAGTCTGTGTGCTAAAAAATGGAGGCATGATTCCATGGCTGGAAGTTTGGGTAGCATTCCAAACTGATTCATACAAACCTCATTGCTGGATCAGGACCTTAGAAATAACAGTATGCCAATTTTGTGAGCAACAGAATGTTTTAAAAGACATAAGGGCACAAGACTAATAAATTCTTGTATTACATGATTGTCTTGCTGTGTGTACATTTTCTGGTTTTGTTTTAATGTAACATCATTTAAATGCAAAAGAAAATAAAAGATTTGGGGAAAAAGTCAGAATACTGTGAATGCCAGTCATATAAAAACAGAGAGTTGAACTGTGGAAACAAATTAAAGGATTAACCCAAAAACTTGAAGGTGTAACAGGATATAAATCAAGGAGGTTTTTTTAGGAAAACTATTAAATTGCAGAAAAAATAAGATAAAAAAAGGAAAAAGTAAAACAATGAAGTGGAACTGAAACATGCCTACTCTGAACAGAAGAGTAGAAGAATAATAAGGGGGCTAATATTAGAGATATGATGCTAAATCAGTACAGTCTTGAAGACTGAGCTCTTTTTTAATTTTTTTTTTTTAATGTGGGTTATTTTCCTATTTTTTAATTTTTTTAATATATATTTTTTTTTTGCCAATTTCATATTTTGGTCTGCCTTGTAAAAGAAGGGTTTAAGCTATCTTTCATTTAATTGAAAGAGACAGGTAAAGATGATAGACTGCTATTCTTGGAATTCTGAACAAGATGCCTTTCTAGTTTGTTTTTTTGGGCTTCTATAGCTATCAAAATACTCAGAAACTCACCTCAAATTTCATTTAATTTCCTCCGGCCTAAAAATTCTCTGGTGGGTCTATTTTCTGCTTTGAATGTCTTTTCAGTTCTGGTTAGCTTAAGGTTGTCCATTAAATCAAGATTGTATGACCTTAAGAGAAATGGTGCGATTTCCATGTACATATTATAGAAGATTACAAACAGCAGAATTTTATGCTCTGGAAAAGACAAGAGTGGTATTTAACTGAGTTATTGGGTATTCTGAATATTTATTTTTCTGCTCCAAAACAAATGAGAAAGGAGAGATAATATGTTAATCTCCAAAGCAAGCTGTTCGCTGGTAACAAAGTAGTAAAAGTCAATTGCAACTAATGTAATATGTCATATTATGTCATATTATACCTTCCTTAACTGCACACAAATCTCCTCTTGCTGATTTTTTTTTTTCTTTAAAGCACAAATAAAGAAATAATAAATTTAAAATAAGACATGTACTCTACAGTGCTACTGTACTTTTGCCTTCTTTTAGTACAGGCTCTGCTTGCTCTTTGACCTCAAAGCTGCAGAATAAATCCAGGTCTGTATTTGGCTATGTTTACAACAGCAAGTAAAATGCCCAACAGGTATGCATGTGCAGTTGGAGAGAGGGGGTGCTCAGGATGCCCACAATAAATGCAGTTTCTGCTCTTAAAGACACAGGATGCATACCAGAACACATACAAGAGATTAGACTTTCTCTTCACCTCCACCTCCTTCCCAATACAGCAAAAAGTAGAGATCAGTTTTTTAAAAGATCCACTGCCCTCCAAGTCTCAAAGGACTAGTATCACAAAGACTTCAGGCAGAGAAAAAGATGATACATCACAAAGCTATGTGCTAAATGATGCTAACATAAATGTGTTTAAGAGGAGTTTATAATAAAAGCAAATATAGTACTGTTGGTTATACTATGTATGTGAGAAACCTACAATATACAGAAGAGACTGAGAGATGTTAATTAGTCCATAACAAAGCTTTGATGCCAAAGGAAGATTAAAATACTTCTTACCTAGTCATGCAAAAACTGCTCAACCATTTGAGTATTTTCTAATCTCTGCTGATAACAGTACACTCCTGAAATAAGTAGTTCCTAAATCATTATATGATGACACCAGAAACAATCCTGGAAATTACAAGTGAGCAAGATGGGATTTAAAAAAGTATGTGGTACTGAAGTAAAGCCTCATAATAATTGTGCAGACATTTAGATTTTTTAGACCAGAAATATATAAAGAAGTAAATATTATTTCACAGCAAATAAGACACTCTCCATTTTTTCATCTTTTTTTCCCCTTTCTGTACTTAATAATAGAAATGTATAAGTGAATCATACCTTCTTGCAGCAATTGCATATTTGTTACATTATTTTTTTATGACACTGAAAAGAATTGTCCTTACTAGATTATGCTAATGAAGTCTGCTTTACTGTTATCATTAATAGACTGCTTTATGTACATTTTGAAGTGTAGCTAAAAATAATTTTAAAAAATGTTTTATGCCAAGACCCTCAAATATTTTGTGTGATTGTCCCAATGGTCTGACACAGTAAGCATTTTAACTGTCCATGAACCCTTCTGTGAGATCCTAATTTACACAGACTCATTAGAGTTCTGCCTTCAGAACTTCAGATCAGTGGTCTGATCCTAATTTCCTCCTTCCTAATGAAGTCACCTGAAGAACTTCATAAAAGAGCATCAAACATTGAATCATGAGGTATCTGAAAGGTGATAGTGTGAGTTCAGTGAAGACCCTTAAAAATGGAGGTGTTGCATTAGTGATTTTGAAACAGGATGAGTTTTTGCAAACAGGATGAATGTCAAAGAAATAAAAGATGAGTGAAAACAGAACAAAAGAACAAGGTGGAAAACCACACAGCTCAGGAGTACACATCCTTAGCAGATGAAGTAACAACAGATTACCTAGAGTAATAACAGCTGCAGGGAGAAACAATGAAGCAAATGAAACAATAAAACCAATAGCTTGAACCAGTTAAGTCCCATCTAAACAGTGTAGAAAATAGGTAGTCAGACCAAATGGGTGTATGCTTGTATCCCAATACAGAATGGGGACTGGGATGTATTAAAACTAACTAAGAAAGATCATGTTAGAAGGCAGAAATGGTTATTATTATTGGTTTTATATAGGGAAAATTTGACAAAAACTGTGAAGAGCAACTGAATCTGTAGGAAAAGCATTGTCAGGGAAAAGGCAATGCAATACTTAAAAGCTGTGTCTGTGAACATGAAGTCTGTCTCTCTAGTATTTTCATTTAAAAATTAATCTGAACTGACACTAGTGGAAATCAGAGGATCACTACTTCTTTTCACTTTTAGGCATCTCCAGCAACTTCTAGCTCCACCTAGAAGTTGGAATATCTTTAATTAAGTCCAAATGCCAGCTCAAACACTATTAAGATAAAATATATGATGTTCAGACAAAGTTCTGTCAGTTTTAGAGATATAACCCTACTGTTTACATTACATAAATATCAATTACCTCAGTGCGATTACTTTTACTAAAATCCCAAATGCATAGTATATAATCAACCAAATAGTCTATAATAACCTAAATTCTGATAGTAGTCACTTCACATGATCTGGTTCACTTTTGTATCTACACAAAAGTCAGAATGATAGTAGGCTTTCTGCTTTAGTACCTTAAGTTTCCACACTGTGTTCTAAAGACGTAGTTATTATTGCCAGGCTATCTACATGTCTCTAATCTTTTAAAATTTATTTTAAATCCTGGCTTTTATTATGTTGCATTCGCTATATTGCCTTGCTTTGGCACGTTGAAAAAAAAAAAAACCCAACACATTTATTTAAAAGGGGAAAATTTTCATATTAGGTAACTAACGGGTCTATTTTGGTATAATTAACTAAGCACAAGAACTAAGATTCAAGTTTTAAAGAGATCTCTAAATAACTGTATCAATGTTAATATGTCTGCAATTGTGTTCAGATTACATAAATTATATACAATTCTACCCTAAAGACCTGTGCTAATAGGGATATTGAGTGAGGTATACTTCCACTGTAAGGCACTGTGTAATGAGTTCAGTGTAAAAAATACACCAAGTAATTACATTTTTGTCTGCCTAAATTACCCCTGTAAGTTTAGTGGATTGTAGGAATCTGCCAGCTGTTAAGCAGCTACTGTTTCACCTCAAGTAGCAGCTTCTCAGCAATGCAATAGGCAAAATAATTCCTCTAAATCTTTAAAATCTCACAATGCCATCAAATGGACCCATATATCTAACTCATCACCTGCATAATTGAACAATTAATGAAACCCAGTGGTTTCTGCCTCCAGTAATACATTATGCAGCACCAACTCACCACTGCCATCCTTCGAGGTAGGGAACACCAAGGGTTCTCTGGGGGCTTTTTAGTAAGCAGTGAATGCACAATATGGCATGGAGTTTTGAGTAATCAAGACAAGACTACTGATAGAAGTAGGATACAAGTGTAAGTGGAACAATAATTTGATCTGGCAAAAGAACATTTTAGCAAAAATGAGTCAGTTTATTTAGGGGCTTATGACTCCTTTGCGCAGTCCAGAGAGCCAGTCACCGACTGCCTTCAGAGGTGCATGTCACAAGGCTGGACACTGCTTGTATGTCTCCTGGGGAGAGCACAGTGCTGCAAAGACACCACCTGCTGAGCTCTGAAAAACTCTTTATCCAGGGAAATGCAGTCTCTCTGCCCGAGAGACTTGAAACTCTCTCTTGTGAGAGTTTGTCCTTCCAGGTGCAGTGCTGTGCTCATATTGCTTCTGGTTTCAGTGTTGGAACAGATTATTGAAGCTATGTGCTACATCCTCATTAGAGCTGCTATGAACACATGAAATGGGGAGTGGGTGGGGAAAGGCACAAAAAGCAGTGTGAGCCAGCTGAAGCAGAGACTGCACTGATGCTACTTTCTGCTGACTCTTGTTTCTTTCCTGAGTCAGCAATCACAAGTTTAACTGGCTTGGGCAACTCACCTGACTAAAAACAAACCACTATGTACAAATCACCTTATTTTTCAAAGTTGTACCCCTTGAGAGACCACATTCTTTCCAACAGTTAGCAACATGAAAATCACCACTGCATGAAACTATGTTCCAGCTAAACAAAATTAATTAAGCAAGATGCCACTATTAAGTCATAAAATGTTGGGCATGGTTATTTCCACAGGGAGGCTGATAACAGTTATGAAGATGCTGACTTTAAAGATGTTTACTTTATTTAAGATAGTTACAGTGGTAAAAGAACCTAGAAAAGGGCTTCAAAGGTCTGGTTTATTTAATAGCACAGATGCAAAACAGAAAGGTGGAATGAATAGCCTTTGCTAAGCCTCAGGTCTTTCAAGAAGGTCCTCTTCAGGAGATTAGTCCAGAGGGTCTTAAAAATAATAATAAACCTACATTCTGAACCTGGCAGTGATTTCTGAGACATTTGATTCCCTGACTGCAAAGCTCTCATCCATGCTGCCCACGTAGAAAAAGGCATGGCAGGGAAAAACCTCCAGCCACCAACTATGGACTAAGTAAGGTGACTGCCTCCTGCTACTATGTTGTCTATGGACTGGGAAAGTTTTGGATCTACTGTACTGGATCTACATTCTGAGAAGTTCTAAAGGCTCTCCATAAAGATGGGAATATGCAGGAATCCCAGAATCAAAGAATGGAAAATAGTTAACTCCAAAGAGAATTAACAATTTGTATCAGAGGTGCAGTCTGAATGCTACAGCAGAAAGCTTTGGGAAATGACATGGAACTAAGAGTACAATGGAGAAAAACTTTGATTTCCTTACAAAAATGTAGATGCTTCTGGGAAGGAAGCTCTGAGAAGAATGTTAGGTTTTCAGTCTGTGGGGAGTTTTTTGTTGGTTTGTTCAGGGTTGGGTTTTTTTGTTTCTTTTTTTCCTTTTATCCCTAGCTGAAAGCAAAGAGAATTTTATTGCTGGATTTCAACGGAGAATACGGTTGAGCCTGAAGTATTTGAAAGCTATAGAGACTAACATCAAGTGTGCAGTCATGAAGCCACAAGTAAAAAAGTAAAAGAGATGGTTACAAACAAAAAATGTTCCTGTCCATGCTCTAAGCATAGATAGACAGACAAGCAATAAATCCTAAGACAGGTGGACTGGAGCGATATTGCCAGTTAGCTAGTGTTCATTTGAAAAAAAAAAAAACAACAAACAACCCAATGAGGTAACTAAAATCCAAAACCCAAAATCAACCATCCAATGTAGATGATGGAAACAGTATTTAGTATGAGCCAGCTAGGAAACAGGGTAAGCCCAGCCACCACTTTCTAGGACTGACAGAACTGAACAGAAGACCAGCTAACTGCAGTACATTTTAACAGACACCTAATCACTGCAGAGATCACACAAAGGGTTAAGAAGTGAAACAGTCAAACCCACAGTTCCCAGATGGAGTAATTCTTCACAAAAGATCAAAGCTCAAAATCAATGTTTTTAACAGTTGCTGAAGGTTATGAGTATCATGCAGTATTTTGATGACATTTTTCTATTTAAATAAGCACCCCAGGAGAAGAGTACAAAAATCAAATGTCTCTTGCAAAGATATGTCACACAGTTCCAATTCAGCAATATTTAATTCAACTTCTGTAAAACTTTTATTAAAAAAAAATCCTCACTTTTTTTCCACATCTCCAGCTTTCTTTGTCAAACAGCAGTTTGCTCTGAAAATTTTTACTGTGCAGTGGCACTCTGGCAAACCTGGTGAGGAATTCGGATGTGTTGTGAAATAGGGCATGGTTTGGAACTACTAACAATGCTAATGTCAGGTCCATCAGCTGTGGCAATATAACCATTGCACAGGCTGTTGGCTCATCTGGTGATGCAAGTAGTGGCTGATGCACACTGGCAGCTGAACACATCCAGCCTGTGTGTCACCACACAGAGAGGTGTGGGGCACTGCCTCTGAAAAAACAAGTGTCATTTCACAGTGTTTTGTACAGCCAACCTGATGTTTTCATATATACAAATATATGCCAGAATCTTAAAATGCCACTGCAAGACACTACATGAGAAAGGACCAAGACTAACACCAAAAAGAGATCAGGGAGAAAGAAATGAAGCCAGCCCTGTAACCCTGTCAAGAGGTTTGAAATAGCACAGTAGGAAATCCATAGGAGAGCAAATCCCTTTCATCCCTGCAGTTATCCCTTGTTACATAGTTGGTTTTCGCTATCGCCTTTCAATCTGTGAAGGCCTAGACACTTCTCTGCAGAAATTAGAAGTTTGCCTGGATATAGTATGTTAATTAATAATTCTGAGTTATCTAAAATGGAAATTAGACTGCCAGATATGCTCCACTAATGATCCTTTTAAAGTTAGAACAGCATTTTCAGAAAAATTATTTCCTCACAAATGTAGGTCAGTCACTGTACTTTACTGATCAGATAACTGAAATATCTTAACCTACTTAAAGGAGTTTAAATTTAAACTTACTTCCAAAGTCATCCATTGCAAAGTGGTATGTCTCTGTGTGACTCTGTGTTCTGTGAATGTTATATATACATGGATGTTTTATATACGTATATATACCTATATGTTCCTAACTCCAACTTAGCATGACATTCCAAATATTGTTATAAAATCAAAACATATAAAATATAAACCATCAGTGCAATAGCCCTTGATGATTTCTGACTACTTTTAATTATATTTCAACCCAAATTTTCTCTGCCATACTGCCCAATGTTTTACAAATTTGAAGTGAGTGAGAGATGCTAATGCATTCATATACAATACACCTTGACATGCTTTATCTGTTTTTCTATTTAAGTGCTTAACCAATCCATGCAGCAATAGGAACACATGTAATAGGCTTATGTGACTGTACATTCTCACCTTACTAGAAAAATACCTGCTACGCTCCTAAATGCAGATGGTATTAATCAGAAAGGATTGAAATGTTTACAACAAGGATTTAATATTTTTGTCAACATGCTTCTTGTTTAGTATTAATTTGAAAGTAGGCAAAATAAGGGCAGTGTTTGCCAAATTAGAAACGGAAGAAATATAAATCTACAATTTTTACACAGTTTTGCTTTAAACACTTACTCAAAAATATACCCATTGCCAAGGGATTTATGATGCACTCACCATTAAAAAAAAGTCCAATTTTTATACAGAAACCATCCACTCACTCTAATGAACCATGTCTTTTAAGTTCTACCCTTGTTTTTGACATAAGAAACCAGAGGATGTCTAGTCAGGGTGAAAAGAGTAGCATTGCAGAATTGTCTACAGTGTACTGTCCAGTTTGAGGCTGTTGCACAGGATGCTGGTCCTTCTGAGAACTTCTGAATTACAACAGAATGCAATTCACAGAGCAAAAACCTAAGTTCACAGAATGTTGAAAATATGAGCTGGTTTGGTAGTCCTTGAAGCTGAACACTATAGGGTACAGACAGAAAGTATTTACCCCACCACTGACCTCCCATCTCAGGGGCAGTAATGACTGTGGTGAGCACCACGGATTTGACCACAGAATCACAGAACCATGGAATCACAGAATGGCTTGGGTTGGAAGGGATGCTAAACATCTACTTCCAGCCCCTGAAGTGGGCAGGGAGACCTTCCACCAGACCAGGTTGTTCAGAGCCCAATCAAAACTGGCTTTGAACACTTCTGGGAATTGTCCTAGTTTTGTTCAAGGCAGGATTAATTTTTTGCAGTAGCTGGGAGTGGGGCATGGCTGAGGAGGCATGGCCAAGACCAAGATGTTATTTGATACCACCTCATGTCATTGCCAGAGGCAGGGGAAAGGGACTCTGGCTTCAGAAGAAAAAGATATTCCTTCTGGTGGGAGAAAACATGGTGGATGCAACAGTCCAGTAATGTTTTATTTTGCATTAAATAATTTATTTGTCTTGAGCATTTTGTTATTAATATTGTTGTTGTTCATTTTCTTACCTCATTGCTGTTTCCAGTAAGTTGTTCTTATCTCAACTTGTGATCTTTGCTTTGTGTGTCTCATATTGGAGAGACGGGGAAGGGGAGCAGCTTGTGGTTCTTTAATGGGAGTACTAAATTGGAGAGCACCATCCCTAACCATGACAGGCAGCTACAGCTTCTCTAAGCAATCTTGTTCCTGTCATACCATCCTCACAGTAAAGAATTTCTTCCTAACATTTCATCTAAACCTGCCTTTCTTCAGTTTAAAGCCATTGCCCCTTGTCCTATCGCTACACACCCTTGCAAAAAGTTTCTCTCCATCTTACTTGTAGGCTCTGTTCAGGACTTGGAAGGCTGAAATTAGCTTACCCAGAAGCCAGCCTTCTCTTCTCCAACCTCAGCCTTCTCAGCCTTTGCACATAGGAGACATGCTCTATCCCTCTAATCATCTTGGTGGCCTCCTCTGGGCTCCCTCAGAAGTCCAGAACTGGATGCTCTGGAGTTCACTGCAGGTGAAGTTTCACCAGAGCAGAGCAGAGACACAGAATCACTTCCCTTGACATTCTGCCCAGACTGCTTTTGGTGCAGCTGAGGTTAGTCATGCTTTGCCCTGCTCACCCTGCCCCTACTAGCACCAGTGTGGCCAGTCTGCAAGGGGAATGACAGCTCATTTTAATTACTGAGCTGCATAGCCAGCACACAAAGCCATGCCTACACACACAGCACATGGTTACTTGGTGATGATCACAGGCAGGATTATCACTAAATCTATAATTTCTTGCTATTAAATATGCAGAACCATAACTGCATCTAATTTTTGCTGCTGTGGTAGATTAAAATGCAATATTTGACACAGCCTGACATAATTCCAAGGACTTGGATTAATTTCGTTGACAGATCACCCCACTATGATGTAGAGAGAAGAGGAAAAGAAAAAAAAAGAAAGGGAGTGGGAAGCAATTTCCCAAACCTGCTACCAAGAGTATGGGATATCAGTAAAATACCTAGGAAAAAGCTCTATCAAAAACAACATTGAACATTGCATTTAAAAACATGTTTAAAGAAAGACTGGATATTGCATTTGGTGCCATGGTTTAGTTGAGGTGTTAGGGCATGGGTTGAACCTGATGATCTTAAAGTTCTCTTCCAACTTCCCAGTGATTCTGTGATTCATCCAATGCTAGGCATGGTGAAGCAAGCACAAAGCTGTGAGTGGGTAATAGGCCATAAAATAAGAGTTTCTTTGATAGCTAAATGTACCACATTCTTGGCCATAATCTCCATGAAGGTAACTGTGATATAAAATTCTAGCTATCCAAACACATATCAAAAGAATACTGACACACAGAGAAAGTACAGCTTCCTGTGCTCTAAGACATGAGCAAAGATCTCCCTCAGCTGTTGCAAACAGTTTTAAATACCTGAGGTGAGGTTCACTTCATTCCAAGCAGTACAACAGCAGAGCCCCACAGTCGTCCTCTAAATCAGCTGATTTATTGGATGCTCCCATACACCACTCAGTTTGAGATCAGCCTTCATCTTTTCAGCTATGTCCTTCTACACTCTATTTGGCCTCACTTTCTGCTGCAAAAATCTTTGTACTTAGGCAGCTGTAACCATTCTTTGAACTGCAGAGAGAATTTCTTTTCCTGGAACAGATCAGTGCCAGAGAGATGCATGTGCAGCAAACCCTTCAGCAGACCTAGGAGTGCTCTGCTATAGTGCTCACGGCCAAAAGCATACCTTCAGAGGAAGGTGAGGGACATGGTGTCACAGTGCCTGATAATAAAACTAATGAAGAATTATTTCCAAAAGACGCAAGAAGCTTTTAAACAGATGGAACAGTTCCTTACTTCTGTGAAATCAGCTCCATTCTACACGTACGTACATGTGCTTTAAGGAAACATGGATGCATTAATGATACAAATACTATGATAATTTGTTATCTTACTTCAGCCCCTTAATAATTACTGTTTACCACCAAGCATAAGAATAAGATCTTTATCTGTGAGGAGGCCAAGATATCTAGGAAGAATCAAGGACCCTCTTTCTAGTTTTCACCAGCACACCACTCTGTTCAACAAAATTCTGATGCATGTCTTTGCTGGGGAATTTTAAAGTTTTCCTTTATTAAATTTTCTGGGCAACAGTACTGAAGAGGTATCAAAAAAGGAGAGTAGAAGGTTTTTGTGAGGGCTGCTTTTTCTGCCTGATTAAAGTCTCTCTGACCTTCTCTTCCTCTTTTATTTGTCTTACTGCCATTTATTTGCATAGAGGTTACTAAACAAGGGATGGTACGATATACAGTTGAGTGGGACACAACTATTTATTTATTTCTTTTAAAATATTTATTTTAAAATAATCTATTTATTTTAAAATAATTTATTTTAAAGTATTTGTTTTAAAATAATCTACAGTCCATGTTGTCTTTATTATAATTTGAGAAACCTTCTCCTTTCAGGAGCATACAGGCTCTAATGCTGCTTCCAAGTGGAGCCAAATAAAATTTTAAAATATTTTCTTCTCTTTTTCTAAAGGGAAAATATCTTCATACCAACTTAACTCATCCAGATCTTCAGTTCCCACGGTAGTGTCTGACATTTTAGCACAAAAACTTAACATGTACTTCTCATAAGCTCTGTCTTCAGTCCATTGCTAATGCTCTGGAAATCCCTGGCCTTGATGCTGTATTGCTTGTGCTCATCAGTGTGATTAGGAACAAAAGCATAAGCTGTGCAGTTGCAATCACATGATAGCCCAGCCACAACCCCTCCTGGTAGCAAAGATAGTACTCATCTGTGTGTTTTCGTTTGATAAAATCTTTCTTTCCTCTCTGTATGACCTCATCATAGAAAAATATATTATTCTTGCTACTTAGCATATATCCAGGGAAAATATTTTAAAATAATTTAAATTTTTAAAATTTTTAAATATTTAAAATATTTAAAATATTTTCAGTGTACTAATTCAATGTATTCTGGGGATATTTGATAAATTGTTATAATCAAACATGGAGTTAAATTCACTGGAACTATAATGGTAATGTACTCTGGATCAGGGAGTAAAGGTAAATGCTTCAATATGGAATGCATAAATATACCCTTCTCTCCTGTTTCAATAGGGTCTCATACTTAATGAAGTTCCTATCTCTATATTTTACCACCACTTCCTGAGCAAACAGTTGCACAATTGTGCTGGTACCATTTTAGTATGCATGTCTGATTGTTTGGAACCAGTGTTTCTTGTGTTGACCTTTGAAACACAACATCTTACCATAGTCTAATAATTAACAAAGGCCAATCACAGACTCAGTAGTTCCGCAGCGCACAGCCGGTGTTCATGTTCACATCAAGGGAATCACCAGCCTGTGGTGCTCATGGAGACACCTGTGGGGCCTCCAGTGTGGCCCAAATGGCAATGCAGAAGGAACTCAGACCCACGAAGCTCCATGAACCTCCTGTGCAAAACAAGACCTCAGGCTCATAAAGCTCTTTCTGAACCTTTCTATCCAATTTCAAGAATTGATGGCTAAAGTTAAAGGCTTAATTCCACCAAGGTCATGGGGAGTTGCATGATGAGGCATCGCTTTTGGATGTTTTGGCCTAATTGAATTCAACAGGTAAGGCATCTTCAGTGTGCAGTCCTGAAAGGCACTCCTGGCACAGCTGGAGCATTACTGTATTATCTGTGCACAAGTGATTCAAGGGTATCCACCCCAGGTGCAAGTAGGAAGCTTTTTTTTTTTTTTTTTTTTTTTTGGGTGGAACAGGGAGAGTTGGACCTCCTTCTGCAATGGAAAGGCAATCAAATCCATGTGTCAGAGTTTGACCACCTTTGCTTGGCTTCACCCATTATATGCCCTCTGTTATAGGGACACTGGACCCTTTATGTCTTCATCCATTTGGACTTCACAGCTTTTATGTATCTTTCCTGATGTGGTGCCTGAGAGACAACAAGTGATTCCTGAGTTGTCATTCATCAAATGAAGCTTTTCTGATAAAAAAGTAATTTCCTGCCTATTCTTGACATTTGCTTCCATGTGAATTGGTTTACATCATTACCCAAGGTTTTCTAATTGTCTGCTGGTAAAGACTTGATTATAGAGAAGTTGTATGAGCCAGCTGAAAGCAGTCAGCCGTGTGCTGACTTGAGTGCAAAACCACACATGTCATTGGGTGACTAACTGTCTCAAGATTATGCAGGGGCCTTAACCTGTGCCTTGCAGTCTAAGTCTCATTGAATATATGGATGATGCACTATTCAATTCATGATATAGCCACTGTCATGTCTTAAATTATTTCTAAAGGGATATTTTGCCATCATAAGAGTGAAGAGAAGATACTTTTACAAATTTATGCTTAAATGATTTTACATTTACTGACTGGTGATAAAATCCAAGCAAGGGTCTGCCTCTCTGTGAGAAAAGAACCAAATAACTTGTTTCAAGCCTCAGAAATTAAAATGCATTAATCCAGAGAAACACTGTAAGCAGCCAGAAGAGCAATTATTGAAATCTGTACTTTACTTTTCCTTAGGCTTTTCTAGTCAAAATCCATGACACAGAAAACATTCCTACAGAAGGTCACAGAGTCTAGCCCTGTACAATTTTCTACAGATTTTCCAATGTGCTCGTCTTGTGTTAATCCTCATCTGAGCACAGTGCATGAACACACTGAAATCAACATTTGTACTGAGGGAAGAAAATAAATGGAGACAATAGCTACCGGGTTTTTTATTTCTCCTATCACCAGGCGGGGTAAGGAGGAGAGGAGATAAATATGGAAAGGGAGAATCAAAGTAAGAAAAAGTGAGGAGAAAGATTAAAAAAAGATAAAACCAAAAAAAAACCCAACCAACCAACCAACCCTAAAGAAAGCAAGACTTTGATGGGCAGACAGATAGAAAATAATAAGAAAATAATGGAATCTCTAAACCTGTGTGAACGAACTTCATTTGAGGCAGCTATCTTAACAAGCAAGCAGAAGTTCTCATTTCACTTAAAATTAGAAAAAAAGATGAAGTAACTCTTTAAAATGTACTAATGAGTATACATGATTAAAACAACCTTCTAATCTGGGTCATTGTTTTGTATAGTACTTGGATATGCATGAATGCATTTGGTGCAGAAATCAGGGAGAGTTATGCAAATATAGCTGAGGACAAGATCTGCTTCATTTCCAAAAATTACTGTGCCTAAAAAACCTCTTTAATTGCACAAGAAAAATAATAATAAAGTTACCACAGTTTTCACCATTTTCTCTAAATCTTACCAAGACTAATCACACTTCAAGTGTTTGAAATACATTATCCAAAGCACAATTAGAAAGTCACTCAAATAGTGTCTTTTATCACTTTTTTGGTCCTGACTTTTAATCTATCATCTTTTAGTCTATCGTTACAGTCCAGTTGAGTCAATTAATACATTGCTCCTATGCTACATTGATTGCACCACATAAGAAGGGTAGAATTTACACACTGTCTGTTGGTACTGTATTAATTTTTAATTAGGCTATGCAAAAGCCAAGCTTGTAATGCTGTTATCACATGGAGTAGTATGTCACAAAAAGGCAGAACAACAGCAAAGAATTCAGAGCCCAAAAGCTGAAAATGCTGCTGTTTATTGCAAACAATTAAATTGTTCAAAGAGGATGTTAGTCAAGTGGCATATGAGTGCACATGGAGATTGTGAAAAAAGGTCATTAACACCATCACCTTTTTCACACAGAAAGTGTACATGTTGAATTCAATAGTAAAGAATACACTTTTTCATAGCCAAAGCCCAAATGCATTCTGTTAACCAAAGAAATGCCCCTTTCCACAACTGAATGGCAATAAAAGCCTGATGTGAGATTCAGCAGTGATCTCCCAACAAGCAGGAGTGGTAAAGCACATTGCACTGAGAAGGACCTGTGTGCCCATCCCTGGCTGGGTGATAAAGGAAGGATACTGCTGCAGCACACTAGGAACTCTGCCAAGTCTCTTATATCGCACCAGTCATATTTACACCCTAAACCTCACTTACAAGTGCAGTTATACAATATATTTCCATGTCTTACTTCCAAATAGTCCAGATCTGAATAAAGATGATAGTGATATGTTTTCACAGGGGGAATATGATTTTGAAATTAACATACTTAAGTGTAAAATAACCTTCCAGCAGACAGACAAATGCTTCTGCTTGAGAGAGCAGCGTTTATGAAACAGCAGGCCCTTTAGTTGCCCTGGAAACTATATTTGTAAAGGGCTGTAACTTATATTGTCCTGGAGGCTTTTAACATTTGCATTAAGGCTTCAGAGGACAAGAACTGTCAAAGAGTATTTATTCACAGAAAACTGAAACTTCACTTTAAGAATGTTGAGTGGTGTATTTTTTTTCCCAGGAAATGATAAATGATCCTTCAAGAAGCAAACAAAAAAAACTCAAGAAGTTTGATATGTTTGGAGAAAGTCACTTAAGATATTGCACTTGCTGGTCAGGGTTAGACAGAGAACATCAAACAAAATAGAAGGCAAAAAGAATTCATAAAAGGAATAACAACAGTTCATAATTTTCAGCATTTTCTGTTTGCTGCTGTTCAGCAATGACACTCAGTTTGCCTCCAGAAACTTCCATCAGATTAGGCCATATTCTGTAATCATAAATTTAAGGAGACGTCCTTAGGAAAAAAAAATAAGATGCAGAAAGCTAATATTAAATATTTTATTTCAAATACTTAGTGACAAAATGGTCTTTGTTTTAGGCCCAGAAGAGCCTTTTGTTTTCTAAGAACTATGAAAAAACCCAGCCTTTCACCTATTATCAGAGCTTCACAAACTTACCTTGTACAAAACACCTTGCAGAAAGTGCCAGCACATTTCCTATTGTTTTCTGACCTTAAAAACAGTTTATAAGGAAGTCTTGATGCTCATACTTAAGCAAACCCACCACTGAAGTTACTGGGTGAAATGCTTATTGCAGAATGAAGCAGAACAGTCAGAGAGATACTGTTTGATTTTTCTCATTTCTGCATCAATTTCTATTCTTGAAAAGTGTAAGGAATGGAAGCTGATCCAAGATGAATCCTCTTTTGAGGGTCTTGCACAAGCAGGAGTTGACTACAAGATGCAGAAATTTATATTTATGACTTGCCTAATAAAAAATCCAAAAATGTATCAAAAAGAGAGACCTTCCCCTGGTCATAGATATGCTTAGAGATGAGATGAGGGAAGAGTTCTATGAAGTCTGTGCAAGAAAACTAACAAGGAAAAGAGACAGACAGAATGAGAAATTGAGAGTCCTCTGACTCATTTCCTTTGGGAGAGAAAAACTGAATGAGGAAAGAAAGAAAATAAAAAACAGGCAGTATATTTCTTTCAATAACTTTCAGAATATGCTTTGTGTAGGCGATTGCGCACTACAGCCCATTTACAATATTCAAATGTATTATTCAAATAGCAAAAAGCAAGCACAGTGAAATCTTCACAAATGAAATCAGACAAAGAAAGATGAAAATGGTATTTTTTTGCAGTAATTTATAAAAGAAAGTTACTTTTATTTCTCACATCATAAACTTTTTATCTATTTTTTGATCATTTCGAATTTTGTGCTAAAGTATGCTTCAACCACGTGCTGCCAAGCATACTGACACAGGTAAAAGTCTATCATGCACATGGCAAAGTTCTTCTGACTCTAAGGATTGTGAAGCTGCTCCTGGGAATATGTTAGCAATGGGCTACAGAACAGTCTGCCTCTTCTTTTTTGTTTCACTAACCAGTGACTCCCTCAAGCTTCCTCTCAAGTACCCATCTTACATCTACTTCTTTTACGCTGTGGAAAAAAATGAAGCCCAAATTCTCTGCAGACAAACCAGTGTACTGCCTCCAAAAAGCCTGCTGATAATTCTTTAGAAATAGCAAACAGGAAATAAAATAATGAGCATTTAAGGGCCATTTGAACTTTTCAGATTTTCCATTGCTTAGTGTAAATTTCTTCCATTTTCGTAATTCAACTACAATAAACTCTGGCATAAGGCCATTCGTCTTTATGACACTACATCTCATACAGAATTATAATAGATAGCCATTAAAATGTACAAATTATAGATATTTTGTCCTAAAACCAAGATGGAAATTCATTCAAAAACGTATTTGTAGTTTTTAAGAGAGATTAAAATGAAATGAAAAAAATTTGATTGTTTTGAAAAATATATAGATGAATATCTATTCTCACTTGCGTAAAATCATGCAATTGCTTTGGGTAAATAAATTCAACCTTTCATTTTCATCTTATGCAGTTAATAACAAAGTCACTGAAGTAAATACATTTAAAAAAAAAAAAATAAAAGATTAAGTGGCTCATAAACATGCTCCATTTAACTGTAACATGAAACTCCTCACTCTTTTATGAACATTCTGCCCCAAGTCATGCAGACCAGAGAAAAGCTTCATCTCAAAGTAATTGAAAAGAAAACATGACAGTATAGCTTTCCCAGAGGAAACGGAAATATTTTAAACTATTCCTTGGGGCATTATGATGCTTAAGATGAAGTCGTTACTTATTAAATTCTTGCCCCAGTCAACTGCAGCTGAAGTCAGGACACTTCCAGTCTAATCTGTCTGACCTCTGAATTTTGGAAAAATCATCTCACTTCTCTTCCTCTTAGACTTCCTGTTCTTTGCTATATTTAGCAGAGCAATACAAATTGCCTGTTACTTGTGCACTTGGACAGCAAGCAGTGAGTTGAGAAACTCATCAGAGTTGACACTTGTAGATATTACCATAACATCAATTATTAAATAATAACAAGACATAGTAAACTTCAGCTCAGAATTTTGACATGTAAGGTTTGTGAGCAATCCCTTGGTTACTTTGTGTTAGTGTTTTCTCAGCCGTAATGAGAAAACAGTCACTTGGAAAGAAGCACCTTAACAAGTTTCTTTCCTGAAACACAGCTGCAAAGGAAGACTAGTTTCAGGATATAGTACTAATGTATTTTATAGAACTACATCACTAATTTTCAGCAAGCAGACTTCTGTGCTTTCAATGAATTTGCTGAAATACATATTTATTTGAATACATTCACCAACATTATTATGCAAGACCTCTTCCTGAAACACACAGCAAGAAAAATTTAAATAGGTTGTAAATTTTCAGCTCCTGGTGTGACTGGATGCAATAGTGCTGAAAAGCTTAGATTATTACAGGATATCATCTTGCTATCAAAATTAAGGCCTTCTTTGAGGGTCTGCTTTGTAACTCAGATATTTAGAAATAAATATAACCAAAGTAATAGTGTAAGATAGAACCTGCCTATTTTGTATTGGGAGAAGATAGTTTCTATCTATTCTGAAAGAAACAACATATTCACATTTCCAAGCAAACATGCAAAGCCCATTGACTTCTCAAAATTCCATACACTGTCTTCTGTACCCGATACCAGGCACATTACGTGCTCCAGAACTAACACATTCCATGACTCATTCACTGAGGCCAACATACTGGTTACAAATGATCCACTTCTTTATGGACACATGAAACTTTTGAAGTTTTGAGACATTTAAAGATGGCACTTAATAGGAATCCAAATTGTTTAAACAACTTTATTTGCTTCTAACTATTATTAATTGTAACTTCGATTTTTTTTTTTTTAAGTACAGTTTCGCAAATTAGTTCCTCTATATACACGTTTTTTAGGGGAGATCCTTAAATTATTTTTCAAGTGTTTTTCAAACATAAGAAAATAAGATTTTTTTGGTCCTTAACAGTAATTTATATTTTCAAATTTCTTAATAAAGTTTAGAACCTAAGCTGAAAACTGTTCCAGGATCCATCAAAGAAATCCATTGTTTTAACACCTATACTAAATCAACCACCATTTAACTATAACACCAGTTTTAAGTATTTTACAAAAATCCATATCTAAATTAAGGCACATAAGAATGATTAGGTATAAAGTTAAAAGCTAGGCTGCATTTACAAAAGATGAAATCAGGCTAACACTATTCCTGCTGAAGTTCATGCAGCAGTAAATACAACGTGGCTGTTGTTACATGAGGACCTAAACTGACATAACAGTAAAAAAAAAACATTTCTGGACCACTTTTTTTCCACTGGTTGCTCATTCCTATTTCCAGTCTCTTCATGCCAGCACAGAAATCCATGCAGGTGTGATGACAACTTTGGAAAGCATCCATCTGGAAGCCCATCCTAGCTGGCTGGTTCTAATTCACATTAGCAGCTTCCCACTCTACTCACTGCAGGGATTCAACTGTTATTGCGTGGTGGAAACTGGTGAATAAGGGGGAGTATGCACATGCATGAGACTACATTTTTTTTTTGTGGTAATGACAACTTAAAATATCGATTCAGAGTAAAATTAGTCTGCTAAAACCTGGCTTCTAGAAACCCATAAAGAAACAGCTGGACTTTTAACTATTGTTTAACCCAAATCATTCACCTATGAGACAACCTTCCTACTATACATCTGTTATTCCTGGAGTTTGGGCAGAGTCTAGGCACTGTCTTTCAATGTTAGAGATTTCTGATTCCTATTAAGAGGACATTACCTGAGCATCACATGTCATCACACCTACTAATGGTTTCCAAGTTTACTACTCAGGACATAAACAGCAGATGTGATGACATCACCAGTTGCCACCAGGCTTCATGACCCCTCCTCTTATCTGATCTCTCTCTTATCATTTTAGTGCCACTTTATGATCCACATAGAGACGAGATTACAACATAGAAGGCTGTGTTGACAAAATACACCTGGCTGTATTACAGAGTTTCTAAACTCACAGGACTAGGCTTGACTGACACATTCCAAAAAAGGAAGCCTTAGATGGGACAGTACAAAGTACTACCTGCCCTTAGGAAGGGCACAGGCACAGTTGACCTATAATGGGAGAGACTCCACAGTGCAGAAAGTGAGTGCACCAAGGCCCATCACCATGTCTCTCCTCTTCTGAATGTAAAGAATTGTGCTGCAGCTTTCTTGAGTCAGAGGAGAAAATGTGTTACCTGGAGTTCCTGTTCTGTTTGCACACACTCTGAAACTGGCACAGTTTGTACATGGAGCACCCAACACTGGAACAGTGTGCTTCCAATTCTGAAAGCATCAGCAACAGGCTGGTGCAAAATGCAGCTTGTTTCTTGTCTTTGGCATTATGTTTGACTGACACCGACATTTCAATGTGTCCAAGGACTAAATTAATCCTTGAAATGGATAGTGGAACCAAGAATCTGCTGTTTACTCATTGCTAAAGGGACATCTACTAGCCACTTACATGTCAGTAATTTTGTCTTGATAAGAATTTCCTCCATTCCTTGTGTACCAGGCTAGAAATTCACTCATTTAGTGAGGGCAGGAGAGGCATAAGAAATGAAGCATTCTATCTGCTGGACAAAGACTGAGAAATCTAACTAGATCCTATTTTTCCTATGTACTCCTTTGTCACATGAAACTCCCCAAAGTTTAACCCTGAAACTGCTCAGACTGATAATGCCAATCAGCATCTGCAGCTGTTAACATTGCAGTAGCCATGTGATACAGTGATACAGAATTATGTCCAGGCCATCAGTAGACCTCTGACATCTACACCAACCCTAAGAAGTTTTCCACTGGAAATAGTTTAATCAACTCTGAGAACAACTGAGAGATCTTCAGATGCTAGAGAGAGAAATATTTCTCTTGAGGATTAGTAGTACTCTGCATTTATTGTCATGCTACACAGAATTAGCTCATACTGCATCCAGTATCTTCTTACACTTTGCACTGCTGGCATTTGCTGACAACTCAAAGCCCTTGGGTCTTCCTAGGGACTGATTTAGGGTCAATTTGGCTTTTCCTACTGTAAGAATAATGGTATTTACCCAGCATGTTAAGAGTCAAAGACTCTGTAATGCCCTGGAAGTAGGATTGCCTTGCTCTCTGTTGTTATACATGCTAATTGTAGTTGCAGAGGCTCTGTGAACTTCCATTACAATTCCATGTAAGACATACATATTACAAAATCACATTCATATCCGCCCACAGACCAAGGAAACAACTTTAAGTTTACCAGGCTTGATGAGTTACCAATAGTGATGGTTTATAAATAACTCACATTCTCATATCAGAAACTGGACTAGTAGCATCAGTCCTTCTTACACATTTTGGTAGATCATCAAAATATCTTTTGATACTAAAGAAACTTGAGCTTTACAAACCTAAATCTGAAATGTGTCTCTAAAGAAGAAAAGACTTTCCCCTCATACACCTCCACTCTTGAACCCATTAGTTGCAATAAGGATGAAAAAATCTCATTTCCAAGGTCTGTTGAATAAAGCTATCTCCATTTACGATTGTGCACAGAAACTCAGCACTGTGTAATTTTTAAAAATACATTTTTTTTTAAATTACAGCTTCAGAAAAAGGTTTTCAGCTGTACAAAGTAGCTGTAAATCTTTCATTTTTCAGTTTCTTTTCTATTTTTATAAGTGGAATGGCAGCAACTATCATACACAAGGGAAAAGGAGCTGAGATAGCTGAGATATCCCTGTGAAGAGAATTTCTTTGAGAATGTTTGATAATGGTTTATTTATATGTCAAATCCTTATGTTTAAAGAGGACCAGAAACTTCAAAGACATCTTCAGGGGCATGTAAGACATTTTGTAGGAAAGACAACTTCTCTCTACTTTAGGTATTACATCTTCATCCCAAGAGAAAGAAATATCATTATGATCAGTAGCTGCGCTCAGTTTTTCAGTATACAATTGTGTCGAAGAAATGGGACCTTTGCAAATGATGGCAAAGGGATTTGGAAGAAAGATGCATGACTGCAGACTCACTAATGGACAAGAGAGACAAGGTCTTGGGGCTGACTATTGTGTACCCTTAGGGAAATTAGGAAAGATCACCCTCATTTCTGCAGTATCTCCATCCCAGAAGAATGTTCTCTCCTTTGTATCTCATTGATGCTCTTTTTTGGGGGATCAGCAAAAACCAGACGGGGACTGGTTGCACAAAAGCATCAGCAGGAAAACGAAAAAAGCAAGCAAGCAAAAACAAAAAAATTAAATTATTACATCTTCCTATGATACACTAGCATTGATACAAAAATATCAGTTAAGGATAGAGAATAATTCATAGCCTTACAAGTGGATAGTGCCCATTTCAGTACCTGTGTTCATTCTAACTGTAAAATACAAATTGTTAATTTTTTCAGACTATTCTTCTAAGACTCAAGAGTAAGAAAAGTGTATTTTTCTTTGCCAATAGGCAAGCTAAGAAAATCCAGCAAATGACACCCACTTTTTCCCCTTAAACATCACTATGCTTTTCAGTGATAGACACTCCAGAAGCTATTATAAGAAGAGAATTCACTCCTAGGCAGAAAATCACTTCTCTCCTACCATTTCAACCATTGTATTAACATTAATTAGTGAATTTTGAAGTGCAGTTTAGAATAGGAAACCCTTCTTCAGGCTGTGGTCCCTTCAAAGGTAAAAACCAGATGAATCTTTTTAATAGTGCAAGCAAAAAGAAATAGACTATTGATAAAGCAGTTTATTTTGACTAACAGATGAGGCAAATTAACTCAGCTGCAATCTCCTCAATCTACTGCTGCCTAAAATAGAGAGAGCTGCATGGAGAAGGCCAAATAAGCTGCTGTAATCTTTCCATCTGGGGGAACTCAAGCAGCTATCACTCACCACTGTCATTTACATAACTGGTGGAGGGAAGAGGAAACTCACATACTGAACATTGAGATAGTGGTCAGTTTGTTTCTCTGTTTTGAAAAGCATCATTATGCCTTATATTTCAAAGCATATAGGAATGACAGAGCATTCATCGTAGCTAATCCAACTATGAACTTAGAATTAGGGTTCCTCAACTCCCTGCAGTGACAGCTGATTTTACACTAAACCAGCAGGGATTGGCAGAGAGATCAGCACAACAGCTTGCAGGGTGCAGTACCAGGAATGACACAGGACATCCACGAGGGGTAATCCTCACTTTCCAGAGCGTAGCACCACAGCTCTGGGATCCACAATACCAGGTGAGAGTAGCATTCAAATCTTTGACAGCCATAACAGCAGTGACCAGGAGTCTGCAGAGACAACCTGCAATGGTGGAAATTTGATCCTGGTACAGCTTCTGTCTCTTGCATGCTTGTTTGGCCATAACTTTACACTGTCATTACTACTTCCATGTCATATCACAAACAAGCAGATACCGATTTTCTATATAGCTCACATTAAATGATATACCTGTTAAATTAAAATATTCTCAGAAGAAATTATGACAGGCAATAAGAATTTTTGGCACATCAGGTAAATCTCCCTGAAGCCCTGTGAGATGTGGAAGAAGGAAAGAGAAGTAAAGAAAAAGAAAGAGAGAAAGGAAAGGAGAGGAGAGGAAAGGAAAAGGAAAAGGAAAAGGAAAAGGAAAAGGAAAAGGAAAAGGAAAAGGAAAAGGAAAAGGAAAAGGAAAAGGAAAAGGAAAAGGAAAAGGAAAAGGAAAAGGAAAAGGAAAAGGAAAAGGAAAAGGAAAAGGAAAAGGAAAAGGAAAAGGAAAAGGAAAAGAAAAGAAAAGAAAAGAAAAGAAAAGAAAAGAAAAGAAAAGAAAAGAAAAGAAAAGAAAAGAGAAAAGAAAAGAAAAGAAAAGAAAAGAAAAGAAAAGAAAAGAAAAGAAAAGAAAAGAAAAGAAAAGAAAAGAAAAGAAAAGAAAAGAAAAGAAAAGAAAAGAAAAGAAAAGAAAAGAAAAGAAAAGAAAAGAAAAGAAAAGAAAAGAAAAGAAAAGAAAAGAAAAGAAAAGAAAAGAAAAGAAAAGAAAAGAAAAGAAAAGAAAAGAAAAGAAGAGAAAAAAGAAAAGAAAAAGGAAAGCTCCTTAGAAGGCACAGATCTCTTTTCAAATTGTGGGCAAATTTCATAAGTCCTGCTCAAGCACAATATTCTTTTTCAGCTTGATGATACTCAAATTAAGGATGTATTTTATGTACGTCTCTTTTTAAAACTGTGTTTATTAGTGTTATTTCATTTTCTAATTTTGTGTGGGCGGATAATTGTTTTCATCTTCTAAGAGGTAATAATAAGCATATTTATGGCAATTTCTACATTGTAGTGTCTGAATGAGTAACCTATGAAAAAAACCCACAACTGCCAAGTTAAGCACTCCTTAATTTTATGTGCTAAACACTGTAAAAAGTCAATTATGTTTACCTCTATGAAGTTGTACAGGAGGATGCACAAAATTTGTTACTAAACCATATAACATCTTGCACCAGAACAAATATCTGAAAGGTGATGTTAAAGTGAAATATTGCTCTGTAACATTTTTCATACTAGCCACACATTTCTTACGACACACATCTCTGGATGACAAAGGATTTCTGTAGTTCTTGAACCACAGCTAAAGAAGTAACTGTCTTTCTTGTGATTTTTTTGCACTTTATTGCTTGCCTTAGAGTGACACACTAGATCTACATTTCTGGGATTTTTCACTATTTCAAATACTGATGGAGAAAATTGCTTTTCTGTATATATAAAGGGCTTGGTGATTCTATTTCAGGAATCAGCTCATGTGGTAAATCCATGCAGAATATGAACAGCTGGACAACAAAGTAGTAATAGTAACTATGTTGTTTCCTCAAATTCCTCTAGGTATGTATCTGAGCAAAACAAATTTCTTCCAGGAAAAGTTTCCCAGAGGAAGAAAGTAAGAAAATCACATAATTTGGAAATTTTGAAAAAAAGTATAAATTATCACATTTTACTCATTGATAGTGCCTCACATCCATCCATCATAGTCGGCCAAAGACAAAGCTCAGCTCCAAAACTTGAGTCAGTCTCTTCTGCTTGCACTTTCCTCACCTTCCCTAAAGCAAGAGTCTTATAGGAGTTAATACTGCCTGAGTTCTTCCTGTCATAAACCACACACATTTCAAGTCCTAGATGAAATTTTCTTACAATGTTATGAATTAAGCAGAATATGAAGTCTATGTGAAGCCATGCCTTTCCCACACTCATGACAGACTTTCTAACAATTATTCCCTCTTGGCACTACCAAGAGCTTACAAGGAACAAGAAACAATGCTTTTCTGGCTCATCTCTGGTTTTCCATATGTGCCACCTGCATTTAGTTATGTTTGTACTACTTTATGGTAACACAGAAGAGAGATGTAAAGACAGGAATATATGGCCTTTTGCACTGAGAGAGTTAAAGACAATAACCAACCATGATGGACAGAAAACATCATTTTATGCTACCTAATGTTTTCTGGAATGTCAAGAGAAGGAATACACTGCATCTAAATTGACAGAATAAGATGGTAGAAAGAACAGTTCTGTACTAGTTAGCATGGCCCATGTACAGACAAGCACACATTCAAGACTGTGCTTAAATTAGATGAAAAGAAATTGAAATCTGCACTACCTACTTGTTGTATTACACGGCTTATGTCTAGCAAAGCACTGCACAATTCTAATAACTGGGGAAAATACTTAGAAACCTGAATGGCAGAACACATCAAGAGCAACTACTCCCTATAATCAACATTTTATCATAGGAGTTTAGCTCTGAATATGACCAAATTTACATGTTCTGGAAAAAAAAAAAAAAAAAAAAAGTAAGAAAATATAAACCCTTGATAACTTATCTCACAAAATCACCAAAAATCTTTAAACCCAGCTTGGCAGCCACTGAGCTCTGAACTGCACAAACACACATGAAAACTTTTCCATACACAGTAAGCATGTAAATTAAATACAGTCCATAATTACTAATATTGCGTGCAATTTTTTGCTATAAACTAGGGTCTTGGCAATAACATTTAACCATTTTGGGATGAAAACACCCTTTAGCTTGCTTTAATAGCATTAAAATAAAAGCAGTAACAAGATGTGAAGACAATCTAAACCACACATGTTAAAAAGGAATGCAACCATATAGGCTTGTAATACTGTATTGCCCTTGCTCCTACTGTATTGCCACTGCTATATAAAAAGGCATAAGTTATGCACTAACTTTACAAGGCCTTCAGACTGAGTCATGTCAGGCTTGTTCTGGACTAAAAGTTTATCTTCTCAGTCTGAGTATATATATATTTAACTTCTGCACACACTATTTTACCTGGTTTAAACATTTTTCCCTAGTTGATCTGATCTCTCTAGTTCATTTATATTACTTTTGCTTATCTTTGTATGTTAGCACAACAGTTTTATGAATAAAACATAAGGCTGTACTATGCAGAAATGTAGGCCTATGGAAAAACAGTACAGACCTTGAGAAGGGGAGACACAGGAGGTCAAACATGGGATTACAAAAGGTGCAGCATAAACTTACTATTGAAGATAACACCCAGAGCTATAAAAAAAGTCTCCCCAATGGTCAGTTAAAGAAATGTGAACATGAAGATGGACAGATCTGGTATTAGTTGCAACAAAGAGAATAAAGAACAAGCATTTACCATACAGAAAAGAAAACTATTTTAAAAATTAAGATGAAACATGGAGCTGTAGAACAACAAAGGAAGTGAAATGCATATTATCAACATTAACATGAACATCCCCTTCCTTCCTGTAAAAGACTCCAGATGCTGCCAACATAGGCAGCACCACCAGCAGAATGAAAGCCACCATCCTCAGAACTTGAAGAAGCAGGAGGAGAGTCTAACGTCAAAGAAAGTGGGTAGAAACTGAGTGTGTGACAGTATTAGCTTTTTTTTTATTATTTTGAATATTTTTTATAGAAGACCTCTTTCTGTAATAATGAGATCTTGCCTACTAATAACATCTAAACTTCTCAGATAAACTGTTATTGACTGTCTCCAAATCACACAATTCTTGACATTTTCTCAAAGACTTTCTGTTTCTCAACCATGCAGAACCATCAGCATGCTGCTCATTTTTGGAAACCCATGAAGAGTGGCAGTGTCAGCAGTCTGCAGACTCAGGAAGCCAAGAGCATACTAATCTTTGTGTGGAAAAAGATCCTGAACTCTACATTCCATAAAAAATCTTACACTTCAGCCCCTAGATAAAATTACCTCTGGTCAAGACCTGGCGAAGCCTATTCCACAAATTAAGATACCACTTTTACTAGGAAGGAATAAAAACCCCAAAACCTCCCACACTTTTAACAGTCTTTCAACATGTATAAAATATGAAATGAAACTTAGATACACACAGATATTGAGAAACTCTAAAAAAAGCATTCCTCATCTTTGGAAAGAGAGAAAAATTGAATTCAAACAGATTATTAGTGGATACTTATGTCTGCAATCCTAGAGATATTCTTGATACCAGTATTTGAAAAACATCACAAAGAATGAATTAGTACAGTCCCTCACAAGTATTTTAAATGCATGAGGTAGAAAACTGGAATTTTGCACTGAATGTTAATGACAATGTAGCTGAGCTGTCTTTGATTTACAAGGGCTACTAGACTCTGCCTTCTATGTGAGAGACACAGGTGTAGAGATGAATAGCTCTGTCAGTGATGTGTTCATTATTTACCTTTTAAACACTAGCAGAAATAAGATTAACTTTGGCATGACAGTTCCTTGTGATATTCTATAATACTATCACACTAACCTGCAAGCAGTTAAGATTATATAATAAACTTTTAAATAATAAAATAATTATTATAAATAAACTATACCAATTTCCCCTACATTATCCTTTACACAGTCTATCAAATCCCAACTGAAATATTTGGTACTTGCTGAATCAATAAAAGTGTTATCATACAGATAAATAAATACATGTATATAATCAGTTTTAAATGCAGGTAAAAAAACCAAAACAAAACAAAACAAACAAAAAAACAAGCAAATAAACAAAAAACACAGAAAAGAAAACCAAACCAAAAACAATAAAAAAGAAAACCAAAAAACCCCAAACAACCAAACAAAAAAAAGCCAACAAAGAAACCACAAACCAAAACAAACTAACTGAAACCTACATTTGTTACACCACACTTCTGAAAAAAAAAAAAAAAAAAAAAAAGCTCTAGTTTATGATAGCACCATTCTTTTTTCTGTTCTTTGTTACTCATGCTGTAATTCTGGTTTTTGTGAAAAATTTGCTCTCTCACAAACACTTCTGTGGTGTGCGAGGGTACTTTTGTAGTGTGTGATTTGGTTTTTAGTTTTCTGGAAATAAGCATACATTTTTTTTTAAAGAGGACAAAAATATTTAGAGGGCCAAAAAAGTTATTTAATGGTAAGACATGAAACAGTGCATATGCCAGCACTGAGTAATTTCTATGAGCAGCCTTTGCCTTCCTTACCCCATCTGGTCCTCATGTCTCTAACACCCACTCAGTGCATTACAATAAATATTATATTAAGATCCTTTGGACAGGATTCTGTATTTCTGTAATGGCTCTGAAACACTAACATATATCTGGATTCTGTAGATTGAAAAAAATTATAAAAAAAAAAAAAAAAAGAAAAAAAGAGACAAGTGCTTTTAGAACTTCATTTACAGGTTCAGCCACCTGTGGATACATTGTCAACTTCTATGGCAGGAGTACTTTGTTCCATGATTCTGAAGGAAAGGAAAGAGTCCAACTAACATGATCAATACCCTATTGATTGTATACACCATTTATGCCCTTATCACAGTGTCAGATAAGACAAGCAGCATCAGCTGTGAAGTAAGCATGGCTTTGACATGATCCTAACTGGAATCAAGGTAGCCCCCAAGTACTTTGCATATTTTTTTAGATTGCACTTATATATATAATATATACACACACACACACACATGTATATATATATATAATCTATTACTATACTTCTATTTAGAAATGAGCAGAACATAATAGTAGATTGGAATCTTTGACATGATCAACAAGACACTTACTGAGTGGAAAGATGAAGCTTAAGTTCTGTCACATTACTCCCCTGACTCTCATTACCTCCCTGTACTTGCCTTCCTGCTCTCCTCTTGCCTTTAAACATACCTGTGTCTCACCTCTGGCATGGCATGGCATGGCATCATCTCCACATACAATACTGTGCTACCAGAAAACTATCACTTGCAAATTGAATGTGCTTTACTCAATAGAAATTGTGACAAACTTCTGCCAAAAAGAGGATTGGTTTTACTATGCAGAGAATTTGTACATTTAAAAGAATGCAAGTGTTAAGTATGACATAGAACACACTAGAGTTGTGATGTGGCACTACTGAAGTTAGTGAGGCTTGTGGCATTCAAAGATTTGCAAATGGGGATTCCTCAGACTTGGTGAAACAGAAGATGAGCATCTAAAAGCTCACTTCAGATAAAATCCCTTAACTTAACTACGCCTGTTTTTTAATGGGTTGAACTTGAAACAACATTAACTGTTTGGTCTTGCTGACAAATTCCCAGTTTAACTTCAATGGAATTTAACAGATCTGCAGTCTCTTAAAGCTCAGGCTAAACAAAAATAAAATTGATTCCCAAGTTGGTTCCCTGCCCAAATCACAGAATACTAGTCTCAATGACTGGTGCAGGTATTTCTGCATTTTTGGATACTTCAGATATCTGTTTAAAAATTTAAAATCATCCACTTACTTGGGGCTAGGGAGCAAGGGGTTGGGAGAGAGAACAGAGCCTTTCATGCTATAGAGCAGTCCTGCTTCCCTGACACACCAACTGCATGCTGTGTCTACAAGCACAGGGGCTGTCATGGTAATATCCAGTGTCTGGGAAGCAGATCCCAGTCATGAGGAAAGGTCCATTCTAGCCCTTACAAAAAAGGCTCAGCTGATCTCAGGACATGCAAATAAAATTCGGATGATGAGGCCTTTACTTATCTTTAAACTTCCAACCATTGCAAAGTTGTTCTTTGGAAAAGGAAAAAACCACTTCTTTGTAAGGGAGAAGTCCCTTCCATACATGGAGATGGTCTTCAAATCAGAAGACTTATTCCTTGCCAATATGCCACAAATCAGTGTGCATTTCCGTGTGACACAAGTTCCCAGAGTAGTTACTTTGCTTGACTCTGAGCTGGATTTTGCCACCTGTTATCAGCAAAGCATTTGCTTTGGGGATTGCATACAAATCACTGAAATTACTCTGGTGGGGGAGATGGTGGTGAAAAAGAAACATAGATACCTTACACCAGATGTTGATCAACTATTTCTATGCATTTTCAAGCCAGTTTCTCGCCTGTTGAGTAACTGAGTTAAAACAGTGTGAAGGAAGAGAGATAGAAGATTTCTTCTCTTCAAAATGTTTCACATTACATGACCTTGGTTAGATAATTTAGTGAGCAGACGTTATTGTCAGCTTCTTGATGTTACTCATCTCGAAGAGCAGATGCCACACTGAGCTGCAGCCTGGCATCAAGGAAAGTCTGCCTGTGTGTCAGGGTAGCCAGGATAGCTGGACTCCCATAAGGACTAATTGGCACTCCAGTAAGAGGAGCTATCTTCAGCCCTATTCAAAAAGAATATTCTAGTGTTTTTAGCATCCTTCCAGATGCTTTTTAGGAAGGCTCTTCGTGCTCCTGCATTTCATCAGCTCTCCCCTCTCATGGAAATTCTAAATCACATATTTAAAAATAGACCATCAGATTATCTGGGTAAATCATAAAGCTCAGCTTATCTCCCTCTTCCCCTTCAAAATATACAATTTATTTTGTCCACCAGCTCAGCAGCATGAAGCCATCAATAATCCTGTTTGTCTCAGTAACCCCACTCAGTGATTGTCCCGGTATATCTCTATTCTGGGCATGTATGTCACACTGGGGTGTGTGTGTCTGTGTAAGCATGGAAGAAGGATCCAGGAATTCACAGTTCTGGGCACAAAGGTGCTGTGTTTACGCCCATGTCAACTGTGTACGTCCTAGCATCACAACACAGCCTTACACAGTCATGGAGAATAATATCAGCATTTTGCAGAAGTAATGCACTAAGTACTTCGATAATGCATTAAATTGTTGTTTAACACCAATCTGGACGACAGGAGCAGTGTGCTTCTCCTGAGGGCAGGCATAATCAATGCACGCGAGGAAGGACACAAAAATTTTTCAATTCCTCTCTCCCAGCGGTTCAGACGCAGCACATAATAGAGCCTTCAGCGGCAAACCCCGACTGCCAGCCCACACATTTCCTATCCGCCTATCTCCTCATCCTCCTCCCCCTGCCAGCGCGGCCCATCAGGCCACGAGAGCCGGAGAAAGCCCTGCAGGGATATAAATAGCTCCTCGGGGGAGGAGGGGAGAGTGCAGCAGCACGTTTCTAAAGATGCTAGCTGCAGAGGGAGGTTTTGCTGGATTAATTCAGCGGGGAAAGGGAATCGCTAGGAAGTTCACTGCCATAGCAGGCAATGTCTGTGGAAAGGGGGCAGCAGCTGCCATGGGGAAGCTGAAGGGGGAATGCCCCGCTTGCTGGGAGAGCAGCGAGGTGGGGCTCCCTCTCTGAATGTCCCACCTATCTCACATCGTTTCCTCAGAGCCCCCCCGCAGATGGGCTGTGTACAGGCACGAAGGGCTGAGACAGACAGCGGGGACACGAGCCAGCTCTGTGGAGGTGCTGTTACCACACGCAGCTCATTGTCAGCGCCAAGTTTGTGCAGAGCCGGGCGGTGTTAGCGCTGACTGTGCGTGCGGCGCTCTCAGCTGCCCCACCAGCGGGGCACGGTACCGCTGCTTCCCTGCCCTGTCCCCGGCTTTTCTCGGAGAGACAAAGCCGAGAGGCTCCGTCTCCCCAGAGCCGCCCTGTCCCTCCCTGCTCCCGGAAACTTTCGGGAACTACAGTCACGCCGCCCGAGGCACAGGTGCGCGCTCGCCCCTTCCCCGCCGGCGGCAGCCGGGCACTCCTCTGCCCGCCCGCTCTCCCTCCCCCGGCGGGCCGGCACCGCGGGCTCTGCGGTGCTGCAGTGCCCGGCCCGGCCCGGCCCGGCCCGGCCTCTCTCACCGTCCTCCAGAGCCGCTGCCGCTTGGCACTGACGGAGGTGGCGGTGACGATGAGGTGGGAGACGGACACCACCAGTCCGAAGACGATGGCCAGCAGCGTCCGGACGGGAAGCAGCGAGTAGGAGACGAAGGTTACCAGCATGAGCTGCCACATGCCCTGCTCGGGGGCGCTGGGCGGCTCCATGCCGTAGGCGCCGAGAGAGAAGGGGCAGCAGAGGAAGGAGAAGGTGAAGCTGAAGAGCAAGGTGAGCTTGACGATCTGCTGCAGCTGGGTGACCTGCAGGTACTTGACATTGGTGACGATGAAAAGGGAGAGGAAGATGATGCAGTGCACCGGGTGCGAGCCTTTGGAGATGGTCAGGCTGGGGCCGGAGAGCAGCTCCACCAGGGCTAGGCTGGCCGTGAGCACGATGAGGACGGCCAGCGCCTTGAGGGTGGACGTCTGCTCCAGCTTCAGGTTGTAGCTCTGGAAGAGAGCCTCCAGCTCCTTGCAGTCAAACTCGTCCTCGCAGGCGATGGCATCCAGCAGCAGCAAGGGAGGGGGGTCCCCCAGCCCGGCTCCTTCTCCCGACGCCGCGGTAGCCGGCGGGGAGCAGCAGCAGTGGCAGCACTTCTTCCTCTTGGTCTTGACTTTCTGAAACGGTATTTCCTCCATGTCAGTGCCATTCATAAACCCGGGGAAGAAATGCTCCTCCAGGTGTCCCCCGCTGCCGCTTTGCCGCCTCGCTGCTCATAAAAGAGAGGGCGGGGGGGCTGCGCAGGAGCTCGCGGCCGCTCGCCCCGGGCAGCCCCGGCGCTGCGCGGTCCCGGCACCGTCCGAGCCCGCCAGGCACCGTCCGAGCCCGCCAGGCACCGTCCGCGCCCGCCGCGCCGGCAGACGCCCCTCCGCTGCCACCCGGGAGCCGGGGGTGGCTGGGACGGCGGGAGGAGAGTCTCACTCGTGTTAATGTGCCAACCTTCCTGCCTGCAGTCTCGCTTTCCCCTCCACCCTCCACCTCCTCCTCCTACTCCTCCTCCCCTGGTGCTCCAGGGATGTTAATCTCCTAATGACACCAAAACACCATCCAAAGGTTTGGAATCAAACAGAGGGAGGGGTGGGGGCAAAGAGTGGGTGGAAGCGCAAAAAAGGGGAGACGGGGATAATCAACAGGCGGTTTTCCTTCAGATAACGCTATTTGGAGGAGCGGGAGATACAGAGGAAAGCAAACGGGCTCCCGTGAGGTGGGCAGCATTAAAAAATAAAATACCGACTAGGGGAAAAAAAAAAAAAAATTAATCCGAGCCAGGGGTCTGGACGAAAAGTGCTGCAGAGGGGCCGGAAAGACAGAAGGAGGCAGGGAATGGCAGGGCGATCCCCTTGCCAGGTTCGGGAGCATCTCACCGGCGCTGGGGATGGAGAGGCGCCTGCGCGCCGCTCGCTTGGGAAGCCGGACACGTCCCCGCCGGGGCTCCGGGCTCGGAGCGGCGGGGGACCCGCCGTGCCTGCAGAACCCCCCGCGTCCCCCCTCCGGGCCCCCGGGGCTCTCCGGGTGCCCCCGGCATCGGCCGATGGCGGGCAACCCCTGGCACCTATTCCTATATATCTATATCTATATGTATATCTATATCTATCTATATATGTATATATAGATAGATAGATATCTATGTATATATATATACATAGATACATGGATATATAGAGAGAGAGGTATACACATACACACATACATACATAATATATATGTGCTTGTGTGTGCATAAAAATATACAAAATCTACATATAAAGGCATAGCAATACATGCAAATATAGAAACACATGTAAATATACATTTGTAAATATGTAAATATATAAATATGTTGGTGTAGGTGCATCCTCCTTCCTTTCAGAAATAAAGTAGTATCTGACGGAATAAATATTCTGATGTTGCTTGTTTTGCCTCCTAGCTCCGAAACAGTGGGAGAAAGTGTAGTGAATGAGAAAATTTTCAGGAAAACACATTTCTGTGAGCACTTCTGCCTGTCTGGGAGGACAAATCAGTCAGTGGCTGTGGAGGGTTACTCGTGTGACAGGAGTTGAATATCATCCCACTCAAAATTGTACTTCGTGCCTCATCAAGAACTTGGATGTCTTGTTTTAGGAAAAAAAACCCTATAGTTTTGCCTATAATGCTCCTATCAGATACTGTTACCAATTTGCCACAAAAGAATACACTGCAATATGCTTTTTTGGTAATGATTCCATCTAATTTTGGGATTATGAGGCTGATTTCAAACTCACCAAAGACTAGGGAAAGGACACCAGTGTTTCTTTTAGGTTTGGGTCAAGCATTTGTAAGATTCAGGTCTAGGAAAATTCAAAACAGAAAGTTAAGGTTATGAACATTTGTCTTTTCAAAGACAGAGCAGGGATACCTTCCAGAATCCAAGAGAAATCCTACTGTCACACATAGGTTGACTATCTAATAGCTGACTTTTGTGTCAGTGATGTCCAATTCTGGTTCTAGATTTGGGCTGGAGAGTGTTAAGATCAACAGTAGTCAGGGATTCTTTATGAATTCATAATTCTTTATGAATTATGTTGGTACTTCATTTCTGGATAGTAAAGTAGCATTTAAAAATTATCTGATACATAATCTAAGGCAACACATTTTTTTATATTAATATTTTATTATTTTGTGTTAGTCCATTCCCTACATATATGCACTCATTCTTTTGACTCTGAACAGACCTCATCAGGAAAAGAGAATTAATCAAAATTGCTGGAGTTTGTGTATTACAGATTCAAAGTATTCCACACCTGGGACAATGACTGTTACTTTGTGTTCACGGGATACAACTCATGATGGTTTCCTAGACCATGACTTAGATCCTCAAACACTGCAGAACTGTAAATACAAGTGATATTTAGAGTTCTGTAACATCCTTTCAGAAGAAAGTAAAGGGGTTGGATGTGCTGGCCTGAGTACTGGAAAGAGGAAGAGATGTTTAGCTGAAATGAAATTAAATCTGACAAACAAAAAGGGGCTTCCTTTGTTTTGCAGGATCTCTCATGTGTTTGAAAAGCTTAATAAATGAATCTCCTCATTCACTTTGGTGCATTAATTCACTTCAGTCACACATGTATTAGACAAACACACACAGTTGTGTTTTTACCTGTCCTCAGCTTTTTCCTGAGCTCATATATCCTGAGGGATAAACTAATATTTCACATCTCACAAAGTATAAGAGGTGGCACCGAGTTGCCCAGCCCTAGGAACTATTCACTGAAAGAGCTGTCACGCCAGCAGTTATCATTTCCCTCTTCTGGCTCTCAGCTTGCTGCTGAGGAAATGGAAGGTGAGTAATTCCCTACAGGGCACCCTGTGGTTTGGATTATTTTCATGCTTCTTACAGCCTCAAGTTGGGTTAGTTAGTGGATACATAAAGCAGAGAAAGATGATGTGTATGAAACATATACATCTTCATTCTTGCTAGGTCAAGGGAAGCAGTGAACTGTTGAAGCTTCATCTTCCTTAGACACTGTAGGAGTATGGAAATGCCACATGGTGATTAATGAAACTCTGCCATCCTTTATACACTGTTTCACATCACAGGGCAAATACTTCACCATACCCTCCATAGTGAGGAGCCCAAATTTTAACACCTGATGTCACAAATATAGAGAGGAAACCTCAAAGCCTTTGTCTGAGACAGACATATTATTAAAGCAAATGACCAGCTATAAAACTGCTGGAATGCACTTGAAGCAGGACCATATTTTCTGACTTATCTGCTGCAGATGACAGTAGTTTTTCTGGGGTTTTTTGAACTATAAACACCACTTAGTGGATTGTAGTGAACTTCTGGTAAATCTCTAAGAAAGATATGAGGTTTCTTTTGATAGTTATTGCCCCCAAAATTCTGGATGTTGGCCAGAACCAAGTCAGTTCTTTCTGTTGGATGCTCTTCCATTTGTAATCAGAGACTACTTGGGAATGAATGTAATACTGACAGGAAAAAGTGATTAGAGTCCAGCTTTATCATCTTTAGAACTGCAAAATCTATCGCTTTTTCTTTTTTTTTTTTTTTTTTTTTTTTTTGGAAGAGGCAAATTATCTTGGTTGTTTGAGTCATTGGAAGTGAAAAACAATTTTTATGGGGAGCCAGGCAGTATATGGATCTAGGTTACCCTAAGTACAAATCTCACTGCCTTTTACTGGACATAGTCTTGAATTAAAGAACCTACTCAGAATTTCAGTTCCCACTCAGTTCCTGATCCCCCAATCTTTTTTTTATTTACTTTGTGCTCGTGGATTCCTCATTCAATTTTTCACTGTAATCTTGTTTTACTTTACTGAACTCAGTACTTGCTTTTTGTATCTCACCTTCTATAACAGTTTCAAACATTCACTGTCTGGTGCATTAGGTGGAGATCAACTTTAAAAGCAATACCTTTAATAAAAAGGGAGCTCTTCAGATTCAGGACAATTCTAGAATTAAGCATAATGGAAGTTTTGCATTGATATAATTTTTTTTTTCTTGTGGTATTTTTTGTCTGAGTAAGGATTGAAGGGATTTTCATCTTTTATCCATACTTAGTATTACTTACCTGTAACAGAATGTCATGCTCTATCATCTGAGACAGGGACAGAAATCTCTTCTCACTGTCTCTGACAGTAAGACTAAAGACTCTGCATAAAGCTATTGAGAAATTTCTGCAGACTCATTCTAGCAGGCACAGCTTCTTAATGTCACCACAGAAATCTATCTAGTGAGAGAAAAGCAGTGATATGACCAGGACAGAAAAGGTCCAGCACAAAATGGTAGGAATGGCCAGGTTTTAATATAAAAATTGAACAGTGTTTTACTCCTCTCACGGATCTCTGAAATAGTTTCCCAACTTCTTCTAAATTTTGAAGAAAGATTTGAAAAAGTGAAAGTATGTTTTTCTAAATCATGCACAAATTTCATTTGAAATCAATCCAGGGACTCCATTCACAGTCTTTTTTCAAGAAATGTAGAATAGATTTCTGTGAGGTTGCTGAAAATGCTGAAAATTTTCTAACAGGTCTCGTAAGCATTATAATGACTGTTCCTTAAAATTCCTTGTGATTTCAAAGTTTGACTTATGGTACATGCATTTTGATGGAGAAGAAATTAAAGAGACCGTTCTCATACATACCACTTCCACAATTAAACAACTTTATCTCCAAGTTTGAATTCACCTAACAAGAGAGCTTCTCACTCAATAACAAACCTATGCCTTAGCTTCTGCTCAGGTCTAACAGTAGCAGTTTTGTTCAGTTTCCATTGGACTACACAGTGGTTTTTTTCACTCAGATTATTTTAATCACTATGCTATCTGTATAGCAGTCTATCTAATTGTGTAATCTATTTGAGAGAAAAAAAAAAAAAAAAACAGAGGAGAAAAAAATTACATTAAGGCCTTGACCTCAAGTCACTTGTCAGACACGACTGCTGCTGAAGCAATTAGGACATTTGACAGAAAAATAATATGGCTAAAGTGGCTAATTTGCCAGCAGAGAAAGGGGATGGGTTTTCTCCAGACCTCTGCTGAGCAGAGAGTACTGGCATTAAGAGCATTTTAATCCTTTACCTCTCTCTTCTATTTTAAGCCTTCCAGGAGAGCATGAGATTTCTGTGACCTACTGAACTTCTATATTAATACTAATGAATCTCTTCAGTGAGCAAGCAATGTGCTTTCCAGCCAGAATGGACACATAGCAGGTCAGCCAGCTCCTTCCAGCTTTTGACCAGTCATTCATTTTCTCCATCAATACTGTATCAACTCTGATTTATTTATTCTTCATCTAAAGTTAGAGCCTTCTAATGTCAATTATAAAGGCAAAATTTCAGGAAAGAAGGTCGATGCATTTTTATGAGGAATTCATTTACTGTTTCTGTTATGTTCTCTAGTAAGCCACAGCTCTCAGGAGCTTTCCTAAATACCACACCCCATCTGGCCATGCTTCTGTCTCACCACTTCCTACTTTATCCTCCCTGTTACCTCAGAGAAATGTCAGGATTTTTCCTTCATGAGCCTGTGGATGGTAGGAGGGTAAAAATTACACAGGAAAGTTTTCAAAGCTTCTTTAAAGCAATTTGTTGTGCATTTCACCAAGGGGTATACAACAGTGATAGGTATTGATTAAAGAACATCAGCAAAACAATAAATCACGAACCAGCTGCAAAACCTACACAGCACTTGCAGCACCTGCTTTTGTTATTTCATTTGAGGTGTGTAAGTGAGAGCATGCTCCTTTTCAGCAGAGAATGACACAGTGCAAGATGCCAGAGTGCAGCTGTGGATGTTCTGGTGCACCCTCATGGTGCCAGGGAACTCCATGCAGAGAGGAATCAGCTCAGTTACTGACACTGGTGTCAGAGCTTGCCAGCTCAGGCTTCATACTATATTTACGTGTTTGTGAAGTAACCAGGCCTGGATACAGCTTGTTCAGGGCTGCCACAGGATCTTTGCACTGCAGTCTGGAGACTAGAAATATCATGTTAGCCTTCAGCAGCTGACAACCTTTCCCCTGGTTTCCTTTCAGTAAGGTGGATCTTTCAATACATTGGTTATCTTCAGAATCACATTGCCATCCCAGGCTAAGAAATCACCCAAGCAACTGTGTGGGTTTTCTCTAGTAAAGATATTACTTTATCTTTCCTAGTCAGCTTAATTAACAGACATTTTCTGAGCCAACTTCACAGACAATATATTAAAAAAACCCCAAACAACAAAACTCAACCCCGAAAATTACATAAAGCTGGATCAGTTCTCAGGAAAAATACAAATGTTTTTGAGTTTCCACAGACTTCCTTTTGCAAATCCTTTCAGAAAAGCAAATAAAAGAAAACAAAACTGAACCCTTCTTCCCCAGCCTCTTAGTACTTGTCCCTGCAGTAGAATGATGAAAATTTCCCAAACCAATTAGCAGATTTGGTGGAAATTTCTGCTATGTGGGTGATCTGATTGACATGAGCATTCTTATAAGTCCTTTAGCTGTAAAATAAATTCGGTAGAATTCAGACCAAGGTCAAACACTCCACTCTCATTTTAGGAGTTCTGCAATTCCTGGCATCAGGGTGCTGGTGGTGTTTAACAACATTACATGAATCTGCTGACCCTGTTCCACGAAATCAAAGGAAGTTTTGATATTCACTGCAGTTATATTAACACTGGAATTATAATCGTGCTTATTTCCCAAGGAAGGCTTCTGTCTATATTAATACTGCTGTTGCCTAAGGTAGGAGCAAGGCTGTGTTCAGAGCCTATATTATTCTTGTTTACCTAATGAATGCAGTTTAGATGTATTTCAGAATTTGTATAAGGACAAACATTTTGGTTAGTGTAATCCCTTGAATTTATGAAAGAAAAAGATAAGATTTATGCAAAAATAAAAACAAATTATAGCTGTTTATAATGCACAATTCAGTTATAGCCATAGTTTTGATACATCAATTTTTTAAAGAATATATTAAATAGTAATTAATATTCAGCAGAGATGTTTTCCTCCTATTTTACTTATTTCTATGTTATGTGGCACACATATTCTTGAATCACTTATGCTAAAGCATGGTGTTATAATTTAGGAACTGAAAGTTTAGTAGACAATTTTTTTTTTCTTTCTTTTTCTTTCAATGATGCCCCTATCAGTCGCTCAGGATTTTTTAAATCCCATGTATATTTTCATTATGTCAAGTTTTCACTATTGATAATATTCAGAATGTGTTTCATCACAGTTCACTCATTAGAAGTTCTGTAATAGCTGACTCAAGTGCCTCAAGTGCCAGACATGAGGCTTATTTCTGTACTTCTGATTTGGGCAGAACTTCACACCAATTTCATTTGGGAGTTTTTCTTGAGTCAGTATTCTGAAAGCCTGCCTATTTTCATCCTTTCCAGAGCCTCCTGTCAAAGAGTGAAAAGTACATTGACAATATGAATTTTACAATAACAGCAGAAATAAATATATTTGTAGTAATTTCTTGCTGCAGAAAATAATTGCTCCTTTCTACTAATTTTATTGTTTTCTGATGATAACTATAAAGCCTAATAGTTTCAAGACAGCATACTCTAGACAGAGTGTTCTCAGCCAGTTAGTATTTGTATTTTATCACTGCATGGAACACAGATACAGCCTTTTGCTGTTTTTTATAAACCCAAGGAAACCATCCCCAAATCCTGTGGAATTAAAAAAAAAAAGTAATGATGTTTTTCAAATAGAAAGATAAGCTTGTTACAGAAGGCTAAGTCCCAGAAGATACTTATTAGAGATTCACCTCCTCTAACACTCCCTTGCAAAGAACAGAGTACCCAGAAACAGAACATATCAGACATTAAACTGCTGTTCCAGATGATCTCCACCAAGGGCCAAGATTCCCTCTCTTTTATTTCTAATCTATGTAATGGGATTCTTCACGTAAATCCTGCAACTAGCAGCAACTAATTAGGTCAAATTAACAGGACATATGTTACTGGGTCTATTTTGAGTTTAAATCCTCAAGATGGAGCTACCTTCCTCTTTAAGGTAACAACTACTGGGTGTTAAAAGTAAAAGGACAACTTTGTGTTGTGGTGTGTTTACTATTCCTTAGGTCAGAGCTGTGCTCAACATTCAGACAGATTTCCGGTGGACTTCAAAGCTATATTTATTTTCTTATCACCTGTGCTCCCCCTTCATCCTAAACAATTTGCATAAGCCTGCATAATGCTACTTAGCTTATGCCTCACTGCTACTATTTATAGATGAACTGGAAATTCAGCTTAGTAAAGCAACTTAATTATTTTCTGATTCCCTTCTTTCTTCCTGCCTACACACTGTGCATCTGTTTTTGTGAGTGAAGGTGTGAAAGAGAGATCATGTATTCAAAAGGAATTTTGAGTGCTAAGGGTTACTCTTCCTATTAATTATTGGGGAAAACAAAATTTTCTAAACTGATGCAAAAGTAGGAGCCATAAGAGCAATCCCAAATACCACAGGGATTCCAGTATATGTGTATACTTGTGTGTGTTCATATAAGTGTGTGTGTTTGTAAATGAGAAGTAGGATTTTTTCCTTTTCTAAAAAAAAAAAAGACAAAAAATATTTTACATTTTTCTTGTGACACACATTGAGTTATGTAGTCAAGTCAGGTGCTGAAATTATTAACAGTACATCTCATACACTTCATACAGTCTTCTTTTGATTTTCTGTGTTATTATTTATTTGCTTAACAATCTGTTTGCTTTCAAGTTTGTATTTGCAAATTAGGTTATTTCTTTAAAAACCTAGAGGTGAAATTAAAAATCTCATTGAATATGGAATATCCCTGGTTGGATAGAACTCATAAGGAAATAAAAACAATACTCATATCTTAGTAAAAAGCAGACATTTTTTTCAAGACTTTTTTTTGCAAAAAATTGTAAAAAAAATTAAATATAGATCTGCTTGCCTAAAGAAAGTAATTTTATATTTAATTAAGCTAATTTTGTAGCACCTTAGCAGTTAATCCCTCAGAAATCTTCCTCTCCTCAGCTCTGATAGCACTTTAAAGAAGAGAGAGGCATTACTCTAAGGAGACCTTTCCAGTGTTTTTAACTCTGAACTGAGTAGTACAAGCCTGACTACATTCATTATAGGTTGGGTCTTATCCTATTGTCTGAAATGCATCTCACTTCTCTAAACAAGGTTAAATGCTATTTTTCTTACCCTAATCCTGTTTAGCAAGTTAATGGGTAGTCTGGACAGTTTAAGCATTCCAGTTAAATGGGAGAAAGGTCACTGCAAGATTTACTTATACGGTATCAGGGGATGCTAAAGGGTAAATGCAGTTTTCCAAAAGATTTCCTAAAGGGTTTCCAAAAGATTTTAGGGAAGGCAAGTCAATATTAACATTAAAATAAAAAATCTCTAGGAGTTTCCAACTACCATTGCAGTGATAAAACTTGAGTTTATTTTTGCAAGTACATTTTACAGTTTTTTCCCAGCCTGACATACTCTCTTGGCCTCGCACCAAACTCACTGAAGCTGAAAGCTGATGGGAAGCTTCAGCTTCCTTTAGCCCCAGGTGCTGCTCCTCAGCACCCAGCCTAAGAAAATTTTCCCTGACTTCAGTGGTAACTTATCCTACAAGTCTGAATCCAGACATTAAGGAAGCTGACTGGATATTTTTCATCAACTCTATGGAAAAACCTCTATACAGTTTTATGCTTAGCTTGTAAGTTTTCAGCCTTTGCATTCATGATATGCCTGTGACTGACAGACCTCTTCAGTGAGGTTTGCCCCTGCAGTTAGCAAAGTGCTTGCAGAGATCTATGTGTCCAAAGACAGATTTAACTTTAAGGAGAAATGCCCTATTGACTAACCAAAGTTCTCACCTGCAGTTTTGGAGTTTTTTTCTTCAAAAGCACCAGGGTAATTTTTCCAACGGCCTGATGGGGAGAAGTAGCAGCAATAATCCAAAAAGTGATGATAGCACTTTCTGAGGACCTAGATAACTCAAGTACCATCCCTGATGGTACAGAGATTTCATGCACCATCTCACAAACAGGCTATGCTGGGGACTCCCCTGCTGGAAAGGAGCTTGGCAGTAATGGACCTGGGAGTCCCGTTGGACACCAATTTTCCATAAGCCAGTAATATGGCTTTATGGCAAAGGTGACTAACAGTATCCTGGGATGTACTGCAAAAACTTCTGCCAGCAGTTCAAGGGAGGTGATCCTTTCCCTCTTTCCAGCATTGGCAAGTTCTCATCTGGACAGCTGTGTCCAGTTCTGGGCTCCACAGTACAAGAGAGGCATGGATGTATGGAAGAGAGTCCAGTGAAGGGCCACACAGATGGTCAAGGGACAGTGAGGAAAGGCTGAGAGACCTGGGAGTGTTCAGCCTTGAGAAGAGAAAGCTCCAGGGGTATCTTATCAATAACTTGAAATAACTTGAATAACACTTGAAGGAAGATGCAAAGAAGAGGGAGCCAGGCTCTTTCCAGTGGTGCCCTCTGACAGGACTAGAGTCAAGGGAGAGAAAGTGGAACACATCAGGTTTCCTCTGAACATCAGGAAACACTTTTTTTACTGTGAGTGTGACTGACCACTGGCACATACTGCCCAGGGAAATGGTGACATCTTTGTCCTTGGAGATATTCAAAAGCCAAGAGGACATAGCCCTGAATAACTTAACTTGACAAGCAGGTTGGACTTTATGACCTGCAGAATTCCCTTCCAATCTCAACCTTCTGTGATGCTGCAGTTCTGTGACATGTGTGGGGAAGGGACTGTTAATCACTCTGGTACAGGTCTATTCCAAGTGGTAGGCTATTAGTATGTGCAAGAAGTGTCTCCTACATTTTCTACACTATGCTAAAAAGAAAACCTAAAATAAGTCAGTCTGTCAAAGAAAAAGAAGACTTGAAAATGCATGATCAGCCCTAAAAAACAAAACTAATGATTTCAAAATACGGAAGTATACAGCTGCATTTTCTAATACACCTGATCCTGCAGGGTTATCTGTATTACAAGTTTCTCATGATATTAAAGAACAATTAAAGGACCAATTACTTTAATGGGCTAGCTGTTCATAATCATAGCTTCAGTGAAGAAAATTCCTCAATTTCCTCTGGCAAAACTGGTTCCTAGAAAATATGCCAGAAGAAAAGAGGAATGGAAATATTATTTTAGCACTCCATGCTCACACATCAGTTGAATGGAAGATTTAAGGACTGTAACTTGTGTATAGGTTAACTTGATTGCCAAATCACTCACAGGATCTGACCTAGAGTGTAAAAATTTGTTCATGAGCAGAGAAATAATCAAACTGAGTATTATCAAGTTAACCTTTACAAATTCTGAAATATCCCACCTGCAAATTATTCCACAGCCTATCTTTCAAAAGTTTTATTGTGTAATGATTGGATTTTGTAACCTTTGCACTTTACGGAAAAATGAATATTATTTCTCTTTTAAATATATTGTGATATAAGGCACTTGTAGATTTTCAGTATTTCTTCTCTCCCCCTATTTATTCATCCCCATGATTAAGCTAATAAAACAGGTAAAAGAAATTAGATGTGAACAACATTAAATATATTCCCTCACTATGTCTGAAAAACATTTGTTTTGGTTCAGTAACATCCTCGTTTCCACCTCATATTACTGCATTGCTACAATTTCAATGAAATTTTTCAGAGACTCCTTTATATTTAATGTTTCTTTTCACCTTTTATAGTATTTCAGTTATACACAGTAGATGAAATGCCCTCCTAAAATTTCAGTATTTGAAATGGTTCAATGTGGCTTTTGAACAGATTTGGAAAATCTATTTATCATCAAGAAGAACTTTTTTTAACCTAAGGAGTTGTATGCATATATTTATAATAATGAGTACAAGCTATTATGCCTGTCATAATGCAAAGCAGATCAGCTGGTATTATTTTCATAAATATTTAAAAGCTAGCACACCTACAGTGTCGCCTAGGAGTATTATAGCAGAGTCACTAAAAACGAAAATCTATGTTATTTTCATCTAAATAAACTTTGTTAAAATAGAAGAGGACATGAGATGCTTGGGCCTTATTTTGAGTTAGCAAGTTAAACTCAAGTTTAAAGATCATTAGAATAAATACTCGCTACATTTTCTTTCTCTTTTAAACATAATTTAACTAGAACACTAGTCACTTGCACTTTGGAAAAAGTTCTTCTGATACAGTGTAGACACAATTTAAGTGAGGATTCATACATACCACATGTCCCAGGAGGCTGCATTCAGGGTGCAGTCTTGAACATGGCTTTGATCAGCCAGATCCAGCTGAGTATGTCCCTTTTATCTTTAAAAGTCCCTTCCAACCCAAGATATTTTATGACTTCTTGACTGTATGTTCCAGCTGATGATTCTAATAAGTACAGACGATATCAAACTTGGTCTTCTGTATCCAAAGGTGAAACAATGGCCATAATTGGGATTCTGAACCAGAGTAGAACTGTGTGGAGGGAAATGTAAAGCATATTTAGAAACCAGTAGATTGCTCCAAAAGCACTTCCTTTTCTATTTTCCTTTGCTCTTCCAGTTTTCTTGTGTTTATAAAGTTCATGTGGCTAGATTAATCACAAAATTTAATTTTACCTTAGTCAAGAAAAGAGGAGTGAGCAGCCTTTTGCTTGCCTTTTTAGATGTCTCCATTTATTGTTTACTTAACTCCACAGCCTTGGACAGGAAAACACATTTTATTCACAAAGATGTAACGTATCAATGAAGGGAACAAACCCCCTTTTCTGTCTTCTGCTTTGGTATCATTGCTGTCTCCCATAAGAAACTAGAATAGTCTGTTGGGATATTCACCAGAGGAACAACCTTATGTATATTTAATGTGGTTGCTAAATGGTATTGTGTTTATCATTTGTGAATCACTGGAGCTTGCATCTCTTCTTGTAGCTGGTACTGAAAGGGTTATGTTAATGGCCCATTAAACTCCCACCTGGCTATTTTGTTGCTTACACTAATCTATTTGTAGGTGCATTTTTAGGTTCATTACCTCATAAGGGAGGTAAAAGCATACATTCCTTTTCACAATACACCTTAAGACACTGCAACTGACACCCACATGAAATACACAAAGGACTCACAGCAATAACCAACTAGTTCAAAGTGGTGAAATGGTGGAATTCATTTGGTCCTTAGACTCTACATCCAGAACTAATGAAATGTAAAGGAAAATAAAATGTCCTAACTTCCTAAGAATGATGTGAAGACTGACATATCACAATAATAGTTTTGTTTTTTTTAGTCTTGGCAAAAACCACATAAAATATTGTTTACTCATACAAAAATGTTAAAATTAAACTATGGCATTATTGCAGATACTACTCTTTAAGATTAATTACTTGTACTTTAATAATACAAAAATTAATACCATAGAATTATAAAAGGGTTTGGGTTGGAAGAGATCTTCAAAGGACATCTAGTCCAATGCTCCCTCTGCAGTGAGCAGGGACGTCTTCTACTAGATCAGGCTGCTCACAGCCCCACTCAACCTGAATGTTTCAAGGAGTGAGATATCTACCAGTTTCTGGGGAAATGTGTTCCTGCATTTTACAGGTTACTCTTGTTGTAAAAAAAAGTCTACCATAAGCATGTTTATACAATCTTTTTTAAAATTGCAAATTTAATCTTATTTTCAATCTATTAAAGCACACATTTTTGCCTCTTGTACTTTTGCTTGGCAATGAGTAGCAGCCTGGGAGATTGCACGCACACTTTGACTAAGTGTTCATTGTGAAGCCATCCAGTCTTGATTTGTCAGAAGTACAAACTGGTGAAATGGCTCTATCACAGCTGAAAGAGATACTGAGCTAGAAGTCACATACAGCTTTCCTGCTTATTGCTTTGGGTAAGCTTACATCTCATCCAAAAGTATTGCTTTTCAATGGCCCATAAGCATAAAGAAGTACAGCAATGTATGCAACACTGCATTTAGCACTTAAGCAGTACAGTGAATCCCCAATGCAAAGATTTTCAAGGATACATATGCAAAATTGAATAGCAGGATTTCTGAAAGTGGTCTGATTTAACCTCTTTCTGTTCCTGCTCAGCTCTCACCAAGACTAACCTTTCGCTTCAGGGAAGATTTATTTGCAATATATGTTAAAACTGTTTATCTCTTCTACTTTAACCCTCATCTGTTTGCTTTCTTCTATTTCCAGTTTATCAGCACTACTCTGAGAAAGATTCTTCTTTGTTGACACAACTGGTGCACATATAAAAGCCTTATTTGAGATCAACATTTCAGGAGATTTTGAACTGAGAGACTGCCAGTGTTATTGCCATAACCACATGGACAGAAATAGCTGAGCTAACACACATCAGAAAAGAATGTACTGAATTTTTCCTTTTCAGCTGCATATAAATCTCCATGTCTGAGGTTTGTCTGTTCTGCCATTTTGATACAGAAGAATTTATTTGCAAAGGTCTACTTATCTTTAGAGAGAAGAGAAAGATACTCATCCTTTGAGCAGCAAGTGGCTTGCTAAGAAATTACAAAAAAACTTCTCAATGTCTGTAATACTAATCAAACCAGCAACCAACACAGTCTAAAATACAGGTGGACAGCCTTCAAGGCATCAAATATACATAATTTATGCAAAACTCAAATGAGCTTTCCATGAAACTGTAAAGACATCGGGAAGAACAGGAAGACTTCTTCAGAAATGCTCTCCACAGTTTAGAAAGATCTGTAGAAAGATCTAAAGAAATTCACATGTGAATGAGTGTGTTATACCTTAAAAAATTACTGGGTTTGAACACTGAAAGAGTAGGAAACACTGGGACTGCAAAGGCAGCAAACACAGAAAACAACCAGGAATGGTGTCATGAATAACCTAAATGTTTGGCCATATGTTCTAAAAGATGAAAAGAAGCTAAATAAAGGAATATGAGTCTCCCAACTAGTAAAGCAAAACATTACTGCATATTATTGGAAGCACCTGTGTTTCAGAAAGGCATTTCTTTTCAGGAAAAAGTGTAATAGATGGAAATTAGCACATATAAATCACAATGAAGGGCACTGAGTTTTCCCTGGGTTTGAGATGGTGGCTGCTGATGAGGCCCTAGTGATATCAACTTTTCTTTTTATGATTTTGAACTATAATAGACTATAAAGGAAAACACCTAAAGATAAAAATCATAAATATGCTGTTTGTGTTATAGCTGGTAAAAAAGTGCTCCAGAGCCTAATGGCAGCAGACAAGATCTATAAATCTTGTCACATATAATGAAAAGCCAGAGTATAGAGATGTGAGCAAGTGGTTAGAGTAAATTTAGGTCATACATACTTCAATGTACTTTAAATAATGCTATTTAAATGTTCCAACACTACCTCCTCTTTAATTTGCCCCTTATCAGTTTGCAACAGCTAATAAGGGTCTAAAGGAATATTCTGTTAAAATATTGATTCTGTAAAAAAAAAAAAAAGAAACAAAAAAAAAACCTCAAAAAACAAGGAAAAAAAAAGGGATTTCAAATAATCTGCCTTCCTTTTTCCCATGTCTATGCTGCTTAGAGTCAAGTACTGACAGTAAAATTAATGAAAACCATGGGCTAGAATTACTAAGTAAGTGTGAGGTTTGCCATAAACACATTGAATTAAATCATCCATTTAAGTCTGGTCATATTGTGGTCAATTGCTGTGTGAACGAGGAAAGACTTAGAGATGTACTGAAAAAACAGAACTACAGGGAGCTAAAACCAATGCATCGGTTTTTTAAAACCCTGTCAGTACCACTATTCTCTGTTCTTCTGAGTGAAGAATTTCTGATGGTATATTCTTGTAATCACAATGATTTTGCAGTTTATTCCTTAGAAATTCAGCTTAAGAAGACAAGAACAAACTGAAAAATATCTATGATGCTTCTAAGAATCCAGTGTTCTGAAAGGTAAAAAAATCTCCTAATATGGATAAACTAAAACACTGGGAAGGCAATGGCTTTCCCAATAGCATCCTTAAGTGCTGGAAAACTTGTGAATAAAAGAAATTTAGAATACTCTCTACCAAGTCACCTTACACAGGGAAAACCTTTATTTAATTTATACCAAGGAAGTAATTTACCTCAATTTAAGTTTTGGATATAGGGAAATTATTTTTAAAATTCATCTGTGATTTCACAGGTAGTGGTGGGCCACTACTTGATCTTTCTCTGCATCCCCTCAATATAAAACCATGCCTTTTCAGACTGCCACAACAACTGCTCAGCCCATTATCTCAGGTTGCATATCCAGTTTAACACCACTTTCCTGGTTTCCAAAAATGCTTCCTGTTGCTATTAATTCATATGCACCCATACCTTTACAAGAAGCAGTGATCTAGAAACTGGTTTTGGGTAGGGCAATACAGAGAAAGGAGTATATATCTATGCTGGAGTGGATCACAGACAAGAAGAATAATGTGCAACATGATTTATGCCACTTTTACTGTATGCTTTCATAACTACAAGTTATTCAGTGAAAGGAAGGAAAAATTAGAGTTCATTAATCTTTGGACACTTGTTTGATATAATGACAATTCTTGAAATGCACTCACTAACACTTATTGCCAGCAATAAAGAGATGGTTTTGCTTCATTTTTGCATGTGCATATATTACATGAGAATTATCAGAGAGATGTGTCCGTGCCTATTAAGCTCACATAAAAAGCTTCAAATAACAAAGCAGCCTCTCTTTAAAACAGCAGGATTTTTTTCCTTTGGCAGTGATCTCATTATGCTATTATTTTATCTATAATTAGATGTATCATATTATTAAGACCTGACATATTAGTTGATTTGTTTTTTATGAATTTATCAGAATATAAAACACTGAGTTTTCACGTATATGTCTGCTGGCAAAGACAACAAAGAGATCCACATCTATTCCTCTCTGAAATTCCTTCTATTCTCCTCTATTTATGATATTTTTTAAGATCAGCATTGTTCAGCAATCCCCAAACATGTTTTTTCTTCCATATTCCTTTCATTCCCCCTACTGCACACATTGATTGGCACACTGAAGAATGAAGCCTTCTTTCCTCTGCTCACAGCTATTTACTTTTGGTGTTGCTTTCAAGGTTTGTCTGCTCAGAGTACAACATCTGGAATTTGGTGCTGGTCTTGCTGAAGACAAGGAGACTTTGGCCCCTTCCCAAGATGACATTTTGCACCCATGTCTTGGCTTGAGACAATTTGAAAGTCAGGCACTCTGTAATGTACTGCCTGCCCCTATGGTATTAACCAATTCCTTTCCACCAATAAGGAATGAATAGGAGGAGATATAAGTGAAAAAATGAGTTTATTGATAAGAAGAAGAGAAACTGGCAAACATGGCAGTCAACAATTACTAGATACAAAATTGCCAATTGCACAATCCTCAAAGGAACAGAGAGACCTGGAATGGTGGGATAATCACTTTCCCACACAAGATGGGGCTCTGCAGCCTCGAGCATGGCTTGAAAGACCAAGGGAAAGATGGAGTTTGCACAAGGGAGGAAGAAAGAGAAGGGAGAAAAACCCGAGGTGGAGTCTCCCCTTTGAGCAAAGACCATCAGGTGAGACAGAGAGCTCAGTTCCTGTGCTTCCATTTTTTAAAGGGACCCTGGTAACCTCCACCTGCCCCAAGATTCCAGTTGTTTTCCAGCTACAACTGTCCTTTTAGGACAGTAAAAGACAGTAAAATTTTGGGCATATATTGGGAATACAATAACATTTTGGATTATCCACATCAACCACAATCTTCTTAGAAAGCTCCCGTGAGATGCTAGGGCCAAACCAGAAAAAAAGGACTTAATTGGCTGATATGGTAACATGTAGTAAGGTGGACAAATGAGAGTTCATTAAACCTGAATCTTAAATGTGTTACATCTAAGTCTGTCTGACAATGAAGTAAAATTACAATCAAAAGCAAGCTTTGTTGCCAGAAGAAAATCAATACACTAGCTTGCCTACATTGCTGAAAGTAACTTTCTAAGCTGCATTTTGCAGGGTTACAGCATATACAGAAAAAATTACTAGTCAATCGTCATTTTGATTCACTGATATTACTAATTTGCACTGGCTGGCACACATCCACATTAAAAATCTGGCACATAATTCTAAAGTGAATCAATAAAAGGGAATCTCATTCAGAATGTTATGATCTCTATAATTTTGATAGTTTATCTTGAAAATGGACCTTTAAAATAAGTCTTTGACATCAGGAAAGAGCCAAATTAACATAGTCCAAATTTGGATGTCAAAACTGCAATCTTTGTTTCTCTCTTCATTTTCACTAATGAAAACTGCAAGTTTTAAATCTTAAAAAGGTTCCCATTTTTCCAGACCAATCTTATTAGAGCAGAGCCATGCATCTTGTTCCATATCAGACTGAAGCAACAACAGAAGACTCAGCAGACTCAGTTCAATTAATTGACTACTAACAAAGCTACAAGTGTTGATGGTGTCCCTAATGAGATGGAGCTACAGCAACTCATCTAATGGTGCAGAGGTGAGCACAAGGTTGGAAAAGACCAGTAAAATATCTCTGAAAAGGATGATCAGAAAATCACAAGGAAACAAAGTCAAAGTTGAGTTTTCTGATGGCAGCTGAAGTTTTCCTTCCACAGCAGATTCACAGCACTTCTTTTTCTTTCAGCCTCTTTCAGGCTGAAGAACATTTCATTTCCTATGCCTTGAAGTGGTGAGACATATAAAGTTCCTTTGGGAAATTTCATGACTTTGAGAGACAGTGCGGTTTGCATAAATTAAAAAAAATGCACCACTGATTTTCTCTTTATCCTTATGAGGTTAAAATCCTTCTGTGTTCAGAGTATGGATAATTTCTCAGGTAGGCTGTATCTAAAGCCTTATCTATAGGCTATGCCTAGGCTGTCCCTTTCTTGTGTACACACAGCTGTAAAGACAAGGAGTCTGTGGACAGGCTAACTGGGGGTGTCTGTAGACAAGTAAGGAAAAAGTTTGGTCCGGTTACAGAGTTGCTACTGTAAATCTTGGGAAAGAATTACTACTAAGCAATTCAAGCTCAGGCATCCACATGTTGGAACCAGGTTCAGTAGCCAAAGGTGAGAAAGTTTTCTGGTCATGGAGGTGAAGTTTCCAGTTTCTTCCTTATCTTACTTATTTCTAGATTTTCAGAGTTTTCATACTTGTTCCAATATCTCTTGACTAAAAGTATTTCTTTAATTTTTCTAAAATAACTCCTTTGATACATTTTTCTCTCTATTACCTCAATTTATGTTGCAGTTTGTTCTCCCTTATGATCCAAGGACAGAAATCTGTTAGAATACTTCTTGTCAATATTATTAGAGGGTATTTTGTAATGTCTCAATTTGTTTGTAATTTTATTTTGTTCTGGACATAAGGCTACATACTTGCTTTATTTCTAAGGACATAAAAAACTTGCCACTTGTTGGCTCATAGAACAGATGCCACTTTCCCAAACAGTGATTAGCAGCAGTCATTGCATTCTGCATAATCAAAGGCACTGTAAATCTCTTTGACCATGGGGTTTATTCTTCCTAACACAGGTGCAGTTTAGGGGAATTTGTATTGGGGGTTGTTTCCCTGGGAAGAAGGAGCTGTATGTGTCTGATTTTGATTTGCCCTGGAGCATTATGACTTTGTATTTCCTGCTGAGTACAACACGATGGCTTGCAACATCAAGGCTACAGATCTTGTCTTCATTGACATAGTGGAGAGATGAACCTAGAAGACTGGTATGTGTAACATGAAATGATACCTGTAGAAATGGTGTCTAGAAATGGTATCAGTAACAAATGGCATGCTGCTATTGACCATATAGTTAGCATTTCACTTGGAGACAACAGAAATCAGCATAAAAATACTTTGTTCCAATGTCTACTACAATCAGAAGTACCAGAGTGGAAGCTACAGTAACTCTATTTAACTCAGCCACAGACATGGTCAGGAGTCATAGAATCATAGAATGGCTTGAGGTGGAAGAGGCTTTAAAGATCATCTAGTTCCAAACCCCCTGCCTTGTGCAGAATGCCAGTTTGAAAGCAAACCAGTGAGAGATTCCAAGTTAGTACCACAATTTAATGGGAAAATTAAAATAAAGGCAGAAAACACTGGCTTAAACTGACAGAATACAACCTGACACCCTGTCGGTCAGGGTGTTGGTAGCAGTCTGATTAAATGGTGGCTGCAGTCCTGTTGGAGTGACAGATGTGGCTCTGTTGAAGCAGTGATCCTATAGAAGGGTCTGGTCTTCCTCTGAAGGTCCAGTGGTGGTTGTCCTCTGGGAATTCAGTAGGAAAGGCTGCCTGTGGTGGTCCAAACCTCAGGTAAGAATGCTTGGTTCCTCCCCTTGGGTGGAGCATTTAACAATGGGATGATGTAATTTTATCAGTCATGCAGAGATGGTCCATTAGCCCATAGCCCCCAGAGGGAATTACAGGGATGACTCATGGAGGAGATAAAGAACATTGCCCACCTGTTTTTAACACCTTGTGAATATGGTAATAGAAAACATACTTTTGGTTACATCTTGCATTGTAACCTAAGATGGGCAGGGAGCCTTTCAGTAAACCAAGTTGGTCAGAGACCCATCCAGTGTGGCCTTGAATAATTCCAAGGACAGGACATGGACAATTTCTCTGGACAACTTGCTGCAGTGCCCCACCAAACTCACCAGGGAAGAATTTCCTCCTAATGTTAATCTAAAGCTACTCTCATTTTTAAGCCACTCTCCCTTGTCCTGTCACTACATGTTCTTGTGAACAGTCTCTCTCCATCTCTCTTGCAGGCTCCCATCAGGTATTGGAAGGCCCTAATCAGGTCAGTCTGAAGCCTTCTCTTGTCCAGATTGAATAATCTCAATTCTCTCAGCCTTTCCTTTGAAGAGATGCTTCCTCCCTCTGATCATGCTGGTGGTCCTCCTTTGGACTTGCTCCTTCCTGTACTGGGGGTCCCAGCCTGTGCTGATACCAGGGGTTGCCCCAATCCAGGTGCAAAACCTTGCTCTTGGTCTTGTTAAACCTCATGAGTTTCCCATGGGCCCACTTTTCAGACTTGTCCAGGTCTCTCTGGATGGCATCACATCCTTCAGGTGTGACAACTGCACTACTCAGCTTGGTCTCATCTTAAAACTTGCTGAAGGTGCACTGGGTTCCTTTGTCTGTATCATCAATGAAGATACTAAATAACACTGGTCCTAATAGAGGCTTGTTTTGGTTTGACACTGGCCAAACACCAGGCACCCACAAAAGCCACTCACTCACTGTCCCCTGCCACAGCTGGGCAGAGGAGAGAAAAACATTAACAAAGGGTTCATGAATTGAGATAGGGACAGGGAGAAAACACTCCCAGAGCAAAACAGGCTAAACTTAAAGGTACAAAATGAGTTTATTACTAACAAAATCAGAAGAGGATAATGAGATGTAAAACAAGCCTTTAAAAACACCTTCCCCCAACCCCTCCCTCCTTCCCAGTGACAGTGCAGGGAGGCAGGGCATGGGGGTTTTGATCAGTTCATCACCCAAGATTTTCTTCTGCTGCTCTGGGAGAGGAGTCCTTCCCTGTGAAATCATGGGGTCCCTCCCATAGGAGGGAGAGAGTTCTCCATGAACTTCTCTGGTGTGAATCCACTCTCACGAGCAGCAGCTCTCCCAAAAGTGCTGCAGCGTGGGTCACTCTCCCAGGGCTGCAGTCCTGCAAGGACAGGCTGCTCCAGGCTGGCAGCAGGGCCCCCTCTCTCCACTGGGTCTGCCACTGGATCACAGCCTCCTCCAGGCATCCACCTGCTCCAGCATGAGCCTCCCCCATGGGCTGTGGGTGGATCTCTGCATCCCCATGGATCCCCATGGGCTGTGGGTGGATCTCTGCATCCTCCATGGATCCCATGGGCTGTGGGTGGATCTCTGCATCCCCCATGGATCCCCATGGGCTGTGGGTGGATCTCTGCATCCCCATGGATCCCATGGGCTGTGGGTGGATCTCTGCATCCCCATGGATCCCATGGGCTGTGGGTGGATCTCTGCATCCCCCATGGATCCCATGGGCTGTGGGTGGATCTCTGCATCCCCCTGTGGATCCCCATGGGCTGTGGGTGGATCTCTGCATCCCCCATGGATCCCATGGGCTGTGGGTGGATCTCTGCATCCCCATGGATCCCATGGGCTGTGGGTGGATCTCTGCATCCCCATGGATCCCCATGGGCTGTGGGTGGATCTCTGCATCCCCATGGATCCCATGGGCTGTGGGTGGATCTCTGCATCCCCATGGATCCCCATGGGCTGTGGGTGGATCTCTGCATCCCCATGGATCCCATGGGCTGTGGGTGGATCTCTGCATCCCCATGGATCCCATGGGCTGTGGGTGGATCTCTGCATCCCCATGGATCCCATGAAGGGCTGTGGGTGGATCTCTGCATCCCCGTGGATCCCCATGGGCTGTGGGTGGATCTCTGCATCCCCATGGATCCCATGGGCTGTGGGTGGATCTCTGCATCCCCATGGATCCCCATGGGCTGTGGGTGGATCTCTGCATCCCCATGGATCCCCATGGGCTGTGGGTGGATCTCTGCATCCCCCATGGATGCCCATGGGCTGTGGGTGGATCTCTGCATCCCCCATGGATCCCCATGGGCTGTGGGTGGATCTCTGCATCCCCCATGGATACCCATGGGATGTGGGTGGATCTCTGCATCCCCTGTGGATCCCCATGGGCTGTGGGTGGATCTCTGCATCCCCCATGGATCCCCATGGGCTGAGGGTGGATCTCTGCATCCCCTGTGGATCCCCATGGGTGCAGGGGCACAGCTGCTTCACCATGGTCTCACCACAGCCTGCAGAGGAATCTCAGCTCTGGCACCTGGAGCACCTCCTGCCCCTCCTTCTGCACTGACCTTGGTGTCTCCATGTTGTTTCCCTCACATGTTCTCACCTCCTCCTCTTCTCTGATTAGAAAAAAACTGTGCCCCACTTTGTTTTGATTTCTTCTTAAATATGTTATCACAGAGACATTACCATCATCTCTAACTGGCCCAGCTTTGACCAGCAGTGTGTCCATCTTCAGACCCATCAGGGATTGGCTCTGCCAGACATGGTGGAAGCTTCCAGCAGCTTCTCACAGGAGCCACCTCTGTGGTCCCTCTACTACCAAAAACCAGGCTGTGCAAAACCAATATAAAGCCCCAGAGGGGCACCACTTGTCACTGATGTCCATAGAGACTCCAACCACTAACCTCTGTGTGTGTCCATCCAAAAAATTTCTTATCCATCTAACAGTCTACTCATCAAATCCATCTCTCTCCGATTCAGAGAAAAGGATGTTGTGGGGGACAATGCCAGCACCCCCCATCTGCCATTGGAATCATCCCATAAGCCCCTGCCATCCCATTTTTGCTCTGGGGGTGGAGGCACACAGGCTGTCCAGGGGTGGCAGCTGTCTTGTCTTTCGTTCCAAGGGGAAACACGATAACTTGCTTGTTATCATTCCCTCTTTCTTACATTTTTCTTTTGATTGCTGTGTTTATTGCTAATTTATTTTCATTTTTTAGTAAAATTGTGGCTCCAACTTTTTTTAATCTTTCATAGTATTGGTTTTGTTGTTTTCTTTTTCCCTCCACTGCAATGGAGGAGGGAAGAAGGGAGGGATTCATGCCACCTTGGCCTTTTGCTGCCATAAAACCACCAGAGTCTTCCCTTGTCTACTGAGGTCACTCCATCATAGACAGCCACTAGTTTGGTCAGGCAGGACCTGCCCATGGTGAAGTTGTGCTGTCTGTTCTGTATCACCTGATTGTTTCCCATGTTCCCTAGCATGGCTTATAGGAGGATCTCTTCCATCCTGTTTCCATCCACAGAGGTGAGGCTGACAGGCCAGTACCTCCAAGAGTTTTCCTTTCTACCCTTTTTAAAGATGGGTACCGAAGGTATCCCCCTTTTCTAGTCACCTGGGACTTCATCTGACTGCCATGACTTTTCAAATACCATGGAGAGTGGCTTGCCAACAGCATCAGCCAATTCCCTCAGGACTCTGGGATGCATCTCATCATCAAGAATACATAATTCTCATAAGAGAAGAGGCATTATCAAGAGTATGCATTTGAGAATATTGGAAACACTAAGGAAGCAGATTTTTCAGCAGCCAGAGATCTTTTTTCCTGGAAGAGCTCAGCTTGGCTACACTCTGTTTAAGCATCAGAAACACTCTGTTCACACTTGGCATGCTTGGAATGAGTTTAGGAGACTTAACAATCCTTATGGCAAGAGTGGCATTTTTCCTTTGGGAAAAAAAAAATTGACTTTGAAATTAAATCAAAGTACTAGGAAAGGTTTTAATCTTATTTCCTAGTCAAGATACCGTATCATCCTTATTTCTTTAAATACATGCTACTTAACAGTCTATCACAGAGAAAAAGTGGAGTGATCTTTCTGAGTATGAAGAATGTTTTGTCTCATGACAAGAGCCATGAAGACAGTGATATTCCTCAGTGAGACCCAGTGAAAAGTGATACATGCAGCAGAATGGGAAATCCCAATCTTTCTCATCATTGCATTTGGAGAGTTAGGAAAAGAAATTAGAAAAAGTAAGAAATAAGGAAAGCATTTCACTTACAGATTAACAGTGGTGAAAAGAAGTGTTATCCAAAACCAACAGAATAAAGCCCAAGGATAAAGATGATTCAAAGTGAACATGTGGTTAAGACAAAGCAGCAAAACACTGAAAGCCTGGCTCTCAGTTCGGGAAAAGGAGCAAAAGAAGTAGAGGGGAAAGTCTGAGGAAGTTTAGCCCTGAGGCTTCCTTTTAGGTATAAGTTCTTAAAAATTGTGAGATGTTTTGCTAGTCATACAGAAGCTGCACAGACACTGTAGATATTGGCCAGAATAAAAACCCAGACAGCTTCTGTGTTGCTGAAAATTTCCTTAAGAACTGTCCCTTATTGGCAAAGTTTCCCTTTCTATCAGTTCCTCCATCTTTAAAAGCAGACTCTCCACAGCACCTCAGTTGACTCCCCAGTATTCAAATTCCTTCTTTAGTGCTCTAAATTTGGAGTAACTACATATAATTTTACTCAGTTCAGAGTTAAACCTTGTGCAGGCCAACACATAAAATCATCAAGCAAGATTCAGTTCCTCCACATCCCACCCATTCCCCTGGGATACAATTCCTGCATCCTTGCATTCAGCATATATTTCAGTAGAAGGAAAAAACCAACAAGTCGAGTTCATTGACATCACTAATCTACTGTGACAGCACAAGCCAAGCAGACACTGGCAATATCTATTCACTCAGAAAACACTGAGGAAAAAGGTTATGGATAGGAGAATTTAAGAAGCAAAATGCTGTTTAAGATAGTATTAAATACTTCTCTTCCTTTTTGAACAGCAAAGTCAAAAGAGTTAACATATCACTAAAATATGTTTTCTTTTGAATAATAAATGTTTTTCTCTCAGCTTCTGGCCTGGAAAACTGGGTTCATTATATGCAAAGCATCTTTCCAGTGACTGGCACCTGCATAATGCATTCCAGCATGTCTGTTTGGTGCAGGGATGACTGCCACTACTGACTCACATGAAGAAATCCACTGGGACCCTGCCAACACTAATACATTAGCTGCTGATCAGCAGCAGCATTTCACAGGCTGGCTACATTTGGGTTCAACAGAGCAGTAGTGTGTGCTAATAAATACACCTAGGAGCCATATGAAAACACAAGTTATGGAGACTTCCAGGAAACAGTGGACCAAATGCTGCATGTTTCTCTCTGATTAATCTGTGTTAAAGCTGAAATAACAAAAACTAGGCATAAACTTGATTTTCCCAAGTACATTTGATTAACAGAAGAAAGTTCTCTAAATAGCAGGAATAAACCCTGTTCTGTGCAGCATGGACAGTTTAGCAGGTAAAGACAGCATGAACCTTGAATCCCAGGTATTCCTGGATAGCAGAATAAGTTTGAACTTATTATGTAAATTAGAAGCCTGTATTTCTTTCAGTTTATAGAAAAGATTAAGATAATTCAAAACAGAAAACGGGAGCCTTCAGAGTCAGATGTGATCCTCTTGTCACTGTACACAAACATACACTGAGCTTTTGTCACATGCATAAAGCATGTCACAGATGCTCTTGTTTGACAGCATAATGTAGAATGATGGCTTAGACCTGAAAAAAAGACTGACAAACAATAAAGATATGCACATATGTATATGCATCAAAACCTCTGTTTGTTTCACAGGGGCTTGAAGTGGTTCCAATGACATGATTATTTTCAAAAACATTATCTTTTTTTTTGCATTATTTTATTATTTTTCAGTACCAAACCATATTACTAGGTCAGTGTCTTTTCTTTTCTGGGTGACTCTGATGGTGTAATACTCTGGAAGAATTACAGTTGTGTAAAGGCATTCCTCTGTTGCACAGTAAACAGATTTAAAGCTGAAGGTGAAAGACCCAAAGATCCCTCCTATTCTTGTAGTCAGTGTGCATCTGCAGTCATGGCATCAACACTTTCAAATATTAAACTCCTGACAAACCTCATGAAAGTTTGACCTCCACCTGATTGGTAACTAAAGTCTCGCCAGTCAAGCCCTGGACACAACTTGAAAAGCAGGATCACAGTCATGAATGCATGCATGTGCCTGCTGGATCTTCAGCTGCACCCATTAGTACCAGAGATAGTCCACCATGTAAGGCAAAGAAATAGATCTGAAAATGGTAGCCAAAGAGGACAAAAATTATCACTGGCATATAAAGATTATAGCTGGCTACCACTATAACTATTCCATTCACTGTCCTGCATTCAGGTATGGGTACCATCTGGTATTTTCATTTGCCCTGTTTTTTTAGTTTTCCAGTGTGTTTATTCACTATTAATTTTAATTTTTTTAACATAGCTTTGGGAATAAGGTCTGTGTTTCACTCTGTTTTTCATCTGCCTGTGTGTGTGCACAACCTGTAGTAATTTTGTAACATTCAACCATTTTTAATGCTCTCTGGGGCAAAAGGTTCTATTAACTCTGTATCTTTGGGGGAGAAAGGCTCCCTGGTGTAAAAAAAGGACAGTTTGACTAAAATTTGATTTGTTTGAGATAAAAAAGCCTGAATACAAGCCCACATTTTAGTAGACATCAAAGAATACACAAAGGAGAGAAGAAACTCAGGTAGCATGTACATCTTAGGTGCACAAGCTTCATTAGTACTTCCAGAAGTACTCAGAGTCAGCACTGTGCTCTGAATTTTTCATTAAAATGTTTATTAAACATATCTGCCTGTAGTACCTTTATTAACCAAACAGTTGTAAGAATGAAATTAGGTTTCTTTGAGGAGACCTCTGTTCCACAGAATTATGTGGCTGGTTTCAGCTAGTCTGATCCCTTAATTCTTTATCAAATTACTCCCCTATCTGCTTTTCAAATTTTGCCTGAACTGTTGACAAGCTTTAATTAATTGAATCATTTTTCTGTCCCTTTTAAATGCAATCACAGTGGTAGCTCTTTTCCAGTCTTCCAGAATTTATTAATTTAAGATTTATGAAAGTATTGAAGTACTTCCTAAAGAGGCTACAACTTGCATGAAAATCTGAGGGATTAAGTTACACATCATTCCCAAATGCTCATCTTGGATATTTTGTATCTTCTGGAACTAAAAAAATCATCAGAACAATGTATGTCTTCCTTATGGACCAAAAATACACCCTCCTGCTCATTTCAAAGAGATGTCTCTGTTTTCTTCATCACTGGACCAAGGATGCTAAAGAAATATCCTTTGTTGATAATAAATCAAATACCCCTATCCCCAAATAATTATGAGCTGTTCATGCCAGTACAGTGAGTACTACCAATTATAAATTCTTCCCCTCTGCCTCCAATCTGCTCCCCACTTGCTTTGTATTCTTGCTAAGTTATTCATAGTCTGCCTCTTATCCAAACTAAAATGCTGCATTTCCTGACACAGTGTTATGAAAGGGTTGCAGTGACACAACTAGCACAAACTCTCCATCCCTCTCAGTCAGCCTTTGGCAAGAGGGGGCTGAGCTCAAGAAAGACACTTTTGTTAACACTGACTAAAGTGCCATAGGTTGCAGCACAGCATGAGAGTTTTGCATAGTGCTAACTTCACTGTACCAATCTGTAAACATGCTCCTGTGTTTTCTTGCACTTTAAGATCATGCTGCTACCATATGTTTAAGAGCACTGTGTGTTCCCTGAAGGCAGCTGTTCCTTATTTTTAAAATTTTGTCCAAATTTACTCAACTACTGATAATACAGAATTAAAAGAAAATATCCATACATAGAAAAATTCTCAGTAGGTGTTTTCTGATTACCTTCTCCCAAACCCAGTTCTTGCTATTTTAGAGAAAGAAAAGTCCATGATATTGTCTGTAACACAAAGAAATAGGAGCTTGGTTACAACTATCCCTTGCTTGCAGCAACCTTTCTGTTTAAGGATTCTCTTACAGTATAAGTGTCTGTGACACTGGTTACCTACTGAATTGGAACAAAACAACAGAATATGGATATCAGCTACTTTACTGCATAGCCCAGCACACTTACTGCATAGTCTTGGAAATTATGCTAGGAAAAAAACAGCATAAACATTCTTTCTCCCTGTGTGTTCTTTCTTTGGTTCCTAGGTGTGATAAAATTGAGATCTAGACCAAATACTGTAAATTCAACCCTGATTTTGTTTGTAACATGAATGTTCTATCTCAACCCACAATTGGGTTGAAATTAAAGATGGAAGTAAAAGATTTTCTTTAAAAGCACATAATTTCTATGACATTGCTTACACTATGCTGTGTAGATATTGAATGGAAAAGATTTATGAAAAGCAAAGTTCCCTTGCTTATTCCTCTGCATCACTTTCTGTGTTCCAGCTGATAATAAAAGATGTTGTGGAGAAAACTTAAAAGCCAGTACTTGCTGGCTGATCCAGAAAGTTGTGCAAAAGATAAAACTGTTGACAGGATTATAGTGTTATCTGAATATTACTAATTCCAGAGTTGTAAGGATTTGCCTTTCACTTTGGACTACCTGCTATGAAAAGAGAGAAAACATAAAGGCAAGAAAAAATTTTTATTCCTCCTTTTAAGATTTTATAGCCACTGTGCTACAAATCTTAAAGCTGCAGTTCCTGGAGTTCAGCAACTGCATAAAAATCTTTACATTATGGTTTATTCAACAACAACAAAAACAGCAAAATAGTCTTTTTAGTGTCAAAGGAAGTTTGCAAATCTGCCCTAAATTCTCTGCAAATTGAAGTAGGGAAATGGCAATCAAACAAACAACAATAACAGGGAAAAAAAAAATCACTGGTTTGAGCAAAATTTCATTATTTGAATTCTCCAGGCTGGAAACACCTGTAAATATCTCTTTCAGCTTTCTTATATGCAAGCACATGACAAGCAGTCTTTGCCTCCATCCGTGACTGTTGAAGCCACAGTCTGATCCTGCCTCTGCTGATGGTGAGTGGGATGTAGCCACAGGCTCTGGTGTGGGCTGTGCAGCTCCTCATCCATCTCACCTTCAAGGACTGACTGCCACGATGGCTGGTGTTAGAGAGGCCTCAGTGTGCTGGCTGACATCCTCTCCAAGCAGCCCAGCCTATCCTTCCACTCTGGTTTTCTTTCCTTCGGTTATCACAGGGATCAACTGGCGTGTTCTTCATACAGACATGTACACAAAATGGGTGTTCCATATCAGACACCAACCCAGCTTCCAGGGTTATCAGACAATCAGTCAACAACACCAGCTGATCTGCTACTGCTGCCTGAGGACCTGCAGAACACCAATTCAAACCAAATGACACAGACCAGTGAATGTGTTCAGTGCTGGCAGAACCCTCAACAACCTAAGTAAAGGGCAGGGCAAGAGAGCCATGTTCAAGCAGTCTCCTACACAAAGGAGGACTTAGCTAACTCTCTTTGGATGACAACAGACTGTTCTTGAAAGTATACTTACATGCTGTAACAGCAGAAGTGCAGTTTAGGTGTCTTGTTCTTCCCTGTGAGAATCCAAGAGTCATTGCTGATTTGCATACAAAGAAGCTATGTTTTACTAGCAGTTCTATAGTGGGACTTATCCTTTTCTCAGGGCACGAAGCGGAAAATCTGCAGAGAAAACAGAAGTCAAGAAAGGAATAGAAATGTCAGATTCTGATACTTAAGTATAATTACAAATATTAATACAATTATTCAATTATCTTCATAGGAGCAAAAATCCTTGTGTTCACATCAAATGTCATCAATTAGTTTCAGTTAGCATTACATTTTGGAGATTGGTCTTCTGAGTCGTTTGTCTTATTGGAAACAAGCAATAGTCAGTAAGGTTATGGGAACATAGGACTTTGTTCAGAATTTGTCTACTTCAGTTTGCATCTACTGCATATTTTCATCCCTTCCTGTCAAAAATGTTTTGTGGAATATAAAGGTTCTGTTTGAGAGATATTGTATACAAATTAATAAAAATGGAAATTTACTCAAAAAGTAGTTTGATTTAAAAAAAAAAAATAATCTTGTATCTTTTGCAAGTATCTTTCTTGTAATTCTGAATTGAGTACCTAATTCTTTCCAGTATTCTTGACCTCTTCTAATTCTCATTCAGGTCTCAGAATCTTCCTGCATGTTTTCTAGCAAAAAAAAAAAAAAAAAAGGTACTAATTATATCTAATGAGCAGTCACACGAGCCATTTCTGAAATATGGGCACTAGAAATGTAAATGCAAAGACCTGATCAGGAAATTTTTATACCATTACTCAAGAACAGCTGAACTTGGAGGATTTCAGGTTTAGGCAATGATCTGGGCCTGTTCTTTTTCTTCTTCACATTATTTCCTTGACTGTTTGGCAAGCTGGAGGGTTTTGTAGCAATTTATATGACTAGATGAACTTTACAAGGTTTCTGAAGAGGGACATTAGGCATGACAAATGGCCAGCTCTGTCACCACTGCCACTAAGGGTCAGAGCAATCCATCGGCTGAACGCCCTGTCCCTATCTCTTCTGTGAAAGCTTTTATCAGCTCTGTTCCCAGAGACAATTTACCTGAAAGCCACAAAAACATAACAGCAAGCTTCAGTCAAGATCTTGAAGGAAAAATCTCCCTATGTTTCCGACCATAGAACTAACTCCATTACACCATAGTAAGACACTAGAAACCATCTCCTAGAATAGTACTTATATCTCAGCTGGTTCTTTCACTAGAATAGGGGAAATACAGAGAGAAAGAAAAATAATCAAAACAAACAGAAAATATAAACCAAATGAGCTGCATTGTAATGGATCTCCAAGCAGAGAGGAAGCAAGTCTTATTTCTTCTTCATTGCAGCAGAAAAATTCAACCTCAAAATACCTCTTTGGCTTTTCCTTTCCCTATAACTACATCATGTCACAGACCACAAAGGTAGAAAGATCATAGTGGGATTCTTTCTCTTAACTTTGTTCTTGTCACCTCCCCCTCCACCCTCCTTGCTCGTACACTGTACTGATTGCTGCTCACAGAGAATTGTTTAAATTTTATTTCCTACTAAATTCCACTCTACCACAGATAGATGACACATTTGCAACACGAAATGTATCTACAGAGCGGATATCCTTGTTTAGATCCAAGTTTGCAACAGTTCATTAGTCTTTTTAATTGAAATTATGTAATATTTAAGCTCTTCACTTTCACAGTATTATTGTAAATTGTGGTTACTGTGGATCTCCAGCTATATAAATACAGGATGAGCTAGGGAGTAGTTTTTGCCAAAAAAAGCAGGCAGAGTTTACAGTGGAACGGAAGTCCAACATGAATTAACACTCTTAGATTTTCACCAAGTTTCCTCCCAGAGACTGAGATTATAAACCACAGTTTTACAACTGAGATATTTCTGGCCTGAAAAATAGCATCTACTTTGGGAAAACACATTTTTAAGGAAGATGTATGAGAAGTGAACAAATACAGAGGAGGAAACTCAAAAGCCTAATGAAGTGGCACATACACAAAACAAAACAAAAAAAAGAATATGAGGATGAAAGAAGTCACAGTCTCTGTGAGTGCTTCAGAGTGGGAAGGGAATAAGCCTCACTCAAACTCATAACAATGGGCCTAGAAATAATAGACCTTAATCAATTTATTTTATTAGTATTCAGAGACTAGTATTACTAAATCAAGAATAGACACCTAACCACAGTTAGGAATGATACAAAATGACAGTTCCTATTCTACATAGCTTACTTCTAGTTCAAATCTGACAGGAGGTTTATGAGTTAGGAGAGAAAGTTATGCATGTGTACTGTACTTAAATGTTCAACCTATTTTCAACAAACCTAGTCAACATATTTTCACAATAAAAAAGTATACATAGCACGAACTCTGCCACTAAAGGAGTAACTAATTTTCAGAGTGGTCTGAGAGACATCCAGATTCCTTTTTTGCAAAATGCAGTTTTATGTAAGTCCTCAATCAACTTGTTCAACAAGACTTTTAAAAGGGCTTGCAATGGTTTGCGTAATCTGAATTGGACACGGAGGAGAAATGCCAACAAGATATTCTCAAGAGGTCAAAAAAACAGAAAAGTTTACTGGGAAACTAGAAAAATCAGAGACGTTTGGCAAAAGGTTTAGTACAACATCCAATCAAGATAAAGCACTTCTCACAGCACTAACTTGGTCCATTCAACTTAGAAAACTTTACCCTCATTTGATGTTAAGTTACTCAAAGTATTCCAAGTAGAAGGAATTAGAAGAAGGAGAGAAAGACAGAAAAGATATAGAAAAGGAGACATATAGCTATCAACTCCTGGGTTCCAGCAGTGTTTGGATACAAACTCCAAGAGGAAGGTAAAGACTAGAGAAATGTGATGTCCTTGTGTTTGACCCCTTAACCTTCCTGGCTCTTCCCCCAGGTGGGACTTCCAGTCATTTGGCTGCTCAGAAGCAGGGTAAGGGATGAGTAGAGCACCATTCCCAGTGTTTCATGATTGGTAGACACTACAGGTGTAGGGCAGTTCACTGACTCATTAGGACGAGCCCAGACCTCCCCTTCCCCCAGACAGAGATGACTTGGCCTCAGTGGTTCTACAGTCCTCATTTGTCCCATCTCTCACACACTGTTCTGCTAAAAATGTATCAACTGCAATACAATTACTCCCTTGTTTTCTTTCATTTCCTTTTGAACAACTGGTAAATGACACTGGAAATGAGACTCTGTGTGTTCTCTTGATTTTCCACAAACCCACCAACCCAAAGTGAACCCTGTGTGGAAAGTTCAGATGCTGTGATGGAATATGTCCATGGATATTCAGGCGTTTCTGCAGAATGTCGCTTTGAAATTTAAACTCAATTTGAGACCAACCAAATGGTGACCACAACACAGAGACATTCTGGCACAAAAATGCAGATAGCAGTACATGAGGTTTACTTACAAATGGAAAAAAGATCTTTCATCAGTAACAGTTATAAGACAGCTTTTTTCAAGCTGTTTTTCCTAGCAAGATTTATGCACATGCATCAATTTCACATGCAAGTTTTTAGAGAGGCAATGAAAACTAGTAGATTTGTCAATCTGTGATCATGCTTTCTGTTTGATAGTTAGATTTGGATTCTCTATTTTATCACCATTTCTGCCTAGACTTGAGGAACAGAAGGCAAAAAAATCTCCTATGAGAAATCAACTCCCACAGCTTTCCAAAGGAAGCACAGTTTTCTGAAGAAAATAAACTATTAAAGTTGGAATTAGCCCAGCTTGCTCATCTCAATCTGAACAAAATCCTTCTAGTATCTTGCCAGGCTGTTATGAAGTACAGAATCAACCTCAAACCTGAACAGCTGTAGTGAGAGGGCAAATTTCTACCCACCCCTGTGCCAAGGTGTAGCATTTGATCAAGCTCAGGAAGCTTTATTTGTTTCTACTACCACTCTGTACTCAGCAGCATGAACAAATTGGACAGAATTAGGATGCATCTCTATATGCATTTGTCTTCTACTCCGTGCTTATTAGTCACCAAAAAAGTTCTCAAACTTAAGTGAAAGTCCAACTGATATAAAGAAATCAAGATATTCAATAGATAAGGCTGAGTCTGAGTTTTTTAAAGTGTATTTTGCCCTCAGAACACCTTTAAGCAAGTCAAAATACAATTATTTTGTTTGTACTAAGCTGTCCTTGCCGAGTTTAAATCAAAGAACATTGAGAAAATGGATTTAACTGGAAAAAGGCCCAAGAAATACTGACCCTCAGAAGCTTCCCTCTAAATAGCTGCTGTTTCTGGAATGGGAATTTAATCCATCTCCATCTTTTACAGTCATACATACCAATCAAATGGAAGGGATCCAGAACTGTGCATGTCACCTAATGCATATCTCTGCTACCACAATATCAAAACCTGTGCTCTTCTACATCTCCCTGGAATGAGGGTTGTAATTTCAGCACAAAAGCAAAAATTATCATATCCAATAGGAAAACTATCAGCCCTCTGATTAACCAGTGCCTCACTGCATTGCTTTCAGAGTTTTCAAGCAGGTATGTTGGTATGCATACTTGAAAAAAAAATTACAGAATGTAAGAGAGGTCTTTTCTCACTGTCTGGGTTTGAAACAACTTAAAAAGGTAAACACTCTAAAATGAGCTACCTCCCCTTAGTTTTAACCAATCCTTTTCTGCTGAAAATTAGAAATGAAATACAAGTAGATATGAGTGGGGACAAAAAAAAGTTTTCTGACAAGCAAAACAGCAACAGGAAAAAACAAAGTAAACAATCACTAGACACAAAATTGCTAAATCTCACAGACTCCCTGAGAACAAAGAGGCACCCAAAATGGCACAAATACCCTTTCCAAGATAGTGCCCACCACAGGCGACCCCAGTAGGGAGACAAAGAGGAAATGGCATCTGGTCCTCCCCCCAGGACAGTGCCCTCCATGCAATCCCACAGTCTGGGAGACAAAGGGACAAACCCCCCTGGGAATGGAGGAGCTTACACAGCAGTTCTAGTGGCAGATAGGAATTGCAAGCATATTTGGGGTCATTGCCACCACCCTTCACTTCCTCCTGCCACCCACAGGACTCCACCAGTGTTGGTGCTGCTGTTTCTGAGCCATGGGTGTGTCAGGGCAGGGGAAGAACCAGTCTGTCAGCACCCTACCCCAAAAATCCACTTCTGGCCATGGCACCAGGTCCACTGAGAGATATGGAATACAATAATATTTTGGGTTACTCATGACACTCATTTATATCAATGTTAAATAGAAATATAATGCAAGACAGGTGGGGTGATCATGAAATTAGGTTGAGGGGTGCTTGGGTCTGTGGCATTCCACACAAGTGGAATGGCAAGATGTTATAAAGTTTCCTGGTATTAAACTAGCAAACATATAACATGGAGTCTATTAAAGTAGCCCCTTGTTTGCAACACTGCTTAATGTTAAGAGAAGCATTGGAAGAGAGGGCAAAGAACAGCCTTGTGTAACAAAAGGGATGAAGGAGACTAGGAAGGACAATAACAGACACAGGGGTAGGAGGGTCTGCAAACAAGAAGAAAAATGCTAATGCAGTGCTTTCATGCCCTCTGTATTAGGTTAGCAGAGCCAATCTGCAAGCCATCACTGCCCATACCTACTTGATAGAAGTGATGTGAAAAAAATCCCAATCTATGACTTTTTATTTCCTCCTTTCACTCTCAAAGATAACTTCTTATGCTCTTTAAGGATGTCTGTGCTTCAGTAGCAGTTTAAGGAAAAACAAAGTGCTTTCCTAATTTTTCCCAGGCATGCATTTAGGGGAAGGATATCAAACTCCCAGTCTGCAAGTTGCAGCTGTGGAATGGTGTCTTTCAGCTCCCAGACTTCCTGCCACACTTTGGTTCCATCTTTGCCATACTAGACAAAGTCATGTTAAGACCCCAGTAAGCAACAGTACAAAGTGCAGTGTTTATATAGTGACAAATGTTGCTCTGGAACACTCTTCAAGTATATCTAGAAACAAGATACTGATTTATTTCACTGCTAGAGATTTCTGCTTTAGTCTCTTAGACACAGAGAAAGCAATCAAGGGGATAGAAAGCCCCAAAGAAAAGGTAGTTTTAGATCAAATTCCTTAAAACAAAATGTGGAATAGACTATTTCACTACTTCTAAGATCACTGATTGGGATCAGGTTGTGAAGAGCATACCAAGGCATGAAGGAAAGAGCAATAATTCTTGTTCAAACATGAGCAGCTCCATTCTGTCTGTCTCTCATCAACCTCTGGTGGGCCCAGCACTTGTATTTGCAGGGCAAGTTCTTTCTGCAGTGCAGGACATGCATTGCAGAACATCACAAGTATCTTCATTTCACATTAAAAGTTCATGTCATGGCTCAGTATTCTTTCCACAACAGAGTGAAATTACATTCTCATCAGGCTGTGGATCACATATTTGCTTCTGTGATAACTGATCATAATTCTCATTTCCTTCATTTAAGTACCCATAATCAGCTGCTTTAATATTGTGCCAGCAAGACAGCTGCATAAGAACTGATTCATTTCTTTTCATACCTTAACTTCCACTAATAACAAGCTGTCACACAAATGTCACTGAATTAAACATCAAAAAAAATCCTGTTCTATTCCTTAGGAGGGGAAATCGGATCACAGAAGACCCTTTTGTTGGCCAAGATAATTAGTTTAGAATTTTGGCAGAAGACAGAAAAACATGTCCACACTGCCACCACATGAGAAAGCATCCCTCTCATGTAGGACCATGCTCCTCTCCATTTCATACACGCAGGCACAGTTTGTACAGGAGTTTTGGTTTTCCAGCATCTGGAGAATATGGGAAAAGAGGGAGAAGAGGAGGAAAAAGAAGGGTGGAGATGGGAATCTTCCAAAAGAAAGTTTTTTTTATTTTTGGAACATAAGCAACAAGCTCTGGTGCAGCAGATATGGGAATACAAGTAGGAAGGCCTGGAATCCATTGACAGATCCTGCCCTGTGTGTGTCTGCATGGCTTTGAACAAAGTAGGTTAGCGTTCCACTTCTTTTGCATCCTAACCTGGGCTACCCAGAGGTGATTTAACCTGGAGATTAAAAATCATGAAAGCACAGTTTGGGGGAGAAGGAAATGATGCCATTCAGCACTAAGTGAAGACAGGCATGGCACCTGTGCACTGGCTGCTGCTGGCCTTGGTGCTGCACTGGCAGGAGGACATAGGAGAGATCCCTCATCTCCTGCTCACAGGAGGCTGGGAGGCAGTGGCAGCAATTTTAAAGGTTGTTTGATGAAGTGGAAGCCAGAAAGCACATTTCAAATGACTGCCTTACTGTATTAAAGGCCTATTTTTATACAGCCATATAAGTTCAAGGACGTTTCTTCTGCAGTTGTGGAGCTCTCTGCTAGCTCTTTGCCCTAAATTATTAAAAGAGAAGACTGAGCCTCCTTATAACAGGCAAATGCAGCAGGATTTGGAATGAGTAGCATTTGTTTTTTCAGGAACAGATACCTAGAGGAATGGTACCTTCTATCCAAGCAGCCCTGTAAGAGGCCATACCAAAGTGGCTATTGACAACACAACAAAAGCCTGCTTCACAGCTGCCTCTTCTGTCATCCAGGCTGCAGTGACTTGGAGAGTGGAGGACTAGAGACAAGTGCAAAATGCAGTACAGGCAGCAAGCAGTCAGGTATTCTTGCCAAAGGACTTTGACAGGCACCCTACACAAGAAGTCCAATCCTCCCTCTCTACCCAAGGCTGCAGCAGTTTGGATGGAGAGACCTGGGTGTTCAGAGAAAGCATTATAGGTACCTGAGACCTACACACAACCTGAACTCATACATTATATCTGTCCTAGTAGTTGGCTGGATAAGTCGTTTGAAGCATTTTTTAGATGCTCCCAAAATAATATGGGAGAATATCTACTTACTTTGATGCCTTTAATGTGCAACTCCCTCAGCTTCTCCTTTTCTGCTGTTTTGATGTCTGCACCAATGCTGCAATGTGGATCACTACTTTCTTTTTGAAAGGGGTCTGATGCAGAGCTAGGCTATGCAAAACCCAGAGAGTTCCTCCTTTTTTTTCTCCCTTAACTTTCACACTTTCCTTGATTTCTCTCTTAGAACCTCCAGAAAAGAGTGTTCATTGAAGTTCATATTTTCTTTTTTGACTTTGTAATTTAACATCACACAAAGACTAGACAAAACCATGAGCAGCAATGGCCTTGCCTGTGCTGTGAAATATAAGTACCAGGAAGGCCTCTTATACATTTTATACAAACACCTTTAAAAGCACTCAGCAGAAGCCTTGATAAAAATTAACTTTTTATGCTAGATATGTGTCAGACCATCTCAAACTACATCCAGCAAGGGTAACTTCATAACATGTATAAAATAAGACACTTATAATATTTTACTTAATTGGATATTGGCACATTGATTTGCCATGGAGCTGGCACATTGAAAGGGCAAAAGGACACAGAGCACATCACCTTTCCCTTTCCTTTTTCAATGTGATGTTTATAAAAGATCTCTGTCTTAGTTTTGTATCAGAAAAGAGTTGAGTTGTTTTACTTGAATAATGTCAGTACCAACTTTTGTCATTATAGACATATATGAGCATCAGAAACCAGAACAATTGGCCTGAACAATGTATCCTCTAATCTACATATAGAAAGGAAGGAACAGAAATTTAAAAAGAACAATGACTGAATGGGCATGGAAAATATTTGTGAATGGATTTCTTTCATCTTGGACAGAGATCTCCAGACATCCACATCAACCAAATAATCTATTTTCCTCTATGTTAGTAGGAATGAGCACAGAGATAGATTGTACCCCTCCAAAAATAGGAACAAAAGGTAGTATGATCCTAAGTCAGAGGTCATACTCTTCTGTGGTTAGTGATGAGAGGAAGAATTCTTCACTAAAAGACAGAAAGATGGTAATACTATAAGAAAGCCAGCATGTCCTTTATAATTTTATGCAAAATATAATTTTTAAACCATCTAAGTCAAGATTCATTTTCTCTAAGCAGAATACAGTGGGAATACATGTACAGATTATTTCAGAATAGGTGCTGTATCAGTGACACACTTTTTCTTTAGCCTGATATTCCAAATGTGCCTCATTCTCTTGGCATGGACATAAAAATTGGTTGAAAAAGTGAAATGAAAGTCACTAAGCAGCTTTCAATCTCCATAAATATCTGTGTCTTGTTGAAGACTGGAACAAGGATTCTTCTGTATGATTTGTGCATCATCCAAATTATGCTTATGCAGCATTTTTTAATGGGGAAACACTAAGGGAGACATGTTCTCAAGCACCAATTTGTGCAGTCATCTGCTGCTAATTATCTTTTCTGTTTCTGGGGTATTTTCCATGGGAAAGAGTCCAGGTACCTTATGGACATAATTGAATTAAATTTTACAGTAGTTCTGTTAAATAATGGAGCACTAGCTTTTCCAGCCAAAAGTAATGAAAGTTTGATTTATTTATCCAGATTTGATAATTTTTTACACAGTTCACCCCATCTGGTGAATTAATCTCAGGCTATTTTCAACCTGTTGTCACTACACCAAACCCAAGAGCTTTGTGCTGATGAAAGGAAGGTGGCAGTCTCTGTCTGAATATATCAAATGACAGAGAATCAATCAATTCTTTAAACATTTCTTCTTCTGACTAAATATTACCATTGCTAAAAAAAAAAAAATATATGCTGTCTTGAATTTATAAACTTTCAGGTTCCTTGTCCTGACAGATCCAAGAAGCCTTTGGTAATGATATCTCCCCATGGAAACAGAACTGGTTTCTTGGAGACAAGGTGGCCTAGTTCACAAAGTGGTCTCCTTAAAAGCCTTTCTTCAGTAAATTCATCTCCCAATATTCCTGCTTCCTGTGTGAAAAATGTTATTTTACAGGAAAGACTTTACATTCTTTCTCCTTACACTCATTCAAACTTGATCTGGAAGTGTCCAGAAATGATCCCTCATTTTAACTCTGTACTTCAGTTACTCTTAGCTTGACTGTACCCTTGAATGCAGAAATTTAATATTATCATTGTATCTCCTCCAGATTATATTTTTTAAGTCTTTCTTCTTAAGATAATATTTTCTTCAAAACTCAAATCATATTAATATATCTTCATCACTTGCTGCAACATTTCAGTAAGTTTTTCTCAAATTCTGGCACAAGGATTTTATAGGCTACCCCAATATTATTTCAGTCAATGCATTTTCAACTGTCTCTGTAGCAATAAAACCATCTCTTTGCTCTTTTGCTTATTCACTGAAAATGCTCAGCCCAAGCATTACAGTGAAAGTTAAGGGCACAGAGAAAAATTTTCCATCTATAGCTGTTTAATCATGTTATGTCAAATTCTTTGAAATTTTTGTACTGTAAATACTATTCATATTAACTATCCTATTTAGATAATAGAACTACCCACTGAAGAAAGAACAACTTATTTGACTAAGAATTATAGAGATATCCCTGGTCTAAACAATATGATAACATACTTCCTTTTTTTTTTTTAATGTAATTGTAACTAAAGATGTTTATTTTAACAGTAGCTTCCTGGCTACAAATAGACAACTCTCTTTATTTCCAGCCTATTTGTAACCTGTCCTCTAAGTTTACAGTGTCCATAACATCTTGCACTACAACCAGTTCTGACTCCCAACAGCAGCACTCTTATACTGGTAAGTGATAAATGTCTAAAACATTTAGGTACTCCTAATCCTACTTTTAAATATGTGGGAAGCTTACTTTTAAGCATATTTTAAAATCTAATGCATATATGGAAGGTCTAAAACATATTTCTATCTGAAGGGGCATTTTTCATGACCTGACTACTAAAAGCTAGAGAAAATTATTACAGAAAACATGAACCCTGAACTTTCAAAGAAAATAAGCATCAAAATAAAAAGTTGAAGTACAAACCACAAGAGATTATTTAATTGAGATATATAGATTGAAAAGGCACTTATTCTTTGCCTAGAAAAGGATGAGAAGGTGTGGGCATCAGTCTAAGAGAGATAATGAAATGACACAGTAGCACCTCATAGGCATACATTGCTTTCTATCTGTGCTGGGATATGATGTTTTTGCTATTTCATGGAAAATTCTGATCCATGTGATCCTCCTACTCTTCTACTGGCACTTGTGCAAGATATTGTGAAATCTTGAGAATAGAAAAAGGAGAGACAGAAAGACAGACATGTCCCCCTCTGTTCATCTGCTTAGAATCACTGTAACAAGGTCAAAGCCCTGTGACTGCCCACAGATCTCTAGGTCATTGTGGTTCCCCATACTCCACATGCTGGTGTACAGGCACTTCATAGAAGTATTTGATTATGTCAATATCCCATTAGGGGTGCACAGGGACGCTCTTGTCTTGTGGTTGTGTATTTGGCTGCTTGTGCTTAATCAAGGTATTCCCTCTGAAGCCTCCTTTCACTTCTTGGGTGGTCACTATAGTCCTCCCCATACCAGGTCCTGTCAAGCCTGGCTATGTCCCCAGCTTCCTTCAAATAACATTTAGAGCTCTCTCAATGAGCCCTGCTAACTCAAGAACTGTGCTCCTTTCCCCCCTTTGAGACAGGACCCCATTTGTTGATTAGAAGGCTCAGTGTATAAATTGATCAATGACTAAAACCCCCCAAATTCTGCTGGTAACACCAGCAGGTATTCATCTGCATTGTCTACCTGTTTCTTGCTCCATCATTCCCTGCAACTGGCAAGATAGAAGGGAGTTTGGAGACAGAAGAGCTATTGTTTCATTTCTTTACTGGACTTATTAATATTACACAGTTCAAATATTCTACTGTATGTCAGTCATCCTCAGTAGAATATCTATGTGATGAATTAATTTAATTGGTCTTCTAAATTGTTATTATGGGAAAAGAGGTATGAGGCAACTAGTAAGGACTTCCTTAACACTGTTTATCTTGGGCATATTAGTGACACAGCTGCACATGTATAGAATCACAGAAAGGGTTGAGTTAGAAGGGACCTTAAAAATTACTTGGTTCCAGCTCCTCTGCTTTGGACAGGGACACCTTCCACCTGATCAGTTTGCCCAAAGGCCCATCCAGCCTAGCCTTGAACACTTCCAGAGTTGGGGCATCCACAAGTTCTCTGGGCAGCCTGTGCCAGTGCCTCACCATCCTCACAGGAAAGAATTTCTTCCTAATATCTAATCTAAACCTACCATCTACCTTCTATCCTCTCTACCCTCAGTTTCAGTTTAAAGCCATTACCCCTTGTCCTATCACTACATGCATTTGTAAGAAGTCCCTCTCCAGCAATCCTATAGGCTCCTTTAGGTACTGAAAGGTTGCTGTAAGCCTACTCAGAGCCTTCTCTTCTCCAGGATGAATAATCCCAATATTTTCAGCCTTTCTACAGAAGTCTTCTATCTGTCTAATAATTTTTGTGTTCCTCCTCTGGAGTGGGTCCAACAGACCTATGTCCTTCCTGTGCTGGAGCCAGGTGCAGTGCTGCAGGTGGGGTCTCATGAGGGTGAGGTGGGATAATCAACGTTTGTTCTTTGCTATGAGCTCACATGTTGAGCTTCTTGTCAACCAACATCTTCAGAAGTGTTTCTCCTCCGGGCTCCTGTCAATCCAGACTCTCCTAGCCTGTACTACCACCAGGGATTGTCCTGGGCCAGGGGCAGCCCTTTGCACTTGGGCTTGTGTCATGGTTTAAGCCCCACCCAACTGGTCCCCTCGTCCCAGCCCCTCTAGTGAGAGAGACAAAAGGCAGAGATCCCAGGTTGAGATAAGAACTATTTACAGGAAACAGCAGTGAGATAACAAAATGAATAGTAGCAACAACAGTATTAATAACAAAGGTATAAAGAAGAAGGTGCTTTGCATGCAAAAAATACTCAGAGACTGTTCAACCCAACCTGCCCACATGGCTCCCCAGGGCAAAGAGCAAAATGCCCCCATACCCTCTGCACACTTTTTTTTTTTTTTTTTTTTTCCCCAAGCTCAAGACAATGTAAAACAATGGTGGTAATTTCTTCCAGTTAGGATCAGTGTTACCCCACCACTCCATTTGCTGCTTGTTTCCTGTAAAACCAACACAATGGCAGAGGACCCTCCGCATGCTATCTGTTTCCTCCATCTGAGGCCAGGCCCACCTTCTTTTTGGAAGTGAGAATCCCTTATCTTGGTCCTCTGGCAGTGATGTAAGCAGTATAGAATAACTACATAGACAAGCCCACACAGCACAGGGTCTGCGTCTGCAGGGCTACTGTGAAAAATTATCCCTGTTCTTGGCTGAAACCAGGATACCTTGTTGAACTTTATAAGGTTTGCATAGACCCACCTCCCAAGCCTACCAAAGACCCTTGGAAGGGGAGCTGGCTGTCACACAGCTTGGTGTTGTTGACAAGTTCACTGAGGGTGCCATCCACACCATGACTGCTATATGGTGGATAGCAGATTAACCACTTCCATAGCCCATTCCCTCTGGGCCTGTGCATGCATCTCATCAGGTCCCATGGGCTTGTGCTTCTTCAGATTCCTTAAATGGTCTCAGACCGGATCTCCTCCTGCAGCAGGAGGTTCTACATCCTCCCATTTCCTTTCTTTCCCTCATGTGATTCAGGAGGAGCGCAATTACTGAAAGTGAAAATGCCTTTGTTTATAAAAAAAGCTTTTCTTATTGAAGAGAAACTGTACAGAAGTCAAACAAATGGCCTTATTGACTGCTAAATAAACTTGTTCTGTTCACATCTGGCAGGAGAAAGAGAAAAACTAAAAATCACCAAGATTCTAAGTACAAAGAGTCTGCTGAGAAATGATATTATGTATTTACCTTTATATGCTGTTGTCAAGACAATATTATTTGCAAATTATCTTCAAGGATTTTTTATAAATCCTCCTTCAAACTAAAGAAAGACACAAATCCTAAAACAAGCATTTTGTCCAATTAAATCAGTTGAGAAGTTTAACAAAAGAAACAATATGCGCTACAACCTTTCGCTCCTCTCTCTCAGTCTCTCACTATTCCAACTACAAAGATTCAGCTTACTCAGATGAGCAGATGTTTCACATTGTGAGAAGCAGACCGTGTACATCATGTTCTAGAAGCGCCATGCACTGCGCTCAGGTTTCCTTTTTGGTGCTATTTGAATAGTGAGACAATGTTACACTGATCCTGGGGGCTGTCTTTCCTGCTCATGTAGCCTTCACTCTGAACTTGGCTAAAACATCCTGAAAAGCTTGTTCTGTCTTCATCAGGATCTTCCCATGTGAGCAGCTAGACATTAGCTGTTCTTCCCACTCATTCCCTGATTTTCAGCATGACTCTCCTTTGTATGGAGAGAATTTATATACTCACTACTCTGTTTAATGAATGAATGAACAAAAAAAAACAAACAAACAAACAAACAAATAAATAAAAAGATGCACATATTATCAGAAACATGATCTGAATAAAATTAACCACGGTGTTAGTATTTGTATTGTTCAAATAATTACACACTTTATCAGTTGCACACTTTATAGTTGATCCTGGATTTACTTTTGCATTAGACTACTGCATACTGTAGAATAATATCAATTAGAATTAGAAAAGAATTGGTATAGCATCTTGCTTATGTTTGCACCTGAACAAACAGCAGGTCCTACAGGATTATTCCATCTGAGATTCTATTACAGCATTACATTCCTTAGATCCTTTAAAACCCTTACATGAATTTTAAAAAGCAGAGTTATCAAATGTCTATTGGATGGAAGTAGTGAGGAAAAAGCAAAAAAAAAAGTACTTGTATGAGAATGTTAGATATTATGTTATCTATTTCTATTTTTCTGCTGTGGCAGAGAAAGAATTTGGTGTGCTCAAAACCTACAGATCATTTTCAGCTTGGTCAGTGAGTTGAACTAGTTTATCATGAGACTTACTATATGTTTTATTGCAGATGAAATAACTTTAAAAAACAGAAGTTCAGAGATAAATTGCTTATTCAAAAAAAGTTGAGTCTGTTTTGATTTATGAGTAGACTGGAGCTACTCTCGTCTAGGGATTGAACTAGACAAACATTTATCTCTTCTCCATTCCTTCTCTTGGTCCAGTCCTTCTGTCTTGGTCACATGGCCCCATCCTAGCAAATATTTTAGTTCTCATTCTACTCAAGTCAATGAATAATGTGACATAATTTATTTGTTTTTATAAGCACACAAACAAACAAACAAATATATAAACAGCTCTCTTCTGAGTTAGCTGTCTATTGGGATAGTCTGTTGAATTGTGTGTTTAAAGGCAATGAACACCAGTTGATTCAAGACAAGCGAAGCTCTGGTTGTTGTGGTCAGGGATTCCAGTACACAAGCTCTTACAGCCCTTAGAGATGTGCAAAAAGATCCAAAACATACCCAACATTTATGCTAAGCTCATCTCATTATAGGTCAAGCCTAACAATAGGACTAGATGGCAAGCACAAGTCACAAGCTGTTGGCTCTATGGAGATACATAACCTTGGTAACAATGGCATTTCCTTTTTTTTTTTGGTTTGTTTTATGTATTCTCCTGTTTGCTCACTCATATCTAGAAGCATTGATTTTTTAATCCAGACTGACTATGTTATACAGATGCATTTCAATCTACTTTGGAATAAAATTTTTAGTTCTTTATATTCAGCAATCTTCTACTCCACAGGGGGTTGAGAGACTACATTGGCATGCAATAAGGACCCTCTACATTTTGGCTGGCTATAAACAGTGAAATTTAACAGAACAGTAGTTCTTCTCCTGTCTCATGGTGAATTTTGTTCACAAATAAAAATCACTCATGTTTATGTTTCAAAAGCACTAATCCAAACAGTTTTTGATGTGCTACAAAAAAAAATCTACACTATGTCAAAATTGCTTGCGAGGTATATTAACAACACTTCCTATGGGAAACATCTGTCTGTCTGTCTGTGCTGCAGGGAGTGGTGGCTGGAAAGGTGCTTTTTCCAAGCTGTACACACGTACACAGCTCAGAGCTCAAAGCCTTTGAGGAAATTAGAGACTTACTAACAAAGGAGATAATTTGGCCTTCATCATTAGCATATGTCTCCATCGGTGAGCTGCTGCTGCAACTCAAAAGAGTATTGATTTAGAATAACTTTTAAAGTGCTTTGTTATCAAGTGCTAAGTACTCAGGGCAATTGAAGACAAAGAGTAATATAATTAAACTCTGATGCTGTGTCACAACACCTCTGAGACAAAAAACTCCCCCTGAGAACTTCTATTCAAGTAAAAAAGAGATGCCACTTAATGAATTTCGTGAGAAAACCACAGTAGTCATAAGCTGCAAGAGCAGACTACAAGTAAGGAATTGTGAAGAAAGGCTGCTTTAAAGATGTAGACACAAATCTGTTAAGATGCAGAAAAAAGGAGGAAAATATCTGTGTAAGAAGATGGGGAAGATCAAAATGCACAACCATACATGTGTAAATCAGTGTAGTTCTACTGACTTGAAAGGAGCTTCCCACATTACCTAGCTGAAAAGATTTGCAATTAAAAAGTGTCATTCCATTGAGAAAAACAGCTGTATTTGTAAATGTGTGATTATTTTCCTCCTTCAACTCCCATAAACCCTGTATCAAAACCAGCTGAAATAATTATGTTTAGTCTTAAATGATTGCACATAAGCCACTAATACTTCACCATTACAGTCCTAAAGTGTTTCACTTTAATGTGACATGAACTTCTTACAAGCTTATATATTCTCTTATTGCCCAATATCAATATTTTTCTCCCATTTTAACAGTAAATTACCTGTTAAAGACCTAGCTGGTTTTGATTTAGAGGGCAGCCACACTGAGCTACCTACAGCAGCTTGGGAAATTTTATTTCCTCACAGTTCAAGATTTTTATTATGTCTTGAGGCCTAGTAGGTATTACTATGTATTTTTTCTAGCAGTAAGCCATAGCAGAGAGCAAGAATACAATACCTGCATTTGAGCTGCCAGAATTTCATAGCTATTTTAAGAAACTGAGTGAATATCTACCATTTACTCGTTCTTCTCAAGCCTCTGTTCAGGCCTCACTGCAACAGAAGAGAGTTTGGGAGGATTTGGAAGCAGGAAAGCCTTTTTCAGCAGAACACATCTGCAAGGGCAGAGATTATTTTTGTGAAGGTCAGACAAAACCTTGCAAAAGCTCTGCTTAAAATTGCGAGTGTTAGACTGTCTGTTTTAACAAAATACTTCTTGGGTTCCCTCAAAACTTCCTGCTACAACTTATCACCTCCCAATGAACAATCCCACACTGAATCCCTTGCAGCTTTAGACTGAATATTTCTCAGCGTCTCCTTTTGCCATCTGAAGGTTTTAGTGCTTTGATGCTTAAACAAGGTAAATGCCAGTTCAGTCATTTGATACTCAAATACAAGCTAATGAAAACTATAAAAAACCAATATAATATACTTGAATATGTGGGAATTCTGTGAGGAAGAAGAGGGCACTTTCTGTCTTCCTGAGTGTACTACAGAAGAATAAAAAAATTGCAACTATTATGTGTGGGGAAAAATAAGGTAAGTGCAAAATCCCTGGAGGTGACTGGGGAACTATTATAAAAATTATTATTACATAATTACATCATTGTAGTTTTACAGTTATATTCATCAGTGATGCAGTGTCACCTGGACCTTCCTCCATGGAGGAGTGGCAGAGAGGATTGGAAAAGTGAGAAAGCTCATGGGTTGAGGTACAGACAGTTCAGTAGGTAAAGCAAAAGCCATACAAACAAGCAAAGCAAAAGAAGGGATCAATTCACCACTTCCCATGGGCAGACAGGTGTTCAGCCATTCCCAGGAAAGCAGGGCCCCACTGTGTGTAATGATTACTTGGGAGGAGGAACACCCTCACTCCAAAGGTCCCCTCCTTCCTCCTTCTTCCCCCATCTTTGGATGCTGAACATGATGTCATAAGGTCTGGAATAACTCTGTGGTCTGTTGGGGTCAGCAATCCCAGCTGTGCCCCTCCCAAATTCTTGTCCACCCCCAGCAGCTTTGCTGGTGTGAGAGGCAGAAAAGGTCTTTGCTGTTTGTAAGCCCTGCCCAGCAATAATGAAAATATGTCTATGCTATCAATGCTGTTTTCAGCACAAATCAAAAACACAGCCTCAAGCCAGCTACTATGAAAAAAATTAATTCTATGTCTATCCCAGCCAAAACCAGCACAACCCCGAAGAAAGCCAGTGCATGTACCCTGAGACTGCTTGGTGATGTGGAAGAAAGCATGACAGGCAAGGATGATCAGGATATTTATTTCAACAGCAAATATCCAATTAAACCTAAAATACTTATGTAGAAGTATTTTGGATACCCTTGGCATTACTGGGTTTGGATTTTGTAACTAAAGCAACAAGAGTCCTTTTCTGTACTAATTACAGCACTGAGAGCTTTTTAACATTACACCTTTTGGGTCGAATAATCTCCATGGAGGGAAATACACTCTGGATTGTCATCATCAAACATATTTTAATATAAGTGCTGTATGGTTACATATCATAGCCACTGTAATATTGCTATCTATTAGATATGTCTGCTGAGATACTTCTCCAATATTTAGTATAATTCCAATAAAGAAAATGCATAGTTTTTTCAGTACCATGAATAGCTGTGTATGTGTGTGGTTAACAAAAGACTATGACTTTCTAGTCCAGTCTGTTTTATGATAGCTGTTACTCTCAGGTAACTCCCTTGCCTTCCTTTTATGCTTGTGGTTGTCATTGACTATTAGTGATTTTCTAAAAATGAATTTCCATACCTGACAGATAACCTTTTTGAGTGTTAATATCCAAAAATATTAAAGCAAAACATTAAAAGGCAAGATGAAATTTAAAATTCTAAGAAAACAACAGTATATCATTTAAACTATTTTTAACTTTTCATAATGTTCTTTTAAATCTGTGAACAACATGGCATTCTATGGTTATACATTCCAATAAATGTTTCATTTCACAGTGAGTCCAATATATTAAGTGGTATATATTCAATTGCTGACAATTTACCAGAACCTTAGCTGACATTTACCAGCTACCAGCATCTGAGTTCATTGGCCAAATTTGGCGCATGCACTTCGTGGCATCATTTTTACGCTTTTATGCATTTGTCAGTCCTTTCCCAGCTGCCAAATCACCCCACAGAACTGAAGCTGACTCAGTGTAGGGTTAATAAGGTGGCACTAGAAACAGATGAAGAGGAGATTATTTTAGAATTATTGTTGAAGTAGGCAACAAAATCAAATTTATGTGATTTCAGCCAGACAACCAGAGCGTAAATCTGGGTTCTTTCTTTCTTTCTTTCTTTCTTTCTTTCTTTCTTTCTTTCTTTCTTTCTTTCTTTCTTTCTTTCTTTCTTTCTTTCTTTCTTTCTTTCTTTCTTTCTTTCTTTCTTTCTTTCTTTCTTTCTTTCTTTCTTTCTTTCTTTCTTTCTTTCTTCTTTCTTTCTTTCTCTCTCTTTCTTTCTTTCTCTCTTTCTTTCTTTCTCTCTTTCTTTCTTTCTTTCTTTCTTTCTTTCTTCTTTCTTTCTTTCTTCTCTTTCTTTCTTTCTTTCTCTCTTTCTCTCTTTCTTTCTTTCTTTCTTTTTCTTTCTTTCTTTCTCTCTTTCTTTCTTTCTCTTTCTTTCTTTCTTTCTTTCTTTCTTTCTCTCTTTCTTTCTTTCTCTCTTTCTCTCTTTCTTTCTTTCTTTCTCTTTCTTTCTTTCTTTCTTTCTTTCTTTCTTCTTTCTTTCTTTCTTTCTTTCTTCTTTCTTTCTTTCTTTCTTTTCTTTCTTTCTTTCTTTCTTTCTTTCTTTCTTTCTTTCTTTCTTTCTTTCTTTCTTTCTTTCTTTCTTTCTTTCTTTCTTTCTTCTTTCTTTCTTTCTTTCTTTTTTCTTTCTTTCTTTCTTTCTTTTTCTTTCTTTCTTTCTTTCTTAAATACATTTGGAAGTCTGATTTCTCTCTGCTTCTTCCAGCATATGAGGGCAGTCATGCAAGGTACACTGAATGCTGACAGGCAGAAAGATGGCTTGCTTTCTCCCTCTCTCCCCCCAAAGCATTTCACTTTACTGGAGAGTCTGTCACAACCTTTTCTGCACAGCTACACATGCTAGTATGACTATATGCATTCAGGATTGAGTGGCAGGTGGATAAATAGAGTCTCTGCCTTTGCCTGGTTCTCCTCAGTCTTCACTGGCTGCTCTACCTGTCCATTGCCCTCTGATAGCCTTTACTCTCAAAGACAGCTTGGCTTAGATCTAAGACTTCATCTTGAAACCCTGCTGCCTTTCTTTCACCAGACTTGACACAGCTGAACTGATCCTTTGGGTTCAGACCATGTTTGTTGACTGGAATTTTTGTCCTGCACAGATAGCACATATGCTGGTGACAGGCTTCATAACAGTACTCTTACCTTTCTCAGTATTTTTTCTTTTTTTTTACTTCTATTGTATGTTTCATACTCAGAGTGCAAAGAAGGCCTTTTTTTCCCCCTAAAATATTTGGTTACTAAGAAGATACAATATTTGATTGTCATCAATGCACACAGTAGGGAAGAAAGAAAAATAGAATTCTTGGAATCTTCAACTATCTAGTAACTAGTCTCTTCATATAACCAGGTGCACAAAGCTGAAGTCTGATGTATTTATACCTGCCTGTCTGATTTCTAAATGTTAAGTGCTTGCTTGTAGGACCTACAAGAGCTGGTGTGAAATGACTCTGCATAAATATCCAACATCTGTTCTTTTTAAAGCCTTGGCCTCATAAACAAATTAGAACTTCCAGCAGGTTCATATACAAATATAATTCAATAGGAGTTCCTGACAATGGAAAAAAAAATGCAGGTTATTTTTGTTTTCTTAAAATTGCACCAGTTCTTCAGGATGTGTATGCAGACTTTACCAAAACACAGTTTTTAAAAGATTAACAGCTACAAACAGATGGAAGGAATAAGATACAGAATGTCACCGGGGTACATATTTTCTATGCATCACTTTGAAAGGCTTTAGCATTTTTTGAAGATTAATCAGACTAAAATTTTCTTTTCATCACAGGTAGCTCTATCAGGTGTCCATTGCAGAAAGCTACTTAGAGCCTTCTGATATACTGCAGGTTTTATAGTTACAGGTAATCATTGCCTGTGGTGAGTAGCATAATCCACAGCCAGCTGTAAAGGGGTTTAGTACACAATATCAGAACAAGCAGCAAGACCCTTAAAACTGCTGGGGCTCATTTGCCAAAATAACAGTCCATACCATGTGGCTGCAACCTAAAAATATCCCCTTCGTTGACACATTCCCCATGCAAGGTTTAATGTACCCGTTTTCTGGTGAATCTGAGTTTATTTGTCCAAATGTGATAAGTTTTAATCCAATGCCATGCATACAAGGCATCAATCCACATTCTGCAAACATAAATCAAGAACAATTCACATGCTATTATAATATTAATATACTTCTTCCTGCTTTCACTGTACACAACACACCATGTGTGTCTGTCTGTATAAGCAATTCATAATAGCTTACCTTCATTTACTAGAGGCATGAATGGTGGCTGGTAGGAAATCCATTCCAGCATATATCACTTGATAATATTTAACAGAGAGCCTATAGAATTCAAATTATCTCATCTGTCATTAAAATCCTAGACTTAAATATTATGCTCAGATCCACATGCTTTGCAGTGAACTTTATGGGAAAAACAACAAACACAAAAAAAACCCACTGAAGAAACAAGAAAACTTAATAGGAAAAAAAAATAGTTTTCTATATCCAGATATTTCCATATGCAGTTTTGTTTCCTCTCTGTTTATGATTTATAATGAAACCTAAACAAGAGTGAATACATTAAAAGTCGTGTGACCTTTACAGTAGCTAACTTCATGTTGATTAACACATTATAAAAATGATTACAAGATGTATCTGTTGCCCATATGGGCATATGAGAGTAAAGCTAGAGAAAGATTTGATTTAGCAGCTAGGAAAATTTCAATTATTACTTCCCTCAAATATATAAAACAATTTCCCTTTTAATTTCTTCTGAAAGTTTTAAGAGTTTACAGGGAAATATATTTCCTGAAGAGAAAAAGAAAAAAAAAATTACAAGAAAATTAAAAACAAACCAACCAACCAAAACCAACCAAGACCCAAAAATTAAAATCAGAAGAGTACAGGAGATTTCAACATGTGAAAGTTCAACCACTTGCACTCTGTGTTATAACATCTTCAAGAAAATCAAAATGTGGGAAGTTATGTTTCTCATTACACTACATACAGATCTTTAAGATGTACAAACATGTCAACTTATACCCACTGTGACCTCCAAAAACTGAAATATCATCTGAGAGGAGGCTGCCAGTGTGACACTGAAAAAGACAGTTATCTTTTGGTATTTCTGAATATTACTCATACTTTAAAAAGTGTTTAAGAGAATTTTGGGTCAATGAGAGTAAAGCAATACCAATATTTTATGTGAGACTTCAGCTTAGAAGAAACTAATTCTAAGGAAACAAAATGATAATTTTAGTTTTATGGATGTGTAAGTCAATAACAAATGCAACATTTATTTTGCACAGTTGAACTCTGTTCACAAGTGGGAGAAAGTTAATAAATTATTACTAGAGTTTATGGAGCTATACAGGAAGATATTAAAATGGAAGTACTGGAAAGTTGAGCTATTCTGCTGGTGTTCTGAGATAGAAGACAGCATTCAGTGAAACTCAGGGGTGCAGTATTACTTCTGAGCCTGAAGCTCTCAGTTTAGGAAAGAGTCACAATATTTTCATGTCTCAAAAAGATGTTCTGCTGATTATGACTTGAGAGTGTCTCCATACATTACTGAAAGGCCTCACAGCATACACAACTACCTGCTCCACCTCTGTCCTCATCTCTTTTTCTAGGATGCTCCTGCTCCTGATACCAGCTCTGCTGTTTGCTTGACCTCACATTGCAGTGGTCAGAGAGATACTTGTCTGGCCCAGCATCAAAGTACAGCTCAATCACTGCAGAAAAGACAGGTGTCACAACTGTTAACCTCTCCTTATTAAAAAAGCCCTAAGTAGAAAGAAAATAAATTTTAACAAAGTCAGAAATGCTTTATTTTTTTTTTAGCTTGCTTTCTTTCTAACCAGAAAAGCTGCTTAAGTAATTCTTGGAGGAGCAAACAATCTAAAAGGTAATAAGGTAAAATGGGATGTTCTTTAGTCAAAGGACAAAATCATTTTGGATGAAGTGCTTTGAGTTGTACCTCCAACCAGTCAAAGGTCATGGAACAGGGGCTAAGACCAGCAATGATGGTTATTATGGAATAAGCAGTGCCCTGCATCCCTTTTTTGTAGTTAAAATAGCACTGGGCAATTAGTGCTTCACCACCACCAAGCTACCTACAGAGCATGGCATGGTCTCAGTGCACATCACTGGGGGCTGGGGGACAGTTCTGCCAGTTTGATTTAAACAGTCAAAGTAGATTTGAGATCTTTGAGGACAGCTTTACTCTCAGTGTGGTGCATGACCATTCTCTGTCTATGACTATCAATATAATGTTTGTATGCTTTTCTGGCTTGGTACTTCTTGTCCTCGATTCATATTTGTTCAGGGACAAGGAGCAGAGCCAGATCAAGGATTTGGCATAAAGCCAGACAGAACTTGATTAGTTCACTTGATTCTAACTACAGTAATATCCATAATAAAGACTAATGCATTAATTAGCATTTTAGAAGACAAGAAAGGGTAGAGATATTCTTCACTTCATCCTAGAAAAACAAATACATGTTTAGCTTTTGCCTTCATCAGCTTGTGTATTAGCCTATGCTTTAGCCAAACCCTTCAATTTTAACAAATGCAATAGTACTGACAGGATGCTTTCTGGGTGCATGTTCCTGTGCCAGTGACTTAACAGCACAACAGTGCAAGGTCAGGATTTCATCTTTATGCCAGAAGCTTCTGAGAGTCGTGGTAAAGGCCCCTCTACTATATTTCATTGGGAAGGGAAAAACAACTTCTGAGCATCTACTTGGTTTTTAAACAAATTTGATTTCATACATGAGGTAAAATATGGTCATCTCACAAGTAGTGACAGAGACAAGCAGAAGTGCTTAACACATTCTTTGCCTCTGTCCATAGATGATGGACCATGGGGGTTTCAGTGCCCTGAGCTGGAGGACCATGACTACCAGAATGATCAACTCCCAGCTGACCCTGAATTTGTGGGGGATTTGCTGCTCCAGCTACAAATCTGTGGTGCCTGATGGGATTAATCCAAGAATCATCCTGAAAGAACTAGCTGATGTCATTGCAAAACCTCTCTTGATTTTTGAGCAATCTTGTGAATCTGGAGAGGTTCCAGCTGACTGGAAACTGGTGAATATTGTCCTGATATTCAAAAATGACAAGAAGGAGGATGCCAGGAACTACAGACCTGTCAGTCTCTCTTCAGTGCTGGGTAAAGTTATAGAGAAGGTTATTCTTGGAGGTATTAAAAAAAAAAAAAAACCTTAAAGACAATGCAGTCACTGGCCACAGCCAGCACAGCTTCCTGAGAGGAAAGTCCTGCTTGCCAAGCCTGATTTCCTTTTATGACAAGGTAACCCACCTCATTAATCAAGACAAGACAGTTGATGCAATCTTTTTGGGCTTCAGTAAATCTTTCCATACTGTATCTCACAGTATCCTCCAGGACAAAGTGTTCAGACTACAGCTGGTTAAACACATCATGGGATGGATGGATGGATGGATGGATGGATGGATGGATGGATGGATGGATGGACAACTGGCTCACAGTTTGGGTACAAAGGGTTGCAGTGAATGGGGTGACATCAGACTGGTGTCCTGTCATGAGTGGGGTCCCACAGGGCTCCGTCTTAGGTCCCATTCTCTTTAACATATTTATAAATTATCTGGATGTAGGATTGGAAGCGATATGTAGCAAGCTCACTGGTCAAAACCAGGTGGAGCTTGGAAAATCAGAGAGATGGGGAATCACCAACCATATGACAAGGGAAAGTGCTGGATCCTGCAGCTGGGATAGAACAACCCTGGATGTACGGACATGTGGGGAATGAGATGCTGGAGGGAAGCACCACAGAAAGGGACTTGGAGGTCCTCGTTGACAGAAGGTTGGACATGAGCCAGCAGTGCCCTGGCAGCCAGGAAGGCCAGTGCTGTCCTGGGGGACATTGGGCACAGCATCACAGCCAGGCAAGGGAGGGGATTGTCCTGCTGTGCTCTGTATTTGGGCTACCTCTCCTTGAGTATTGTGCGCAGCTTTGGTGACTGCAATATAAGAAAGATGTAAAGTTATTAGAGAGTGTCCAAAGGAGGGCCATGAGGATGGTGAAGGGCCTTGAGGGGAAGCTGTGTGAGGAGTGGCTGAGGTCACTTGGTCTGTTGGAGAAGAGGAGACTGAGTCTACAACTCATTGCAGTTGCAGCTTCCTCATGAGAGGAAGACGAGGGGCAGGCACTGATCTCTTCTCTGTGGTTCCCAGTGACAGGACCCAAGGGAATGGCCTGAACTTGTGTCAGGGGAAGTTTAGGTTGTATATTAGAAAAAGGTTGTTCACCCACAGGTTTGTTGGGTACTGGAACAGGCTCCCAGGGAAGTGGTAACAGCACCAAGCCCGACAGAGTTCAGGAAACATTTGGACAATACTCTTGCATACATGCTGTGACTCTTGGGGTGTCCTGTGCATGGCCAGGAGGTGGGAGTTGATGATCCTTGGGTCTCTTCCTACTTGATATATTCTGTGATTTTGTAAGTCAAATGTTTTCCCTAGGTTTTTCCACAACATCTTGCCTTGTTAAAGCAAAGAGCTAAATACTCCTATTCAACAAAGGCAGAGAGGAGTTTTGGACTCTATGTGAATTGCATTATGAAAATGGAAATAATCCTCTGTGCATAGAAATCATGGTTTTTGAATAACGCAGGTATAGACAGGCTGATGTGAAGTATGAATCTCAAATTCTCCATTTATCAACAAAAAACAAAACAAGACAAAAAACAAAACAAAACAAAACTTTACAAGGAAGGGTAACTTCTGACCACACAGTATGTGTCACTTTAAAGTCTATGTCAAGTTCTTTCTCATCATACTTACCTGCAATGTACTCTTTGACGATCTAACAGCATTTTCATATTCAGATTAAGAAACCACATCTTTCGCAAAGCCTCAAGACTTTGAAGGCAAGATTCTGACTATGAGTCATTATTGGTATGATGCTTACCTCAATAAATAGCATTCAAACAATTCTGCATGGTCATACTCACCATTCATAGTGGACATTTCAAAAGCCTGTGGCACTATGATGTGCTCTAATTAAAAACTTCATGTCCATATCAGTTACAGGCCACAAAACTGTGTAGTCTGCATACATGTACAATAGGTTGGAATGATAAGGAAATAAAGAATATTTTACACAAATAGACATACATTAAAAACCTCAAGAGAAGGCTTCATGGCACTTTCCTCTGTATGTATTGCAGAAGTTTTGATGAAAATAATTGCAGTACTCTAAGATCTGCTTAAACAAGAGACAAGGAACTCAGTGTTTCCCTGAAGCTTGGAAGACCTTAGTCTCGTCTCCTCACACACATTCAACTTCACAGCAGCCTCAAAGACTAGGCCTTTTGTCTCTGTAATTCAGCTCTTCCCCTTAATAAAAAGGATTTTTTTTTATTCATGGATATACCTGTGATAAAACTATTCAAAGATTTCAATAATTAGATATCTTAACTGAGTGTTAGATACGTTAATTGCTAGGATAATGTTTGTAGTACATCAGCATGTATTTTGGCCAAGCTAAATATTTCAGGAAGCTTTCTAAGGTTTTGGATTTAAAAAATCTAGACTCTCACAATATCTAGGTGAATATTTAGAATACAGCTTCTCTGAGCATCTGCAACAGACAACCTTCCTAACAGACACTGAGCAGGCATAATGGGCATAAAAATGCAAGTTTCAGACAATTTGTCTTTTAGCTCCTCATTTTGCAAAATTTTTGCAGACCTAATTGTACACACCTTGGCAGCCTCATGGAATTTTTGCTTAACTCTCTATGCTAAATGCCCTTATGAACATACTGTCTTTTTAGAAATAGTTATAAAAGTACTTATATTAGAAGATAAACTTACACTTATTTTAAATGATCCTAAATAGATCATTTAAAATACATGTTTACCTCTTGATTAATTTTAGATGCTCCCCAGTATGTTTCAACACTCTTCTTAATATGGGGCATATATTGTGCATGTACATCTTCATCTGAGAGAAAAAGAAATAAAGCAATGAGATGCTTTGCCAAAGTGAAAGTATTTATATCAATAGCATGTCAAACTGGTATAGAGATCATCACAAGAACAGACTCAAAAATACCTGGTACTCCAGACAAAGGGTGATTTACTCTGGAATTAGGTAGACCTCTCCAGTACTTTCCTAGAAATGTTCAAACCTTAAGCTGGCATGCCCCACAGTATAACAGCAAAATGCTGAGGACACAGAATTTTCTCTACCTGCAGCTAGTGCAAGGTGCAATACAATCTCTATGATATCCTGATGATTGCAAGTATTAAAAAGAATCTCACACAACTGTGCATTTCTCACAAGCCAGTTCCATTCAGAGAATCTGAAATACCAATACAAATAAATATTCAGAAGGTGAAAGCAGGCATTCTTGCCTTTTCTGCAATGTACTGTGCACTTGAGATCACAGAATCACAGAATATTGAGGTTGGAAGAGACCTCCAAGATCATCGAGTCCAACCTATGTCCTAAACACCTCAACTCAGAGTATAGACTATAGCATGGCACTAAGTGCCATGTCCAGCCTTTTCTTGAACACTGTCAAAGATGACGATTCCACTACCTCTCTGGGAAGAGCATTCCAGTATTTTATTACTCTTTCGGTGAAAAATTTCTTCCTAATATCCAATCTATACCTTCCCTGACGTAGCTTGAGACTGTGTCCTCTGGTTCTGTCAGTTGCTGCCTGGTGGAAGAGACCGACCCCCACCTGTCTACAGCCTCCCTTCAGGAAGTTGTAGAGAGCAATGAGGTCACCCCTAAGCCTCCTCTTTTCCAGGCTAAACAACCCCAGCTCCCTCAAACGTTCCTCATAAGGCTTGTGTAAAGGTTCCAGTTTTCTCCTTTTCTCTAAAGGCATCCCTAAGATAAAAGTAACACTAAGGAGAGAGAAAAACTGAGGGTGGGTGCAGAAAAATGTGCTGTGGAACATATCACAAGTGGTGCATTTCTGCCCTTGGTATACAATTTTGCTGTGATTTCCTCATTCCTAATCCCATTTATTCATCCCATCCTGAGGATGTCTGTCACACTGTTGTAGAGTGTAGAGGCAGCCATGGCTCCCAAAGGATGCTGAGAGCCCAGTGCTGACCATCAATCACTGCACTCTGGCCTTACTACAGGACTGTCTCCCACACACCCCCTGCCTCCACGCCTCCACAGCCATTCCACCTGGTGCTGTGAAGCCTTCATTTTCCTTGTTTAGTGATTTCCAATCTAGAATGGAGCAATTCATAACTGAGCACCTCTGTGTGCTTTTAAATTATGATGATGTATACTATAAAAATGATGAAATTATTCTTGGCAATAGCTCCGTGTGTGTGCTATCCATTATTGTAGTGGGACTCCTAATTGACAAATTGACAGAATTTAACTGTTTGACTTCAAGAACCAATGTTAATTGTATGTCAGTGGCAGATGAATGTCAATACTAATTATGAGGTGCAGAAAATTAGAAACTGAGGATATTCAGTTATTTGTCCATATTGATTATTATTGATGATCATTTGATTATTTACTACTAAATTTTAGTAGGATAATCATTCCATTTGCCATCCAAAAAAGTGCCATTTTCATTGACTCAGCATGATTCATCATCCATGTTGTATAAGGGGAAAAAAATGGACACAAGATCCATTAATATCTACAACCAGCAAAACTGTAATGTTAATCTTATGATTTGCTCTCTGTGATGTATCTTTGGACAGCCAGGTCTTTCAGAGGACTCTAGCTGAGTATAAAGGCTCCTTACTGAAAAGCAGAAAGCAAAATGAGCTGAACTGTAAGGTCTGTTTTGCAGCAGATTTTACCTACACTGCAGAAATTGCAGAGTATCAGCACTTCAAAATTATAAACATGTGCTGCACCTGGTTCCTAAACAAACAAAGCACAGCATAGGACTCTCCCTTGATGACTTATTTTTGATGAAATCATTGAGCCAAGGCAGAAAGCTTGAATTACAGAAGCAGCAGCCTGAATAGGCCTGCTTATTCCTGCTACAATTACCTTTTCTCAGTGAAGGTTGCCTATTTTATCAATAGCTCTGTCAACATTTTAAAACCTTCACAGAGTAATTCAGATTGTTGAATGTAAATAAGCCACCTGCTTTCAGAGATAAAAACAAATTTATTTATTTATTTATTTATTTATTTATTTATTTATTTATTTATTTATTTAAACTGATAAAGAAGAGGTCCTGCACACAAATGAGAAAACATCCCCCATCTTTTTCTTTAACCTCTGTTTTTAGCAATTCAGATGATGCTCTAACTGAAAAACAGGTTTCAGTGAAGAAACTCAACAATGCATGTGCTTACCTATAAAACATCAGATGACTCGTGAAGCCACCTAGAACTTGATGTTTTGTGTATTGCCCAAACTGCTCACTGCAGCACAAGGGATCTCTAGGAAAGCCATGACAGGGTCTTATCCCATAAGATGGCAATGCCAAACCCCTCCTTTTCAAGCTGTGCTGTCAATATTACAAGGGAAGTGCTGCCTTTCATAATACCCCATGGAAAGCAGATGTTTCTTTGTCACTGGTGTTGTGCACTGAGAATCTACTGCACTGCCCAGAGCGGGTTGAAGGCTGGGAAATATGGGGCCCAGCACAAAGCAATCTCTTCTAGAGTGTAAAGCTATTTGAGTGGCAGAAATGCTCAAACATATTTTCTGTTTTGGTGAATGACACCAAGTTCCTCTTTCCTTATCTCTCAACATTTCTTGTTGCTATAATACTAAATACAGATTCTAAAAGAAAAGGAGTAGGACAGACTCATTAGCATAAATATTCTTGTCATTTTAACCATGTGCTGTCAGAGCCTGTCAAGCTTCATCTTCCTGTTGCCTCCTTTTATTCTTTCTCACATCTACACTCATATCTAGTGTACTACACTCATATCGAAGCAGGCAACGGGGTAGATTTTAGTTCACATTTCATAAGCCAAAACTGACCTCAGTTCTCTGGAACTCTGCACGTTTTCTAGAGATCCATGCTTGGCTATAATTAATCTGCAAAAAATGAAAACATTTTTTAAAATTTTCATTATATTAAGATGTACAGCATAAAGCAAATACATATATAAAAAAGTATATGTATATATAATGAAAGTATATATATATACACTTAATATAAAAGTATATATATATATATATATATATATATATATATATATATATATATACACATACTTTTTTACTCTGGGGCAATTTTTATCTGACTTACAGTATGTTTAATTAAATAACTTAAACAGTATATTTTGCAGTGTGAAGGAATTTCATAGTCCTTTAACCTCTCCAGTCTCTAAGCTAATCTCACAGATTCCAGTGGGAGCTTTGCCATTGGCTTCACCAGGAACAAGCTCAGGTTTCATATTTGTAATAACGACATCCATAAGAAATCATTTAATATGTTTTTAAAAGTTGTCCTATTACATTTCATACAAATGAAATAACTTATATTTACTGTATTCCAATATAAAAGTTTAATTATCTCCCAGATGCTAACATTTTCTCACTGTGGTTGTTTAAAGGTTCTTCTAAGAGCACAACTCTCGGTACATTCCTTTCAAACCTATGCGTCCTAAGTAGCAAGTTTTTTGTTTCAAGACAAATATTCCATGTTATTTATCCAGTTTTCTTACTGAAATAGTTAAGAATAAAATTTGATATTTTATGACAAAACATATTCCTATATACCTGTGTCAAACACATTTCTTTTTTATATGCAGGACCACGATATTATGCAATAATGACAGGCAAATGTTTGTCGCAATTGTTGGAAACACACAAACAACAATCCTACTATCCTTAAATCAGTCAGTATGATTTGAAACAGAGATTTTGATATTTCTAGCATCCCGTGTAGTCTGGGGCATGTTCAAGCAATGTAGGATCACTTTACATAAGTTAAATAGAAATACTGTAAAAGGTGACTTTAGTGTAATATAAACCATATTTTATTACAAATAACTGTTTCAGACAAACTACTTTTTGTTAACATTATGGATCAATTTAGGTGAACAGACCAGTCAGTGCAGAAGAGGCCCTTGAAAGAAAAATGAGCAGATGGTTCCTTGGCACATAATATATCACAGTCTTCTCATCTCATGATGGTTGGAGATTGGGAGAGGGAGATTTAGAAAAGAAAAAAGTATTTTGAAGGAAACCAAGTGCACAAATAGGTATTTCTATTGAAAACTACATGCAATCATGTTCAGAGTTTCCACTTGATTCCAACCTTTCATGGACATACCCATCCCATGTAGCATTTCAAGAGTAAAAGAGAATGAGACTGGGAATTAATCTCATTCTCTGAGGTTGTTTCCCATGTGTTGAAGTGAGTTTTTTTAAGATATACAAAGGCATGGTAAGGCAATTAGGCACATGCCATACACAGAATCTGAGGCATTTGTTAAATATCACAAAATCAATCCGAGTTTCTGTTATGTCCAACTCCTAGACAGCAGTGACTAAGGTAAAAAATTATGCTCTCTGAGCTATTCATGCAGTTCCTATTTACATGCATATTACTTTCAGAGACATAATCAGAAGTCAACTGGTATTATGAAGATTAAGAGTGCAAAGGAAGAAGAGTGATATTCATACGAGAAATACAAAATCTAGCCAGATTTAAAAGGGGAAAGCTTTAAGGTCTGCATTGACATGTCTTGGTAAACTATTTGGCTGGTGATCACAGCTGCTTTTGTCATTTAACCATTATGGCTTTCTATTTTGTTTTCTTATCCCCTTAACAGATACACTTTACCAGGAGAAGGAGATAAAAAATTTAAAACATTCTCCAACAAATGTGTAATTTTTCTAGATGAGCAACAAGTCTAAAATCTCAGTTTTATCTGGAAAGTGTTCTAGTAGATGTTCTTAACTGATTTCTTGAGATAATGACACGGAAAGAAAAGCTTTGAATAAAACATTTCCTAACATGGGAAAGACCAAATATTTGGTGATATCCACTATTATTTTTTTAAGAAACCAATGGAACCATAGTTAGCAATTTCTTATCAATTTAAAAATTCTGAAATATTTCTTTCCATAGAAAAATGGTATGCCTGAGAGGACTTGCAGTAGAGGAGATTTGAGAGATATATTAAAAATGTAAAGGCTCACTTGAAGTAGGTCAAAACAGCAATCAGCCTAAGTCTTTAAATTAGACCTCCAGCATGATTTATAAAATTTCTTTGAAAAGGGTGAAAAAAAGGTGATAACTAACTTTCCCATTGAATACCAATATTCAAAATTTAAACCTTTACTGCCTATTTCAGGCATTGTCCCAAAGAGATTTAGATATATTTCCTGAGACACAAATTTTGTAGTGGCTGAAGATACTCACACTGCTCTCAAAGTGCAAGAATATCATCCTCCAAACACATTAAGCTGTCCTACTCCTCCAGCTCAAGCAGAATTCAGAATTCATCAATTAAGTCTGAAAGATCAAGGACATCTGCAGATCATGAACTGGCATGCAGACTCTCACAGGATAACCAGCTTTCCTTGTCTCCTGACCTGCAGGCACAGCCAAGAATGACAAAATGTCCCACAGGCCCCAGGGAATGAATTTTGGGGTCATCTCACTAGAGGAGTCAGTACTCCATTGCAGATAGAAATGGGAGGAGTAAACTGAGCTCTGCAGCCTTATTGCCTGTTCTGGACTGGTATTTTAGGTCTAGTGGATCCTGAATTCTGTGAGCTAAGTCTGCTGACTGCTGTTTTTTTTGGCTGCTGATATACAAGTTTGGCTTAGCAGTTATGGCTCCTTGGTGAAGAACTATAAAAGCTAGAGCTACTTCCCCACCATTGGTGCTCCATTGCTCTCAGTCTCTCCCACACTCACTCTGAGGTAGGAAAAGCTTCTAGTGACATCTTTCACAGAACTTACTGAAGACACACCCCAAGATAAGGTTCAAAATTCCTTTGGCACAAGGGCTCTCTCAATCCAGGGAGTTTTCAGAAATCATCAGGCTATCTAATATACATTTCAAAAACAATGAAACCATTATTCTTTACAGAAACAATTGAAGAATCATCAATACACAATTTTGCTTCATCCATACCAGCGCTTAACCAACAAATAGGAGTTATTTTCTTCCTCTCTCTGCTGGATACATAACTATCCATATAGGATCAAAGATCTTCAGCAGGAGAGCACTGTGTACACTGTTCTATCAACAAGGGACCTGTAGCCCAAGGTAAAAAATATCCTGCTGTCAGTACTGAGGGAAATGAAGCATCCCACTCCAGGTTGCACTTGGCTACTCAAGTCACACTTTTCCCATATAATCTTTCACTTCAGGCAAAGCCCCTCACAGGAAGGCTGCAGATGCCTTAGGTTTGGAGGCTACATGCTGGAGTGAGGTTGGTATAGCCAAACCTCCACAGTTATATTTGGTGTATAACCAAAGATTTCAACCACCAAAGGAAGCTGGAGCTGTGAAATATGACTCAGGGAGAATCTAGTTTAATCATTAGAGTGCCAGTTCTAGGAAATTCCCTCCATGTAACAGTGAAACTCCATGATTGTGTCTCCTCACTACAGAAGGGTAGATACAGTTTCTACTGTGAAGAGAAAGCACTGAATTTCACATCATTATCTACACCTGCATGGAGTGATGTCAGCTGAGAGTGTGGAACAGCAACCAAAACAAAATGAAAAACTTCTGTTTGACCTCATGAGTGGCTAAGACAGCAGATATTTTGAAGAAAATATGTTTGGCCTGAGTATGCACATATAAACAGCTTTTTAATTTATCTCACCAAGTGGAGATACAGCAAGTCTTGCTGAAGGGCCAGATGGCCTGGGTTCTTAATTGGTGTATGCAATTTGTTGTTCTTGCAGAATAGATCACTCTCATTTTCACATAACGAGATACTTTTCCACAGGTTTCACAATAAATTACTGGGAACAGGCAGTGAGAGTACAGTTGCTGGTAGGTGTAATGGGTTTTTCATTTTATTTATCACAACCTTAATTTCAAAAATTCTACAACAAACAACCAGCCTAGAAAAAACAAGTACCCCTAGGCATTTTCCTCATGCTAGGTACTCCTAGAAGTCAGAGAGAAGCTATCTCTCAAAGCAAAGGAAAAAGGAATTTTGTCCTTAACTTACTCTATCTCCACTTATGGGTAGATTAAAAACCCCTCTGGAAAAAGATTTCTAAAGAAAAATAGCAGGGAGCTTAATCTAAACATTCACTGAAACACCAGCCTCATTCTGAATCTGGGAATCTGTGAGAGCAGCATTTTTTGGGCCGACTGACAGTGAAGAATAATAGACTTTTCAAATGTTTTCTGATTAAGCATTGTTAGTGTTTTGGGCTCAGAATTTGTGTATAAGGTAAGAAAGGGTAAGAAGAACAATTCTCCCACTCCTTGCATATAGTTCCTAGCTTGTCAGATCTGTCAGGGTGTTTAGAGCTTAACTACAGCACTGATGATAAAAAGCTCCATGCCCACAGAAATACTACCATTTCTTGCTGCTTTCTTGCCTGCCTTTCCTGTTATTTTAACAAAGTCTTAAAAGACTATACCCAGTAGCAGATGTTGACTGTTTCTCATGAAAGAAGGGAACTTAGAAGGGCATTTTGTGTTTTGCCCAAGAAATAAGCCTAGGTGTAGCACCTCCAATGACAACTGCAAATGTGAGGTAGTAAAGCATATTTCACAGCTAATGGATAGTATTACTATAGGTGCACAGACTCAGATGTGTTAGCAAGTCTGACAGCACAAGCCCAGTGCTCATGAAAGTTGGCAGAAGCCTTACATCAAATTTAGTATATGCTAAATACAGGGATCTTTTTGTTGTTATTGCTCAAGTAGTTTGCACTTTTGCTCTTCTGGTGCACCAATGGAATTCACCCAGCCTCCCTCTGACAAAATTTTCTAGATGAAATATCTGCTTTCACATTCCATTTTTTGCCATCCTAGAAGAAATCACCTGTTGCTGAAGGTAGTCCTGAAGATATAATTAATAGCTATATACACTGAGGAGTATTGTAAATAAAGAGTATCACAAGGACATTGTTAATACACACCAGATCATCTTATTTATTTCTAAACAGTGTAGATCACTCTTATGATGAGAGATTTATATTAGGATCTTGTTAACTCCCACTGTAGAAGAAACCAGCAATTAACTCTTTCTCACGGTCTTCTTGCTTGATTTCAACAGCAAAACAAGTTTCTTGTGATTGGAGTAATAGGATATGAAGAAATAAAAGCAAAAGTACAGGAAGTTATAGGTTAAGCAGAAGAAAATAATTCTGGTTTGCTTTGGTGTCTGCTTTTTCTTTCACACTAAGTAGGAAAATGAAAACCCTAAAATGCACATAAATTGATATAAAAATGGGTATATACTTTCCCTACTTGGATCTTAATACTCCCATTGTTCCACAAAAAGAAAGTTTTTAGTTTAAGCCATTCTCACACACACTCCAAAAACTTCAAAAGGAAACCTTCATAACTTGAGCTCGGGTGTTCTTTTCTAACAGTGGAATGGCTTGACACGGTTATCTTTACAGTGCTCTTCTACAGAAAGCTGTTTTGTTCTGCTCAGTTTAGCAAGACAGGATATATATCTTGTCTCTGATAGTTCCTGTAACAGCGAGCTGTCCAATTCCCAAATTGTTTCTTCCTCTTTACTCACAAGGCCAATAGCAATGCGCATGTAGACGGTGGAACAATATGGATGAGCCAAGACACAGTAGCATTCCAGATTTTCTGCAACCCACATTCTCCTTACAATGCAACAATAATGAAAATCATTACTATGTTTTCCATTGCAGTAAGAAGAAATATTTTCTGATCCAATATTAGAAACTTTATTTTGCATACAGATGCACAAAATCTAGCAGATAATCTATTCTCGAGTTTTGAAAAAGATCTGCTGACACATGGAAAAGAAATGCACAAAAAATGAGATCCAGATTAAGAAAATCTCATTGAGATCTAAATAGTGATATGAATTCCTATGAAGATTGATGATTCCTGGAGGTACTGCTCAGCTCCTGACACACCTTGGCATATTTGACTCTAAAGTGTCAAATCAATTTGATCTCAACATTTATACTGGTCGTACACATATCATCATCTTGTCTTTTACATAGATGCATTCTCAATGTATCATTTTATTGCCAATACCTCTTACACAGGGGCAGTACACCAGCAATGGTGGTGCTTTACTGCAGCCATGTCAGACAGCCATCCCAAAACTATGGTAATATTTTGCAGACTCACTAAGGCAGCAGATTGTGTGATTTAGTTAGTATGTATTTTCAAGCTGCTATTTCAGATGTAACTGGAAAAGGAAATACATTCCTTATAAAAAGGTATTGTAATGTTTCCCAAAAGTATCATTAAGACACTGTGGAGGTTTAGAGAAAAAGGTCAGCAAATAAAAATGGACAAATGAATAGTTATGTGAGAAAGAACATGTAGTATCTTAAATTCCTCTCTCCCAAACAAATAATAATAAATTTTTGTGGACATTAACCTGTCTGGCACATTTGAAATTTTTTTCCTCTCTATTGTGCCTTTGTTCTAATCTCTTTTAGACCCTCAAAGCATAGATATTTCACTATATTTATATTACAGAGTTAATGGGTGATCTCAAGAAAATATTTAAGCATGCTAAATCCCACAGACAGTGCCTGTAATTATTATTCTTACTAGATTATCTTGCATTTGACTTCATGCATCTCCTTCGTGCTTGCAGAGATACAATGTCAAAATAGTCATTGACAGATTAAGTCTTTTCTGGAAGAGTGGTGATACATAGGAATGTGTGGCCCAAAGAAGCTGTGGATGCCCCATCCCTGGAAGTGTTCTAGTCAGATTGGATGGGGCTCTGAACAACCTGGTTTAGTGGAAGGTGTCCCTGCCCATGGCAAAGAGGTTTGTAACTAGATGAACTTTAAGGTCCATTCCAAAACATTCTAGGAAAAACGTTAATTGTGCTATACTCAACACCTCCAGGACTCATTCTTGACTCAAAGCATTCTCAAATCTTACCTGCCTTGTGCTTCTGAACAGGTACTAAAGGCCAAATTTTATATACAAATATATTGACATTTGTATGTATATGTATATATATATATATATATGTATGTGTGTATATTTCAAAATGTGCATACATGTGGATAAATAATGCAGATAATAGGTCAGATACATATGTGAAGACAATGAACTCAATAGCATGTTCTGCCCTTGATTGAAGTCTAAAAAGTTTGGGAACATCCCTCTTTGGAAAAAGATGACTTGGAAACTTAACAGTGAGAAAGTCTTTCAACCTTCAGAAAAAAAACAAGGGACAGTAAATTATTCTTCTGTCTTGCATATTTTAAGCTCTAAAAATTTTAGCCACTTTAGTTTCTTATTCCAGAAACATGAAGTTTTAGGCAGTGTTGTTGTTGCTCTCTGGTAAAATGAATACATTTTATCATGGGTCTTAGGTTTAGCAACATTTTCACTCTTTATTCCTGGGAATTCCAATATTTATTTGTATAACAAATAGCACAGCTGAGACAGCATAAAAGCAAAAATAGCACAACTAGCAAAAAAAGCTGAGATACCCAAAGCCTGCTTTGTCTTAGCCTTTACCAACAAAGTCTCTGAGGTCTTTCTGCCAGGAGAAAATGTCCAAGGAAGACACAATATACCAGGAATGGAAAAGGATTGATTCAGGGATTGCTCAATAAGTCTCACCCTATGCCAGTCCATAACACCTAATGAGATGGATCTGGGGTGCTAAGAAAGCTGCAAGGTGTCACTGTGACACTGTGTCATCTTTGAAAGGTCATTTAATCAGGAACGGCCCAGAATGGCTGAAGAAAAACAAATATGGCACTCATCCTCAGAAAAAGTAGGAAGCATGACTCAAGGCTTTGCCTAACATCCATGCCTGTAAAATCATGGAATGAGTATTCTTGATGCACATTCTGGGCAAGGAAGTAAAAAGTAACTGGAGGGTTAACCAGGAGTTAGTGTTACAAAACCAGCCTGATTGCCCTCTAGATGAAAGGACTGAATTTATACACGAGGAATGAGAAATGGATGTCAATTACCTTGACAAGAGCAAGGTTTTCTAGATGATCTCTCAGATCATTTTTAAGACCAATATAGGTTGACTACTACATGGGTAAAAAACAGTTTAAAAGGGCACTGGGCACTGGTTAAAAGCAAAGTACCACAGGAATCAATACTGGTTTAGTACATTTATCAATTATCCAGAAGAAATGGAGTGTCCTCTCATCAGGTTTGTAGAGTATTCCAAACTGAGGTGAGCTGTGAAGTATACACAGAGATACGGTGCATCTGGATGGCTATGGAGCAACTTCTGGTAGCAGATGAGATACAACAGATATAAACTGAAATGAGAGAGTTCCATTTGATGAAACTTCTTCCCTATGAGGAGAATCAAAAAGTGGAACAGTATACCTGGAGAAATTTCACAGTCTCCAACCTCAATGGTTTTCAAGACTCAAGTGGATAAAGCCTCGAGAAAGTCAATCTCAAGTCAGCAGTGGCCCTGCTTGGAGCTGGAGGTTGGATTAGAGATTTTCCATGGTGCCTTCCAGCCCACTGTGATTCTGTTTGCTACCTACATATGGCTGTGTAACCACCTCCACCTTTATGCAGATACACATTAAGTCTTTCTGCTTAAAAACATAAAAACACTGAGAGACTGTACAGTCTCTACAGACACCCATTGTCAAATATAATCTACTGACCTACAAAGTGCCAAAAAAATGCTGTAGCTACTGAGCTGCCATTCCCTTTTTTAAAAATTCACTTTTTGTGGAATAAGATGGCTATAAATTTTACAACTAAATTAAGTTGTCGTTTTCCAAGGAAATATTATAGAACACTGAAATCTTTAGAACTGAGTAAAGACTTCATGTTCAAATAAAAACAAGTTTAATGGAATTTTCTATTCTTAACAGCAAGGAGGAGAAAAAGTTTTTACTGAATGCTCTATTTTTCTCCACAGACAATGTGTCAGTCATCTGCTGCATGAATAGAGTAAGTAGGGAAAAAGGAGACATTTTGCCAGGAAAAGATGACTTATGAATACAGAACTATGATTAGTTTAATTTTAAGAAATTAACAGTAGTGAGGTGGGTAAGATACATTTATTAAACACCAGTGACACATTTACTTAGCTACAACCTCTTCCTACAGACCCACATAGCTCAGGGACCCTACCCACTTGCCTTCCCTCCCACTTTCCTTGTATGTGGCATCACCACTAATTTTGGTGTCATTTAAAGGCAATGTCAACTGTCAGTGCAATATTGTGTTTCAGACATTAATTTTAAGCATATGGGTGTAGGAGGCTTTGGCCTCAGAAATTCATGGATTTCTGAGCCATCCAAACCTCCCAAATACAGAAGACTGGGCTAAGAAATCCTAAAATACTGCTGTTCTCATTAAATTGTTACAGTGTGCAAAACAAAAAAAGGACATATTATAAAAACCAAAGGGCTTTTACAAATTATACATCAGGAACACTAGAGTTTCAGGTCCATTTTTCTGAATTCCTCTCTTGGAAAGAGTGGGAATGTAATTGACTTCTATCCTATCTCTCACTGGTGGGTAAAGCCATTGACAAAGTAGTGCCAGGAAAATAACAAAACAGCACACCTGCCAAAATCCTGAAGCCTTTGCAATCAGGCTTTGAGCCAGGTCATAGCATTTAGAAAGCAGCAGCAGCAGTAAAGGACTGTCTCCCCATGGCAATAGATTGGCTGTTTCTTAATGCTGAAATTGCTCAAACTCCAGCAGTCAGTGCCTCAGGGTCCCATTTAAGTGACATTTATAGAAAAATGCTTTTATAGTTGTACAATGAATTGTGGTTATGAGGACCCAAAGAGTAGTAATGACACATTTTTTCTCTGCTAAAGACTTGTGGCAAAATACTAAACAGGGTCACAACTGCACTGCTTCTAAAGAATGTATGGATTCATTTTTTAGTAAGAAGTCCTGCCCTATACTGGTTTAGTCTGAACATGGAAATGAGTGACTTGTGAATGCACAGGACCACTATCCATATCAGATCAATCATGAAACCACCTGGCTGTCCTGGAAGTCCAACAGGAGGCCTGCCAAGAGGCTCCAGAGGCAAGTGAACCACAGCATCCTTCTGGGGCTGGGGGCACCTCATGCACTGCCTGATTTCAGCACTTAACAGCTGAAGCTGGAACAAGACCCAGTATAAGCACTTCCTACCACAAGGTAATTAAATGGCAATTAATAATGTTATAAATGCTACTCTGTAAATTCTTTGAAGTCCCTTCCAAGATACAAAGTTTTCAGTTTTATTTGTGTCCTGGTTCTATTGTTACTTAGTGATGTTCTTGCATCTCCAGCCATAGTTTCTACTGTGGCTTACCTGGCAGCCAAGTAACTGGGCAAAATTCCAGTTAGAAAAGCCCCTAGGAGAAATATAGATTTACTTGTCAAACTAATTTGTAACCAGGACTTGAGTATTTTGAAGGGAAAGGAAGGAATTTAATTTTTTGAGATGAAAAGAGAAAATAATGCTATGCTTGTATAGCAAAATCTCTGTGGGCAATGTTAGACCTTAACTGTATTAGAAAACAAAGAATAGAATGAAAACATCACCAAAAAAAAAAATTCCAAGTTAACCGAATTCAGTCATAAACACCACACAAAAATGATCTGCATGAATGCATTTCAGATTTGATTTTGAAAAATACTTTATTTCCAAAATTATTTTTTAAAAAAATATTGTCTGCTTTCCAAATTACAGAGTGTTTTCTATAAGACAATGTCAGCTTGGGAGCTTATAAAGATTTTGCTCACTTTAATTTTAAGAACATGAATTTTCCAAATATGTTATTTTCTGTATATTTTCTTATTTTGAAAAGAAAATCGGATTTTAAAATAGTTTGGTTTTTTTTTCTTTATATCTATTTTTCCTATTTAAATAAAAATTGTGGAACTATGGGATGCTCAGTATTTTGGGTGTACTTTATATATAGTCAGTGAGAAAGCTGTGCTTCCTCTCTAGCCTTCTTACATTACATGGTACTATGATTTTTAACTGCTTAGATTAGCAGGGGTCAGTTTTAGTACTGTAACTGTATTGCCTAGACTGACATGGTTTCAGTCTTTGGAAATTAAAAAAAAAAAATTATAATTGAAATGTGTCTGTGAAATATTTTAGGAACACCTACTTTTATCCAGATCTCCTAGCCTGTTAGGGGCACATTCCCTAATATGTTTGTACTCCAATACTACATTTCTTTATTGGCTAAAGTGGATTGTTTACTTCTTATTTATTTTTTTAGATGCCTTATTTCTACATTTCCTACCAACCCAAGAGAAACCTCCATACAAAATTGTCTCAAAATTAATGCAAGGATTAAGGGTGCTCCAAGATTGATGCCTGAGTAAGGGATGTCTGTGTTAACACTGTTTTCTTGGTACAAACTTGCCAGTGCTAGAACTAGAAAAAATACATTAATGCCCTGAGATTTGGTCTTTCCTTGGAAATATCCAGATATATCTTTATCTTTCCTGCCTCTGACATGCTCTTCTGGAACAAGTGGAATTTAAACTTTGCTTAATATTAGTTTGAAGTTAAGTGCTTTATTGTAAACAGAGGAAGAATGATTTATTAATCTGTATATGAAAGACATTTAGCACAATTAAAATAACTGTCCATGTTTTTGAATACTTTCTCAGGAGTCATAATTTCTAGTAAAAGACATAGACTATAACAGGGCAAAATGATAGTAGAGGAAAAATAGGAGTAATGTTTTTACCCTAAAAAAATGGCCAAGTTTACTTTGAATATATCTCTGCATTCACAGCCAGATTCTAAGGTTACAGAAGTTGATGAAAAAGCTCTAATTTATTAGAAGGATCCATGGCATGGGTCCTAAAAAAATTCTAACTCTTCAACCTGCTGAGTGATCTGATTAATCCTAGGTTTCTAGATGAAATTTCTAAATGTATTACAGGTTATTGTCAAGTATAAATATGAAATTCAACAAACAAAAATTTCCTGTAAGCAGTAATGTTGCTCTTTCTACACCCATTGCTCGCTTTGTTTCTATTAATGTTTGCATATTACCAAATGAAATGAAGACAATCAATGGGATAAGATGGCTTCTGGTCTCTCAATCCTGATCCCAATGTTCTAAGCCTTTTTTAATTAAAGGGGTAGTGCATTCCCTATGTAATTAATCTGTGCTGGTAGTACAAGAATGGCTATAAATTTCTAGCCCATTACTATAATAATATTTCCATTCTGCAGTGTATGAAAGGTTCATGTAGAAATGGAAGTCACCTGCTGATGCTTAAAAGTGTTTCTAAATTTGATGGGAATGGTGCACTAAAGCAACATTACTGACTCCTAGTAACAGACTTTAAGGTCAGTAAGGAGTTATTGCTGCAGTCAGACTTAATATTCTCCAGGAAAATCAGCAACTGATGGAAGCATTGAGTGTAATGAACAACAGTGAGGATGCCCTTACTTGCCTCCTCTTATTAATAAAGCCTTAAAATAAGTATATGTCCTTTAAAATCCAAAGTGTAGTATAAAGTGATGAAAACTGTGTTGTTTAGTGATCAGGGACCAGGAGTATAAGGTCAAGATATTTAGGGTTTCATTTACACTTCATAGCTTATCCCCATTTCAACTTTGTGAGCTGTTCACTCACTTCCACCTGGATCAGTCTTCTGCAACAAAATGTAAATGTCTTGGTCAAAGTCTAACAAGAGTTCAGTGAGTTAATTAAGGGTCCTTGCAGAGAGCAGATGAGTGATCACCAAAATCCCAGTTAAATAAGTTCATGTTGAAGTCATCTGTCCTCAAAAGGGCTCGAAAAATGTATGCAAGAACCTTGAAAAAACCCAAATAACATTCTAAAACAGTTCTTCACATTGCCTAAAGTTTGTTTTCATTCTAGTTAAGTTTATCCCATTTTCATTGATTGAATGCTCCAACTTGTCCTTGCCCTCAGCTCAGTTGCTCTACATGTGTCCTCCACATTTCTGAGTTATGTCCCAAAAACAATCATTCAATAGGAATAACTAAGGAAACCTTAGAAAGATCATGGGATTTTGGTTCTTTTGTTCACATATTCATATTAACCACACTGCAGTAAGGAAAGTAGGGGTTTTTGTGCAAGTGGAATGTAGTTTTGAAGTCAGAAATGAATAGAAATTTCTCCTTCATTGTGAGTTAAAAACAGGCATGCGTGCTCAGACACATATGCACAAAACAAAAATAGCTCAAGAAAAGAGACTGAGGTTCTGAATATGTATAGAATTGTCTATTCATGACAGCAATCACAGTGTTTGTTATCTTAAGGTGACAGAATGAATAAGGCTCTACTGAATTTGGGTAATATAATTTAATAACATTAGCACTGTTCCACAAACGTGGGATTTTGTGGTATCACTTAACTGGTTTATGAAAAAAAAAAAAAAAGACTAGACTAAAATACCTGAGTGAGTAGATCTGGTTTTGCATTCATATATTATTTTTTTAAATCACTCTTGCCTTCTGGGAGGTTATGCTGGTTTTGGCTGAGGTAGTTTTCTTCATAATAGCTGGTATGGGGCCGTGTTTTGGATTTGTGCTGAGCACAGGGTTGATAATTCAGAGATGTTTTTGTTATTGCTGAACAGGACTTGCACAAAGCCAAGGCCTTTTCTGCTTTCATACTGCCACACTGGCAAGGAATGTGGGGGTGCTTGGGAGGAGACAGAGAGTCAGGACAGGTGACCCCACCTGACCAGAGGGATATTCCAGACCACAAGACATCATGGTCACTAAATAAAGTGGAAGGAAAAAGGAGGAAGGGATGTTTGAAGTGCTGGCATTTTTATTCCCATATAATTGTTCCATGTGATGGGGCCCTGCCCTCCTGGAGATGGCTGAACACCTGTCTGCCCATGGGAAGCAATGAAACAATTCCTTGCTTTTCTTTGCCTGCTTGTGTGCCTTTTGCTTTCCTTATTAAACTCTCTTCATCTCAATCCATGGGTTTTCCAGCTTTTACCCTTTCAATTCTCTTCCTGATCCTAATGGTGGGGGAGTGAGGGAATGGCTGTGTGGGACTTGGCTGCTGGCTGGGGTTAAACCATGACAGAAGTACCACTCAAATGAGTAAAATTTCAAGATGGATGAAAGAGAGCATCCTATTCATAAAATACACAATCCTTTGTCACTGGAAACATAAATCTCTCCCACTTTAAACAGAAAAATTATATCTTGAGTTAAGTTGTTATTCAGCAACAGGGATTGGTTTTTAAAAAAATTGGAATATCTTTGTGAAGATGTGAGGTTGCTCTTTGCTTACATGGGCTCTAGGCTTTAACAAAAAGAGATTTGCTGCCTTGGGAACTATGGTGTCTCCTCTGCTCCCTGCAATAATTCCTTATTTTCCTTTTTTTTTTTTTTTTTTAAATTTTTTTTTCTGTAATTACTTGTTGCCTCTTCTATATATACTTACAGGAACTCAGGCACACACAAATAGGCTGTACTACCATTTTCAACACTTTGCATCTATACATCAGTCATTTGCAGTGTGGAAAAGCTGATGTCTGACAAGAATTAAAAAGCACATTGAAGAGGGTGGAGACACCTACATGACTAAACATGAAGTCATACTTTGTAGATACATGGAACTGGCAAATCTTTTGATGATTTGGTTTCACTTGGAAATTAGACACAGTGCTTATTCCTACACCACTGTAGCAGATTTCACAAGGGCTTCTACTGCTAAGTTTGTTCAAAATATGCCAAATTAATTAAAAATAAAACTAGTTTAAAGTATAAATATTTAGCATTAATGTGTTTTAATTTGCTCTGAAACAGCCTAGCAAGTGCTTCCTCTTTTACAGAATAAGGAGGTGGAAGATACTGGTATATTCCATTTTTCACTAACCCTGAATAGGTTTAATATGCTCCACCGTAACTTGCATGGCCATAGATTTTGCACAGATAGAAAGGAAAGACAAAATTTGTAAGTTAATCCACTATTTCATTTTATGACATATTGCATATTTCCATTAAAAAACAATAAAATTTGCAAACTTTTAAATTGTGTTAATAATCCCTCTTCTCCTCTACCACAACTCTTGCCTGCTTGTTAAAAAACACTAAACATCAGAGTCATAAAAATCAAACATTACAAACTTCAGAAATGCCACAATTAGGGGCCTTTTTGCTTTCATGTATTCACTTATCCCATTCACACTTGTACACTGGTGCTAGGAAATAAATCTTTGGTACTGTCCTGTTTTCCTCACAAGGCTTCTGCTCCTCCCCACATACCTGAAATGATATTCAGTATAACAGGCTTCTTCCCACTGATCAAAAAATGTTCTAGATTTTTACTTAGCATACACTATGCTTTCAAAGCAAAAGTCCAATAAAAGAGAAGAACTACAGAATTCATGGGAGAACTTATTTCTCCAGCTTACAAATCTACTGATGAAGATCTGGTTTGGTCTTGACAGCTTGCTACCTTGATCACTTCTGTTGGCTCCAAAACCAGAGTAATTTCTTCCTTGAGAGAATCAGGTTTCACATTGGGGGTAGAACCTCTCATGCATGGGTGTTTTACAAAGGAATGAGGTCTTTATTGAGTTACAGTCCCCGTGAAGGTTCAGGAACGCACAGATCCCAGGTGCTGAGGGCACAGCTTTGAGCACATCACCCAGAGAGCCTTCAGGACCTCCATCAGAGCATCTCAATCTTCTTCATGGACTATGGAGAGAAGAAAACTTCTTCAGGGTACAGTTCACTTCAGGCCCCTTACCAAAAGGATTCTAACCTGGAGAAGTTAGGTCTAAAAAATGAAAATGAGGTAACTAAATTTGTTGTCCAAAAGTGAGTACTCTGCATATATCCCCCCCAGTGCAATTACTCGCCAGGATTATTTTTGAATGTGGCACTTAAAATGTCATTATGATGCACAATCCAAAGAACAACATTTAAATTCAATAGCTGTTGCCATAAACTCAGTCTGCACTACCTCAGAATACTGACAGGAGGAAGCAGAACTGTCCACTGTATCATCACTGCTCCTTCTAGCTCTCTTTCCATCTACTGATATTGGCATCACGAGCTTTTGTGTTACTACAAGGTAGAAAAAAACAAGAAAAAACCACAAAAGTGGTGTTGAGCTCTTCATGTTTTTCTGTACACATCGATGTTGTCAGACAAGAGCAGAAGTGCTCCTGTTGCCACAAGGAGGCAAAAAATTGAGGCAGCACCAGGGTTGGAATGTGAAAAGATGACATGGAAGAGCCAGTGTAAATTATCTATGAACTTATGATGACCTTCTAGACCATATGTTGGCCTTCTTCTCCATGAGGATAATGAAGCACTCGAACACATGTCCCAGAGTAATGAATGTCCCACCCCTGAAAATGTTCAAGGCTAAGTTGGAAGGGGCTCTTAGCAGCCTATTCTAGTGGGAGATGGCCCTAACCACGGCAGGGGGGTTAGAACTAGGAGATCTTTATGGTCTCTTCCAACCCAAACTGTTCTATTGTTCTATAATTTTCACATAGAAAATTTTTTATAAATAACAAGGAAATGCATTTCAGAGGCATTATCTGAGAAACAATTTAGAAAGTCTCAGCTAACATAAAGGATAACAAAAGGCCAGCACCCCATGGCTATTGGCTAAAAGCATAATTCAACCATAATACTTCATAATAATAGAGTCATTCATTTAGTTAAGTGCTATGTCATGACTCATCATATCCATGAAACAGAAAATTCAAGGTAGAGTAGTATTTATATTCAACAAACAACACAGTTCAAATGAAATCAAAACTGTATTGAGTAAATATATCCACAAATCATACATATAGGTAGTCTATCAATCCAGTAATTAAATTGAGGTGCTTTAAAAAGTCAAAGAAAAAATGACATGAAGTGACAAGCCTTTCAGTGACAGTCTGCTGAACTTCTTTTCAGTCTTCAGGTTTATCCCTAGGAAGTAAAGAAGAGAGAAGAAAGAAAATAAATTATTTTGATGGATAGACAGTACAACTAGCAAAGGTTGAAATCTTCCTGGCCTCCCCAGAACACTTAGATCTTACACATTAGTATCTCCTAACAAATTCTAGAGCTCTGGACATCTCTGGTCATGGTTCTGGTCAGTCTTCTCTAGGTTAGTCCTGCTTAAGCAGATGAGTTCCAGAAATCCCTTCCAACCTTAACCATTGTTTGATTTCATTATTTGATCACATGTGATTACTTGTCACAGTGCTAAGTCTTGTATTGTGTTTTTGCATGAAAAGCAAAGTACAGTGACTAAACATATGAGGTCACAGTCCTCCCTGCTGTGGCCTACAATAATACTGTTATTGCTTCAATACAGCTACAGTTTCATCCAGAGCTGAATTTGGGGTTTTATTGCAGAATTTTAATTATATACTTAAATTATTTAGAAAGAATTCCAGTATTTCCCAGAGTTTAAGAGGAACAGATTGCTTTTGGAAAACACTGGCACCAGTAGAAACGAGACACCATCTTGATTTCATGGCACTTTAAACATTTTTATCCACCACTTCCATTGATCAGAAATGCTAAGTCCCACTGAAGGCTGATCTTGTATCATCTCAGTTAAGAAGTATAAGAGTAAGATTTTCAGTCTACATTTGCTCAACCAGAAAATACAGTCACTTCAAGATAATAAGACATAATCAATAGGCCAAGAAAAGCATCAAGCCCCATGTAAACAAGTATTAAGGAAGCACATATGTGTACAGTCTGTGGGTGGTATTGATGGAACTGTCCAGGACCAATGGGATCTAATGTAGCCTGTAAGGGAGGAGAATAAAACATCATGTTTAAGTGCTCTGTGAGGAACACATTTAATTTCTGGGAGTGACTACTGATGAATCACAAGGTCTTTCAAAAATCTTTTTCATAAATGCAACTATATAAAAGCTATAAAGGCAACATTTTTTTGTTGACCTAAATGTATTCCTATCTGGTATTTTTATAATTGAGGTAGAAAGGCTATGTTATTTACATCACAGTAGAACACATATACATTTTTTTAACCCATACGATAGTGGCATTGTCAGTATGATATTTAAATTCAGTAATAGAACACAAAAAGAAAAGAGGAACAAAAATTTTAGCAAGGCAGAAACCCAGCACATCAAATTTTTCATGAGTAAGTTAACATTGTGTTCAAAATTGTGTCAATAATTTTTCACTAATAAAAACAAATTTTCCAACACAGAAAAGGCATGTTTATATTCTGTTTTATTTAGATTACAGAAAGCTACAGTGATCCATAAATAACTTAGTTTATCTACTAAAAATACTTAGCTTATACTATTTCAGAAAAAAAATTGCAAGCTGGTTTGGTATTATTAACAGTGCTTCTACATACCTATAAAGATGCATGCTTTGAGTCTTCCTATAACAAAGAAGCTTGTTTTTGCATAGGTCGCATAAATTCAGTGTGCTTGTAGTTCTCTTGGATAGCCTTTGTATAAATGTATAACTTTCTAATTTTTTTTATCAGTCAATATAACTTCTATTTCTGTAACCTTTGTAAACCCTCTTCATATATGTAACTTATAATGCAGAAGATGTTGGACTTTTTATTTTGCATATGAAGAGTAGAGGTGCAATAGTCTAAGAATCAGGCTTTAAAGGAATTCCCTGGGAGAGAAATAACTGATATAAGTGTTCTTCATCAGAAAAGTTATTATTTTCTTTAGGAATACAGAATCACTGCCCCCTCTGTAGTTTTCTCTGAGTGTATTTTGGAAATTATTTCTTTTCCTTTTTTTTCCTTTTTCTCCACTCCTTTTTTTTTCTTTTTTTTTCTTTTGAGAAGCAGCAGAATATATGAGCTATTTGCACCATTTTCTTCTGATAAATGAACGTGAAGAGATAGTCATCATCATTTGGTTATTTAAACTACAGAAACATACTTATTTTTTCAATGCAGAACAGTATAAGCAGTGCACTGACTTCCATGTTCCAGCCTTTAATGAGCATTTAGGCACAAAACTGTAAATAAATTATGTACTTTTTATCTGCAGAACAGACATTAATAAATTCATTGATTTTTTTTTTCCTACCATAAGTGCTCCGAAAAGACAGTTTTTGTGAGATATTTATCATCTGCTAATCTATACATTCCACAGAATTAATAATAATTATTTTACTATATATAGCAAACATAATAATGCGGTTCAACTTTAGCAATAAGAGCCAACACTCAGCAAGGCTTTCATGCTGTTTATTTTTGAGTTGGAACTTCTGCAGACTAGAGGTTTACAGCACATCTATTTAATAAATGGACAATAACAAAAAAACCAAAATAATTCTGGCCTAGTTTGCCTTGAAAGAGGTATGTGAAAGGGCATGAAATTTTGTTAGGAAGATTATTGACTTATTGCATATGGACACTGGAAATGCAGTGCTGATTTCATACAGTGATATTTTTCACATATGTCTACTCCAATAGAATTTTTTTTACAGTGGTAATAAAATAGTTTTTCTCCAGGAAAGAAGTTTCCCCACTTCTCAACACAGTGATTAAGGGTTTAACTCGCCTATATAATTTACTGCCATCTATTCAGTGAGCATTTTTACAGTTCCAAATTCAATACTTTCAAAACTGTTTCTGAAAAATACCTGGTCATAGAGCTCCCTGCAGCCTGTGAAGGAAAGCATGATAGAGCAGGTCTCCACATAGTAGCCCATGTAGGACCCTGTGCTGGAGCAAGTGGACTATTTCCTAAAGGAACAATAAACCATGGAGAGCCCATGCTGGAGCAGGTTCACCCTGAAGGACTGTGGTCCATGGAGAGGATCCACACTGCAGTAGGGGAGAAATGTGAAGAGGGAGAATTAAGAAAGAGGAGCTGACTACAGTCTCACCAAAACCACCTCTTTGTGGCCTCTGGGGCTTGGAGCAAGTCAGAAGTCAGAAATGAAGAAGTGAAATTAAGCCTGGGAATAAGGGGGATGTGATATGATGTCTTCAGCTTTTGTCTTTGCTCTTTTCTGTCCAACTTCATTTTAATTGTCAATGAATTATTTTTTTCCTTAAATCATGTATGTTTTGCCTGGTATAGTAATTTTTAATTTATGTCCTTGCCTTGACACTCTTTTTAATCTTACTTTCTCTTCCAGTTCTGTTGAGGTGGGCAGTGAGAGAACAGCTAGGTTAGATGTCTGGTAGTCAGCCAAGATAAAGAGACAGGAACAATTTTCACAGTCTTTGCTGCAGGTGGATTTCCTTCATGTGTTTGGACCCCAGTTACACAAGAGATCCAGTCACCACATCATGACTTATCCCTGGGGTGCTGAGCAAATAATTTGCTTTCTTGTTGCATGGGAACTGGGCTTGAAGACTTTCCCACACAACCTTAGAAAAGCTTTATGGGAACAAATGCATCATAAAAATGTGTGCACCTATATACTAAGAAGGAAATTTTTAGGTGGACTGCTTACCTCACCAAACAGGAGAATCTAATTTTCTTTTATTTCTGCTTAGGGATATGTCCTCTTACAGTTAGTGCTGCAGAATGTAAAGCATTGTTTTTGATGAGATGTTAGACTTTAAAGGTTAAAATAGAAAGACTCTTTCCAAGTCACAGGCTAAGAAAATTCTAGATAAAACCACATGCCCCAAAGACAGCATTAAATTAACAGCAACTTCACTTTCCAGGAAGTACAGGGTCAAATCTGAATGGTTTAGACCTCCATACAAGTGCAATGAAGAAATGGGAACATCTTCATCTTCCATTGACCTGTGATTTCTTTTTGTGTGACTAGAATAGACAACAATATATCTTGTGTCTTGCTCAGTGTGTATCCTCTTGTACTATCTTCTCCAAGCAATTTAGAATCCCCTATATTTGCTACATGAAGTTACTCGATCTAGCAGCTACTTAAAAAAAAAAACGGACTTTTTTTGGAGGGGAGGCAGTACTTTTAAAGCTCAATATATACTGAACTAGCCAAAAGAGAAGAGTCCAAATCTTGCTCCCAAAACTTTGAGTCTGCAATTGAAACTACTTTTTATTTCTTCCTCATGCCTTTAGAAATGTTAAACACTTCTAAACTATCTGCAAGTCTAAAAAAGCTACCCTCCAAAAGCAGATCAGAAGCAAAGAAAAAAACCCAAATCTTTCACGCACTTGGGTATTTCACTTGCATAGTTCTCTTCAAGACAACTAGATTTCAACTTCTTTACCAATACTAGATGATAAATCTTCATGGTAATAACAATAATTTAAAAAAATAGTCTCTTTACTCATACTCCCTTTATCAGTTTTCTGAGGTGAAAGAATTTTAGAATGGTTGAGGCAAGAAGCAAACTGTAGTTTATCATGACCAATGCCCCTGTCCAAGACAGATTCAAGGACAGTAGGTGGCTCTGGATGTCACCCAGTGTTTTGAATGTCCCCAAGTATGGGGTCTCCAGAGTCAATCTCAGCAGTCTGGACACCACTGGCAAGACTTAAGCTCCATCTTCTTTAATCCCTCCCATCAGGTATTTAAGCACATTGTTAATTTCCCCCTTATTCTTCTGTTCTCCACACTAAAAGCCTCACCTTTCCTTGCTTCTCCTCATAGATCAGCTACTCTAACTCCTTGATCATCCTTGTGGCCCTCTGGTTTCAGTATGTCCTTCAGTATGTGTCTTGTAGTGGCAAACTCATAACTGGACCCTGCAACAAATTTTCAGACTCACCAGTTTTCTAAAGAAATGTCTCTGCCTTTTCCTGAAAAAACCTACATCCGTTCCCAGTTGCAGTGATAAATATTAGATCACCTTCTCAGCTCATGTAAATGAGGGCAGTTCCACAGAAGGGAAATACAGAGTAGTTACAGACTAGCTGAAAAGCTGCCTCAAAATGTCATGATTTTAGGCATTTTCAAGCCATTTCCTTTCTAGTCACCGTGTGTGTGGTCTAGCTTTGGTACATGCTAGAATATTTGAACACACATTTCATTCACTACAGGTTTCAAATGAAACCTTTTAATGAAAGGCTGAACTGATTTTCAAATATGACTATGTTGTTAATTAAACTGCTATTTTCTCCTCTACCTGCTACCATCCTCATGTTTTCATATTCCCACTTTTTGGTACAGTCACTGGAAATCCTACTTTCCTGAGCATGACAATTACATTTAGATGCACTTGTAAAATACCACCTTCAGCATTAACGTTATTAGATTATTTCTGAAGAAGCAGTAGATCAGTTTCAGCAGCACCATTCTGATCACCTCAGCCAGCACCCTCAGGGTAGTCTTATTTTAGTTTTCAAAGTTAATAAAGAAGTACCAGTGATACGCCTTTTAGTGAAGGTACTAACTGAAGTAAATAGGTTGACTGTGATTTTTTTTCCCTACACTAATATCTGCTGACAGTCTTTTTGCTTAAGCCTAGTTCTTCCTGCTCACAGATTGTGCTTCAATACCTTTGCTCTATTATTAATGTTTTTACATCCCAAAGTTTTCATCAGTACATCTCAGGACTGTTGGTGTCAACTGTCTAATGTAAAGAGGAAAAAACAGAATTTTAAGCTAGTAGTAAAACAAGGCTTCCATGGAGCAGGGATTTATACTGAGCATTTTTTGGATTAGTGCATAATTCACAAGTACAGTATAATGCTATCTGTTATTACAAATTATTTACTGGCACCTATGTGTTTGACATGTATGGGTAAGAGCAACAACTAGGATCTTTAACAAAATACGGTAGTGTTTTTTTTTAAATAGGTTTCCTCTGAGGGTAAAATTCCATCTCTGACCTAAATTGTACTGCTTACTACTACTGTTTCTTTTCTCCAGTGGATAAGCACTGACTCCCAAACAAGGAACTTGGTGTTCCCTCTGATACAAATGTAAGCACAAAGAACTTTTCTCAAGGAGTTGAGTGGCGCTGTTTTTACATTGCACAAGAGTCCAGCTCAAAGTAAAGATGGTTCTTGTGATTTGGAAGGAAGTTTAAAAATGTTAAGTACTCTATAACCATCCTATATTCTTCCTGTTTTGAAAATATTTGAGAGAATTTTAGCATTTTAATTTCAACATCCGTTATATAACCTTTCTACAAAGACAGCAACGTTATAAACAAATTCTGGGTCTCTTGTTCACCTTAAGTAATATCAGAAAAGACACTTGCATATGGAGACTGTAGCATGGAACTGGCATATAAAACCTATCTTTAAGGAGTTAGAAAGAGGAAAGATTGTTTAAGACTGATACCATAAACAGAAGGTTCTTTGTAGGTGAAGTTCTCAATGAGTCATCCATGACCTGCTGGTCATGGAGAGAGATATTGAGGGTTAAGATTTCCAAGTTCTATAAATGTTAATGAACGTTGGTAAAAAAACCTTGATTCTCAAAGGTTATGGATACTGCTTTCCCCTTGAATTTCCCTAGGGAGTTGTCAGCTCTCAAAACTTGAAACAAACAACAAAAAAACCCCAAACTCATTTAATGTTACTTTTCCAAGCAGTGAATACTTTAGATACTAAAGGAATATTTTAAATATTAGAACTATGTAGTCTGGAAAGAAAGGAGAAGGAGAACCAACCTACAAAATATGGCCATTACTAAAGTGTCATTTACAAGGTGAATCCCTGTTGCACAGCACTGCTTCCCTGTCGTGGTTTTGGAATGGCACCCCCTAATTTAGTGACCCTCCTGCCAACCCCATGACTCCTGCAAAACAAACATCACTTTGAGCAGAAGGCAGAGATTATTAGTTGAGATAAGAACAATTTACTGGAAACAGCAGTGAGATAAGAAAACACACTGTAGCAGCAACTATATTAGTAACAAAAATATATGAAAGAGAGAGCAAGGAGCCCAACTCAACCACAGCCCCATCACCCAAACCACTCCCTCTGACTGAGATCAGTGCTACCCCACTGATCTGTTTGCTATGGTTGCTCCATCCAATAAGAACATTCCTCCCTATTCTGGCAAGCTAAGAGAGTCCTCTCTGCCCCTGGCCATGATGTAAGATGATATTGAATAACACCATGTCTCGTACACTGTGCTCAGCTCTGTGCCCTCCTGCCTACTGGCGAAAAATTTACTCTGCCCTTGGCAGAAATTATGACATTCTCTTATGTTGCTGTCACTCTAAAATACCCCAAAAGGAATCTTACAAATGTAAAATCCATAATCATAGAAATTTTGGGAAAAAAATTAAAACAATGAGGCTTAGGCAGGAAAACTAATGACATTGTTTATTTAAGATGTCCAGAACTGCATTTTTTTTCAGATGCATAGCAGTTGAAGATTTTTTTCTTTTCTTCTGCTTTCAATGGACTTTTTAACATTTGCCAAAACTAATTAACAGTTATGCATTAAGTGTTACAGGTGGAAGTTTTATTTTCTTTATGTTCTGCAGAGCATTTTTAGGAGTGCAATATTTCTGTACAATTAACTAACTTGGTTAGACCTAACTACCATTTCTTTTTAAACTACACATTCTCAATCAGTTAGCCTTTGTAATATTCAGAACACTTTGATTCATGCTTTATTCAGTAATATGCATATTTACATAGGAAATACTATTAACAATAAGAGTTTGTTTTTTGTTTATGGTGTGTCCACATTCTATTTACCTTGGCCTTTGCTTCCAATACAGAGACAGGCAGCACTGGGACAATTTCTTGCTCCCCTAAAGTGAGAAAGGCAAGCTCTGAGATGTCACCACATGTTTAGTGCACAGTTGTAGCTTTTTTTGTAGGCCTGAGTTACACAAAAGCAGCATAAATTACAGCAGAAAGATAAGCAAGAGAAATTGTGCTGGTGCATATTTTGTTATGTATGCCATAACTAAAGATGCATGGTCAAAACAGGATTATATCTTGACTGAAGGGAAGAAAAAATGTTATAAAACCATTTAAGTATGTTGACACATAAGCCAGTCTTCTCATCTAGAGAGAAAGTTTTCAAAGGCATAATGTTTTAAGAGTAAATGGGGGCTCAATTCTAAACAAAACAATTGAGAGGTAAACAACCAAAGGCCAAACCTGAAAAAGGACTTAGGCTACACTTTCAATGAAGCTGTAAAAACATGATTGCTAACACCACTGAAGTAGGCAGTTAAAATTTAATTTGTGTTTGTTTACAATACATATCAGTAGTTTATTCACTTTTAAAACCCACCAATTGCTTTCTGCCTCTCTTAGTTGTTGGAGTCAGTGAGTGGCAAATACACCTAGGCTGTTTTTTACATTAGTCACATGAGGTGCCAGCAGAACAACAGCAGTCTAGATTTCTGAATGTGTTAAAAAACCTGACTGGTATTCTGAGGTTTCAAGAAGGTGGAAGCCACAGTCTTCTATGACAGCTAATGATCCAAGATGCATTTTGTCAATCATTCAAGGCAGAAACTGTGGATTTATGTTCTTTTTAGCAGAAGAGGAAATGGAAAAGCCTGTTGATTTTAGAGTTTGGTGCTCAGGATGAGACCTCTATGTAGCCTAGTGCAAACTTTCATGTCAAACTAATAATGTTTTAGGTGGTTCAGCAGTTAAAATTTTCACTAGTTTAATGGAGAAGAAATAAAAAAGTTGAGACTGAAGTTCTGGAAGGAGCTTGGGTATTATATTAGAGGGTGAGGGCATAAATCAACCAATAAGCTTTGACTTTAGGTGTTTGTGTATAGGCAGTACAACTATACTAATATGGTTATAAAGTAGAGCTTTGACAATGAAGATTTGGATGGCTATAAGTCACCTGTTACAGATCTGGTGCTGTATAAGATATTCCATACTCTATTTTCAAAGGTGTGTTCCTACTCAGGAATATATGTAGAAATGGTCCCATTTTTCAGTAGTAAAAAGGACACATTTGAGGAGTTTCTTTTGAAATACTTTTTCTGCAGCAAGAGACTTGATATCTATAATTAATCTCTCTCCTGTCAAATTGAACTGATAGCAAGCAAAATAAGAAAATCTTTGCATTGTGTTGAAATAATTCCTTATTTTTAACATTGAAGAGTGTTAAATTTGCATCACACTTGCTTCTGCTTTTCAAACACACAATATGTTTTATAAAAGACTCTAATAGCTTTTTGAATTTGTAGAAAGATAAATCTATTAAAGGAATCAACATATAGGCATGTTTATCTAATACACAAATGCATGTAAAAATTCTGCATAAGTCCCACTTCAGATACCTACCTCTTTTATTGAATCCAGCTATGACTCCTTATGCCCTTATGAATTTAACACTCTGAAGTTCAGAGAATTCTCCATTTCTAATAACCAGGCAACAAAACAAGAACTTGCCACTCTGTGTGATAAACAGAAACAATAGAGGCAAAATAATGCTGCTTCTTGTGATGGTTCACAATCACAATGGTTCAAAATGGTTCAAAAAAAAAATCAAATGAGCTACCTTCTTCCTATTTTGAAGGATCATCTATATTCCATACACAGCAGTGGAAAACAACACAGATAAGCCCAGTTAGTTTTACCAAACACTTACTCAGTATCTTTCATCCAGAAGTAATATTTTCCTGCAGCTCTGTAACCAGAAGACTGTGGATTTAGAAGCACCTTTTAATGATAAAGATTTGCTTCCTGCTTTATTTTACCTTGCTGGAGTACGTAATCATGATGATCTTTTAAAAAATACATATGTTAGTTAAATATCAGTTCAGACACAGCACAACAATATTTTGATATTAGATCCAAGTTAAAAACCAGGGGCAAAAGGAGAAAAAAACAATATTCCCTCCCCCCCAAAAAAAGGTTATGTTTATTCATGGGAACAGCCAAATTTCCATAGTTTTGACAGATGTTTTTACAAAAATAGTGTATTGTATTTGTGCTTTTTAAGAACCAGTTTTCAGAATTGTCCATTAAGCTCCTGATTTCTTCTTCCTCATCAGGAAATCCAGAAACATCCTTAAAATGAAAGCAGAAATCTGACCCAAGAAACTTTGTGTGGCTTTACTGTATCAATGCTGCTTTATTTTATCAACTGTTTCAAAAGGTGAGAGAAGAGGCAGAGTCCCTGTTTCAGGTATTGTAAAAACTCCACTTCAAAGACTATTGCTCTGTGAGAGGACAACCACTAAAACTAGTAAGACTTCTGCTGGGAATCTCACCACCATGTTATCAGTCTCATCCCTCCCCAACTCCCCTTTAATATCTTATTCATGCTGTTGCTGTGAGCCATCAAGCTTATAGAACAAACCAGAAAACTAAAGCAAAATAATGGAAAGACCATTAGAGTGAACAAAATAAATTTTGGCTACTAATTTAAGGCAAACAAAGATGGAAATAAATAATAATATATGCATCCAATTTAAAAATTAATAAATCTAAGAAATTTTAAAATATCAAACCTATATCTGTACTTTATTAGGAAGTTAGTTAATTATTTTGCCTGTTGAACCAGTACATCAACATGATACACGACACAATTACATTTGAATAGGACACCTGTTCATTTTCAACCAGCCCAATGAATGGTATTTTTTTCTTGTCTCAGTGAAAAGGTTACTTAGAAAGTGTATTGTTGATACATTAAGAGCCTTGTGTAAGGGCCTGTTGAGTCCTGGGATTGCTGAACTTTGTATCACCAGGACTAAATACCTGCTTGCCCAAAATGAGGTGAGGAGCCTGGCTGAGACAGTGCTGGGCTGGCTCAAAGTTGAAGACTGTGTTCAGGAATAGACAATTTTGCCTTTATCTTAGTCTCTTACTCACTGTCTTTGCTTGTAATAAAATGCCTTTTTTTTTTTTTTTTTTTTTTTTTTTTTTAGGTGTGGTAAAAATGAGATTTAGCTATAGTTGCTGAAATGGCTCTGAGCATCAATATTATTATAATAGGATTTTTTTTTTTTTTGTACTCTGACACTTTGTATAAACAGAATGAGTCTGGGCAGTTGCAATTCCATGAAGTACAGTTAACTTATGTAATAGAAAAATATATGTGCCTATGTATTAAATTGTTTCTATCATAATACTTTGGATTAAAGAAAAATCTCCAGTGAGCAGGTAATTGCAGTACATGACTGAGTATCTTGCTTTTATACTTCATTGCTTTGTACTGTACTGCCAGAAAGCTATTTTTAGATCTGCTCTGCAGTTGCACAGTTGTAGCTTATATCTTGTCTAAAGGAAGCAAGGTTGCCCTACTGAGACTTTGCCCTTCTCTCAAGGGTAAACTAAAATCCATTAAACTTAAATATATTCTGTAAACCCTGCACATTAATGGCTGTGATGGAAATATTATGTAGTTATTTAGAACAAGATATCCATTTGGGAGAGTGAAATAGATGGGTGTATTTGAAGGCTATTGCCTCTCTATTCTCCTCCCAAAGTCTCTGTGCCTAAAGCTTAAAAGTTTGTTTTGCTGGCACCATGGCAAAGTAAGCAAATGTGTCTCCATAGAGCAGATCCCTGCTGCCTATAATCCCACAACAAATAGTTTGTGAAAATTAGCACAGGCATTCAACCAGAACCTATATTGCCCTAAAGAAATCCAGAAATATTTCTGATTACAGGGAATGTTTTTCAAGCACAAATGCTCCTATTAACAGGAGATAAATAAATAGTAGATTTGGAGAAAAATTGTAATTTAATATAACTAGATATAATCAGGTGGGAATAAACATATAATTTTAGAGATAAGCAAGAATCTACAAATGCCCATGTTCATGCACACATGCACACACACACACACACAGAAATTTTAAAATTGACTGTAGACAAAATGAAGATATTTTATCCTCACTTTGCTCTTACTAATTTTGAAGATTCAGAAAAATATTATTTAAACATCAACTTTTATATTGGTTTTAAAACAATGAGCTGAAGATGGAAAACTGGAAGGGAGTATGCAGAAAATCTGAATAAGAGATTCCTTTGAGACCTTATGTAACATATCGGCCATGCTGTAAGATACAAGAGTCTCTGAACTATATTATACAATACTAGTTCTTCTAGTATTAAGCAATAATTTTCTCTGGTCTTTCAAAAGTCTTTTTTTCTGAGTCTATGTTATGCATGCAAATGTTCATGAGTTAAAGCTCTAGTATTACATCCAAAAGCAAGACCCAGTGACTTACAAAGAAGTATCTAGCAGTGATATTCCCTACTAGTCTTGGTAGGGATCCTGTACAGTCCTCACTTTAAATCCACTTTGATGGAATTTATACAAACACTAGATGCAGGAAATGACCTTGCCAGTCTTTCAAATAAGCCCTTTTGCCTCCCAATGAACTTCATCAGCCTATGAATTTGTTCTTTACAGCTTATGAGGAAAAGCAGTGAGAGGTGCAGTAACAGACTGCTAGTTATCCTGCAAGATTTAATGAGGTCTGCAGCCAGCTGCCTTATAAAATGTAAAGAAAAAGAGCCATAGCAAAATTCTTAGCAGTAAGACTTGAAGTTATTGTGCTGAAATTGTAGCTGTAATTCTTCTGGCTCAACATTCTGAAAAATACTATGACTTCTCTGAAACAAAAGAAGATAGACAGCAGCCACATCTAGGTTTCTGGGTTAGGAAGCTGAATATCAGCCTTTTGCTTCATGACTTACTATAAAAGAAGGCAGACATCATGAGTGAAAAAGATAGTAGTAGCAAAAAAAGTACATAAATGTATGTGACAACATCTTGCCTTCCTTTTTATAATCACTTATTCCCTATCTCCAGTTTTCTTTAACAAAATCTGAGCACTATCTGCATTTTGTTTGCATATACTTGGGGAGAACAAAAAATAAAAGGGAATGTTACATAATGAGCACACAGGATGGTATTGCTCAGTGTGAAAAAGACAACAAAGCAAAGCAGGACATGGCACCTGATGGATTTCTTGGCAGCTAGGGCTTACCATGAATGTTGATTTTTTTGTGAGCTTCACACCACGAGTGACTCTATTGCCCTTTAGGCAGTAGGAAGAAAAACCTAGGAGGTAATTTCTATCCAGATAATTATAGGAAAAAAATAAAATGTACACATGAGAACATGCCTATCCAAAATTAATGACATTAAACACAGATAATCTTGAACTCGAATGGCATGTTTAGGATATAAAATGATTTTTCTGAGTTTACATGGAACTTCTAAATTCAGAGAAACCTGTGAGAAAATGAAAAAACATGCTTTAAAGAATTTGAAACAGTTGTGACTTTACTAACATATATCTGTTCTGGCAGATAGAAGCGTGTATTTTATATATAAATGCCCAGGATACATTTTACTTGAAGTTCAAAGCCCAAGCTGTCACATTTCTGTGACCATTTGCTGTGTCTGAAAAGCAAGGTTCATGTGCAAACAAACCTTGAGACAGGTACATTGAAACAAGACAGGTAAGCAGGGACTAAGAGGAGTTTCAGAGATGCAAAACTAAAATATGCCAAAAGATTTTAAAAGTTTATATCAGCTTCTGTCCTACTTTACAAAACTTACCAAATTCAAACAAGCTAGTGTGCATAAACCAAAGAAAAACTTTTCCCCCTCCAAAAAAGGGCTCACCCCAAAATAACACTTTTGCTCCTTTGGCTATTCCTTTCTATTTAAACATACACACAGGATTGTGATTACCATGATTAGAAACACCATCATCCCATCATCTTCTTCCCTAGTCTTTCTTCCCACACTAAATTTGTTTCAATGCTTCCTTTGATGCAAGAATGTATTTTTTTTTTTCAGTGAGAGTCCTCCTGTTCATATGCACATCATATGTCATTTCTTAACACATACCCTTGAGTGTTCCATAACTTCCCAAGTGCTGTCTACTGGCACCTTTTCTACTGTTTACATAACTGCACTCCTGGCATTGGGCACTGCCTGTATTTGGTATTTTTAACCATATAAAGGAGTGAAGTACAGTATCCTTAAATTGTCCATCTTAATTTAAGAGTTTTCCTTGTTACACAGCTATCTATTCCCTATAAACCTTGGAACTGTAAATGAAGAATTGTTCCAATTGGTCAGACAAAGAACTTCCATGGTGGGGCAAATTTTACCTGTCTGACCTATACTCTGGAGCACCTGAATCTCAACCCCATTTCCCCATACTTTTGTTTTAAGACAGTTTAAGAGGCAGATCCTCCAAAATTAGTTACTTCCTCTTTAGTTTTAACCAGTCCATTTCCACCAATAGGAGAGACAAATACAAGTAGATATAAGTGAAAAAATAACAGTTTACTAAAAATCAGAACAGCATCAGGCAAAAAAAAATAACAGTAAATAATCATTAATTACAAAATTTCTGAAATCTCAGGGACTGCCTGGAGCAAAGAGAAGCTCAAAATGGTGGAGGAAGGAGGAACCCCTCCCCCAGGATGGCAGCCTCTGCAGCCCACCGTGTATGGGGAGACACAGAGGAAAGAGGTCAGCAGCCCTCCCTCCAGTCCCTATGGCTCTGGCAGCACTAGCTCCATCAGCAAAGGCAGATGATGTGCTCTGGTGGCTGCATCCACTGCAGCCTCCAAGCCACTGGTGTCAGTGCTGCTGTCATGGGTCCTGCCCCAGTGGAGGGGAGGGAGAGAAATGGACTCTTGAGTGCTGACACGCCATGGTCTGACTGTAACCCTCTCTGGTTTCATACTGCCAACAGGTGTTGCAAAATTCACTCTGCAGCAGTTTCTGAGTGAGAAATGCATCTTCTTGGGTTGCTACTAGCCCTGCCTGGAAACCTGTCTGAAGCAGCCCCCTGAGATGGAAAAGTAGAGGGGAGCTGCTGCCAGCACTGCCTCTGCGCTCTCCCTGCAAGAACCAAAAGCAAAGAGCCAGAGCCAAGAGAGCTCTGCTGGGATGACCCGACTTTTTAAAAAGCCCAGGCACTCCCCCTCAGCCTCGAGGCTGGAGCTTAAAGAGGCAATAATTCTGAGCACAGATAGATGTGGGATGCAGTAACATTTGGGGCTGCCCAGGACACTCCATGACCTGCCTCAGTGACTGTGTCTGCACTCTGTGTAGCCTTACCCCTGCCATTTTGGTCCTTGTTACAGGCAGATTGTCTCTAGCTCTGGCTTTTGCTGTTCCTCATGGGGCTTCTTGGACTGACTGACCCTAGATGAGACTGTTGCTTCATCCTGGATGAATGGTCCCTGGGCTGCCAACAGACCCTGTAACCAGCTCCAGTGTGGCTCAGCTCAGAGCTGGCAGGAGCCCTCTCAGTGATCCCCCAGCTCACTGGGGTCACTCACTTGGCCCCCTCACTGACCAGCCCTATTTGTGCTGCTTTCCAATGGGATGGCTTCAGCTCTCCCCAGGCAACCATTCATTCCTGTGGCACCACTAGAGCTGTTGACATGGAGCAGACACAAAAGATCATAATCTCCTTTTCCACGTGACCTAACTGCATTTTACCCTTTTGGCTGTGCTCACAGAGATGACCATGTGCCATCACTGTATTGGAAAGTTAAAAAAAAAAAGCACGGAGAACTAAAATACCAGACTGCAACAAAGCAGGACACTGAAATGGCATGACCATCTAGTGAGACCAAAGTCTCATTATTTGCAGTTCAAATAAGCACTATGAAATTCTACTTTATCAGTTTTGATACTTGGTATCCAAAACTTTGTCTCTTCTACTAGGAAGACCTAGGAGAACTTTGGTTGACAGTGCTTCTTCTGTGATGATATTATATTTAGGAATAAAATAGTTCACGTAACCTGCAGAAAATCTAAACACTTTCAAAAAAATCATTTTTCACAAACTACGGAAAAAATAAAGTCAGAATGTACAAAATATTCATGGTGTAGAAATTATTTTTACATATCCAAAGCAAATTAATTTTTTTTATTCTCAGTAAATCATAATATTTTACTTTAATAAGAATTGTTTTCCATTTTAGCTACCTTAGGGATGAGACTTTAACAAAAAATAATCATTTTCTACTACAAAGCTGGGATTTTTAAGTTTAGAAATTGAGAACAGGAGTTTTAAAAAACCAGAATATTTTTTGTGCTATTATTACGCTTTCTGTGCTGCCAGTTGGTGAAGTCTATTCTTTAGCACCAGACTTCCTCAAGACCCTGCAAAAATACCTTAAGGCACTCACCTCAGCTGTGACAGTTCCAGAGTGAAACCGAGCATTCAAAAATTAGTTTGAATGGCAAATTTTAGAGATGTTGGAGATACAAGAGCTGTACTATAGTCCCCAAATAACCACAAGAAACTGTCACAGGCAAAGAGCAAAACAGTTGTCAAGTACCTGCACATGAAGCCTCAACTTTATAAATGCAAACTCAATGCCATGTTTTTTGTTTAAAGAAGAATCCCTTTGATATGGTGTTATTTGACATTTATATGGCAATATCTATTCAAATATTTCCTAAATGTGCCAATTCCCTTCCTGAGCAGAATATACACTAAAAATCCAGCAATGAACAAATCAGATCTGTGGGGAAAAAATGGCAAACAAATAAAAAAAAACCAAGATCTGAGCAGTCTTTTCAGTCAGAGGCTAGATATCCCTTTAAAAAGATATAGATAAATATAGATAAATACATAGATAAATATATTATAATTTTCTGGATTTTTTTTTTGGTTGGTTGGTTTTTGTTTGGTTAGGTTTTGTTCCTCCTCTTCAGCATTCCATGTGGCCAATCTCAGAACAAATTTCTTTTGCAACACTTCTAGTGAAGGTTTTTCAGGGTTTGGGATGACCCTGAAAACAGTTTCTTTGGGATTTTGTCTCAGTTGCCACAAAGGAAAAAAATCTTTTTCAGACCATATTTTTAATTACTAGCTTAGTTGTTTTTTTGGGTTTTTTTAATGTTATTTATTATTTAAAGTGCTTTTTTGGACTCTTGCTATATTAAAGTTGCATTCAAAGCCTGTCAGTTAGCAACAAAAACTGGCAGCTGAAAGATAGCCACTGTTAGCTTTCAGAGAGGTTACCCATCCTTTACCTCCTTCTGTGAGAAAATACAACACCCAGGAATTGGGAGGCTCAACCAACTGTGCTCTTTACTTATCATGACTGATACCATGGCAGCTCTCTCCCACATGAGACAGAGCTGCACCATTAGCATAGAAGTGTGCTGAGAAAAACCAAAATGCAACAACTGACGTCACAAGAATTCCAATGGGGTGAGCATTCTCAAATCTTAGTTTTGGGAACTAGATGCAAATATTATAATTTATGCATTCATTATTCAGAAAAACACATTAATGTAATTTAGGAAACACCAGTGTTTGCAGAAGAAGGAATAGGAATGGATTAATAGTCATCAGGAAGTGGTTTGGTGCAGTGATGTTGTTTTGGCAAAACATATCCTTTCAACTTTCTCTGGCATATGATGCCAATATATTTGATGCAAATTTTACAAAATGGATCCTTCAGTGTAGAGCACCCTTTTGCTTTTCAAAGTCTTAGTTATATAGTTGAAAGAAGGGCAAACATAACTTCTATAGTGAATAACAATAAAAATATTCCTTTTCTAGATCAAATAGAATTTTCTACAGAGATTGTTAAAAAACAACCAACATTTTATAGAAATATACACCAGCTGTCATGGGGAGGAAAATCCTTGTAGTACCTAAGGCTTGGAAAGTACTCTTTGTTGCTGCTACTTGAAATAGCAAATTGGGTTTCTTGACAGCAATTGCAACCAGTTGTTCTTTGTCTTGGGGGTTTTTTGTGGGGTTTTTGGTTTGGTTGGAGTTTTTTTTTTGGGGGGGGGGAGTTTGTTTTTTTCAAACAAAGCTTTATGCTAAAATGCTTCTTTTGTGTGTGGTTCTAAATAGAAAATAAGTAGGGAAATTATCTCCTCTTCATGTAATTTGAGGAGGATCATGCTGCTTTACTTTGTTGCTGGATGCTAGCTGGAGTGAGAGTAAAGAAGAATCCGTCACCTCCTTTTCTTTCTTTGCCACAAGCATTACCATAAAAAATAGATCACATGGGTTAGTTTGTTCTTGTCATAGATTTTACCATTAAAATATACTCTATAATAAGACACCGGGTTTTTTCAGAGAAATTTTCATTGTTTCCTTCAAACATCTCAGAATATATATGCTATATAGGCTGATTGTGAAACACATTGCAAAAAAATCCCATTTGTTTTTAAAACTGCATATTTATTTCATGTGCTGTTGAGAACTTTCATTATATAGTTTTCATACAAAAGTAGGGAAAGAAGACTAAATTTTTGTAAAGCTCTGCCTTGGAACTGTGGGATTGGGGAGTTCCTAGTCCTCCAGATGACAAGGTTGCTTCTTATGTGCAGGCTAGACTATCTATAAAGTCACAGATTTTTACAAAAATAAGTATTTTGAGCCTGGCACTAAAATCACTAGAAGTGGACAACTGAGAAAAGAATTAGTAACACCATAAACACTCAGAGAAATGTATATGTGTCATGCTCAAAACAGTAACTGCAGTTATTATGGTTTTGTCAGGATTTTTCTAAGGGCTAAAGCATGAGAAGGTATCTCCTTATATAAGGAACATCATGTCTTGTGTTAACTCAAAGAAATCAAAATTGCACATAACAGTAATTTTTCTCTTTTTTAGCTGACCATGGAAACACAAAGTGACTAGCAATCACAAAAACTGTACTGTGCACTTGACATCACCAGTCTGCTGGTAAACAAAGTTTTGCACATACTTCATCTTGATGATGGCTAAGAGTTTATGTAGGACAAAATTGCCAACAGCTCTTTCCTTTCCTTTTGAGTCCTGTTCAATGTCTGTAGCTTTCAATTTATTTCCTATTTCAGACTGTAGTGTGCAATTTTCTGTCTTTAAGGGAAAAAGCGTTTGATGGAACAGATGCACATAGTAGGAATATCTTGGGTCTACTTTTCACACCTAAATCTGTTACAAAACGATGAAGGGAATATCTGTGTTAAAGACTTTATAAATGGCACGTCAGAATGACAGTTTTTAGTTTTTTTTTCCTTCCTACCTGGTAAGGCACACTTGCTAAGATACACTGAACTTCATTTCAGATAGAAATGATTATTTTGTTTTGTTTTTTCCCTGTAAATGCTTTCAGAATTTATTCAAGGTAACATGCTTTGATCAGGATACATTTTCTCTGAATGCCTCTCTAATACACTTTCAATGACATAAATGTGTACAAAGTAAAACCATAAAAGATGTGTTATCTTGTCATTTTCCTTGAACAGTATTCTGCAGATTGCTCAGTTCCAAAGCTTTCATTTTTGCTGGAAAGACTGAACTGTGATTGTGAGTAAATATTGATTCTGAAGAGCAAAAATCTTCATTAAATCAAATGTCTTTAGCTATCCTGGACATAAGGAGGGAGAATCAATGACAATTGCTTGTGTTTACTTACCTCAGAGTTAAAATTCAAGTAAATATAAGGAAAAAGTCAGTCAAACTTGCCACAGAAACTTGCACTGGTAGTTTCCCAGCACTCCTTCCCAGTAGTCTTTATTCAGGTAGCTTCACCTGTGTCAACAGAAAAACCCAACAGTTTAAGCATTAGGGTCAACCCGTGTTTTTGGATTTTTCTCAATTATTGTCCTTGCCTATGGCAGGGGTGTTGGAACTAGATGATTTTTAAGATCCCTTGCAGCCCTTCTATGATTCTGTGATTCTTTATATGTGTGGTTTGTACTTTCATCCATGCTTTTATTTCAATTATTTTGTGTATTAAACTTGAAAATAAAAGCAGTAGTAGGCTGATAGCATGTAGTGACATTTACACTAGCTATGAAAGATGTTTTTTCTGCAGCATCTAAATCCCATGACTCATTGTTGTGATACTTAATTGCAATCAACATCCTGTTATATTAATTGTATGTATTATTTGAATAATGTTGTTATGTATTAAGATACTTTTTCTAATTTATTCCCTTGCCAGCCTGACTACTGTTGCAATTTTATTCTCATTACCACAGTATGATTTTTATGGCTCAGAATTACACAAAAAAACCCAAAAAAACAAAAAAACAAACAAAAAAACAAACTTATTTTTAAGAGAAAGCAATATCTCCTTTAAAGGTTGATTTATATTCTGGGATAATAAATCGAAGGGAAAAAAATTCAAGCACCTTTCAGGTTCTCAGATTCAGAAATTTTGTTGAACGTGCATCAGTATATATTGTGAGAAAAAATAAAAGAAGCATGAAGTTATTTGCACATAATACAGTATTTCTGTCTTCACCATTCCAAAAGGAGCAGATGATTCCTCACTGCCATCCTTAGGCATTTAAGTAAACATCTAAAACTAGAAATGTAGGATCACAGCATACTCAGAAGGGAAAGACAGACATCTACAGAGTTTGTTTGAGGGCACCACCTTTGCAAAACTAGCTGTTGACTCTTTCCAGCACTCTAAATAACTTCTTGGAGATAGAAAATTTCCTATGTGAAGTGCTGGAAGATATTTGGTCACTAAAGTAGGCACTTGTTTTAGGTGGTGTATGTGCACCTCTTTCCTCCACCTAGTGTTAAAGTACAGACTTCTGCACGCTAGACAAGATGTTGCACTTAAAAGTATTGGAGTGAGTAAAATGGGACTGTTGATTTTAGCTCAAGGGGTTACCATTTCTAGCATAAGTAGGGTCTCCTCCAGGCCTAAGTGATTCACTTATTCAGATAGTCATTAACAGACCTTCAGCCCAGGAGGAGTCCACGCTGGGTATGCTTGTCCTGATGGAGTGCAGTCCACCACAGTGGAGCGTGCAGGTGAAAAGTGTGAGTAGGCAGGAGTGGCAGAGAGCAACTGAGCTATGTGGTGAAGCTCATTTCATTTAGGGGATGGATTTTATGCAGTGGGACCTTGACAAGTTTAAGGAATGAGCCCATCTGAACACCATGAAATTTAACAAGTGCAATGCCCTGCATGTGGGTCAAGGAAAAACTCAGTATCAATACAGACTGGGGGATGAATGGATTAAGAGCAGCCCTACAGAAGGCAACTTGAAAATACTGGTGCATGTAAAACCTGACATGTGCTGGCAACCTGCACTTGCAACCCAGGAAGTCAATGATCACCTGGATTGCATAGAAAGAAGCCTGCCCAGTGGGTACAGGGAGGTGGTTCTCCTTTTCTCCCTCTCTATTCTGCTCTGATGAGATTCCCCTTGGAGTACTGCATCCAGCTCTGGAGTCCCCAGAATAGAAAAGACACGAACTTATTAGAAGCAGGTTTAGAGATGGGCCGTAAAAATAATTAGAGGGTTGGAACATCTCTTCTGTGAAGAAAATCTGAGAGAGTTGGAGTTGTTCAGCCTAGAAATGAGAGTTTTTGGGAGACTTTGTTGCAGCCTTTCTTATAAGGGGCCCTAAAGGGGTATTGCAAGAAAATCAGCAAGGGGCTCTTCAGCAGAGCCTATAGTGACAAGAAGAGGAAAAATTATTTCAAACTGCAAGAGGGTAAATTAAGATTGGATATATATATTTTTTATGATGATGGTGATGAGACACTGGCACAGGTTGCCCAGAGAACTTGTGGATCCCCCATACCTAGAAGTGTTCAAGGTCAGGTTGGATGGGACTTTGAGCAACCTGGACTAGTGAAGGATGCCCTATGGCAAGGAAATTGGACTCGATGGTTTTTGAAGATCCCTTCCAGCCCAAAAATTTCAATGATTCTATGAGTCTTTTAATTCAACTCTATTTTTATAGGCAATTAACTAATTTTCCCCAGGTTGAGTCTGGTTTGCTCATGATGGCATTTGATACTTGATTTCCTTGTCCTTATCTCAACCTGCAAACTTGTCTTATTTCTCCCCCAGTCCTCTTGTAGGGGGAGGGTGAGAGAGCAACTGTGTGGATATCTAGCAGCCAGCCAAGATCAACCCACTGCACCACATCTCTTGAAAACAGCCCAAATTAACCTTAACTGATTCATCTGGAATTATGAACATCAAGTAAAATTTTGTCTGCAAAATATTAATAAGAGTTTTGTTCTTTTATTAATAAACTTCTGTTGGCTGTCATGTCTCCATTTTAACTAACCAGTTGTGCCTTAGTGTTTTTGTTAGAACAGGTTGCACCTTTATTGCCTCTAGGGAGCTTTTCCACCTATACTGTAATTAACTAATATTGTTATTAGTTTTAAAAAGTGGCATAAAGAAAATCCTTAAGGAAATCCTAAAATGGCTAATGACAATCCCTCCATGATTGTTGTATGATGAAGCTGGGGAAAGCTATTTAATCACATTGCTGTATGTAATGTCACTGAATGAGCCTACACTAAGAAACTTAATTAAGATTGGCAAGCATTTTAATTTAAGAACATTCAAGCACTTCACTTTCTATCAGTAGTTTTTCTTAAAAGCAAAACAAAACAAAGCAACAATATCTATGCTTTTATAAGCATCCAGAAAAGAAGTAATGAAATTCTAAAGAAGTTTCAAAGTGAAGGAATAAAATTGTTTCATGAAATTATCTAGTGTCCACTAAAATGCACATGAATCTTCAGTTGTATGATTTATTTGTATACACTCAGGCTTTTTCTTTGGGCACTTTTATAATTCTACAGATATTTCAATCAGATATGTAATTTTATTCTTAAAATTTTATACAGATGAAAAGAAGTAAAAAGGCTTATATCAACTGCTCAAGTTAAAACTCAGCCTTCAGGGATGGCTTCAATGTGTATTAATCTACTCATGATTACTCCAGATTCCTGTAGCCAATGTTTACACTAGCTATACTTATTCTTGCACATTTTCTCTGTAAAAGAAGAACAAAACCAAAACATCTTAAAACCTACATACTGGAGAGATTCACCTAATTTGAGTCTACATGTACCTCCTGCCATTTATTTTAGGTTCTTTGTGAGCAGAAACAGAATGAGTGTAATTGAATGCATGAAGACAGAAAAATTTCACTGAGCTAAGCATATGATAGCAGGTGCCTGGAAAAATTGCTGTGACAGTGTGCCGAGGAGGACATGAAAACTGCATTCTCTCATGTAAATTAGGCAGAGAAAATTAATATTATTTCTCTTATTCAATCTTTTTTCCCATAGCTGATTTGCAGGGTATGTTTTCAGGGAATTGAGGCTCAGAAAAAAAACGTCAAGGAGTGGACCAAAATGGATGCTTTCTCAATAGTAGAACTGTCACATATATTGAATTCTAGGTTAGCAACAGGCATATATTAAAAGTCTTGGCTTAGATCTTCTCTTTTGCGTTTAAGAACTGATTAAAATCTGCCTAAGAAAAGAGAAAAAAAAAAAAGTGTTCTGTGGTTCAGTTCTTTAAAAAATCCTTTAATGTAAGAATCTCAAAATAGTTTACTCACAGTTTTTTTTACATACACTGGAGATAAGCACTGGGCCTTCAAAAATTAGGCTGATCACAATGCATATATGTAGGTTTGGATGCCCATATTTTCAACTGGTTCTTTCATCCAAAACACTGAAGTATGGTTTCCTGAAGCATAACTTTAGATCGTTTCATTTGAATAAATTTTTAGTTCTTCTGTTGAGTATCTTCACTTTGAAAGCCACTATTTCCCTGAATTCTAAGCATACAAATGAAGTATTGGCCTACAAAAACTGTTTTTAGACTTACATGACTAACTTACATGTTCAGTTGAGAGCACAAGTACAGGCAATATCTCTCAAACTAAGCTAGCAGTAGAATAGGTATACAAGAAGGTATGTGAGTAAGCTCAGCATACCTACTGTTTGCAGAAACATCAGTATAAACCCAATTAAAAGTGTAATTCATCACTTCAAGCACAGTTTTAAAGTTATTTCATGAATCATCATACCCAGTGTTATTTGAAAAGACAGACCCTCTCTTCAGTCACACAAAATAGTGAAAACTTTGTAGCTTGAGAGTGGAGGTGAAGCATTCCATCTCCTCTTAGAAGCCACAGCTCTGCCTCTTTCCTGCCCTGGACAAAGAAAGAAGCTGCCCAGCACAGTGCAACTTTATCAGGAAAGCTGTGCTCTGTGTAATAGGTCTAAGAAGATTTTGGTCACAGCCAATTCTGTAAGGAAAGAGCTGTTCCACAAGGGAGGGAGGGCAGGACTTCACAGGGACTGTGAGAAAGCATCCCCACATATCCTGCCTGGGATAGTACTACACTGATATTAAGTATTTGCTTTCAAAATATGTCTGTTGTTTAAAAATTTCTTTGACAGGCTATTTTTAACTTACAAGACATTACACTTCTCAGTTTAGTATGATATTCAGTAGTTGTTTAAAACACTGTGACTGGATATATTAAAATTTTAGTGAAATTGAATCTCTAAGGGAATCAGATGTTTCATCTGAGATATGGACAAGCCATAAAAAAAATCAAGGGAAGCTATTCCTTCTATTCCTGTGCCTGTATTTCCCATCACATTCACACACACACATCACTAACACAATTTTTATCCTACAGATTATTTGAAGATAATTTTAATTACATTAATGCAAGAAAAGTGAGTTTTAAAATACATAAAATAAACAAGTTAAGTTTCATTTGACATGCCAAAAGTTAAGGTTGCATTGCTAGCAAGTTTTCATCGTATCTGAATAAGCACATTTGGCTTGCAGCTCCTCAGAGAGATAATTCACTGAAGAAAAGTGAATTTCAATGGCCTCAGCAGATGTTTAAACTTCTGCATGTATGGGAACTGAATAAATATTTGCATGAATATGGAGTGTTATAACCAAGGAGTTCTCAGTCAAATGTTGGTCTCCTTACTAATATTGGTAAAGATAACTGAACTTTTAAACATTCAAAGGCAGAACAAAAGAACTTTAAGTAATCTAAGAGTTGCACATAATAAATATGAAATCTCTCAAATAAAGCAACTTTCAGAACTCCTAGGAAACACGTAGAGCAAGTCACTTGAAGCAACAGGGATGGCAATGCTTGTTATCAGGCAGATCATGATTAGTCTGATTGTGCATCATCCTATACTCAACCCCATAGTGTTGTTTTATGCTGTCTGTTATGAAAAGACAGAGTTGTTCAGAAACAAAGACAGGGCTGCTGCATTGTCTTTCATCAAATTCTCCTCTTCCTCTGTCAGATCTGATGCTGTGGTTTAACCCCAGCCAACAACTAAGTACCACACAAGCTGATCACACAATCCTCACCTCCCCACCATGGTAAAGGGGAGGAGAATAGAAAAGATGATTCTCCTGTGTTAAAATAAGAACTATTTAATAATTGAAACAAATAAAAACAACAACAACAAAACAAAAACAACTACAAAACCCCCAAAACCCAAAAACCAACCCAAATTTACACATTGACCATGACATTCTACAGTATGAAGTATCCCTTCGGTCAGCTCTGGCCAACTCTCCTGGCCATGCTCCTTGCATGTGCAGCTCCTCACTGCCAGAACACAGGAAACTGAAAAGTTCTTGGCTCAGGGTAAGCTCTACCAAGCAACAACTAAAATATCCATCCATTATCAACATTATTCAAATACTGAATCCAAAAAACAGCACTGTACCAGCTACTAAGAACAGAACTCTGTCCCAATTTAAAACAGACAACCCATAGATAGTAAGGCATCCAAATAAAGAGTATTTCATTATGTCCAGCTCTATTTCATTTGTTCTGCCACTGTCCACAATCTTGCAATTAGATTTTAGCACTTTGAAAAGGACAGTAGAACAAAACAGCATTTTAATCTAAGGACAATAGAACAGAGCAACATAGCCTTGGAGAAGTAGATAAAGAAGATAACATAAGCAAACAAAAGTTATGCAAGAGAAGTGGGATGCCAGCTCATCTCTGTAAGGCTGACCAAGTAGAAGTTATGCAAAACAATTATATTGTGCTTACTCAAAGGTAGAGGTTGATGAACAGCTACCTAAAAAGGACACTGGAGTTTGAAGACCAAAGAAGAGCCCCAAAAAAACATATTGAGACTTCTGGTAAGGGGTGAGACTATGTAAAATAAAGTAATACATATACATCAAGGACATGAGGAAAGCTCATGAATATGTAATTAATGTGTATGATGAAAGCCCTGTTCACCTGACACTTGGCACACTCAATTTGAGGAAGGATCTTCTGAATGACCAGGTCACTGCAATAAAGAATGCCTATTTTCTAATACTGAAAATAGTGTTAAAAAATGTCTATCTGGCCAATTTTAGTTTCAGCTTTGAATATGAAAGTTAAAATTCTGGATGCAGCTTGAATTCAAAACTCTTTAAATCTTTTCAAATTTCATTAATTCCATCATCAGTGATGTCTCGAGTAATTGACTATAGGACTTCACTGATAGATACTGCCCTAATCCTAATATTTAATGGCTCTTGATATTAAATGCTGTCCACGTGGTAGTGTAAACGTTGATTGTGTCCATAAGGAAGCATGAAGACAGAGCTATTTCTTTAAAGAAATTGGTCATTCAGAGTAAGTGGGGTTTTGCAAAGTGTCTCCTGGCATGCAGCAAACAAAATATTCCAGTTTTAAACAATTACTGTTTCCACCAGCTCTTATTTTCTATAATAAATTGTAGTGACCAAGGAGATTTTTCTATACAAATTACCAGAGTTGAGCAACAAAAATCTGTGACTGTTTTGAAAAACAGAGGTTTCTGAATTTACTTTGAGAACAGCACAGTTTTTAATTTGACTGGTTACTCATGCACTCATAGAAGATGAACTTAAAATCCTTCCCAGAGACGAGATCTTAAAATTCCAGGAGAAGCCCCAGGAGAAGTGGCAAAAGCAGTGCTATAACATGTGTCATCATTTTCTTAATGTAGCTGCTAAAGCCAGCATCCATAGGTCCTGATAAGGGATGTCTGATGTTTTCTCACTAGTAGTTTTCTTTTTCCATTTCCCTGGACATTTTTGACATTGAGAATTTTTAATCGCAGGTTGTCATTGTCTAGGAGATGGGGTATAAGCCTTTTCAACAGAAACTGTAGAAACTGTGAAAAAGAGAAAGAGAGAAAATGAGTAAGAAATTGAAATGACAGCTTTGGTGATGGCTTTTTGTTCATCTAGTCAACTGTACTATAGTGCTGCTGAATGAGCAGTTTCCACTGCACCTCAGAAAAAATATGAAAGAGTGCTGTGTATGTATTTCTTTCTTCCTTGTAGTGCTGCATACGATGTTTGCATATGATGTGGTGTTTCAACTTGCTGAAATTAAATTGTTATCAAATGTCCTTTATAGCAGAAATTGTCACTGTCTATGAAGTTCAAACAAACTGTCCTCCATGCAGGTATTATGAAACCATTCACATAGAAAATGGGATGGAACGTGGGTAAAAACACTGAGACCCCCATCCATAAACTCCTCTGAGATAAAAGAGCACATGCAAAGCTGCTGCCCATACTTTGATAGATGCAATTTATCTCAGTTTAAAATTTAGCTCTGTGGGGGTACAGAGGGGCCACTGCTTTTCTGCCCTTGTGCTTCTCGTGGTGCATGCTTTGCTTCAGAGGTTCTAAGGAAGAAATCTGTAGTCCTCATAAAAATACACGTATATTTTCATGTGTGTTTGGCCCAAGGTGCTGGATGTTGTTTTGACTTTCTCAAGGAAATTGTATTTTTGTAAATGATTTCATAAAAAAATTATCATCTCATGCAGAATGTAAGCTCTGATTTCTTCTGCCTTCAAGAAAGATATTAAAACACACAAGAATTTTGCATTCACTTAATAGTACAAAACAGCAGAGTTGGCACAAGCCAAAAAGAAGTCCAAAAGCCAAAAGCCCTAATCTATCTACAAAAAAAAGAGATACATTGACTGCTTTGAAATTCTACTAAAGTTAATTTTTCTTTTTTGTACTTCTTTTCTTTCTATCCTTTGAGAAGACCACTTGGGATTTAGTGGAAAAGTGAGTTTTGATATGTGACAAATCGCTATCTGCTAGAGATTTACAATGTTCTTGGAAAAATACAAATACAGTAGCCTTATTCAATGGACAGGGAAATGGAGGCCCAGCAAGCTGGTAGCACACCCAGCAGAGCAGTATCAGGAATAAAAGTGGGCACACTCAAACCACAGCTCCAAATCTTATCAGCTAGGACACTTTCTGTCATTTGTAGTGACACCCATTCATGCATCTCCCACTTCATTTTCCCTTTAGATAAATTCCTGTAGTGTTTCTACTGCTAGCCCTTGAAGTATTTTCACAGCATTGTGTTTTTTACCCTGGCCTTAATACACCAGTGTCATTCTCTGTTACACTGTTGAGCTGCATCCCAGCTAAACTTGTTATGGGATGTCTGATTATGAGCACTCTGGAACCTGTTCATTTAATTATAGCTTGAATGTTCTTTGAATGCAATCTTTTATAGTGAGTGAATATTGTAATTGATCCACTGTGAACAAAATGCTTGAATTAAGTTCATTCCTGCCACAGAGCCTTGCCTTGAGATTACAGGCCCTAGAATGAATAGATAAGTAAAAAAGGATTTAAGAACACGGCAATGAGCTGATCAATATTATGTGCATGCATAATGAGTACAAGGTAACAAATTCTATGGATGCTGTTTCAGCTGCAAGGTAACACAGAATCTTCTTGGATACTCTTTTATGTCTTCTCTACATGAAACAGAGACATGGGAGGGGCTGGTGGGTGCCAAGATTTAGTGACCTCTCATCTGCACACCACCAGACCCTCCAGAAAAATTAAGTAAGTTGTAACCAAAGTATCTAATCAAAATACAAATCAACTACTTACTTAAGTATTCTCACTGTATGAGACCTACAGAATTGTGAGGTTGCCTATCAGCCCATCAACTTTTACATTTTAGAGGAAATTGTCCTCAAAATGAAGGTCTGCTCGACCTGTAAATTCACAGGCATTCCCACACTGATAAAGGGACTTCCTGTTTTCCTGTCCCTAAGAACTCAGAAACATAGGATGAAATTAAATAGCTTTATCAGCTTGTGACCTTTGCAGCTCCTCCTATAAATTGCATCCATCTCTGCAGCAATATATGTGAAATGACATTCAGCATCTACTTTGGTCAGCTCCTATCTTCCCCTTTTAAAATTATTCTTTCAGTCCATCTTCACAGCCCATTAAAACTGAGCTTTGTGAACTAAGCCTTATTTTTTTCCAAAGCAATTGCAAAGTTTTTTTTTAAGGTATCATTGGAAGGAAAGAAGACAAACAGAAAATAACACAAGCAAAAAACTTCAAAACACCCCAGTCCTTAAAAAAAAAAAAAAAAAAATCATTAAAGAGTGCTTATGAGATATGACCTGAGTTTGAAATCAAAAGCTTTTAGGAGACTTCCCATTCTAGCTCTGTGAGACTTCCCATGGTGAAGCTTTAGATTAAAGCTTTTAATGAAGCTCAGCTGTAGAACACAAAAAATACAGGTCTATTATTGCTGTTTTGCTGAATTACCATTAATTTCCTCTGATAGAAAACCAGCAAAGAACACTGGATTAACAGTAGCTATAAGAGGCCGATGTAATTTAGGCACTAATTTGCACAGCATGGAAGTTCCACCCCCACCACATTTTCTGGTCCCAGCCCTCTAATAGGTGTGAACTCCTTGGCTTCCTTTTTCAGCAACCCCATCCATGCTGGGAAGTATCAAAGCCCTTTAAGTAGGTAATGGCTGCTACATGAACAATAATGATTTCTATTCCCATTATTACTTCTTTAAGATGGAAAAAAAAGTAAACAAAAGAGGTACTTTTTATTTTATTAAAGTACTTGTGCATTTCCAATACTGTGGTTACCTTATGTTCATCTAACCAAGCATAGGTTCTGGAGGCAACAGAGGCAAACTTTACTGGAAACAAAACCTAACATTAAATGTCTTTAGTCTTATCTTGAAAGATCACAAATAACTTTATAAACTGCAAATATATACTACTTCCTTACCTCTCAATTCTGGAACAAAACATTTAAAAACCTGAAGATTGTAACAAACAATTGGATTTGTTTCATTTGTTTGAAACTGAAGAGAGAGGCTCGGTAGGTAACGAGCAGTTACTCAGCAGCCTGGAAAATGGGCAAGCTCTTCTAAGACTGCACAAAATCTGGCTGGTATTGAGTTAACTGCCTTCAGAGCTGCTCCTGTGGTGCTGTGGGTGCTTAAATCCAGTATTTTGACTACAGTTAAACATCATTTGCACAGCATCAATGGTTTCTCCTTCCCCATTGTGCACTCCCATCCCTCCACAGAGAGTAAGCTGGGTGTCACAAAGAAGTTGCTGGTTGTCTGAGACAGCTGTCCCACTCTTTTCAAAGGGAAATTGCACAGCATATAACATCACAGTTAGCATCAAAACTGGGCTAGAGAAGGAAAGATGTGGAGCTCCTTGGTTTCCAAGGTGGCCATTACGTGGAGACTGTCTGGGCATTGGTATGCTCGTGGGAGATGGCAAACTCCAAATTAGATTGCATTGTGTAGATTTTTTTTTCTCTCCTTTACCTATTAAACTGTCTATCTAGATCAATGAGTTTATTAGTTTCAGTCTTTCTATTCTCTCCCCTGTCCTACTTGGTTGGGCTAGGGGAGGGAGCAATGAGCTTCTGTGTGTGCTTAGCTGGGGCCAACTCATCACAAAAAGAAAAGAGGCAGAAAAAAGGAAAAGAAAAATAATTTCTTTTGTAGAAAAGTCACTTTCAGCTAAAAGAGGACTAGTTCAGAGTGGCATAGATTAAATCCTGTATAGCAGAATAGACAAATAACATCAAATGAAAATCACCATGAAATGAAATTTGTTTGCCTGGAATTTAAGTTCAATGAGGAAAAATCCCCCAAAACCCAACCAAAACAAACCAAACTCCAAAACTGAAACATCAAAATGTCTGGCTACAATGTACTTTAGAGAAAATATCTCTCGTATTTTGTAATTCCTGTCTTTCAATGTGCAAAGATTTAAATTTAATCCAAGCAAAGGTTTTGATAGCTCTGTCTTTCTACTGCTATTTTTGATCTTCCAGATTTACTGTGCTATATTTCACTCAGTGTCTTCCTAACTGGCTTCCCTGTCACTTAAAAGTGAACTAAACCTCAAACAAGAGCCTTTTGTTCTAAACTAAGTGCCAATGTCAAGCAGTCATGTAACTTAGGAAGCAAGTTTAAACATCAGTGTGGCAAAATTACCAGTGATCATCACTCCAAACCACAAAAATTCCCAGTTCAAACTTATGCTAGTTCATCTTTAATATAAATGTATTAATCTCCAGGATGCTCAATGGGACCTCAGCTGATCCTGTGTCCTTTCCACCCAAGGCTTTTCAGAATTTGGCTAGTTTATTTTTGCCTGCTTCTTTCTCTCAATCTAAAATCCTAAATATCCAATAGAGGCAGTTTCATCTGCTGGTACCACAGTACTTCATTGGGAACTTCTCTGTGTTTTTACAAGGGATCTTAGAACTTCCATGGTATTTAACCCAGTCATCATATCTTCACTCATTCATGGTGCTTAACAGCATTTCTGTTCCCTTAAATTCTTCCAGTATGCAAGATGTAATTCTCCAAGAGTGTCTCAGAGGTCTATGTCTTATTGAAACCCTTCCATACAGGAAATATCAGAGTGAAAAATGTTGTCATAGTCCACTGCACAAAATTAAAAAGTAACTGAAGGATATACTGGGAAAGATTAATTTCTTGGTTGTGAATGGAAACATTATATACTGAGATACTACAATCACAGCCACATCTTCATATTAATCTTCCAAAGAGCATTCAAAATTAATTAGAAGTTCAAGCACCACCATTCCTTCTGGAACATAAATGTTTTATTTCAGCTGTAACCAGAAAGATAATAACCAGCACAAGCATTTGAAGGGAAATTATGTTTCAAGATGACAGTGCTCAGAAGCCCCAGTGCCTTTACACTGCTGAAGCAGAACAAAATTTTTCTTTCACATGGCAGCCTGGATTAAAGCCATTCCTGGAAAGAAGTGCATTCTGAACTAGTTCAGTGTGAATGACTGGCCTTAAACATGATTCATGTTTGTGTTAAAGTTCTGGCACATCAAAAGTTTTTGCTTCCAGCTTTTTGCCAAAAGGAGTGGTTAACACTCAGCTGCTTTATTTATTTTATTTCCCCAGTCATAGCCTGAAGTTCTAGGAAAGCTCTTCTGAAGCTGAAGCCTTCAGAGTCTAATTACAAGGAAAAAAGAACACTTTTCAAATACTAGCTCACAATTTTGACTTCAACTTCTTGCTTATACATGCATACAACAAATTAATCTGCTTAATTCATGTAGGTCAGATACTAACTTGGCAAGACATATAAGATAAACCCCTTTCATGAGTGTGTAACTAGTGCAGAATTGTCACTGTCAGTGAATGACTCCAGTGCTGCTGTAGTGGCTTGGAGCAGCTCAGGGTGCACCCTCAGTTAATCTGACCAGTAGAACACCCAATGTTATAATATTTTAGGCTTCAGTGAAGGAAATCCTGAAAAATTACTTATAATACACTTATCTTAGAATGACATTGACAAGATTACAGTTTTTAATACTTGTCAGATTTCCAGCTCTCTTGAGTACAAGGAAAATTAACATGATGGAAATTACATAGGGAAAGGTTTACTTGTGGAGTTGTGTGTATATCCTTATTTTCAAAGCTGAAGAAAAAGCCTGTAAATATAGTTTATCTAGTGAACCTTCAGCATTGCTGTCTTGGCCACAATTTCAAGTTACTAGTGGATGGGAGTAGGGAAATCACTGGAAAGAACAAATAAAAAGAGGGGAAGGGTGTGTTCCCACAAACATCTCAGAATGCTTGGGAGCCAGCATCTAATCTGTGTCTCCCATCTCTCTTCCTCTCATACTTCTATGTGTTAATTTCATTATGGATATGATTCTGAAGGCTCTAGCCATTTAAGAGGGAAGAAAAAGGAATGGCATATAGTTTCACATATCAAGTTAAGCATAATAATTAACAGTATTAATTTTTTGTTAATAGTACATAATATCATCAGTTTTAAAGCTAAGAATTTCACAAAATATACAATTCAATCTCTGTGAAACCTGTTTCAACAGGTTTCTGGGGTGATAAAAGATAGGACTTAGAATTAGATTCTACCTCCAGGTTTACCCTTTGAATGTCTGTGGTATAGACACAGTGGAGAACTATTTCCTAATTCATGAATAGAAGTAATGAAATTGGCTGTCAAAAATGACCATGGAAGAACTGAGTTGAATAACTTATTCCTATCATGAGGACAGCTCAAAGCAGGCAGCAAAATAGGCATTTTGTTGCTACTGTTATTGTCACCTCCAATGGCTGTTAACCCCAGTACTTCCAAGTATTCAGGTCTTCAAAACAACACGAGGCACACTGGTTTATGAGTATCAGCAGCAAGATCATCTCTCAGCCATATCTTGATCCTGTGATGAGTAAGAGTCTGGTTCAGCAAGCACAGTCCACAAAAACCTTCATAGTGAGGGATGAGGAGCTCACCTTGCCTCACCTGCAGCCCTAACTCATCTCAGAAGAGACTGGGGACCCTGAATATTGAATGTTTTTGCTCAGTGACAGAATCCTACTTGATCACTGAAGTCCTCTATTTCAAGATGGTTGCTAATGAGAAATGCAGATATTCCTCTTGAGTTTCATTGGTCTGAAGCAAATGTACATTTACTTGACTGCTAAAGAGCCTGACTCCAGTCATGAACTCCTGCCTTGTGTTTGCCCTCTGTGGTACTGGGAACTGCTAAGCTCCCAGTTCCTGTGCTGTAGCACAGCACTCTGTCTCCCTGTACCTCTCTCCCATTTCCAGAGTTGGAGGGAAGGTACAGAGCTCTGCAACTGAGTGCTGGGTCTGGCTGGGATTAAGTTAACTATAATCACATAATCCCATATGGTGCAGTGTTTTGGATTTGTGGCTAGAACAGTGATGGTAGCACACCTATCTTTCAGCTGTTGTTAAGCCACGTTTGCACAGTATTAAGGCCTTTTTTCCTCCCATTCTGTAGATGTGGGTTGAGGTTCCACAGGAATCTCAGAGGGGACACAGCCAGGACAGCTGACACAAACTGACCAAAGTGAAATTCCATACCTTACAGTGTCTGCTCAGCAATGAAAACTCAACGAAAGGAGGAGGAAGAGCTGATCCCCAGTGCTATGGTGTCAGTCTTCCCAAGCAGCCCCTATGTATGCTGAGGCCTGGCTTATCAGGAAGCAGCTGCACATCTATCTTTCAACTAATTTGCTTTCCTTGTGTGTGCAGATTTGTTTCACTTATTCAATTATTTATCTAACCCCTAACCTAAGTTTTTTCACTTTTGTGTTTTGGATCGTCTTTCCAATCAATCTCACTATCAGGTAATGAGCTACTGTTTGGGGAGGTAGCAGCTGGATGGAGTCATCCCAACACAACCTGAAACAATACATTATGAATATATACTTCCATGAATATGCACACACATCCTGCCTCTTCTGCCTGCCTCATTTCTTAAGGTTCAGGTCTCCAAATAGCCCTATTTGTGAGACACATAGATACTGTGCAACAGGAGAAATCAGCCGATGCAATTCAGATCAGGGAAGTTTTCCATCCCATACCAATGTAAGATATATACAACCAACTTCTCTTTACTTGAAGAATCAACTCAAACAGCAGCTTAGCTCTAATAACAGTAAATGAATGTGTACTTCTGGTAGACGAGTGCTTACTGAGTGGCAAACATTAAACCTCTGGTTAGTGGCTTATTTCTCACACAAGCAAAACAAAAGTCATAAAAGAACTTTCAGTTCTGTCTGTCTAAACCTGATTCTGTAGGTCTAAACCCTAATATCACCATCCATCACTTGTCATGTACTTGAATAGCTCTGTATTCTTGTTGCTTAGTATAGCTTTAAGCACATGATTTCTACAAACTCATTTCAGTCAGTCATTATTATTATCTTCTTAAAATGGAAGAATAGTTCTTAAACAGGAAGGCACCTGGAACAGGATTTCACTTCACACTAACTGCTGTATGGGCCCTGATACAAGACTGAAATTTATTGAGAAGGCACTTACTAGAAGCAACAGTACAAATACTGGCAGAAGAAAATGTGATACCAAATTTCTTCAAAGTTTTTATTAGGACAGGGAGTCTTTGTGAAAAGCTGTTAGAAATTTGCCCATTTGCTAAAATAGTGGTGACCCAGATTTTCTATTTTTAAAAACAGTGTACTGATTTTGACTGGGATAGAGTTAACTTTCTTCATGGTTATTTGCATGGTGCTATATTTGGTATATGTAATCAAAACTGTGTTGATAACACACTATTGAGCACGGCTTACATAGCATCAAGACCTTTTCTGTTTCTCATGTTACCCCTCCAGGGTCTAGGCTGCCGTGGACAAGGAGTTGGTAGGGGACACAGCCAGGAGAGCTTGTCCAAATTAATGAAAGAGGTATTTCTTTTAATAAGACGTTGTACTGAGTGGTAAAAAAATGCAGGGGTGGGGGAAGGGGGAAAAAGGAGTGACATTCAGAAAGATGGTATTTTTATTTCCAAGTAACCATTATTCTTGGTGAAGCCCTGCTTCACTGTGCAGGCTTTGCTTGCATGCTCAGATTTTTCTTTACCCATTACTTTTCTCGCTTTTACACTTCCAGTTCTCTCTGCCCTCCTGCTGCATGGGAGTGACCAAGCTGAATTGCCTACTAGGGTTAAACAAATAATACAGATTGTTTGACAACAAATAATAATTGTTTTACATGTATGAGACATATATCATCCTGAAAACCTGAAGAATTTATTAAAAAATTTCTCTTTTTCCTACCCTCTACTGACTTGCATGTGGCCACATGACTTCAGAATTTAACTACAGGCTAAAAAATTTAGAAATCTGGTCTCAGCTTTAGGAATTTTATTTCTATATATGGAGATATGTCCAGCAAAAGAAAGAAAACTTAACCTCCTTTAATCTGGTCAGTCTCCTAATACACCAAAGTATCATATCAAAATTTTTGCCACATCAGTTAACAGAAGTTGATAATCTCTATGCCCTTTACAAAGAATATTCCAGGATAATATGTCCCAGGCTTCATGTATGCATATATTGCTTTGCATATGACTACATCACATTTGAGCATAGACTTTACTACCTTTGAATACAAATATTCTATAAGGAGCATTGTATTTTTTTTTCTCTAATCATAAAGCAATAAAACAAAAAACCTTCAAAAAGTCAACCTGGTTAACAGTCCTAAACAAACCTCACAAATTTCAAAGTAAAAATGAAGAATTTCGAACACTATTTTTTTATAAAGCATGTTTGACTACTGTCAGTTATATTCCTTTTTTCTTTTACATGAATAATATATCAGCTAGTCTCTTATTTTACTTGTCTAACAGCCCTGTAGATAATCAGATCATTTTATAGAATCTAAGAAAAAATGTTTATATATTTCTTGGGCACAAAGGGAGGAGGAAGGTTTCTAAATCCAGTAACAGCTTCTGCTCATGTATAGACATGACTGAAACACAATGAGAGATGGATAAGAAGGTCAAACAGCTTTTCATTTCTTGGATGGAGCTGTTACAGGTTTGTGTAGGAAAAACTAATATCAGAGTGTAGAAATATAACAATAAAATTTAAGAAATACTTACCTGAACTTTATCATGGAATAAATCAACATCTACTCCCCCTAACAGCAAACCTGCCTCTAACTTACGCTGGCAATAAATCTGATGGTTAATGCAATCATTTTGTTCAATGACAAATATGGCTCAAAGTACACCTGTTTTTCAAGGATGTTTTCAGTTAAGCTGATACAAACATACAGAATCCTGGATCAGTTCCTTGATCTGTTTGACCATGCAGTTCTACAAAAATTAAACCAGCACAACTGAGAGATTGTAAAGAAACATGCAAACAGTGAAAACACAGAACAGTTAAAAGTGGGAATGACTCCAAGGAAAGAGTTCTGTGTAATGATATTCAATGAGACCAATGGGATTTGATGAGTTTTTCCCCTCTAATTGAATACAGAGCTGGTTTCAATTAGAATTCATAGCCCATGGCATTAGTGTTATCATCACTGCAAAATCACATTACAAAGGGCATAAGTTATTCAAACTAAGATTCAAAGTTTGCCATAGTTTCAAGAAGGCGACTGTAATTAGAGTGTATTACTTGGAATTAGATTAAATTACACATTCACATTCCTTTTAAAGTTGGTGGATCTTCTAGACTGAAAGAAGATGTTAGATTCAATGGTAATGAAGCAATATTAACTAGGTAATAGGTAAGAAGAGGGAACAAAATGATTATTATGTTATACATTCATTTATTGGTGACAATCAAGACTCAATCAAAATTTAGAAGAATTTATCTGTGGAAGAGCTTCCTTTTAGATCAAATTTATATTGCCTTTAAAATATTAATTCCTGAAAAACACAATATGATCCTCCTTAGAAAAGTATTTTTTGAAAATTTTCTGGCTAAGTAAAGACATTGGCATCACAGGTTATTTTCCTAAGTTTATTATCTTCAGGCTATAAAAAGTGGAATTTGCTAGTCATTTATTCAGTACCACACATCAAAAAAGCCCAATTCAGAATTTTTTGGGGGAAAGAATTAAGGGTGAGGGAAAAAAAAACCAAAACAATAATTTTCAGAAGGAGAACAACAATATTCTCCTCAGTTTAAAATATTAAGAATATAAAGAATATGTAAAAAGGTCCATACCCTGCTCTCAATTCTATTTGCATGTAGAATCACTGAAGACAATCTGGATGTCATGTTTTTTAGTTTGGAGGCTGTTGTGGGTTTGTTTGTTTTGTTTTGCTTTGCTTTGTATTTTACTTTGAAGGTTTTAGCAATATTCAATTGTTTGTTTGCGCTTCACAAATACACAAATGGAATCACAAATATAGGGTTTTTTATTTCAACATATCCTTCATTGCCAAGTGCCAAAATTATAAATTGAACTTTTTGTAGTCTTAGGGGTACTAAGTATAAAACAAAATGCTAACTGGAAATACACTTGCAATCTTACACTGTCTGTTCCATCTTACGGAGATATTCCCTAATGATGAGTAAGAATTTACTGAAAATACGGTTATGTTGTGCTATGTATTACTTGGAAGTTTAATTTCAATCAAACAATGTCATGGTCAACTCTGTGTCTCAACAAGAATGCAGAGTAGGGTTATTAACTGGCATTTTTCTGAAAAAAAATTTAAACAGAGGAAAAATTAATCTCAGAAGTGCTCACAGAAAGTGAAACAATCAAATGACAGTAAGTAAAGAACTACTGTGGGAAGTACTCAAATTAAAATGATGGACAAATGTATTATTTATTATATATTGTTTTTAAAATACCCTTTCCCTGATAGACAGATTAATTCCACTCCCAAAATTTAGCATTAGCAATTCTCTGTTTATTGAACAGAGACTATCACTCATGCTGGCAGTTAGTATGGTACTATTTTGGCTGCAGTTCTCAGTGGAACCATTTTCAGAAGCACTTACTGCATGACACTGAGGAAAACACTAACTGAGTACCTCAACACTGCATACCAAAGCAAAAAGACTTTTTTATTAGGGTAGTCAAGAGAGACCCAGGGCAATTTGGGAAATGTTGCTGGAAGAGCAGCAAGAACTATGCATTTCTTTGTATGCAAAAGTGAAAAAAAAAAATTACTTGTTTGAGCTCAACAATGTTTAGAAACAAGTTCTAGATGCATGCAGTACTGTTCATCACATTAAGTGTCCACAGAGAGAAAAAAGTGCTTTGTATTCAGAAACTGGAAAGGAGCTTACTGCTCCTTTTTCCCGAATCTACTACAGGCTACCTATTTTGTTTTACAGCTACTTTTCTAAATCTCAGGGTATGTTTGCTTTTAGAAATAGACACAAGAGAAAGGGAAAATAGCATTCCTTAGATTTGGAAAACCCATGTGTGTCCTTACATCACTGGGGACCAGTGGCATACTAATGACTGCAGTAGCCATTCTTGGTGTTTAGTGGCATCTGGGGATCCATCCTGGGTCTAGTCCTGCCTGATATCTTAATGACTGGACTGAATGATGGGACAGCATACACACTCAGCCAGTCTGCAGAGGCAGCGTGAGACTGGGGGAAGCAGCAATACCTCAGAGAGCTGTGCTGCCATGCAGAGGGGCTGGCAGGCTGCAGGGATGGGATGACAGGAGATCCATGAGCCTCAGCAGAGAGAAGTGCCAAGTCCTGCTCCTGGGCAGGAACAGCCCCACACACCAGTGTGTGCTGACAGCCCCCTGGAAAACAACTGGGCAGAAAATGTCCTGGGGTTCCTGCTGAACACGACTCAGTGATGTGCCCTTGCAGCAAATGTCACTGGTATCCTGGGCTGCATTACACAACATATAGGCAGCAGGTAACAGAGGCGATCCAGACTCCCTGCTTAGCACTGCTGAGACCACACCAGAGTTCTGTTTCCAGTTCTGAGCTTTGCAGTGCAAGGGAGACATGAGCATGTTAGATCAATTCCAGAAAAGAGAAACAAAGATGTCCAGGAGACTGAAGCATCTCACCAGTGAGGAAAAGCTGAAACATCTGGGACTCTTCAGCCTGGTGAAAACAAAGCTCAGCAGTAAGGTTAATAATTTTGCTGAAGAGAGGGTGAAAAGAAGAAAGAAACAGATTATTTTCAGTTGTAACAAGACCAGAGACAATGAGCATAACTGGAAACACAGGAAGTTCACTAGGAAAATCAGAAAATACTTGTCTGTGAGTGTGACTGAGTATTGCCACAGGTAGCCCAGGGAGACTGTGCAATGTCCCTCTTTGGAGAACTTCAAAAGCTCTCTGGGACACTGACTCCCTGTGGCCCTGCTTGACTGGGGATATTTGACAAGATGTCATGCAGAGATCCCTTCTAACTTCAACCATTCCGTGATTCTGCAATTCTGTGATTCTGTGATTCTCTGGCTCTAGGATATATAAATTCTATTACTCTGAAATAATTTAATGTGATTAACATAGTGGTGATTTAAATATTGGATGTTAATTCCTCTGCAAGATGTTCCTGAAAATAAGATCTATTAGAAGCTGAAGACAGAGATATAGTAATTAAGTTAATTGTGTCTGAAGCTTTTAAAAATGACACAATCCATTTCTCTTCATTTAAACAACTGATACCAGAAGGCACTAAAATATCTGCTATTTCACTTCTTTCTAGCAGATTCATTAATATCCTGAACTACACAGGAAATTTCAAATAGCATCTTCTCCCAATATGGTTTTGCATTTTTTTACCACCTTATCAAAAAGTTTAGTGAAAGGAAAGCTTGAGTTACAAGGAGAGACTAAACTACCAGAGTTTTCAGCCAGAAAGGAAACTACCAACAAGAAAAAATTATAGCAGCTTTCATGAACCTAAATTATTAGTGAAGTTCCATCAACCTGCCTTTGCAGAGTAAGTCAAACTGTGGTTGTGGAAAAAGGATAATTGTAGAGTTTTATTTAGTAGAAGTTTACTGGGAAGTATTGGACTAGTTTGCAGAGTAAGTCTGTGGAATTTCATCACAAGGGGCTTTTGACTTTTATTCCTCTCTCCAAGACCAGGTAAATAACTGCTGGGAAAAAGGAAGCATTATTCTTTTAAGACAGGGATGTTGTGCAGGCGACCTTTGGAAATCCCTTTTTTTTTTTTCCCTTGTGAATCTATGCTTCTACTTCATTATTCTATGCAATATGAGAAATTCTGACAGAGCTTTTAAAAAGTTAGAAAAGAAACTTACAGCTCAGAAATATCACTTTTCCTAATTTTGACCCAAACTGGAACCTCTGTGGCAAAATCCCCATTACAAACTTGTTGAATATCAGCTTAAAATGCATTCCTGCTCCCTGGAAGCTAGAACCTTGTACCTTCCAAATTTGTAAAAGTTAGTAATTCTTGCTGCCAGGAGTCTGCTTGATTGTCTCTAAGTGAATTCAATTCTAAGTCACTAGCTTCTTTGGTCTTGCAATGAGAAACATAGAAATAATAGCCCTATACAATTCATAGTACACAAAATCAAGCAGGTTTTGTTTCATTTAGTTTTATACTCTTTAATAACTTCAAAACAAAACCACATTTTAATGAACCATTAATTACCATGTGAGACATTGATTTATTTTATGCAGTACTGCAATTCTTGTGTCCCCTCTGACTGTGGCAGGTGGAGTGGGAACTGCAGACAAAATTTATTAGAGCAGTCCTCCCCCTGAGTGTCAAGGTGCAGAAAGGACCCCGTTTGTTTTCTAAACTCCTTCTTAGAGGAACCTGGGTGCAGCTGGATCCAATCTTAGCCCCAGACTTTGTCAATGGTTTAAGCCTAAGGAGTTATAGAGGCATGAGGAATATTTGTACAACTTTGTCCTTCAGGATTAAGGATCGCAAGCCAGATATATTTCTACAAAAAATGAATGATGTAGTGTGGTAAATTATTTGGCAAAAGGATCTTAATCAGAATTATTTACTGCAGAGTATATAATCTAAAACTACTAGTATAGTATAGTGTAGTGTAGTGTAGTATAGTAGTAAAGTGTATTATGTAAAAGCAGTCATATTAAAGAAATAATATTAAAGCTAGCAAAACCGCCCCAAACTCCCAAACTTTAAGTAGAGATTTATGCCCATACCAATGTCTGTGGGCAAATCTCTTTCTCTCAGCCTCAAGGAGAAACCTTGATGGATTTCCTCATCCAAAGAGGAATTTCCATACACACTTCAAGAAGGGATATGTTACAAGAATCTGCCATTTAAAGTGGAACTTCACTTTTGGAGTGTAAAGTGGTTGACTGACAGTCATATGCTTCCACATCAGCTGTGCCAGATTAGCTTTTTTAGATAAGGATGCTTTACAATATCTGCCCCACTTTCACCTCACTATCAAGATGTTTAACTTTGGGATTGATGAGTCATACTGGTTTTAGCATGACTCAGCACCAAAAGCGGCATGCCACCCCTCTCAGTTGACCAATGGCAGCTTTGCAAAATAGGACATTTTTTGAGTTGTTTTACTCTGTTTGTAGCAGAGCATCGTGCTACACTGACAATGTCACAATGGGGCACTCTGTACTAGGTTTAAGGTTCAAGATGAAGGTTTAAGGTTCAGTCTCAAAACTGGCCATGCTTTTATCCACTATCATGTGGTTTTCTCCACATTGACTGTGAAACCCTTGTACAGCATGTTACGGTTGTGACACTGCCATGGTGACCAGTGATCATCTTGCTCCACATGCCCTCTATGCTGGTGGATTTTTTTAGAAGCTGAGAGCAGATGTTCAGCAGTAATAGTTCTTCTCTGAAATTTTATTGATCGTGGCAGAACTTTTGAAAAGGTGCTTTTCTCTGTGAAGTATAAAAGGCACATCCAGCACAGACTATCATCTATTAGCTTGTCTGACATACTTTTTTTTTCCAACCTTGCTGTACAGAAATGCTGAAACATGCTTAGAAGCAGAACATAGCAGGAGAGACCAGTCAGGGAAGACTAGCAAGATGCTAACTCATACTTAATGAAGTTTTAGGGACCTGGGCATAAACATTTTACATGCAGTTATAAACAAATATATAAATAACCATCTTCCTTATTTCAGGGAAAGTCATAGAAACAATCTTTCTCAGGGACATGGAGCTACACCAGCATTTTAACATGGCAAGACTGAACACTGGGCTCCAATGTGAGATGCTGTCAAGGCCAGTAATGTTATATGTGCAGAAACTTTCCCAAAGACCTATATTTGGCTGCATCTTTTGCTACAACCTTAGTGGTTGTAGCACTAGACAGCATTAAGCTACACAAAGCTACTCATCCTACTACCTGACAATCTGCACATGTACATCATTAACTACAGCACTATGTAACACAAGCTTCAGCAGGGGTCTGCTTGTGCACTGCTTGAAGATGCCATTCCACGCCATGACTTTGGCTTTTGTTCCATCTAGGCTGTTCTAAACCCGGCTGATCCTACAGAGTCACTTTTTAGGACAGATTTTTTAGTAAAATTTTTATTGATGCTAATTGGTGCCATTCAAAAATAAAAAAGTAATAATGCCTTTTCATAAAATTAAAAGATTCAAGGGAGAATGTTCCGAGTTTCTCCTTCTCACATTGTAGATGGAGAGAGCAAACCTTGAAATGGAGGAAAAAAATTGTCCTTTTAGTAGCTGAATTCATTATCCTTGTTTCCAGCTATTTTTGTCTTTTTTTCCTTCTGAGCAGTGAATATTTGAAAAAGTTACTCTGTTTCATCTTCCACTACACACAGTTTTCAGATAGTTTCACCACTCTATTAAAAGCTGTGGTGCTATGCTATGAGATTTAAAAAATATAATCCAGCCATCACTGAGAGCATTGTTCCCATATTCTATTACTGGTTGGCAGGTGGGCAAAACACCTGGAACGAAACTAATATAAATTGGAAAGAATACTTAAAAGGCACTAGAAGTGTCAGTAAAGCTTTAAATATTTTACAAAAGCTGTGATCCGTAGGCTTTGCCTTCAGCCAAAATCCGCTCAAAGTAAAATAGGCCTAAAAAAACCCCTCTGCAATAAATAGATATCTCCTGGAGGTATTCTAGCCAGCAAATCTCCACCTTTGTGTTTTGAACAAAAGCTTCAGAAAAACTTTGAAAAATCCTCCATGAAAGATAGAAGAAAATGGGAGAAGACTTTTTTTTCTACCTCTGTAAGTTTTTCTAGTTTGCCTCACTAAAGATCTATTTTAATAGCAATGTCAGCCCAATTTGGTGTCAGCATCAAGTTCCAAAATACATGTTCTAAATTGTTGCTTCTCAATCCACTTCTGACACCTACCTAGAGCAGAGGCTAGATGGTGTTAAAGGAATAAACTAGGCATTTATTAAAAGGCCTTCAAAGGATACCCCTTAGGCAGTCCAAGAACCTGGCCGTGGCTCCACCCAAGATGTATGGCAGGTCCTGAGTTTTCACACTTTTATAACTTTTGGTCCATTTACATATTGGGGTTAATTGTCCAATTACAGCTTCAGGTTACGAAATCCCATCCTCGCAGATTGCTCTCCTCAACTCACTGTTGTTTAAACTTTTTAGGTCTGAAACTGCAATGGTGTCCTTGGTTCTCAGGCTGGAAAAGGATTATTTTGTCTAACTAAACTCTGGAGAGCTTACTGACACTTTCTATGAAGTTCAGAGTTATATCCTAATGCAGTGCAGAATCTGGAAAATATGAACCCTAAAATTTAAGGCATCACTTCATGCTATTCTCATAAGAAATAAGTTTTCAAAAAACATAAATGCTCTTCTTGATCTCAGCACAATGATAATGAGCTTTTGGGAAAAGACAGTATGCAGAGAAAATAAACTCATATATATTTTATTATATTTATATTAGCTACACATACAAATTATAATAATTACAACAGAGATATTGGTAAACCTAGATGCATTTATGTTTTAGGGGTCTCTGTTTTCTGTTGTACAGGATGGAAAATTCCTAGCATTTTAAATTTGATGCTTAATAGCAGTATTTTAGAGTTCATTCAAGTTAGATGAGGTACTATATGACTGGAATAATAAATGGTAAGAAGTGATCTTCTCAGCTAAAAATCTTGGTTTTTGCTGTGAAGAAAAGGTAAAACTTCAGCAAATTGGGAGCTGAATGACAGATGACATAATAAAAGATGACTCTACTGGAGAAAGGTAATTCTGACATGATGTACTTACTTTCTTCAACATGTCATTTATGTCCATACAGGAAACTAGAAAAAATAATCTCCCTGAACATCTCCAAATGTCTCCTATCATGCCAAGCTGGAAAATAATGGTGGGGTCTGGGAAGTATGTGTGTCAGATATATGAATTAAATGAGTAATTGGCTGAAGGAGGAGCCCAAAATGAGTTATACTGGAAAAGGAGTTTTGAGATTGTAAGGCACATGCCCAATGAATTTCTCTAGAATACAATTTGGGATCAGTTTCATTTACACTTTCATTTAATGATATTGACAAAGTAGTCAGTATACACTCATGGAATTTGCCGTCACTGTGCACTTGGTGACCTGTCAATACAAAGGAGTCTTGGAGAAAGAATAGCTGATCTTGAGGACTGGAGCCATATAAATGGATGGACCTCCTTGCTATGAAACAGAGGTTCAAAACCGTGGGAAGAAATAATGAGCTGAGAGCTGACTGACTGGCAGCAGAAATTAAAAGGTATACAGAAGTCTTAATCACAAACGTGAATTGATGAAAATAAGCTTGGCCATGGCTATTAAAAAATCAAATACAATCAATACCTAGAAGCAATGCCTAGAAGGCACAGGTAACTAAGAGGATAAGTGTAAGAGCGATAAGTGACAAAAAAATAAAAAAGAAAAAGGAGAAATCTCTTTGAACCTTGTCTTAAAATAAGAAATTTAAATGATCATCAAATGAAATTATCAATAAAAAGCTCAATAAGGATATACATTTTCACAATATGCATAATTAATATTGTGGATTTTATCACATGAATTAATTCTTTGTGATGTTTTAGATGTCAGAAATATGAATGGAGTATAAGGTAGTCAAACTGGATGCAGGATCCCAAGGAAAATTCCTTTACCTATGCTCCTACAGTCATATATTTTTCTTATCTTTCCCAGTGTTTATGTTCATAGCCCATTCCCATTCTATATTTTAAAATAAAAGTATTAGCATGTTAATTTCAATTTCAGTTGTGATATAGTCATAGTTGTATACACATATATGTATAAGTGTGTATATAATAGATATTAATGTAAATCACCTGCACACTATTTCAAGAAGAAATTGAATCATAGACATTGAAATCTAAAAATCTTATGCATCATATTATGGGGAAACTAGTCTACAAGTGCAGATTATATATCATCATTTAAAAGGAAATATTAGTCATTCTGCTAAGCCACATTAAAATGAAACTTACCTCACCTTGTACCCTAACAAACAAATCAAACTGCAGTAACCAATAGAAGGGAGACAAATGCACAAAATAAAATATCAGAAGACTAAACTGAGTACCAGATTATTAAACAGAGTACTAGTACCTTAAGGCATATAATTTGCTGTATACAATATATGTCCTCCTTCACCACAGAGGGTATTTCAACAAATATGCTAAATAGTATTTTGGGTTATTTTTCCTTTTCGTGTATTCATCTAAGACTGCCCCACTTCCCTTTACACCACCACTCTGTTATATATACAAGGTTTTGTGTTATACCCAGTTACATGTTTCCAAATTAGCCCTCAAAATAATTTTCTACTACACTTACAGTACCTAGTTTAACCCAGCAACATACCCTCTAAGAGTGTCTCTGCCCCTGCTGTAGGCTTTGGTTTTTGCTTTGAATAAGTATGTCTATGATAATGCTTTCTTGCTTGCTTGCATTTTGTTAGATGAGGTTGCAAATTTCCTTCCAAATTGCAGTGCTTGCAAGTACACCCACATACTCAAGCTGATAAATGAAATGCTTACTGCACATGATCATTATGCACAATTTTAATGAGACAAAATTCAAGGGAAAACCAAGGAGTTCTGCAAAAGTTTAATATACGTAACACTGCTGCCTTCAAAGAAAGCTATGAATTTGTTGTATGGAGGGAATCAAGGTCACAACAAACATAGTGAGACATCTGGATGGGGAATTCCCTTGCCCCTCCTGTTCCAATAGAGTTATAATGAAAAGTAAAGAAATGTCAGACTTAACACCAGGAAGTATAACTCATATTCAGTAAGAAACACAGATCTGCTAACATAAAATCCACACACCTCCCCAAAGCAAGAAGTGCGTGATACTTTACATACTTTTTAAACCCTACCCAGTTCCATCCCAAATCAATCTTTTTTATTTAGACTTAACAGTCTCAGCTAATATTTAGATGGGATTTATATACTTTAGTATCAAATTCTTTTGTAATCATCATTCAGAGTCAAATTCTGCCTTTCAAATTCTGCACCTGGTCCTAGTGCAGACTGAGGAGAGTGAGGGGTTAAATTCCTCATTTTTGCTGCAGTCTTCTGGCTGCTTGTGTATGTTAAGTAAGTGGAGCATGAAACAGAGCAACCAAGAAAAGGAAGGAGAGAGCGGGGGAGGGAGAAAAGTTTCCTAACCACCTACTAATCTGTCTGCTGTTAAATACAACAGAGTCTAAATTTGGTGGGAAATTCCATTGCTGGATTCTGGATTTTGCAATTATATATTGTCACTAGTGCCCCATTCAAAGAGTCTATCAAACATCCATTTTGATCATGAGTGCACATGCAAAACATTTCTTAATAAAATACAAGGATGGTTATAAGGACAAAGGAAAGGAAGAAGAGATGAAGGGCACACCAATTATTAGATCTCTGTAATAGCATTAATTTTATAAAATAAAAGTCCTAAATGATCTTAAAGACAACTGCAGTCATGCTGGAGAAGAAAATAAAAAGAAAGCAAAAATGAAAAAGGAATTCCTGCCACAACCCCATCCCACACATCCCAACACTTCTGCTCAAATAGGCCCCATTTCCATGAAGAATGAGCAAAGTGCTTCAGTAAAAGGCATGTCCTACTAGACACTTAAATCCAAAATTAAGACCAGTAGTTCTTTTACAGAAATGTGGAACATCTTTTTTCTTGCTATTCTAATGCAAAGCTTTTTTGTGTGTGTGCATATTGGTCAAGGGGAAGCAGAGGGGCAAGAGGGGCTGATCTCTTCACTCTCATGTCGAGTGACAAGACGCGAGGAAATGGCATATAGCTATGACAAGGGAAGTTTAGATTAGAAATCACGAGAAGCTTTTTCACCCAGAGGGTGGTTGGGCACTGGAACAGGCTGTCCAGGGATGTGGTCACAGCACCAAGCCTGACAGAGTTCAAGAAGCATTTGGACAATGCTGTCAGGTACATGGTGTGAATCTTGGTGTGTCCTGTGCAGAGCCAGGAGCTGGACTCTGTCATCCTGATGGGTGTCTTACAGCTCTGCGTTTTCTATGGTTTTATGAGGATCCTTTCAGGAGGGCAATTTGCTTCTATCCCAGCATACAGTAGTATACGCATAGTGATGCTGCAGAAACTCATCTGTGGTAGGCAAAAACTTTCTCTGATGAAACCATATTCACTTCTTTTAGTGGAGACCTTTTGTGTTTCTTTCATTGAGATTAAGGTTCTAAGTCTTATTGAGAGGAATGGAGATTTAAATAAAATATGGTATCTGGAGCATTTTTACTATTTCAGTTAGCATAGACCTGAACTCAGTGAATCAACAGGGATCTCTCCAGTACCTTGCATCACTTTGTTTATCCACCTTCCATCTCCAGTTTGTCTGTCATGGAGCACTGTTACCCTCTACATTCTTGATACATACCACAGACACCGGAAAGTGTCTGTGTTCATGATGTGCCTGAATGTCAAATTAATCAGAACCACAACAAAGAAGTGAGATGCCTTTGACAAGGAGTCAAAGACAGGGAGAACATTAAAAACTCTTCTCAAAAGAATCAGTATACTAAGGGTTCCCTCCTGTCACATGGCCAAACGAGGCTTGAGCAATCCCAGGCTGCTCCCACTCCAAACTCTCATCACACGGACATGCATATTTATCTGTCGTCAGAAGCTTGGGTAAATTCAGCCATGATATCAATGAATGGATAGGAACTAATGTAGTCTTTCTCTCTGAATATGATACAAAACTGTACCAGGCTAATTGGAGAAAACAACAGTCGTCCTAGTCCCTCAGTAAATTTAAGATTGCACAGAGCCACCTAACTTGCTATTTTTAATTTCAAGATAATTAAAATACTCCCCACAGCCTTAGAGTTCCCAGTGTCTCCCACAGGAAAAATAAAATAACCTTCCTTCTTTTTAATTTTTAATTGTCAATTGTTACACTACAGATATAGATCTAATATATCAAGTAGAATAAATAGGTCACCACTGAGGACACAATTGAGGTTACCATCCCTGGGGTTGACCTGTACTGTAAAAGCCTCACTGACAGTGACATTGTCCCACATCTACATGACATACTATGTTTGCTTATAAAGCAACTACTGATGCATAATCAAATCAAAGAGTCACAGTGTGAAATGAGGGACTTTTTATGTTTTTTTGTTTGTTTTAAATAAATCACTTCTGGAATCCAAAATCAGTCTTAGGCACAGACAGAAAACAACACCATTAAAATTTTCCATACTGTCAAAATAAATGCAGTTCAAATTCAGGGAAATATACCAAGAGATTTTTAAACTTAGGAAAGCAATGAATGTGATGAAATAAACATATTTTTCTAACTGATTTTAAGAACAATTGCACAAATATTAAGGAAAAACCTGTCTTCAAGAATTTGAAGTACTCATTCCTAAGTCTTACAAGATCATTAGAAAAATGATAAGCCAAATATTTGCAGACTCTTCTAGTTTTGTTTTAGTTGTTCACATTGCAATCTTACATATTAGTCAAAACGTGATCGAAATATTAAATAAAATTAGGCTTAAGTCAGACCATGGAGAAACCCAATTTGAAATACCCCCATTTAATTCATAACTTCTCTCCAAGAGTGCTTTTTTCAGGGATTATGTACTCAGTTTATCTCAGTTTTGTAGATTGTATTTCTGTAGTTTAAAGATACATCCAAGACTATATAACTATAAGCAAAGATACAGCGCTGCTTGATAACACTAATCTGCCAAAGAAAACAGAGCAAATCAGCACAATTACACCTTAAAATGATATGCATGCATTGTCTATTTGAAAAAATTAACAGCTATTCTACTTTCTTATGTATTGATAATTCATCTTGGGTTTTTACCAGAAATCTAATTTTGGTTAAAATATTGTGTTCTGTCTTCCCTCCCTCATTTTTATCATGCTTTAGTTTTAACTACTTATATAACTAGATTTTTCCCCTCATTCTCTCCGTGTTTTCTTTTGCCCAAAGTTAGCTGCTGGTGCAGTGTGAATTGGTTTAACTCTTCACATGTATCTTTATCAAGATATCTCTGGTATTCTAACTTGTGCAAATCCTCCTTGATTTAATTTCCCAATAGCTTGCTAGATTTGGGGTAATAAATAAATGGAATCTATTTGGAAAGAGATTACACGTCTTCTCCTTCCTCAGTTGTAGTGCAGATTCAGCTGCAACCTGCAAGAAGCTTCTGCTGACTGCAAGGTGCCAAATAACAGCTGAACAGCCACCAAGTGTCACAAAGATCTGACATGACTTTGTCATTTATGTTATTTATTGATATGACAGTCAATTATTTGGGATCAATTATTTTTTCAGTCAGTTCTTATAGAGCAGTACAGTGGCCTTTCACTTCACATATGGCCTACTACTCTTTTTAAAAAATGAACCTGTTTATGCAAAACTGCAGCACTTGTGTCAACCTGTACTGTAATAAAATATGGATTCATTAGGCAGTAAACTGAGCAGCGTCACAATTGGCACTGAAAGGTTTACACGATGCATGAGAAAGCTAGGTATCTCTAGAGTGAAATTACACCTTGTAAATTACACTTTGTAAAGAACAAATAATTAAAATACTGAGTACATTAATATATTTCTGAAATAATAGTGGCAATTAAACCTTTTCATTAAGTCATCCAGAATCCATGCTTTTCCAAAGGGATGTTACCAATATTCATTCTCAGGTTAATTGAACTGTGTAAATCTAATACTGTAATTTTCATGGCAATAAAAATTATTAAACTTCAATTTATAATATAATAATTAGAAAAAAAAATCACACAGCAGCAATAAAAATGTTTTAAACATGAATAATCAATTATAGGGGGAAAAAAAAGAGACCAGATGGCCAAGTTATTCAAAGAAAGAGTATTAATTTAGACGCTTTGTTTTGGTGGCAACAGGATTATTATTAAAATTAACTCAATAATGTCATTTTTAGCAAAAAAAAACCCCACAACTGAATTGGATGCTCAGAAACAATTTTACTTGACATATTTTCTGTAAAATAATGTCAAGATATTCTTCCTGTCTTTGAAGCATCATCTTGTTAAAACCTAAATCATTCCTACCAGCCTGTATTAGACCATATCTGATGGTCTCTGGTGGCATTAAATAAAAAATGCATTAAAGAACCAGTGAATTGTAGATATTGCTGTAAAGATGACACATCCCTCACAAATCCTGTCTTTGATGAGTGTTTTCCATCTCAGTGGGCAGAATACTTTTACTTGTCTCTGGCCCTGATATTCATAACAGATTGATGCAGACTAGAAAAGAGCTCACTGCGACAAACGTAAAGTTACTGTGAATCCAAAATACCAGATAGGAGTTCCTCTGATGGAATCCTCCCAGGATGGAGTAAACCCAGACTCATTTCTGTCTGAAGCCCCTGTCCTGCAGAGGAGTGTACCTTCAGATTAACGTTATCCAGTAGATCAAGTTTGATACACTTGAGAAATTACTAAATGACAGTAATAGTGCATGAAGGGAAGCATGAGTGAAAACCTCTGCAGAATCAGGACTCAGGAGAAATTTATCTTTCTAGATGATAAATTTGGTAGCTACCAAGTGCTAATTTAGAAGTACTTGATTTTAAAGCATCAGTTTTTAATCCCAAATTCTCTCTGTACCAAATGGTTTCAACAATGGGAATTATTATTGACCCACTGTTCCCACTGCGGATGATTGCTGATTTTGTATCACACTTTAATAACTAAGTTTGCAGGCTTGGAAATAAAAGTCAAATTGAATTTTTGATCCACTTTGAAGCAAAGGAACCAGAAGAAGCATGAATTATGACAATCTTGAAAAATTGAAAACTACATCAACTACAACAGCTAAGAAAAAGTCATTTATTCCAATAGTGTAATATCAGTTGAGAAAAAACATTTATCTTCCAAAGTTCCTGTCTCTTGTTAATATAAAGTAGAAAAAGTCTTGTTATAGTCTTCTACTTAGGTGTTGGTTGAATACGTAGTATTGGCCTGTAAATTGCACTTATATTAAATTAATCAGATCCTTTTAGTCTGTCTAAAGACAACATATTAAAAAGTATAATTTCAAATTACTAACTTATATTTCATACCCAGACCACATTACAATGGTAGGAAATCAGTAATTTTGGTAGAAAACCTGAAATGTCTAGAGACCCTGGCTTTCACATCTACTAATATGCTTTCTAAAATGTAGGTTGCTCTGAAGGTATTTCAGGTTCAAAGTCCTAGATGGAGAAACCCTGAATTTGGTCACATTTGGAAGTCTTGTCCATGAGATTCCTCTCCAGTCTCAGAACACTGCTGTCTGGTAGCTGCTCAGAAGGGAGTGTTCCTCCTGCTCTTTTCACAAACACTTGTGATGATATAATAGGACAGAAGAAAGCATACTGCATACTGAGCAGATTCCTTCTCATGACAGTGTGGACTTAAGATTTCAGAGAGACTCCATAGCTAACATTTCCTCAATTTCCAGATCTCAATTAATACAGTTTTTAGGCCTCTGACAGACATCATACCCAAAAAAAAAAAAAAAAAAAATAAGATGGCATAAAGGAAGAAGAAATTGAAGCAAATGATCTGACTAGATGCCTTGCAGTACCTTGAGAAGAAATGGAAATTTCTCACTAATATCCTATTGTATTAAAAAAAAGTATCAAGTGGAAATCTTTGAAAACTAACAAAACTGAGGAAAATGTATGTCACAATTAATCTTTCCTTCCTGGTAGAAAGAAAATAAAAGGATCTACATTTCATTTGTTTCCTCAAATTATTCAAGAAGCATTTAACACTCCCCCATCTCTACCCAGTTCTCTTAGTACCAGGTAAGAGCATTCAAAAAAATATATTTGCCATCTTATCTCAGGTGCCTGCTTTTGTTTGGGATGGATCAATTCACCTCTCAAGGGTTATTCCTTTATATTCTATGTCTTTCCTGTCTCCTGTGGGTCAAGCCCATAAAAAAGCAGAGCTGTCGTGACTGGATATCAGGCTCATATTTATGACTGGCAAAGGTACATTGAATCTATTTGTCTTAGGAGCCTAAGGTTCACCTGTAATGTACATCTTTAATAACATTTTTTTTTTCTCAAGACTTTCAAATATTTGCCAACCTTGTCAGGCATACTGTTCTGTGTATACAGCAGCATTAGTGAAAGTCAAAAGGGCATATAAAGATGCTCCGTGAAGACTATCTATCTGTACAGATGTAAAAAGTGAAGACAAATCTCCTACAGGGTTATTTTGTGTTACTTCTACCACAACTAGTTTTGAATATTTTGAATATAATTCCTGCGTATCTCAAATTGATGAGCCACATTTTCAATTCCTATCAGAGCTCCATTTTCGAAATAAAGCATTAGTAAAAGATTACATAGCAAAGTGGCATATCTTGTTGTCCATTTTGCTGGTATTTACTTGACTGCAGAGAAATAGCAAGACAGAATTAAAGAAAGACTAAAAAGACTATAATGCAATCAAAGACACATAGAGGATAAGAAAAACATAAGTAAAGCCAAGAATATGAGTAGTTTGTCTGCTTTTTCCATGTTTTTGATATTAAAACCTTTTTCCCAAGATGAGCGTGATGGGTTGACGGTGGCCAAATGCCAGTGCACCCACGAAAATAATTTACTCATTCTCCTCTGCTATAGTTAAGCAGAGGAGGGGGAAAGAAAACTCATGGGGTGAGATGAGGATTAGGAGAAAACATTTAAAGGGCAAAACAGGCTTAAAATTTATAAGGTATAAAGAAAAAAATTATTAACATAATTAAAAGAGGATGATGGGAACTGAAATAAACCTTTAGAACACATTTCTCCCTCTGTCTTGCTTTGATTTGGGTTTGCCAATTCTAATACATTCAATTTATTTTAGATAGGCCAAAAACTTAAAAGGATATATAGAAGAAATTTATTAATAACACAGAAAAAAATAAGAAATGCGGAATAAGATTTCTAGATCATTCCCTCCTCCCCCTCTCACCTTTCATATTTCTTAACAACAACCTTCAGTCAGTTTTCCACTTAAATAATCATTTCAGTTCACTCTAGAGAGAAAAGTTCCTTTTTTGGTTTAGGCCTAGGGGATGTCTTCACTTCACAATTTCCATCCGCTCAGGGAAAAATGTGCAAATCATGAACTTCCTCTCATCTTCACAGTCTTTCTAGAGATGTGTTATGGATTATGTTACTCACATGGGGTATTACTTTTTTAAGGGGAAGCTGTTCAAAGACAAAAATTCTCTTAATCTCTTTTTCCTTCAAAGGTCTCTGTCCATCTTTCCAAACAGAGTCCCATTCCCTCAAGACCAAGGATCTTTTTCCTTAAGCACTTCAACCCCCCAAGTAGATTTCCACAGTTTAAAGGAATTTCAGTGTAGTCCAGTCCCCCCATGGCCCACAAAAAAGGTTTTTCAGCCAACTTATCCTTGGCATCTCTTCAATCTCTTCCCATCTGGAAACTTAGCTTCCACTTTACTGACTTCAGTATACTCCTTGCTTTATTCCTCTCATTCAGGGGAGCTCAGGAGATCTGCAGTCTTATTCAGGCATTAGAAGAGTTAAAATTGCACCCAAGAGGTGAAGGAAGCCGGGCCATGCCATTCTGGAAACTGTGCCAGGGCTTTCAAGCTGCATGGGCTGTGTGGAAGAAGCTGGATGAAAACTGCAAAGTCTGGCAAGCAAATGCGGGAGAGAGGCTCGGCTGGACCAGAGCCCAGCTGCATTTTTCCCAAGCTGTATGGGTGGCTGGAGGCTTCTTCTTCTCCCCCTGACTGCTTCTAAGAGGCAGGGCGGCAGGGCCCTGGCTGAGCTGTGGCCACTCTAGAGGAAACTAAGATCTTAGCAAAGGTTTCTCTTTCCCCTGGCCATCAGGGCCCCCAGCTGAAAACAGGGCGGGCCTGGCCAGGCCGCATAGGGGGGGCGGGCTGGGCGGGGCCGGGGCCACGCCAGTTGTTACCTGCTTCTTCGACAGATGTCAAAAGAGAGCAGCTTAACTTTACTGGTGTAATTTATGAAAGCGAAATAACTTTTTAATTGGTTACCCGGGCTGTCAACCACTAAATCAGCCCTCCGATTGGTCCCCGCAGCCCACAGAGGAAGCTCCCAGAGGGGAAACAGGCCTCCTCTGTTTCCATGCCCCGTGCTCCTCCTCTCAGACCTGCCCCCCAAAAAAACCAGCACACCCCCTAGCCCTAGCCCCAGCCCTTCTTTCCTGTCTACCAACAACTCAGGGTGAAAAAACATGGGATTTTTAGTCAGTTTGTCACTTCTAAAAATCTTCCTTCACATCACTTAGGGAGAGGAGTCTCTTTTGCTATGCCATGGGGTCCTTCCTACAGGAGACACTTCTCTGTGAACTTTTCCAACATGTTTTTAATTTTCGCAGATAGCAGTCTGCCCGAAATCTGCAATGTGAAGTTTCTCCCACAGCTTTCAGTCTTCTCACAACTACTTTTTGTGGGCCATTTAGTTTATAGGGTGCAGTTTTTAAGCATGAGCTGTTCTAAAGTATACTGTGTCTGTAAAGGGGTTCTCTCTCTCTGTTCAAGCCTTTCACCAGAGATGAATGCATTTTTCTGATGGGCTGTGGGTGAATGCTGCATGCCCCCATGCACTTCATGAATTACAGGGAAGAGATTGTAGTATTATATAGGAGAACTATGTTGTATTACAGTCCTCACCATGGCTTGCAGAAGAATCTCAGCTCCCACATATGGAGCACTTCCTGCTCCCCCCCCTCCTTTGCATTGTCCTTAGTGTCACCATGTTGTTCTCCTCATGTGTCCTCACTTTTTCCTTTTCTCTGACTCAGGAGAGAATTGGTGTCTATAGGTTTGTTTGTTCCCAAGTTCTATCAATTGAAACAGAGCTCTGCAGTACTGAACGGTTGATCTTGTCCAGGCTCCGCAATTGGGGAATTGCTCACCACGCGTCTCTCTCAGTTGATCACCCTTGTCTCTGCCAGCACTATGCAAGCCACGCCAGCTGCTGGCTCCACTCTGCACCTTTTCTTCATGTGGGATGCCAAAAAAAGAAAAACTGCTGCCACTGCTTTTGCTTTTCTGTCTGCAGCATGGCTGGTTAAAAGCAGCTAAGTAAAGGCCATTGTAAGCCATGCCAAGAGAGCTGCAGCAGCGCGGCACTGTCCCGGCCACATGGTTGCTTGTGGTGCCAGGATGGTCCCTGGCAGTCACTCTGGGATGAGGTCCCCCCCCACCTCATTTTAGAAAGCAAGAGATCTTAGTGCATTTTTTTCGTTCTTAAATATGTTATTATAGAAGCATTACTAGGTTCTCTAATTGGCTTAGTAGTGTGCCAATTCTCAGAGCTAGCCAGTACTTGGTTTTGCCAGGCAGGGAGGAAGCTGCTTGCAGCTCCTCACAGAGAATCACTTCCATGGCTGACTTTTTCCATCTACATGACAAATCAATTAATGCAAAACCAGCACAACATGCTACTAGACTTGCACAGTTTAGAGTATAAAATCCAAAAGTTTACATCTCTACAAAAATGAAGAAATCAGTGTCCTTCTATCAGTGAAGTCAGTGCCCTTCTATCCCATGCAACATTTAAAGTATCTATTGTCAATGATGTTTTCTCTGAGCATTGATTGTATTGCTTTTCACATATTAGCAGTGGACAGTACTTTCCACAGGTGACTTAGAGGTTTTTTAAAATATCCTCCACCTCCTGCAGAATTTACAAATGTCATTTGCTTTAGGTATTATGAACACCCTCAAGAAGATTTATGAACCACTAGCCTATATCAGGACTAAAAGTGTAGAATTGGAAAAGAAATCCTATGGAAGAGAGATCACACAAAAGAAGACAGGAAGAAAAGTTCTCTAAAAATATAGGTGCTTGGAGAAAAGAACAAGGGGCCTGAGAAAGTACTAGGAAAGCTGCCAAATTTTTTGTTTGACATTAACTCACCTTCTGGTGACTCAGTTGAATTAATTATATTTGGTAACTTCAAGTCCATTGCTCTAGCTTTAACTGAAATAGCTTTGCAGGGTAAAATTTTCCTGAATTGCTAAATAGCAGAGGAGCTGTTACTTGGGTACATTATTAAACATCCACCTGAATCAAGAAGGAAAAGATGGATAAAAGGATGGACAAAAATGTGTTATTGTACAAGTACAGATATACTTTTATGGGTATACTGTTATATTATTTCCAAAATTTAAAAAAAATAATAATAAAAGAAAAGAAAAGAAAAAGGAAAAGAAAATGTAATTGTCTTGCAATTATGCAACATGGTTTGACAAGCCAATAGAGTAAATGAAAGATTACTCTGGACATTATTTATTCTTTAAGGTCCTAAAACATGAATTCCAACATTGCACTACCTATGTACAACAGACATATCCCAAATACTTAAATCTTTATTTCCAATTTCTTCAGGATATGTGCTATCATGAGAATATTAAGTGAAAAATTCTTTTCCTTTTTGTATTTAATCAAAAAATGTGATTTGTCTGATTTGTTTAATGAAAGCATATAAATTATTGAAGACTGTTCAGAAGAAAGCTATAGAACTCTTGCTAGCTTATGTGTGAAGAGCCAATTTAATTTTGATTTCTGTCTCAACACTGTCACAGGCATGTGAGACAAGGGTTGCACATGTGCCACTTGCAGGAGTCAACTAGGCGAAGATGGGAGAAAGCCTTGTCTAGGGGAGACTTTGCCTGGCAACCACTCCTTGTCTCACATGGGGCAGGCAGTCAGCAGGGAGCACCAGAGACACTGCACCCTCCAGAGAGGTTCTCCCAGCAGATGGTGGAAGGTCTCTACTCATGGACTGCAGCGGAAGGTTGGAGTGGGCCAATGGTCTCCTGCCAGCAGGCAGACTTTGGGAGCAGCCAGAGGGTGTAAAAGGAACTGTGTCACAAACTGTGGAGGCTTTTGGGGTCTTGCGCTTTTTATGGCTTTTTGACTCTGGGATTTGTTTTATTTTGTGAGATTTTCTTTTTCGCTTGGTCTTGGGGCTTTTTGAGTCTGGGGCCTTTTGGGTCTTGTGTTTTTTGCTTTAGCTCCTGCCTGCTGAGGTTGGCTTCTTGCTCTGGCCCTAGCCTGTTTTGCACTTTTTGCCCTAGATCCAGCCTGATTTTTGGCTCTTCTGCCCTCATTGGCTTTTGCTTGCCCTTCCATCTGTCCTGCCTCCCAGGGTTCTTGACTGCCACGCTGCTGCTTCATCCCTGTGACCCTGCCTGATCCACCTGTGTCCAACCCTGCCTGCCTCCAAGCCTGCTCACCACCTCAATTCTCACCACAGCCCTGTCCAGGGCTCTGGACCTCCTGCCCAAGCATCCCTCACTCACCAGCAGGCAGAGTGCACACACCCTCCATCATGTACATGTTTAAGGCACTCCTCAATCCTCTGGTGGTGGCACCTGCTTTTTTTCTCTGTCTCCTGACTCCTCTCTTTTTCTCTCCCCCAACCATTCCTTTTCAATTTTTCATCCTTTTTTTCTGTCTTTTCTAGTAGGGTAACACCTTTTGTTTTATTTTGTTATCAATAAAGGGTTCTCAGATAAAAGGCTGTCTTGGTTGAGTTAATTTCATTCCAGACTGTCTATTTTTAAAATTACTCCTTGCAATTTCCCACAGTGGAATGTGACAGGAGCCAATCATTTTAACAAAATTAAGTAGAAACTCCTCGGAAAGCAAATCTATTATGATGAACTGGTTGCTTCATTCAAATGTACATGAGGAATGAATGTACAGTAAAGTTGTGAGGAACATTTTGAGGGCTCTAATCAGCTAAAGACTTGGAAGTGATTAAGGAGCAAGGGAGGCATGTAAAGAGAAATATCATCATCTAGCTTCACATAAAGGCATACAGGAACCAACTGTAAAAATGTACCTTTATTTACGATGAAAAAATGAAATATGCTGCATGAGCAGTTGTGTGAGGAATTTTTAAACTTATTACCATGTGAAAACTAAAGGCCATCCCAAAAAAAACATTTTTCCAATTCTTATCTCTCAAACTCACATTTCATGAACAGACAAGCCAGACCCAGCTGGGATGCAGGCTGTCTGTGCCCAGGCCGACCCTTCCCAGGAAAAGCCCTGTGGGGATGGGGCTCTGGCAGGGGCTGTCCCGGAGCCCGCCCAGGCCCTGGCAGGCAGTGTTCCTGCTGGCCCCGCTGCCATGGCCCCTGTCCCGCAGCCCCCGGCCCCACGGCGATGGCGCTCCGTCGCCAAGGCGGCCCGGCGGGCTCTGCGCCGGCTTTTCTGCTTCGGCTGCCTCAGGGGGCAGCCAGAGGAGTGAGCCTGGCTGCCACCACCAGGACACTGCCCTAAGGTGCCAGCGAACCCTGGAGATGCCAGGTCCTGATTTTGCCCTCTTTCCTTCTCACACTCACCTTTCCCATCAATATCTCTCAACTCCACATTTCCTGTTCAATAAAATCCTCGTTGTTAACTTTAATAGACGGTCTCCTTGGCACCTTGATTCATATTAAGTATCTAATTAACCTTACAACAGGTTGTATTCCTAAACCTTAAAATCTTTTACCTCCTACTAAATGTATTGCTTTGCTTACATAATTATTATTTCTGTTTCTTTGAAACATCTTTTTCCTTAAACTATCAACTCATGTACTTGTCTTCTGTCTGTTCCATTTTCACTGTCCTCATTCTCCAAGCTTTCTCCAAGGCCTGCAGTGAAGCACTGTATCCATCTCTACCTGTATGCACAAGGCCCTGGGAGTTCTGTGTGCTCGCAATTCCCAGGCACATGGGCTGGGTCTGATCCCTCGCATGTCCTCCGTGGGCCGTGTGATCCCCCTCCCGACGATCTGCTCCAGAGCCTTGCTGTGCCCCGAGCTCAGCCTGACAGGCCTGCAGCTCCCCTCACGCTCCCTGCAGCCCTTCTTGGCCATGGCAGTCACACTGGCACCTCCAGGCATCTGGGAACACCCTGACTGGCCAGGAATGACCACAATAAAGGATGGCACAGCGGCCCAGCGAGCTCTTCCACGGGAGCCCTCAGCACCCCTGGGGCACTCCGGGCCAGCCCCACAGACTTGTCAGCGTCTAAGTGGCTCCACAGGTCACTGATGATTTCCCCTGGGATTGCAGGGGCTCTGGTCTGCTCCCCTCCCTGTGTGCCAGCTCAGAGCACAGCTTGTCCTCTGGATAATCCAACTGACTGTTGAAGGCTGAGGCAAAGAAGGCATGCTGTACCACAGCCTTTTCCTGCCCCTTTGTGAGCACATTCCCTCGCCCCCATATCCATTAAAAAAGGGTGATTTTCCATGGAACTCCATTGCAGTGTTCCTAATCCTTTGTTAGCCAAGACTTTTTATCCTGTTTAAAAGTAGAGGTCACTTTAAGTTCAAACAGGATTTTTGCCATTCTGATGATCTTTCTACATGGGGTCAGTGCCAAGGACTGTGTCTCAAGTTGGGTGGGTGGCTGGGGAAAACACTTTGATGCTGCACAGGGCTTCTTAGGGGATTTTTAGGGGAAGAACACACAAGCCGGGAGAAGAGAGCAGGTCACTGGGAGAAGAACACGTGTAGACAAAGTTGAGGGGCTAAGAAGGAAAGAAGGCCTTTGTGACCAGGGACATCTCCATAGGAGCGATCAGTTTTTTGGGACATGGTGCGGCCATGCCCACCAGGCCTCTGTGACACAAGGTGGCATCATGCCCACAGCCCATTGTGACGCAGGTCAAATGTCATGACTGTGGCGGCTATAAAAGCCTGCAGTGGCCAGAACCAGGAGAGCAGCTCTCTGAGGAGGCAGCAGCTTCTGAGGAGGCAGCAGCTTTCCTGTGTACCCGTGGTCAGTGTTTGGCAAGAAAACTTCAAGATGTGGAAGCAGCAGAAGGCGAACGCCCAGGGCCAGCCCCGTGAGTGGCAGCCTCTGCTGTACAAACGGCATGGGCCAGCAGAAAGGCAGGGCAATCGCCTGTCACCCGTGCAAGCCACACGTGGTGTGCTGCTCTGCACTGGGACCCAGCTGGCTCGGGAGCACCTGGGGCAATCTGAGATAGAGGAAATCATCAGGGTGCAGGAAGGGCATGGTGTCTACACCTGCAGCAACCTGATGAAAGGCCTGAGCCCCTGTCTGTGTGAGAACAGGCCCGTGGCATCCACCTGGAGGAACTCCAAGTGGTTAAGTGCCCGCAGAGAGGCAGAGGGAATTCCTCGGCCAGCCCAGCAAGCTGCGCGTGGCAAGCAGCTGTGCCCAGATGAGGATGAGGAGGCCATGCTGCGTCGTGTGCGCAAAAGGAGAGAGGAGGTGCAGGAGCTGCAATGCAGATTCTATGATGAGAGGCTTAGAGCCATCTTCTCCTCCCTGGAGAAAGACCAAGAAAGCCACACTGAGTGCAGGTGCATGCTCCAGGATGCACCAAGCCCCAGCCTGGAGGCAGCAGCAGCCCCCTCAAAGCAGCACAGCGCTTGCAGCGTGACCAAAGGCGCCGCAGCAGAGACACCAAAGCGGTCTGAGCTTGTGTCTCTTGACCAGCTGTTGGCTGATCTGGGCCTGGCCTCTGACGAGTCTCTGTCCTGCGACGCTCTCGTCAAGGAGCTACTGGAAAACTGGGACCCAGGAGAGCTCCCTGACAGAGAAGCAGCAGAAGAGAGGGACAGTGAGCCACAGAGCGCCGTCCTTCGCCCACGACCAGACAAAGAAGGATGTGCCATCATGGACGGGTCAAGGGTCACCCCAGAACTTGCTGCAGGCTCCCAGGGGACGCACAGCACAGCAGGCTTGACCAAAGTCTCAGCAGGAGAGGCACAGAACAATGCAGACATGTTGGCACAGCTGTGTTCTGCCTCTGAGAACTCGCCACCCAGCGATGCACTTCTGAACGATCTTCTGGAAAAGTGGGAGGTAGAAGAGGTCAAAGAAAGAGCAGCAGCAGGCCTGAGACACAGCGAGCCAGAGAGGGTGTTGTCTCTGCCACAGCGAGAAGAAGGGAAAGAGACAGCACCTTCTCCTCCGGACAGCAGTCCCTCTGAGGAGGGGCACAGCGAGCCTCTCCCCACGGCACAGCCCCAAGACGCCAAGCTGGTGGCGGTTTGCCCCTCTCCTGCCGATGCCCCAGATGAGCCAGACCCAGCTGGGATGCAGGCTGTCTGTGCCCAGGCTGTCCCTTCCCAGGAAAAGCCCTGTGGGGATGAGGCTCTGGCAGGGGCTGTCCCGGAGCCCGCCCAGGCCCTGGCAGGCAGTGTTCCTGCTGGCCCCGCTGCCACGGCCCCTGTCCCGCAGCCCCCGGCCCCACGGCGATGGCGCTCCGTCGCCAAGGCGGCCCGGCGGGCTCTGCGCCGGCTTTTCTGCTTCGGCTGCCTCAGGGGGCAGCCAGAGGAGTGAGCCCGGCTGCCACCACCAGGACACTGCCCTAAGGTGCCAGCGAACCCTGAAGACTCCAGGTCCTGATTTTGCCCTCTTTCCTTCTCACACTCATCTTTCCCATCAATATCTCTCAACTCCACTCTCACTGTTCAATAAAATCCTCGTTGTTAACTTTAATAGACGGTCTCCTTGGCACCTTGATTCAGGCAGAGGCATCTCACACTAATTGCATCTCAACAGGGGCACACATCTGCACACAGCACTCGAGGTGTGACCTCCCCAGTGCCCAGCACACCGGGACAGTCCCCACCCTGGTCCTGCTGGCCACACAGGTGCTGACACAAAAGGCCACGAGGTCGCTGGCGGCCTTGCCCACCTGGGCACACGCCAGCTCAAGTCTGACCTCTCTTGGCCAGCACCACCAGAGCATTTCCTGCTGGGCAGCCTTCCAGCTGCTCTGGCCCCAGCCTGGAGCTCTGTAGGGGCTTGTTGGGAAACATGGGCAGGACTGTGCCTTGCTCTTCTCATCCTGCTGGCATCACACCATCAATCCTGCCTGCTCACATCCCCCTGCAGTGCCTTGTTACTCTTCAGCAAATTGACACTTCCACCTGCTTTGGTGTCATCACAAATTTACGACTGAGGGTGTGTTTGATGCCCTTGGCCACATTCGCAGGAGAAACTGGGAACAGGAGCAGGCCTGAGCACAGGGGACACAGCTAGTGACCAAACACCAGCTGCATGCAGCACCATTGCCCAGCACTCTCTGGGCACGGCCATCCTGACAGTTCTTAGCCCAGCAAAGCGTGGCCCTGCCCAAGCCCTGGGCTGATGGCTTATCCACCACTGTGCTCTGAGAGATGGAGTCAAAGGCTCGGCTCAAGCCCAGGGGGATTCCATCCACTGCTTTTCCCTCAGACTCGAGGGGGCTCATCCACATCTCAAAGGACATCGCTTTGATCAGGCGGAACCTGCCTTTCCTCAACACACAGTTCTCGGGCGATCTAAATCACTGGAGATGGGGAAACTGAGAGAATTTTTCAAAGATGACTCATGGCATTTGTCTCATTGAAGGGTGAGACATTAAAGGTATTCCGTTATTGCCCTGAAATCTGAAGCAGCCTAATTCCATGTCCCAATGCCTTATGGTAGTGTTTTAGCCAATCCCATGCTTCTATGAAACTTGGCAACATCTTTTTACACCAATCATTAATTGCTTTCCTTTTTGTGGTTATGCCACAATTTGTCATTTTTAACCAATGGTGCAACACTTCACAAACCTACATTGATACATATTAAGTATCTAATCAACCTTATAACAGGCTGTATTGCGAAACCTTAAAATCTTTTACTCTCCCACTTAACACATAGCTTTGCTTATATAATTATTATTTCTGTTTCTTTCAAACATCTTTTTCCTTAAACAATCAACGCATGTACGTGTGTTATGTCTGCTCTATTTTCGCTGTCCTCATTCTCCAAGCTTTCTCCAAGGCCTGCAGTGAAGCACTGTATCCATCTCTACCTGTGTGCACAAGGCCCTGGGAGTTCTGTGTGCTCGCAATTCCCAGGCACATGGGCTGGGTCTGATCCCTCGCATGTCCTCTGTGGGCCGTGTGATCCCCCTCCCGACGATCTGCTCCAGAGCCTTGCTGTGCCCCGAGCTCAGCCTGACAGGCCTGCAGCTCCCCTCACGCTCCCTGCAGCCCTTCTTGGCCATGGCAGTCACACTGGCACCTCCAGGCATCTGGGAACACCCTGACTGGCCAGGAATGACCACAATAAAGGATGGCACAGCGGCCCAGCGAGCTCTTCCACGGGAGCCCTCAGCACCCCTGGGGCTCTCTGGGCCAGCCCAACAGACTTGTCAGTGTCTAAGTGGCTCCACAGGTCACTGATGATTTCCCCTGGGATTGCAGGGGCTCTGGTCTGCTCCCCTCCCTGTGTGCCAGCTCAGAGCACAGCTTGTCCTCTGGATAATCCAACTGACTGTTGAAGGCTGAGGCAAAGAAGGCATGCTGTACCACAGCCTTTTCCTGCTCCTTCGTGAACACATTCCCCTCGCCCCCATATCCATTAAAAAAGGGTGATTTTCCATGGAACTCCATTGCAGTGTTCCTAATCCTTTGTTAGCCAAGACTTTTTATCCTGTTTAAAAGTAGAGGTCACTTTAAGTTCAAACAGGATTTTTGCCATTCTGATGATCTTTCTACATGGGGTCGGTGCCAAGGACTGTGGGTCGGCAAGGTTGGTGGGTGGCTGGGGAAAACACTTTGATGCTGCACAGGGCTTCTTAGGGGATTTTTAGGGCAGTAACACACAAGGTGGGACAAGAGAGGGATGCAGGTCAGTGGGAGAAGACAAGCGTAGGCAAAGTTGAGGGGCTAAGAAGGAAAGAAGGCCTTTGTAACCAGGGACATCTCCATGGAAGTTGCCAGACCTTTAGGACATGGGGCGGCTGTGCCCACCAGGCCTTTGTGACACAAGGTGGCATCATGCCCAGAGCCCATTGTGACACAGGTCAATGTCATGACTGTGGCGGCTATAAAAGCCTGCAGTGGCCACTACCAGGAGAGCAGCTCTCTGAGGAGGCAGCAGCTTTACTGTGTACCCGTGGCCAGTGTCTGGCAAAGAAAACTTCAAGATGTGGAAGCAGCAGAAGGCGAACTCCCAGGGCCAGCCCCGTGAGTGGCAGCCTCTGCTGTACAAACGGCATGGGCCAGCAGAAAGGCAGGGCAATCGCCTGTCACCCGTGCAAGCCACACGTGGTGTGCTGCTCTGCACTGGGACCCAGCTGGCTCGGGAGCACCTGGGGCAATCTGAGATAGAGGAAATCATCAGGGTGCAGGAAGGGCATGGTGTCTACACCTGCAGCAACCTGATGAAAGGCCTGAGCCCCTGTCTGTGTGAGAACAGGCCCGTGGCATCCACCTGGAGGAACTCCAAGTGGTTAAGTGCCTGCAGAGAGGCAGAGGGAATTCCTCGGCCAGCCCAGCAAGCTGCGCGTGGCAAGCAGCTGTGCCCAGATGAGGATGAGGAGGCCATGCTGCGTCGTGTGCGCAAAAGGAGAGAGGAGGTGCAGGAGCTGCAATGCAGATTCTATGATGAGAGGCTTAGAGCCATCTTCTCCTCCCTGGAGAAAGACCAAGAAAGCCACACTGAGTGCAGGTGCATGCTCCAGGATGCACCAAGCCCCAGCCTGGAGGCAGCAGCAGCCCCCTCAAAGCAGCACAGCGCTTGCAGCGTGACCAAAGGCGCCGCAGCAGAGACACCAAAGCGGTCTGAGCTCGTGTCTCTTGACCAGCTGTTGGCTGATCTGGGCCTGGCCTCTGATGAGTCTCTGTCCTGCAACGCTCTTGTCAAGGAACTGCTGGAAAACTGGGGACCAGAAGAGCTCCCTGACAGAGAAGCAGCAGGAGAGAGGGACAGTGAGCGGCGGAGTGCCTTCCTTCAGCAACCACATGACAAAGAAGGACGTGTCACCACGGATGGGCCAAGGGTCACCCCAGAACTTGCTGCAGGCTCCCAGGGGACGCACAGCACAGCAGGCTTGACCAAAGTCTCAGCAGGAGAGGCACAGAACAATGCAGACATGTTGGCACAGCTGTGTTCTGCCTCTGAGAACTCGCCACCCAGCGATGCACTTCTGAAAGATCTCCTGGAGAAGTGGGAGGAAGAAGAGCTCCAGGACAGACCAGCGGCAGGCCTGAGGGACAGCGAGCCAGAGAGGGTGTTGTCTCTGCCACAGTGAGAAGAAGGGAAAGAGACAGCACCTTCTCCTCCGGACAGCAGTCCCTCTGAGGAGGGGCACAGCGAGCCTCTCCCCACGGCACAGCCCCAAGACGCCAAGCTGGTGGCGGTTTGCCCCTCTCCTGCCGATGCCCCAGATGAGCCAGACCCAGCAGGGATGCAGGCTGTCTGTGCCCAGGCCGACCCTTCCCAGGAAAAGCCCTGTGGGGATGGGGCTCTGGCAGGGGCTGTCCCGGAGCCCGCCCAGGCCCTGGCAGGCAGTGTTCCTGCTGGCCCCGCTGCCATGGCCCCTGTCCCGCAGCCCCCGGCCCCACGGCGATGGCGCTCCGTCGCCAAGGCGGCCCGGCGGGCTCTGCGCCGGCTTTTCTGCTTCGGCTGCCTCAGGGGGCAGCCAGAGGAGTGAGCCCGGCTGCCACCACCAGGACACTGCCCTAAGGTGCCAGCTAACCCTGAAGACTCCAGGTCCTGATTTTGCCCTCTTTCCTTCTCACACTTATCTTTCCCATCAATATCTCTCAACTCCACTCTCACTGTTCAATAAAATCCTCGTTGTTAACTTTAATAGACGGTCTCCTTGGTACCTTGATTCAGGCAGAGGCATCTCACACTAATTGCATTTCAACAGGGGCACACATCTGCACACAGCACTCGAGGTGTGACCTCCCCAGTGCCCAGCACACCGGGACAGTCCCCACCCTGGTCCTGCTGGCCACACAGGTGCTGACACAAAAGGCCACGAGGTCGCTGGCGGCATTGCCCACCTGGGCACACGCCAGCTCAAGTCTGACCCCTCTTGGCCAGCACCACCAGAGCATTTCCCGCTGGGCAGCCTTCCAGCTGCTCTGGCCCCAGCCTGGAGCTCTTTAGGGGTTTGTTAGGACACATGGGCAGGACCGTGCCTTGCTCTTCTTGTATCTCATCCTGCTGGCATCACACCATCAATCCTGCCTGCTCACATCCCCCTGCAGTGCCTTGTTACCCTTCAGCAAATTGACACTTCCACCTGCTTTGGTGTCATCACAAATTTACGACTGAGGGTGTGTTTGATGCCTTTGGCCACATCCCCAGGAGAAACCCTGGGAACATATGGGCAGGACCGTTCTTTGGTCTTCTTGTATCTCAGCTCGGCTCAAGCCCAGTGAGACTCCATCCACTGCTTTTCTCTCAGACCCGAGAGGGCTCACCCACACCTCAAAGGGCATCACTTTGATCAGGTGGGACCTGCCTTTCCTAAACTCACACTTCTCAGGAGATCACAATCACGAGAGATGGGGCAACTGAGAATTTTTCAAAGATGTCTCATGGCTTTAGTGTTATCGATGGTGGAGACATTAAAATATTCCATTTAATGCCCTAAAATCAGAAGCAGCCTAATTCCTTGTTCAAATGCCTTATGTATGTTTGCTAGCCAATCACATAATTCTATGAATCTTGGTAAGATCATTTTTTCATCTGTCAATCATTTTCATCAGCAATCATTAATTGCTTTTGTTTTTGTGGCTTTTCTGAAATCTGTCATTTTTAACCAATCGCATAACACTTCAAAAATCTACATTGATACATCTTAAGCTTCTAATTAACTTTATAACAGGTTGTATTGCTAAACCTTAACGTCTTTTACTCTCATACTTAACATATTGCTTTGCATGCATAATGCACATTTATTTTGGTTTAAAATATCTTTTTCCTTAAACTATCAACACAGTACTTGTTTTATGTCTGTTCCATTTTCAGTGTCCTCATTCTCCAAGCTTTCTCCAAGGCCTGCAGAGAAGCACTGTATCCATCTCTACCTGTATGCACAAGGCCCTGGGAGTTCTGTGTGCTCGCAATTCCCAGGCACATGGGCTGGGTCTGATCCCTCGCATGTCCTCCGTGGGCCGTGTGATCCCCCTCCCGACGATCTGCTCCAGAGCCTTGCTGATTTCTATTTCCAACTGTAACAATGATAAAAAATATAAATTTAACAAACAGAACCTAAATCTGTCTGAAACAAAAAAGTAAAAAACCTTTTTTGATGCAAAATTTTTGGGCTCAGCTAAAAAAGCTATTTTGCATGGCGAAATCCTAGCAAAAATTTTGAAGTACTCAAAATTAACCAGTTCTAGTGATATCCTGTATTTTGAGTTATGCTGATTAATTACAGTTCACCCAACTGTACTTCATTACCTTTGATGTACTTATAGCATTCCTTTTACTCATACTCTTAACTGGAATAAAGACAGTAGCATGGTATAGATAATGCAGTTTTGAAATTCGTTCCAAAGAGAGCTGAATGTTTCACAGAGATGTGATTGCCTTGATTTTAGATTATTCCATATTAAAATTACTTCCATAAACTATATCTTCACTTTTTTTTTTTTTTTTTTTAATGTATGTTTTAATTTCTAAGCATTGATTAGGAAAGCTGAAGTATTTGAAATATTGCTGAGGTGCGAAAACAAGTCTGATATTTGGTATTTGCTTGCTTTGATTGTACTCTTTGGAGTGTCATTGGACTAAAAGCCTGTCAATATTGTGTTTTTTTGGTATAGTGAAGAATCTTGGACTGTAATAATTGCAGTTAGCAACACACATATTCCATATCTTTCAGTCCTAAGAGCTTCCTATACTGATAGCAATAAATGAAGCAATATCTTCTCTGTATGTAAGACAAACAAGTGATAGAGACTATTTCAGCATGGTTGGTGACAACAACATGAACAAACTAAGCTTAAAACTTAAATACATGGATAGTGGGATTTTTTTATTTGAAAGGCTCACAGAATTTAGGTTGAACAATCAAAAAATTCTTGAATTTCAAATTTCATTCAAAACTTTATTAGAATGATAATTTCTAGAGGTGTTTATCCTTCACTGTTTTAAGGTTTTTTTGGAATAATTGAAATTATCAACACTCCTTGAAACTGTTGTAGTGCCTTTATGGAACAGGATCTCTGATCAACCTCTGATCAATAGTGAAAGGTGTCCTTGGTCATGGTGGGTGGGTTGGAACTAGATGAAATTGAAGGTCCTCTCCAACCAGGTAATATTATGATTCTATGATAACACCCATATCTAAAAAAACTTACCTTTTAATTTTAGCTATGACTCAATGGATGGGGATAACAAACTGTTCAGAGGCTGAACATGAAAATAACAAGGCCTGCAGCAATATGCTCAGGCAATGCCTTGATTTTGATATTTAGAGACATGACTTACTCTCAGATTGTTGAGGTGTTTGAGTCATCTTGCACATTAGTTAAAGAAGGGATTGCTAGGAGATATTTGAATGAAAAAATGAGAGATTTTGTAAGCCAGAAATTCAAGTAAGTTGATGCACTAATATATCAACAGAGACACTGAGATGCTGAGGGAGAAATGAGAGATCAAGACAGTGACATAATTGTCAGAATGACTGGAAAGATACTGAAATAATTGTGCACTTGTGTTTATTATTAAATGTTAAACGCTCAAGCCTGTAAAATACAGCTGATTTACCAGTGTATTTAAGCATGTGCTTTAGCAATATGGATGAGCAATTATAGACTTATTTAGTCTATTTTAATTTTATAGCCTATGCATTTTAGAAAATATTAGCTCTTGGATTTTCTTGTAAGTTCTAAACATGTAGCTTATGTTTCATTTACTCTGGCTTTATCTCAATTTCTTCTTTTCTATCTCACTGCATTTATATTTTTCATGACTTTGAATTTTGTTCATGAATGAGGAATACACAAATTTTATCAAATATGGTGCTAGCTGTGTCTATATTTGTATGTGTTCTTTATCTCTTTGAAGACTCTTCTCTCTGCATTATGAATGTATTTTTAGTTGTCAGCTCTTACCCTTTAATCAATTAACCAATTCTGACTTCCAGTTTGGAATGCCATAAACATGCACGTACTGTCCCATAGTGTGGGAAATGACTCCCTAAGTAAAGCAGAGGGGTGGGAAAGGGGTGTGGAAAGAATGTTAATGCCCAAAGTCCCTGTGGAACAGTTGGAGATGAGTCAGATTGTACCTGTTAGATGCACACACTCTGTAGCAGTAACCTCACCACACTTGGAGGAAGAGGCAGCCTAGTTCCTCATCCAAGCTGGGGCACCTGCAGAGTGGAATAGGCATTGAGGCCAAGACTCTCTTCATCTAGTTCAAAGCCCTGCAGAAAGACAGAAATAAGGAATTCATTCCCTAAATAAATATTAAAGAAAAAAGAAAAAAAGAAAAAAAAAAAAAAAAAAAAAAAAAAAGGAAAGAAGGAAGGAAAGAAGGAAGGAAAGAAGGAAAGAAAGAAGGAAAGAAGGAAAGAAGGAAAGAAGGAAAGAAGGAAAGAAAGAAAGAAAGAAGGAAAGAAAGAAAGAAAGAAAGAAAGAAAGAAAGAAAGAAAGAAAGAAAGAAAGAGAAGAAAGAAAAAGAAAAAAAAAAAGAAAGAAAGAAAGAAAGAAAGAAAGAAAGAAAGAAAGAAAGAAAAGAAAGAAAGAAAGAAAGAAAGAAAGAAAGAAAGAAAGAAAGAAAGAAAGAAAGAAAGAAAGAAAGAAAGAAAGAGAAAGAAAGAAAGAAAGAAAGAAAGAAAGAAAGAAAGAAAGAAAGAAAGAAAGAAAGAGAAAGAAAGAAAGAAAGAAAGAGAAAGAAAGAAAGAAAGAAAGAAAGAAAGAAAGAAAGAAAGAAAGAAAGAAAGAAAGAAAGAAAGAAAGAAAGAAAGAAAGAAAGATAAAGAAAGAAAAAAAAAAAAAAAGCTAAGGCATTCATATAGTTATATAGATATAATGAAGTATATGCATGTGTTTCTACAACCCACCAATAAAACCTATGCAGTGTTTTGTGGCTGTTACATTTCCTGTAGGTCATCAGCCTTAACTGAAGGCAGGGATACAAGTACCAATAAATAACTTACTAAAAGGATGTGGATCAATTTATCAGCTAAGAGCTGGAGTTTAAACATGTGAAAGACCTTTGTAAAGAAGAAGGTGAGAGACTAGAAACATCCTGTAGCTCATTTAATGTTATGCTGCACAACTCTCAATGTGTGACTAGAAAAGTGACCTTTCTCAACACTGACTGAACTATCAGAGGCCATAACAATGACATTCTCACACAGTATGTATTGCATAATTTTAGAGGAAGTGTGAAGAGACAATTTGGTTTTGGTTTGTCTCAATACTGCTTGTCAGATGGAGGGAGGGGTTTGCACATGTGCCACTTGCAGGAGTCACTTAGGAGAAGATGGGAGAAAGCCTTGTCTAGGGGAGACTTTGCCTGGCAACCACTCCTTGTCTCACATGGGGCAGGCAGTCAGCAGGGAGCACCAGGGACACTGCACCCTCCAGAGAGGTTCTCCCAGCAGATGGTGGAAGGTCTCTACTCATGGACTGCAGCGGAAGGTTGGAGTGGGCCAATGGTCTCCTGCCAGCAGGCAGACTTTGGGAGCAGCCAGAGGGTGTAAAAGGAACTGTGTCACAAGCTCTGGGCTCTTATTTCTGCTTGCCCTGGCCTGTTTTTCCCCTTTTTGCCCTGGCTCTGATCTGCTTTTTTGGCTCTTTTGCCCTCATTTTTGCCCTTGCTGACCCTTGCTTGCATGGCTCACTCATCTTCCCTCTCTCTGGACACTCAGCTGGACACTGGCTGACCTTTGAGTTTCCCTTCACCTGTTGTGCCTCCCTGTGTTCCTGTCGGATGCCCTGCCTGCTTTGTCCCTGCGTTCCTGCCTGCCTGTAACCTTGCCTTGCCGATCCAACCTTGTGATCCCCACATGGTCCTGTCCAGAGCTGTGCCCCAGTGTCCCTCACTCGCCCCATGTCCGTGGGAGCAGGATCTGTGCCTGTGGAGCCCGCTGCTCTGGGAGCTGCCCAGGCTCTGTGGCGGGCGGCGCACACAGCCCCTGCCATGGACATCAATGGCACACCCACCCTTCTGGTGGTAACGCCTGCTTCTTCTCTCTCTCTCTCTCTCCCCCACCCTTTTCCATTTTCTTTCCTCCTTTTTCACCTTTCCTACTCTTTTTCAATATAGCAATACCCTTGTTAGCAATTAATGGTTCTCAGATAATTTTTTTTTTTCTCGTTTGTCTTAATTTCATCCTAGACCATCCATTTTAAAAGAACTCCTCACAGTTCCCCATAGTGGAACGCAACAGTCATGCAACATTAAATTTAAAAATTAGTTGAAAAATTTTGAGAAGTTCCATGCTTTTTTAAAAGTTTAGAAAAATATTAATCTTTCTGTTACTAAGATATCTTGTCAATAAGGTAAAGGAGTTATATCAGAAGAAAGGAAATGAGAACTCATAAATCACAATTATGAAGGAGAAAAATCCAATTGTAGCAGATGTGTAGTAAAAAATTCTATATTCATCATTGATATTTTGTAAGGCACTCTATGGAAATGAAGAATTTTAGAATAGAGGCTTTTTCTACAATAAAATTTTGCTAAGATAGAATACCAATTAAATTGAAGGTAAAGAATAGTAAAGAAAAGGGCTATAGTAGACTCATGCTATATATACATCAGTCCCCACCAGTAACCACAACATCACAGTCTTTATTTACTGACATTCAATGATGAGATTGCACAAGTTAGATGCTCCAAAATATTAATTTCAATTGCACATAATTCTTGATTGTTGAACTACATTTCATAGTCACCCCAAAATCCCAAACCTTAAAATTTTCTCTTAATTAAGAAGTTAAGACCAAATGCTATGCTTATTTCTTTTCCTAAACAAATATCCTTTATGTCATAAGCTTACGATACTTGAACGACTGGGCAATTTTCCTCTCCAGAAACATTTGGACAAAAAAAGACACTTGACTAAAAAAAAAGTCTCTTAAAAATTTACACACAAAATTGTTTTCATAAATGGGGAGGTGGGGATCTAATAGGTTGAAAAATATGTGGAGTCTGAGTTTTATTGGGTTGTAAGATGAATTGTCCAGTAGGAAATTACAATGGAGTCTAACAGTTCCTTGATTTTATTCAGCTCTCTTCATTTGCCAGCCCTCAAGCTACAAGAACAATATGCATGGAGTCAGAAAATATTGGAAATTCCATCTAAAGGAAGTTTATCTTAAATATAGGGAAACTTAGATTATATACTTAATTAATGCCATAGCATTTTATTAAGTGGTGAGAATAATTAGGCAACTATCTTTGAAATTTTACCCTTGGTATAGAGGATACAAGAACAAAACAATGGCAGTTCACAACACAAAATACTTAACTGTTTCATAATTTAAATTTTAGCTTCACTTGACAGATTATTCTTCAGCTCAGTTATTCCCTTTTATGTCCTTGGGTAAACTTTATCTCAAACTACATTGAATTCGAAAAAATTATCTAAGCAAAGAAGCAAGCATAAGAGGAGGCAGTGTTCAAGAATAAATTACTGTCAAGGTCTAAGTTGTGGGAGACAGTGTGACATCTAACTGAACTGCCTCTTGAAAACAAAGGTAACATGGCAGTCAGGAGCCACATGCTGGAGCATGACACACAATTTGATTCATTGCAATATCCCTCCATCCCAGAATATTGCAACGACTAGCATTCTAATCAGTCCACACATACAGCGTAAGTGTATATTTAAAAATATACACTGATCAATGAAATAGGGATTTGGGCTGAAGCATTTTGTTTTGGATTTTTTTGTTTTTTCCCATTTGAAGCAATAATTTCAATAACTAATTTTCAATAGTTCAGCTACTTAAGGGCTACATTGCTTTTAGTATTATCATAGTGTCTTGTCCCCATACAGAGTACAGCGCTGGCTAACACACCCTGGTAAAACTTGCTTTTTGTGTATGCACAAACAGACACACACACACACACACACACACACACACGTATTCTCATGTTATAACTCCAAGCCAAACATCTAGATTCTACCAGAGACTCTAACAACCTCTTTACCAGCAAGTCAGAAGTCATTAATAGAAAAGTAATATTCAGTACCTGAATTGGTACCAGGAATGCAGTGCAAGGGTTTACAAATGTTGAGTGAAGAGCCAGCAAGGCTTTCCTGAACCTCAGGGTGGAAGCGTGATAAAAACCTTTGGGGTACCAGGGATGATGCAGCCTTAACCTCCACGGTGGGTCTTAAACAACAGCCTGTGATTTCCCTTCCTTCATAAGAAACAGGTTTTTTTACATGCTGAAAAACACAGGAAAACTAAACAATGCTTGGTAAGTGATGACAGATGAAGGAATCACTCCAAAACTGCACTAGAGATTAAACTGACTAATTAGCATGGACACAGCCCTCATGATGGCAATTAGCTTCCTCAGAAAGAAGACAAGCCAATAATCTACCACACAGCCCTGTCTGTCTTGATGCTTACCTGACTCCTCAATCTAGATCACAGGTCAGCAGTAATCCTGTAATGGAAAAGGACACTAGAATAATGGTGTTTAAAAAGAAAAGGAAATTTCTGAGCTTGCTTTTCTTATTTCTAAAAGTGCATGGTTTTGACCTCTCACTGTTGCTGAGAAATACTTTAAAGGAGAAGACACATGAGCCAGTCTCTAAAATTGCCGCACTAACAAACAGTTTCCAATCTTAAAATTTTCTAATTTTCAATGGCGTCTTGTCTGAGTTATCAGTATTAAATATAGCAACCCATGCACACAGGCTCATGTAAAGTGTCAGCCATTACTGTAGATGCCTTTTATCTTCTTCCTCAGCTTTCCCAGTTCAACCTAATAATCTGTGCCCACAGGTCCTTAGCATGCCTGCAGTTCCTCAGATCCTAGCAGTGAGCTGGTGCCTGGTTCATTTTGCAGGCTTTTTGATTAAAATGTTATTAATCAGCTATCACTCTCTCACTGCAAGGCAGCCTGTTCATCTTTCTACATGTATGAAGCAGTTCCTATCACAATTTTCTTGCAGTAAAACCAAAGAAACCCACATAAGTGTCAGAAGAAGAAAATCTCTGTTTTGCTGATTATTATTTATTATTAAAATTTATTTAGTTCCTTGTCGAATGAAAAATGCAGCTAAATTCCTCTTTTTAAGCCAAAGTAAGTCATATGTCTTTCACAAGTATTTTGACAGGCAATCAAAGATAATTCCTTTGAAAGGAAAAATAAAACTGTATTAGATTGACAAGTCTCACTTCCTGGTAATTCAAATTTCTTGGTGTTCAATAAAAGAACAAGATTTTTTTGCCAATCTAAAAGTTTCAGCAACTTTAAAAAAAAAAAAATCTGCATCAGGATGAATTGGCAAAATGACCAACTATTATCACACAATTTCTCTAAGAAAACTGCATATTCATACATTCATGCATATGCCAGCAGTATTTTTCAAGACAAGAGCATAGGAATACTCCTTACTAATGCAAACAAGCAGGAGTATGAGAGAAAACCCAAAGAATAAATAGCTGGGAGCTCTGGCAAATCATACAGTACTCTAGATCACAAAGACTTTACTTTGCAAGTTTATTTCTCTTGGATTGTCCTCCAAGGAGAAGATGCAGAAGAATTGGTAACTTCAGGCTCTCTTTATTCTCCAATGACAATAAATTTTTCATTCTTGGCTATGTCTAAAATAATTCCATTGCAGCAAATAAAAAGCAATGCCTTACAAAAAGCCATTCCTGACACCAGTGAAGAGGTGAGTGGGCTGATATAGCCTCCAATATACTCAGCATTACTGTAATGAAATAAATTTTGTAATCAAAGTGTGAAATGGCTGTGTAAAGACTTTTTAATTAATTTATTTAATTTATTATATTATTTATTTATTTAGAGCCAGGAACACTCCTTCAGATATCATGTCAATCTCCACATTGCCCTAGGATTTTCGTTGAAAGCCTGGACAGATAGTATACATTCACAGAAATTTTTAGGTACCCTAAACATTTTGATAGTTTGCTTTATTATCTCTTTATAATCTTCTTCTTCTTTTGTTAAAATATCAGCAACATTTTAAAATACACATACAAATGGTTCGACTCTTTGTGTTTCTGGAGAAGATCAAACTGTGAGAGGGTAGGTTTAGATTGGGTATTAGGTAGAAATCCTTTACTGTGAGGACGAGGTTGTCCAGAGAAGGGCTAGATGCCTCATCCTGGTAAGGCCAGGCTGGATGGAGCTCTGAGCAACCAGGTCTAGTGAAAAGGGTTCCTGCCTATGGTATGCGAGGTGGAACTAGATGATCTTTCATGCCTCTTCCAACCCAAACCATTCTATGTTTTTAAGTTTACATGTAGTACTTTTTTAAGGCCAGGTAGTGTTTTTACAAGTCTTCTGGAACCTGCATACTAGCTGATTAGTACTTCCCACAGCTGAGCAATACAGGGATGACACATCTTCCTTTCCCTTCTCACTAGAACCATCCTGGTTAAAATAAAAACCACAAAAATAACAAGTAATATTTTCTTTAGCTATAGAAACAAAACAAAAACAAACAAAACAAAACAAAAAACAAAAAAAAAAAAAGAAAAACCCTTTGACAAGTGGGTAAAGAGAAAAAGAGTAACCTTGGATTTTCTAGCATGTCTAGAGACACACATTCAGCAATTCTCTCTCCTTCTATGGCAACACTCTCAAGAGTTTTCCTGAATTCCATTAATAATAACAATTTCAAATAGAGTGTTTTCCAACAAGCAACTTGTTGAAAATCCCACATTATCATCCACCCAAATTCCTTAGCATTCCCTGGAAGCATCCTATAATCAGCATTGTTTATTAGCAGGACAAGTTATGTCATGAAAAAAAGATAATTGTTTCCTTCTGGTGTCATGAGAAAGAGGGAATGAGGAAGAAAGGGAAAAATAAATGCTTTCAATTTTATGAACATTATATGGACTAGCTTCAAAGGATGAGAATATAAATCTTCCAAGTTTAACATGATAATTACTAATTTCTTACACTGCCTGTCATATTCAACACCCTAATTTGTAAAGTTAAACTTTATTTAATCATTTGAGAACTGCATAGTAGCATATTTTTTAGAATGCATATCTCTGATACAGGCAAGGTTTGGCAGGTCTCTATCTGTTTTCTTCCATTCAGCCAATGAAAGGAAAACAATGATAAATAATGCAATGTAAAGAGATTTTTTTAAAATTCTTAATTATTTTTGGTTTATTCTTTCTATTCTTCAGCTTAAATTTTATTTGCCTATCTCTTCCTGGGGGATCATACCCCTGCCTTTTCCTCTAGAAGTTTTTTTTTTTGGACTTTCACCTTTGGCTTACCTAAAGATGGACTGAAGCTAATCAGCAGATGGGATACTTAAGAAATACACATATCTCTTTTTTCTTCGTGTGGCAGCCTCCACATCAGTTTAATTTTTGAAACCGTACCTTTATATTAATAGAAGTGGTACTACTAAAACTATTCATCTGTTGGAGAAACATCAAGATTTTTTTTTTTAAGGTCATGCAGTATAAAAAGAATCTGAACATTTAAAACAAATTGAAACAGGAAATACCATATGGTGTGAAATGGTTGTCAAGTTCTCTTTTAGTTAGTGTACATAAAGTGACAACTAAGTCTTTTATCAAGTGACAGAGAGCAATGTTTTCCTCAGCTGAGAATTCCTTTCAGGCCAATAACAAGACAGAGGTCTGAAATGCAGATAATTCAACTTCTCCACTTGTCTGAAAAGGCTCTGCTCCTATTTCAATCATTAACTCCAACAGCACATCTTTCTGGTTTGCTTAGATGTCACTGTGGTTGCATGACCAAGAGTGTGCAGATCCAGTACTGTGGGTCAGTCAAAGCTGTCCTTTCTTTGGGCATGAGGTGCTATGAGCTACGCTCAACATATCAAACATCAACATAAATATCAAATTTATATCAAATATATTATTATCAAATAAATATCAACATTTGATATCAACATATCAAATAGAGGCTGTTCCATTACTCCTATTAAAATGAAATAATTCTTTTCCACATTGCATCTGTAGCTATTTGCAATACTGTTGTACTCCACTCCTAGAATGAAAAAAACCCAACAAAACAAAATAAAAATCCCAACTAAATTGTTTAAGCAGCCTCCATGCAAAACTTATTTTTATTCCTGCTTGCTGTTACTGACTGCCCCATCAGATATAGTCATCTAGCTGTTGCACATTTTAGTCCTATAATCATCTTTCAGTGCTATTAAAACACTATTTTGTTGTTCCTCATCGTTTCCTGTTGAAATATGAAGACACCTCTCAATACAAGTGGGAAGGCTACATTTTGCTGTCAGGGGATAAATACTCATTACAACACACAGTATTTGTCTTATGTGAGACGTGGGTAAAACAGTTTTTGCTAGATCTCCACGCATGCCTCAGGCATACAAAATAGCATGTCTGAAAACTGCAGCATTTGGACCTGCTTCTGGATCCCTGGATTTCCTTCTGATGAAACAGCCCCAGTGCATAACCTTTGTGGAGATAAGTAGCTTTTAAAAAAGAAGAAAATGCAATATTCTATGCACCTGAAAGGAAGAGGGTATGCATGATTACTTTTAGCGTTTTTTTCCCCAAAAAATTCTGGTCAACTCTTATTTTAGCTCAACGTGCTTTTCCATCCTTAGATAAAATATAAGTGTAATATATGACTCAATCAAGAAATACCTATCAGGTTTTCAGTGGATATGAACTTAATAAAAGCACTGCCAGGTTCATGCCAGGCAAAAGAAAGACCAACAAACCAAAAAAAAACCAAAACCAAAACCAACCAACTAACCAAAGAAAACAAACAAAAAAAAAAAAGAAAACAAAAAACCCCTCCAAGCAAAGAGGAACATGCTTGCAACTGTTATCAAGAATTGCTTTCATGGCACTGACTTTACTATCTATACCATATACACTAATCTCAGTGCCTCTAGTCCTTCTGAACTCTCTTAACTTCATCTTCTTAAGAGTATTAAATCCTGGTTGCATTTGAAAAAAAAAACCACCCTATGGCACTGATGAGCCATTTCATTTTGCTATTATCTCTCAGTGGTCTGGAAAAATAATTTCCATTTAACAGACATTGAAGACCTCAACCTTCTTTGATGACTCATTAAGTTATTGCAACTCTGCACTCTTTTTTTTTTTTAAACTAGACTCCTGCAAAATTGTTTTATAAAGGTCTTTATCTCTCCCCAATTTAGACGTGTGTAAAAGACACTGAACATTTTTGTGTCACCTAAATTTCAAAAAACCCATTCTTCAAACAACCCAACAGATGTCTATCTTTTCCCCTCTAATTACATCCCTTTAGCGTCAGCAGCAAAACTGTTTCTCTTTTTAAACTTAGGGGAGTAAATAACTATAGACTCTAAGAAGTTACTATGTGGTGACAAGATAAATGCTGACATACTAATGGAAATTACTGCAGATGTTTTTTATTTGTGTTTTAAATGGGTTACTGTTAATGACAGCAAAATTTAATGTTCATTTGACCAAAGCAGAGAACATATACATAGCTGCTTTTTTTTTTTTTTCTTTGTACAATGATCAGTTGATAGCCTGAAAGAGGAAAAATTGAGGTGTTAGACCTGGTTCTGGAAACCACTGTGCAAAGTAAATTGTCATTGAGAGGGACAGCATCAAAGTGTCTTAGTCATTCTCAGTATTCAACAGCCAGAAATTTTTCAGAAGAGTGATCAGCTATTGCTGATCTTTAAAGTCTTTAAAGCAACAAAATTATTAATGACTTCCAACATTTCAATTGTTATGAAAATGGGCTTTTCACTCTGTTTTGAAACTGCAGGGCATCAAACTCCATAAGCAACCTCTACTTTCACTGTGGGACAAGTGAGAAAAAATAACACATCTGAAGCATTTAAACTTATTTTAAGGCACTCATATCTCTTTCTTCCTGGACAATAGTCCAATACTGCCTTTTACATGCTGATTCTTTCATCATCTTTCCAGTAAAAAACTTTAATGATTTTCTCCCAAATCTTCAAGCATCATGGTCTTACATATCCAAATATTTCTCTCAGCCCTTTACCCTGAGAGCAGGGCTCAATCAGACCAAAGGACCACCAGCACAAACGGCTGACAGAGGGTAGGTAAAATAAAAGGAAATAACACACAGTACTTGCCACTAATTCCATTCCAGTCTCTGAGTATTTTTATGTTATAGAATCATAGAATGAGTTGGAAGAGACCCATCAGGATCATAGAGTCCAACTCCTGCCCCCACACAGGACATCCCAAGAATAACACCATGTACCTGGCAGTGTTGTCCAGATGTGTTTTGAACTCTGTCAGGCTTGATGCTGTGACCACTTCCCTGGGGAGCCTGCTCCAGTGCTCAACCACCCTATGGCTAAAGAACCTTTTCAAAATATCCCACCTAAATCTTCTCTGGCACAGCTTCAGGCCATTTCCTCAGGTCCTGTCAGTGGTCATAAGAAAGAAGAGATCGGTACCTGCCCCTCCACTTTCCCTCATGAGCAAGTTATAGATTGCAGTGAGGTCTTCCTCAGTCTCCTCCAGGCTGAATAAGCCAAGTGACCTCAGCCACTTCTCATGACAATTCTCCTCCAGACCCTTCACCATACTTGAGGCTCTTCTCTGGACACTCTAACAGCTTAATGTCTTTTTTGTATTGTGAATGCCAAAAACTGTCCCTAGGACTCCAGGTGAGGCCACCCCAGTGCAGAGCAAAGCAGGACAAGCAGCTCTCTTGTCCTGCTGGTGATGCTGTGCCTGGTGCACCCCAGGACACTGCTAGACCTCCTGGCTGCCAGGGAAATGTTCTAATTTCTGTCAACCAGAACCCCATGTCCCTTTCCATGATACTATTCTCCAGCCTCTTGTTGCCCACTCTACACCAAAAAAAAGGGTCAACACATCCCAGGCACAGAATCCAGTACTTCACCTTGTAGAATTTCTCATGGTTGGTGATGGCCCATCTCTTTAATTTGTTGAGGTCTCTCTGCAGGGCCTCTCTTCCCTTAAGGGAGTTGACAGTTCCTTCCAGTTAAGTGTCATTGGAAAACAATTAGTGTTCCTTCAAGTCCTGCATCCAGGTCATTAACAAAAATGCTGAAGAGAGCCAGGCTGAGGATGGAGCCCTGTGGAGCCCCTCTAGTGACAGGTCACCAGTCTGACACCATCCTGTTCACTGTAACCCTTTGTATTTGGCCCATGAGCACCACATGCTATGTTTATCCAGCTGTGGGATGGACATTTTGTTGTGTGAGATAATGTTGAAAACTTTGCTGAAGTCCAAAGAGGTAACATCAATCATCTTTACTAGATCAACTGAGTTATCATCTTATAGAAGGAAACCAGGTTTAACAAAAACAGGACTTCCACCCCATGAAGCTGTACTGGCTGCGTTGTCCACCAGGTGTTTTTCAATACCTCCCAGAATAATCTTTTCCATTATTTTTCTGGACACTGAAGTGTGACAGGTCTGTAGTTTCCAGGGTCCTTCTTCTTGCCCTTCTTGAAATCTGGGACAAGGCTATTAATGTATTAAGGGAAATCAGGCTACTTCTAATGCTTTCAAGGCATTGTAGGTACAGTGGAGATGCTCAATGTGAAATTGATGAAGAGATAAGAAAGGAGATTACTTCTGATATTTTTTATGAATTAATGCATGCCCATGCTATTCTGCTCCTTTCTCCTAACAGATGGAGGCAAAAAGTGCTGCCAACTATGGGACATAATGCAACTGCATTCTCTTTCATGTCTGCTTCATCACTCTTCTTTCCAAAGATACATTCTCCTTCTCAAGGAGAGACAATGAACAGCACTGAAGATAGCATGTGATGAATGGAATGATAGCAAACCACTGTGGTTATGACACTGACCTTATCGCTTCTAATATTCTCACTGTTGTCATCAATCATCTTTCTTCCTTTAGAATGTTTTTCTTCTCCACTTACTGATTTCTTCTGTGATCAAGCACTTTGAGTCTAGTACATTTACCCATTAATTTCTGTGTTTTCCGTGTTTTAGAAAGGAAGAGATCTAGGGACATGTGAAGGTTTGTTTATTTACAGCTCTATTTCCTCCATGTAACATTTTGCTATACTCATCAGTTTTATGTTTATTAGTGAAGAAAATGAACAGTAAATTCAGCACAAGCTTGAACCCTCTCACAAGTCTTCACTCACCTTTTTTGCAGTTAGGAAGGGTTCATTGTTGAAACTGTTGATAAAGGGTGGGAAGACTCCTATAAACTCCCTGTTGCTTTGCAATACCATAGGTAAGTTCTCATTTTTCACACGTGCAGGAGATTATCTTAATGGAGTTTGTTTCTCATCTGAAATAAATTTCAGTTATACTCTTACCTTCAGATTGGAGGGGAAAGGCTACCAGGAAGACATTCCTGTGCATGGAAAATGTTTTCATAATTTGTTTCTGAATACAAGTAGGAAAATGCAAGTAAATAAGGCCTTAGGAAACAATAAAAAGTTCAATCATTTTCAGTAACATTGTTGACAAAAATTTTTTCTAGCTCCACCTTAAAATTCTTCTTCAAAAAATGTGATTGTAAAGGAGTCAATTCAGAGTAGTCAGACAACAGGCCAAGTCTACAGCTTTCCACCTAACCATTTTAATGTCACTCTGTTAGTTAATTTGTCTGTTGTTTCATCCTCTAGAAAAAAATAACACTTCTGCATTTTGGTCTGCTCAGCAACCAATATTTCAAGGTTAGAGAGAGGGATCTGCCAAGAAGTATAATTAAATACCTTATTTTTTTCAAAATAAGAGCATTATTTTTTTCAAAAAGAGCATTAACAATATGGTGTTTTAAAAAAAAAAGAAAAATATCCAGTCAGGATGGCCATGTTTACAAAAACACTTAGAAAAATAAGTCAAAATAATATTCCAGATGGTTTGTGTACCTGCTACTTTTTATCTATTAATGCCAAATAATGGAGCACATGAAAAGCAAATTTTGATTTTCATAGGAACTTGTCAAGCTCCTAATTTCTTTTACCAGCTTTCCAGCAAAGATCAACACAAAATGTGTGGTAAAATATGAAATATACCTATTACCAAATGCTGTGTAGCACCAAATGAACATTCTGTTACTTAAAAAAACCAACTCTGTAGACTATACAACAATAGACTATAAACAAGTATAGACTATACAGCTGTATGACTCAGAGAAAAAGAACCACAGGTGATGAATTGGAAAATTTCTCCCTACCATTTTTCTACTCTTGAATTCTTCTCTGGCTGTAAAAATATTAGAATGTAAACTACAAGACCCTTCACTTTACATGGCTGGCACATTTCACAAAACTGTGGGGACTTTTCTTAGAAGAACAGAGGGAATGCTGCATATGAGGACACAGGAGAAGCAACATTAAAATACTCACACTCCAAGAAAAGCAAACCTTCAAAAACATAAGTTTCATCTCAAGAAAATGTTTCTTTAGACAAAAAAAACCCACAAAAAACCCCAAAAATGAAACCAACCAACCAAAACAAAACACCCTAAAGTAAAACAAGAACCTCAATCTCAAACAAAACAGGGATTTCCCAGCTGGCTTGATCTGTTGACACTTTTTCACTTTTTATGGTACCGCATTTATGTGATGTTTCTGGACAGGAAGAACAAGAGCTTCAACAATTAGAATTAGAAGAAATATATTCCACGTATACATTTGTGCCTCTTCCAAGGCCTATTTCTTCTTCTTATGTGTTGTATTCAGTTGTGTTTCCAACAGTATTCCTGTCCTTGAGTATTCCTCAGGAGGAGAGCTGATGGATATTACGGACATATATAGATACCTAAAAAAGCATGCTGATAATGCAGTGAAGAGACAGGGACAGAGGCAGCCATTAAAGTGAAAGAGCAAATATCCATTGCCCAACTTCTATATTAGAAACTTCCATAATAATTTGTAGAGACAGATGAAGAAAAAGCTTTGCATCGTCATTTGAACTTAATTTTAAAAAATGTTTAGACTAAGCAGCAGGAGGAAAAAAAAATTAACATGTTTTTCTTTTTCTGCTTATTATCTGAAGGACAGGGATCAGCAGTTCCCTTTCAGTATGCTGTAGCAAAATTATACTTGCTTGAAAAAAGGCAGCAATTCAAAAAGCCAGCAGCAAATTCTCACTTCCATGGACATCAGCAGAGAAATGTTTTCATTTACACTTTTCAGCTAGTCTTATTGAAAAGAGCATTAAATATATATAAGATGGGAATCAGTGGCCAAGTGTGCTGAATTGTATATTCACCATAGCTAAATGTGCTAAATGTTTGATGAAGGATATAAATAATTAGTAACATACACACACATTTAAAAAGTTTCTTTTGCTCAGGCATGCATATATCTAACATCTGAGTCTGTCATGGCACAATGTGCTCGCTTTGCTACTTCCCTTCTTTACCCCTTTATGTGGCTAATCAGGGGACCATGTTCTTTTCCTGTGCCTGTCAAAGAAGTAGTGGCCCACCATTTCACTGTATCCTCTTTAATTCCTTTGCAGCATGGATCTATTGATGTTCATTAACTGCTCACTGGGATTTGTATGTAGGGGAACACAACATAATCCATTCATTCACATCACCATTGATGTCATTCTTGCACAAGCATAATACCATACACTTATTTCCCAAGCTCTCTTCATTTGCTTGCTCACAGTCAGACTGTAAGGTGCTTTTAATCACATCAGGCCTGAACTGAGAAAATATAAGGAAATTATTTTGATTATAAACAAGATACATGTGTACATATGCATACACATAGCTACTCATAAAAGGGTGTTCCAAAATTCTCTAACACACAGCATGCAGATATCCTGGCTGAAAGCATATTTTAAAACTCAGATAAAAGAGACTTGTATGCATGAAAATATCAGAGGTATACTTTAGCAAAAGTGTATACACTTAAAAGAGTGTATAAATTAAAAATTGTGTGTTCAGTCTAAAAATCTTTATATTCACTCTGCAATACAAAAACTAACTAAACTGTATAAACATCTTCAAACATCTTAATTACTCTAAGAAATTTGCATATTTGCTATAATTTACTAATTTACCTACCATGAATTGCTATCACCTTGATCTGGCAATGATAGTTCTAAAGGTAAAAAGGAGCCATCTTGAATATTTCGTTTCAGTTTGTTTTATTTTGTTTTGAATTTAGCTATTCCAGAAGTTGCACTTGAAAAGAATTCTAAGAGTTCTAATAAACCTAGGCTTAAGAAAAGGACTCCCAAAGGTTTGTGAAAAGAAAGGCCTCAAAATGAAAAAAAAAAAAAAATTTCTTTTTTTTTCCCTAGCAGCATGACAGTCAGGACATATCTGACTAAAAGACAAATAAGGAAGTACTATGCAAGGGATGTTTAATTGTTATCAAGAATGGTTTTGCTCCCCCATTTACTTTCCTTGCCTACAGCTGAAATGGGTTGCTCTTCAGTTAGACAACTCTAAGAGAACACCTGAGATCCTGTAAATACCAAGAGACATTTCATGTACAAGGGAAAAATTTAACACCTCCCCATCCTGGATGCAAAATATTTATTGCACCTTCAGGGACATGATTAGAAAAGTCTCAGTGCAGTATCACTCTATAGCAATGAAATTTTATATGGATACCCACAGTTCGTTGGCCAGACTTACTTTTATGTATTTCTAACCACAGAAGATGGTTGGAGATATTGTTCATCCTATCAGGTGACAAAAGTGAAGTGAATAAAATGTGGCCAGTTCTAACCACTCTTACTCTTGGGAAAAAATATGAATCCCTTTATTTCTTTTTCTGCCTGAACTCAAACAAAAACCTGTCATGAAGGTTACACTGGAACACAGAAAGCAATCACTACTTATCTGTCTCTATGCAACAAGATATTAAACATCAAAAGCTTTTGGAAAGGTTAGAATTCCTCAGAAGAGTTTTTGCTTCAGTGTGAAGATCTAAAAATCACAGCTCATGGCTGGATCATTTTATAATTTTAAATCATGATAGATTGAAAAATAGTTTCAAAACAAAAAAGCATGGGGGAAGTGAACAGATGGATAAAACACCCCTATTAAAAGATCTGAAAGAACATAGTCAGTGCTTTTCTAAATAAAGAAACATATTCAATGAAAAATCTTTGGATGCACGGTGCCATCAGTTCTGTTATTAAAAAGATAATCAAGATTGATATTAAAATTTTTACCTCCTGTAGCGAAGAAATAAGAAATATGCAGAGAAGCAATAATAAGCTGCACTAAAATAAGAATTCCATATAAAGAGTGCTAAGATGCAAGGTGTGGGGAGTGGGTGTAGGGGAAGACCATGAGTGATTTGTTTTGATTTTAGTAAAGTACTTAATTTCTCATCAATGTCAGGTTTGTGTCTTTGCCTCATGAACAGGCTCTGTGCATTGAAAAGGTCATGGAGTTTGCTCATGCCTTAGGGAAGCCATTTCACATCTGAAGGACATTTGTGAAGATCAGATGCAAATAAATGACAAAGTATATCTATTTCTAGTCAGTCAGAACATATTGTAAGTATGCAGCAAAATTTCGCATGAAAACAGCTGAGCATCGGAAAAAGCAAAGATGGACATGTGTAACTAGAGATAAGCATCCCATTACCAAATTTCTAGCTTTCATCAATGTCACATAGTGCAATGTCCCCAAAATATTTCTTTCTTCCCAACTCAAAAAGTCTCCAAGTTATCACAAAAATGTACAATAACAGGGATCGTTTTAAAACGTGACCAGCAAGGTCTGTGATTTTTCTCTATCCCCTGGAGGATTTTTCCTTATTCAACTTAATCCATTCCTCTCTGGTCCATGACAAGTGACCTGGGACCAATTTGAAGCAAACCCTCAGCCATTATTAGCACAAAATAATTTAACACCATGGATGGAGCATCTTATTTACACCAGGGTGTCCACCCTGAGACCTGGACATCCACACAATGTAAACCAGACGCTAATTTTAGCAAAATCACACAACTCTTGGCTTCCAGAAATGCCAAACAGCAACACACCACAAAGAATCTCAGAGAGTACATCCCAATCAGTACTACATGACAAGAGAAATGAGACTGTCAGAAACTTCAGAAGTCTTGATTTTGATTCAAACAAGATGTCAACATCTTTAGCATTCACAGAATGCTTTCTTCAAACCTTCTAAGAAACTCTAGTGAAAGCTAGTGAAAGGATTTTTATATTGTTTCTTTTTCTGTAAAATATGCTTTGAAATACAGAAAAGCTGTCAGATGAATGTTTCAGATTGCAAACAACTACCACAGAAAAACAATGTCTCCCCCCACTCCCCAAACAAGTCTTTATTTATCTGATTTTAATTCTCTCTCGTGTTTTCTGAGATTTTTGAAGATAAAGAGAAACCTACTAAAGTACAATTCTGTCCATTTCTATCTATCAAATATGCCACACATATTAAAGAAAGGTATTTAGTCTGCATGTGGTAAAATTTTCTGCCTCTGCTTTGCAGACAATTGTGCTTTAGCAGTAGTGATCTGACACATTCCATCCATTTGAATTCTGTGCACTTGCATATGCACTTCTACCCTATTCATTGTCCTCAGGGGACAGACAGCCTCCTCAAACTCTCACAAGTTAGTCAGGTCTTTTGAGTAACTTGAAAGACATTTGATCTTACAAGCCTCTTTGGTTTTATGGGATAAATTCAGGGATCATTTAATCTGAACAAGTTTCTAAAAACACCTGAAAAATGGTGTGCTAGATGCAATACAAAGTTCTATACTGAAATTTCTTACATTATCCTAGGTACACAGCATATACATAGTGGTTTAAAAATACTTTTTATTTTATGATATCTTATTGACACCTTTGTATAGTAGGTTTTTCCTCCTAATCCTCTGAAAGAGTAACTCCACCTTTTTCCAGGACAATGCCATTGAAGCATGGAGGAAATTACACTTTTTCCTGTAATTAACATTCTAATTGCAACATGTGCAATTCGAATGAGTTTTGTGGCCTGACATCCCATCTCCTGCTACCATCAGATGATCTCAAAGAGAAAAAAATAAATATGTGCTGGAAGAAATTAATGTAATTCTCTGTCTGAGAATTTTTTCAATTGATTAAATGCATGTTTGAGTGACCACTTGAAGCCCTTAGGAAAATACCAAATGTGTCTTGAACAAATTTTTTTCAAATGGACCCAAAAGTTAGGTTTCTGATATCTGCCTTCCTCTTTCCTCCTTTGGAGCTCAGGACTTGTTTCAACACTTCATCATAAGAACATAACAAGTAATAAAGAAACTGTGTCAAGATACATGTTCACTGAGAAACCATGACTTGTCTGAAAACAACTGTACAGGTTTTCCATTTATCATTCAGGTGTGTTAAAATATCTTGAGGAATGGAAGTCAATCATATTGCATAGGGAAATTTTTGACCTGAATCAGCCCTTGCAGTTCAAGGACTAACATTGATATTTTAAGAAAAAATTGCCTTATGTTAAGGATCCTGAACAGCAGGGGGAAAAAAAAAATCAACAAAAAAACAAAAAACAAAACAATTCAGAAGCAGCAAAACTTACTAAGACAAATTTCAGTTGTATCAGATTTTAAAAATACAGAATTTCCCGTAGCTTCATGAATGCAGAGAAAAATACTGACTTCAGCTTCCTTGGTACGTGTGCTCTAATCCATATCTTTTGTGTTATTCTTGAAAAGAGATGAAATCTGTTTGTTTTCCTCTGATATCCATTCCAGTGCTACTCATCCCATAGAACTTTGTAAGGGTAATGGAGACTAGATTTTCTATTAAATTAGTTGAAATGTAATGTGCCATTAATTCATGTCCAGACTCTTTAAAGCCTGGAGCTGCATTTCTGAAACTAAAGAATTTTCCCTATCCGTTGGCTTCACAGATCTGCCATACATTGTCTTTATTATCCATTCACAGCCCATGAAGTTAACTGTTACCACTACTACATTTTCTATCCCATGATTCCATGTTCTGATTTCTATTAATGAATTTTTTATCCTCCCTCTTAAGTCACCATCAGTTCTGGTGAATTATCGCCCTGCACGTACTTCACGCTTTTATTTTAGTGATATACAAACTCCCCAAATTAACAACCCATGACAAGGCATTTCTTTTGCAATATTTTCTCTTCTGGAGTTCCATGCCTGTTAGAGAGATAACTTGCCAAAACAAATAAAGCAAATTATGTTCAGTACACCCATGTTGTTTGCCTGTAGTGACAGCATAAGTTCTTATTTTAAGCAGTTCTGAACACAAATGGATGCCAAGAATCAAAGCTGTTCCTTCTCTGCAGCTTTTTTGTAAAACAGAATCTAATTTCCTTATTCTGTCCTCCAAGGCTGTTTTCACAACTGCATTAACTGAAAACCCCAGGGGTTTTAGAACTGCTTTCCTGACTCCCCACTTTCCCAAAACCATTACAACAGCCAGGCAGCTGAAACACTGCCGTGATTTTTGAAGTTGTCATCAGGCTACAGTTGAATGAGAAATTATAATTGTACAACTCATTTGTAAATTAAGCTGTGCTACTTATCACAAACACAACTTCAGAAAGCAGCATGTTATAAAATTACTACTGAGATCAGAAAAGATATCCTGCACTTTTTATATTTTTTACTTCTAATTTCCACCTTCAAAAATGGTCACATATCCTCTTACCCATCATTCTTTTGAATTTCTATTTCATTTAAACTACTATTAGCAATATGTTCTTCCCTGTTTCTTCCTTTGTTCTCTCTCTCATCTTTCACAGTTCTTAATGTGGTTTCTTCAATCTATGTTAATGTCAGCCTGAAACCACAGCATTCCCGTCAGTCACTCCCTTGACAAAGTCCAAGCTTCCCATTTCTTGCCTTGCTTTTTCCTCCTGCTGTTTTTCCATGGCATGCCTGAGAGTTGCTGTCTCAGTAGAAACATTAGAAAACTGCTGTTTCTCACAGGCCATAAACATACCTCCTTCCAGAAGACAGGGAAATGAAAAAAGTGGTGAGGGAGGGTCTGCATTCTCCTGGTGGCATAAAATTTAAAATGCAATACTCATAAACTAATTATGCAATTTAATTCACAAAACTGATACGCAACTGACAAGGGAAAGAGATTAGAAGAAAATATTTTTTAAGTTTCTCCTTTTTCTGTTAAAGAAAGGTTGGTGTTTGGTCATTTCATGTTGCTGCTGTGTTCAGCAGTATGTGCCAGTAAAGCTTTTTGGTGTCATGCTGTCATTGTGTTGTGAGTTATCTCAGTATTGGAAAGGACACATTCTTTCTTCTCCTTCATACTTGTCGTGCTGATTAAAACACACAACCTGCAGCAGAGAAAACAATTTCATTACAATGATTTAAATCATTTTTTTCTGCAATGCACAGGATGAGGGAGTTTATTTCTTAATTTTACAGATAGAAAACAATACTCTGCTCATTCATTGTATGGAAAATGAAGGATTTAATTATAATTTTAAGTGATATGTGATTATATAATATTGATCTCACAACAGGTACTAAATAAAAAGATTACATAAGAGAAAATTCCAGCTACATTTTTTGCAGGGCTTAGGGGAAAGAGGTCATCTTGAAAAACACAGCAAAAATTATTTTCCTGAATAATAATAGAAGGATTTATATTGTACCAAGAAATGACAGCAAGTTTAAGGAAATATGATGGTAGCAATTTTTAGCTCTCTGAATATTAATAGCCTTATTTTCAAGTCATTGTCACTGTCACATTATGTAATTGTGGAAGAAGACTCTACCTCTTACATCAAATAGGCATATGTTCTCTTCACTGGAAAAGTAAATCCCAGGCATGTGCTGTGACAGAGCTGGGAATAAAGTGTGTTTGAGGAGGGTAGGAAAGAGAAATGGAAGCAAATTTTTTCAGCCATAGCCTTTGAGTTACACGAAATTCTCTGTGAACATCCCTTTCACTGAAGAACCTTCTCAGATCCTTGAATGTGCTCTGGCACACATTTAAATTGAAATCTAGACTGCAGTTAAGCAACAACATTAAGTTGCCAAGAGAGGGAATAGATGTCACCAGTAGATCGTTTCCTGTTATTCTTTCAGTAAGAGCACTTGACATCAAATCAGGGCACATCCACTGTGCTGGGCTGCTCTACAGTGAACTTTCTGGAATGGTGCCAAAATAATGCTGCAGAAGAAATTAAGTCAAATAAAAACATGACAAATAAAAATATTTTTAAATAAAAAAGTATTTGCATACCAAGACTACACTTGAAAACACTTGAACAGGCATAAAGCAAAAGAAGAAGGAAAGGTAATTAAGCTTTTCATTTAGGTTTTTGTTTGTTTGTTGAGGATTTTTCTGCTTGTTTTGTTGCTGTTGCTTTTTTTTTGTGGTTGTTGTTTTTTTTTTAAAGTATTCTGAAATGTGTGTTAATCTGAGTTTCTATTCCTCATATTAACTGCTGATGTGTGATACTTTGTTTTCTGCAGATTCAGCATAATTCAGTCCAAGATTTCATAGCCTTTTACTTCCATGCATTTAATGGAGAATAAAAAGCTTTCAGAGGGCCCAGAAAAAAAACATAAAATTTACAAATCATGTGGCCAGAAAATGCTGTTTGCCACTTAAATAAAGAATAGTCGTCAATATTTTGGGAAAGAGATACCTGAACTGTTCAGAGCATCAGACCCATAAACTACTGACCAAGTTACAATGGGCTGTTTCACACTGATGGTATTCAATCTACAAAACTTGTTTTCATTCAGGCTAAAATACTACAGAAAGATAGCAACTAGAAAAATAAGTAAACAGGAAATAAATTATTTAGGTGACCTGAGGTTCCAGTCAAGAGAGGCACATCCAGTTTCTTACACTGGTAGAGCATAATTCAGTTTTAACTCTTTCTCACTGAGAATTTGTGCCAAGAATGTTTGAACTACAAAAGCAAAGCCTGACCAACTAGTAAAAGCAGAGTCAAAAGAAGTGTGAGAAGATGTCTACGTGCTCTAAAACTGGCATGGGGAGACTCCTGTATGGTCTAAATTTCCTGGAGTAAATCTTGATTCTTACAGACAAAAAGAGGTAAGTGCATCTACAAAGCTTACAAATCAGGACCCAGTGTAAAACTGGGAATTTGAGTTCACAGCACTCTCTTTTATGTGCTTACCATGGAAAATCTGAAAGTAACTAATCTTATTTAAACTGAAAATTATTTATGTATAACTCTTTGTCAAACAGATAAACAGAAGATAGTTTCTAGAAGATAGTTCTCTTCCAGTTTCTCTGTTTATCTTCTAGAAAAGGAATTATGCTGGAAAATATGTGCAACTATCTGCATGCTGTAGAAGGACTTCTGAACTAGTAGTTTCAGCGTAACTGAAGGTGCTATCCAAACACCTATCTCTCCTATGAATGATTTAAGAAAAATTATGGGCAAGGATATTTGCTATCTACTCAAATTTACTTACATTTCTCCCTTTGTGTGAAAAACAGTGAGACTCCTTAGGATTTCTTAGATAACTGTTTTCTTAGGAGGGTGTGTCCAACACAGAATCCAAATACATATTTGGCAACATAATGGTCAGTTGTTTAACAGCCATAGTATCCAAAAGAAAGTGTCAGGGTTGTGGCATCCTGGATATCAGGCTTGATATGAATACCCATAGGTATAGAGAAAGAAATCTGATGGTTCTATATAATGGCTATTTATATTAATAGTACAATTCCTTTCCTTTTGTTTGAGCGCCTGGAAATCAGATTTTGTTCCCATTGGTAAAAGAAACATGAAACATGAAAATGATAGTAGATAACAATAGTATAGGTGTGGTACTTATATCTTTCAAGTGACTGGGAGAAGAAGAGAAAAGAATAAGTTTGGAGAGAAACAGAGAAAACATGGTAATTCAAGTGTTGAAATTCAAGCAGCAGTTATTGCTGCTCACCCTTTCCTGCTCATACATAGAGGCCAGCATATAATGATATGTAAGGGCATATGTAAGTATAAAAATGTAATGGGCATATGTAAGTATAAAAATCTCCAGCAAAATTAGAGGAGGGATGTTGAGAAGTTTGTAGACAAACGACAATGGGCAGAGATTGGTTGTCAGATTTAATCTTAAACATAGCCTTGTTCACAGAAGCAACAAGACAAACAGAAAGTGTATCAATCCTTATTTAAGTATTAAAGCCTGAAAAAAAAGAGCTTTTAAAAGGTGTCCTCAGCCCAAGATGAAAATGGGGCAGAGCATCCAGGAAAAATGTTATGACTAGTTAATATGCATTGAAGAATATAACATAATGTATGAGACAAAACCAGCCTTACTTCTAGTTTTCTTTTTCTCTGAAATTTAAAATACTTAAAGACATGGAAAATGTCAGGTGTGTGTGTGGCTTGTGTTTGGTTTTGTTTGCTTGGTTGGTTGGTTGGCTGGCTGTTTGGTTGGATTTTCTTATATAGTGTCTTATCTTGTTAGAACAAGTTCAAACATTTCCTTCCAATAATTTTTATGCTGTGCAACTTCCTAGAACTCTAATACCATGTTTCCTGAAGAAACTAAATGGCGTCCAGAAACTCCCATTCATTGCAGTGAATAGAGTATGAGAAAATACAGACACAGTAACAAAAGATGTATTGATACATTGTACCACATAATACATCCATATTAATTAGTACTGAAGTGTATTTACACTGTTCAATCAACTACTTTGTAATTAAAATTGCTCATTTAACTAGAAGCAAGAATTAAGTGCCTGAATTGCTCAATTATTAAACAGAAGGGAAAAGACTAATACATTCATTACTTACAAGCAATCCAAGACAATAAATTTTATCTGCAGGGCTCTTAAGATGTACATGTAACCAATGCAATTAAAATTCTCAGATTAATTATTTATGTCTAAGCTGTAGTCATTCTTCTACCCACATCCATACTAAGACTGCATTTCTGCACTAAGAATACAGTAGTTTAGCTGCTGCTACTTTTTTTTCATATAATTACATTGCTTTTTCAGATAAGTGCTTCAGTGTCATAGACATTTATATAGACTTCCATTTAATTACAGGGACAGAAATAATTTACATAACAAGCCCAAAATCTGGTTCAGACCTTGTGGACCTTTGAGGCAAGAGGAAGTGGAGACATCTCAAACAGTGAGATGACAGCTCTTGGGAATTGTCATTCAAATATAAGTTTGACATTGATTGGAAGAAGTGGAAGCAACCACACCTTGTTTCTGAACCACTGAAAACACATACTAACAGTACAGTGCATGCCAGTGCCTCCGTGGTTTAAGGAGAGTGTGAGCCCCTGGCTTGGTGGGGCAAGGGACCCAGTGAAAAACAACAGGGAAAAGCTGAGGTATTGATAGAGTAGCCACAAAGTCAACCAGCTATACATACTGACAAAGGAGGAAATCTCCTCAGTCAGGAGCCCTAATTCATCCCTGATAAGCTCAGTCAAAACTTCCTTTGAAGGGAGGTTGTTGGCAGGACAAAAACATCTCGATGAGTTCTGGATAACAAGTCAGTAACAACTATTCCAGAAAGAGCCTACCTACTATGCCTACCTATGTTGTCTACCAAAAGTAATTCCCTCCTACTTAAAACTATCTTCTCTGAAAGATCTTCCATGCACACAATCTGCTGGGCAGACCAGACCCTTGCTGGAGATACCCAGATGACTTTGTATTCTGCAGCACCAATCATCTTCGAAGTGAGACTTCTCCATCATTGATTTGTCCCATTCCTGGGAATGGTTTGGTGAGTGTTGTACCAGTAACATTTTACATTTGATATATATATATATATATATACACATATATATGTATATATGTAACATTTTACATTTTATATATATATATATACACACACATATATATGTATATATGTATGTGTATATGTATATGTATATATATATATATATGTGCTCTCACAGACAAAGATTCATAAGTATATATTTCACTAGTTGCAATTACTAACTTACTTGAAATATACATGCATATATTTGTTTTACTCTTGTTGTATATACTTGCTTTCCTAGTGGTAAGTAAAATATAGTGACTTGTAATCTACATTTACTAGTGTTAGTAGAGTATAAATGTGGGAATACTTTGTAGAAATTTGTAATAAAGAAATTCTAAGCAACCCAGGCTTCTGTGACTTTGTGTTCTAATGAATCCTGAGAAAACCATGGTCACAATCTGTACACACAAATGGGATAACCCTCATGGGTCATATCTGTGACTGCCACAGTCTTGAAACCTTCTGTGCCTCAGTTTTCAGTGATGAGACTGTCCTCAAGCATTGGAACATTACCCACAACAAAGGAAGAATTAGGGACCACTTAATCCCCTTGTACTTACAATAGTCTGTAGGTACCTGAGGGCTCTGAAGGATGCTGGCTACTGTCTAAGTCCTTTGAAAGGTCATAGAAGTTGGGATGTTCCTGATGACTGAAGAAGGGCAGACCTCACATTTTCAGGAAGAGCAAGGCAAGAAGAGGAATTTAGCAAACTATGGACCAGTCAGCCTTGTCTCAGTCCCTAGAAAGATTATGAAGCAAATCCTGTTAGAAACAAACAAACAAACAAACAAAGTGATAGGCATAGCATAAGTTTAACAAGAAGAAATTTTGGTTGACCAACCTCCTTGCTTTCTGCAAGAAGACAACTGATTTTTTGGATAAGGGAGGGGATATTTGTGTTGTATTCTTTGACTTAGCAAGGCCTTAGCAAGGCTAGATAAATGGACAGTAATTGGAAGATTGGTGCACTATCACATTGAAGCCTTGTGATCAGTGGTTCAAAGTCCAGCAGCCAATAACCAGTAGGGTTCCTCAAACCAGTCCTAGGACTCCTACTCTTAGTGTCTTCCTTAACAACTTTATAACTGCAGTCGTGCAATGAAGGGATACAAAGGGTAGGAAGGAAAGGATGGTATGATAAGAGGGTGCTGCTCTTCATGAGACAAAAAGGTTGAATGTCTGGAAGCAACTTAAAAACAATAGGGCCAATTTTCAACTCAATGCTACTTCTTTTGAAAGAGTAAAACTCCATTTACTTTAAATATATTCTTCATTTTATCCTGTTGAGGGAAAAAAAGGTAGAAGTGCCAAGTGAAGTGAGAAATGGATGTTACTCCCTGAAGAATTTTGTTAAGATAATTTGCTCTGAAGGCTTCAAACTTTATTCTTGGATCATACATTTAGAATCTTTTAAAATCTGGAATTTATATAAAAAAGTACAGAACACTACAGTGATGGAAAATAATTTATGATTTCCTTACAGGAAGAGTTTTTCCCCCTCCAGTCCCCCTCATCTCCCATAAGTGGTCAAAGAAAACATTTCAGAATTATACTTCAAGGAAAAAGATCTTTAAGTTCTTGTCATGCCTCCCTTGAGAAGTTTGTATAAAAACATCTTCTGATCTGCATAAGAACAGCCTAGGTGCAGAAGGGGTGAGCACTCACCACTTACCACTCATCACTATCTACCAATAAGATAGGTTTTGAGCCAGATAAGTAAAAGGGGCAATGAGCAGATACTGCTGATGGGACAATGTTTTTTATTTTTCCCATTACCTCCCTTGCACAGCTGACTCCCTCCCCAAGAAAGGTATTGGAACTTTGATATTCATGAGGATGGTCACATGTAGGCCTGAAGGCATTCATCCCTTGCCATGGGGCACAACTGGCTCAGAATGCTGGTGTGAGAGGCAGCTGCCATGTCATAGGTGTCCTAAGCCATCAAGGACTCCTGAAATGCCCCCAGACATGTCCCCATTTCTGGGCCTCTCACCTCTGAGGGGTGCACATGATCCACACTGTTACATCAGACAGTGTAAAACTCCCTTCCCTTCCCAGAGGAGGTACCTGGGCATTCCCACCTGAAGCTGGAGATGGATTAACTGACTGAAGGCTGTGTTTCCTGTGCTTGCCTACCCTGACAGGTCAAGGCTGCAGCCATCACTTTGGCCAATGGACATCAAAATCACAACAATCAATCTCCTTGCTTGATGCACGTGATATCTTTCCTCTCTGATTCTGCTCTTATCCTTTCTTTCTCTCTTTCTTTTCCTTATATATTTTCTTAAGTGACATCTTTATACTTTTATATAGATAATAACTAAAACAACTACTTTTTTCCATTACAACCAAATTTTTCGAAAATAAATCCTACGTATACATAGAATAAAAAAAAAAACAACCACACTGGTTTTCTTTTGTCTAATCTACCCTAAGGGATCTATTAACCAAAATCTCAATAACTCTCACCTTCAGTGGCAGGTCCTAACACAGCCTTGAAAGACACTCTGACTCAAGACCCTCCTCTTCTGTAGATCTTCATTTATGCAGTAGCATTTATTATTATCAGACACAGCCATTATAGTATTAGACAATACTTTTTTGTCCTCATAATGAAAATATTAGAGATTATGGTTGAAAAGACCAACATACACAACTTAAAAAGGGCAATGAAGATAAAGGCTGGTGGAGATAATTTACTTCCAGATAGAGTGTATTTTCATTCCTGTCATGGGTTCAATGCTGAGCAGCCATCACTGGCAGACACAGAATGAAGAGAAGAGAAATATATTTTTTGATTAGTGGAAAACTGTCAGTCTGGGGCCAGAAAGGGAGGGCAGAAAAATGCACAAAGTAGTTAAAGAGTTCTTAAGCACACATTACATAGGTTACATTGCTGATATTTTCTAAGAAACTGAAATGCTACTCATGGGAATTTTTTTCCTTAAAAGTGTATCTATATTTTATACCTGTAGTCTCACAATATAGAGCAAAATTTAAATATTTCAATGTCTTTGTAGGCATATGTCATAGTATGTTTTAAAACACCAGAAGAAAAACAGTTTGCTTCTCTTTTTGTTGGTGGCACAAGAGAAGGGTTGTGTGTATTATAAATACCAAGTTCTTTAGTGTTCACATGAACTCACATGTGCAGCTTGCAATGAAAGCAGTGAAACACAGCACTGAAAGATAAATGTATTAATGACTGTTTGCAATATTTAGAAAGTAAGACCTGTTCTCTTATCTCTTATCATGATTATGAGTATGTTCTGTTTACTTCCAGGGGGAAAAAAAAGCCAGTAGTAAAGACCACATCATTAGTTTCTTAAGATTTAATGACATTCCATAACATAGGACAGACTGTAAGAGTGAAATTTCAAGTTCATAATAAATTAGTATTTTGCATGTACTTAAAACACTGGAATATGCATTTTGTATAATTTTTTATGAAAATATTACATAAATTATTAGTAAACCGTAGGTCACACAACTAAATATAGTTTATGTCTGACTCATTTAAATAAAAATGAAAGCTCAATATACAACCAAACTCCTTTGCCATGGAAACTCACTCCTGAGCTTATGACATGTTATCATAAAGTTGCTAAAAAAAGGATAAACAACAAAAGCTTTTTTCATTTTCCCTTAGCCAACTAAATTTACTTCTCCAAACTGGTCATCTGGGCTAACAACAGTAAGAAAGCATTTCACAGCAGATAAATGACAAGCATTAGTCTGATCTGCCTTCCTTCAGAGTAGCTCTAAAAAGAAAACTCTTAAACTCACTCTAGCCAAGTTTTTAAGATCTGTTCACACACCCACTCATCACATCTGCTGTCACCTCCGTGTTTTTAAGCACTCACTCAAGCTGCAGCCTGAGCAGAGCACCAAATCTGGCTTAGGGAACTGCAGCATGTTAAAGATCTTGCAGCCAGTTGGAGCTTTGTGCACCCCAACCACCCTTTCCCACATACCTGCTAGAACTGTTCCCATTCCCTGTCATTGTTAGTTCATGATCCAGTGTATTTTCTTACCTACTGTCTCTGCAACAAAGCCTTTTTTTGTTTGTTTTTCAGGTGGCTGTAACTTTAATAGTGTTTTTCTTTTGCAGTGTTACAAGACTTAGGTTAAGCACCACACAACCCTAAGGAGGCAGTAGCAGAGTCTATTTATGCTGCACGCCACAAACGAGTCTTCCTTCTCAAGTGCAAGCTAAAAGCCTGTCCCTTTGGGTGCCATATGGTTTTGGCCCTGCAAATTATACTCAAAATATTTTGTTGCCTTGTTGTGAGTTAATGACATCTGTCAATTCCAAATGTATACAAGAAAATAACTGCTTTAGTGAGGAACAGCTTTGAGCTCAGCTTTCTGCTCTTTGGGCTAGTCCTAAACTTAAGGGATACTCTTGTTAAGGAAATCAGAGGTACCTACAAAAAAAGAAAAAAAAAAAAAATCAGATTGACTGCTTCTTCTAAGATTTAGTTCTCTGTCAGAGAACTCCTAGAGAAAAACAGCTTCAGCATTCCTGTTTTTTCCCTAAATAATCAGACTAGTTCACCAAGCCAGTTTGGTTTGTTTTTCACTTTTTCAGTCTTTCCATTTGAAGGCTTTGAAAGCTTCCAAAATCCACCATTAGGTGGTCTGTCTCTAGTAATGTGATGGCCGTGATGCCAGGCTGCCAGTAGATCAAATTCCTGGCAAGAATTCTCTTGTCAAAAAAGCAATCAATATGCTGACTCACTGTTCACTGGTCATTGGGACCAGCTCTGAAATCCATAATATCATTGTAGGTCCAGGACTGGGGCTCATTTTTCTAAGACTCCTTGGCATAGAAGTATGGCCTGAGGCTGCAGTAAATTAACTTCTCATCATCTTGGGATGAACCTGAAATGGAACAAGGTACTCCTGTTTCAGACAGTGAATTTGCACTAGCCCTTCAATTTCCAGCAGTTGCACTTCCTGCTCTGGTGAAGTTACTGCAATAGGGAAATATCCATTTTTGATATCTGGTCTGGGCCCTAAAAAGCAACACTGTGCCTCAGTTTTGCAAGCTTTGTAATATATACTTTTCTCCCTGACTGAGGACTGATAAATACTGAATACCAAACTTGGTGCCAAAACCCGGATTTACAATTAGCTGTTATTTCTTTTCCAACAAAGCTTTCTATGCAGTGCTGAGAATCAGTGGTAACAAGGAAGCCACGGAAGAATTACTTCTCATTTTGACTACTTTCCCCAAGGGAAGATGAAGAATGAGACAGAAAGGGCAGGGACAATGTTTTTCCTCCTCCCCCGACCCTGCCAAACCCTAAGGCTTAAGCTTAAACTGCATAAACTTGTAGGAGACTGAAAGCATAAGTTTTCTCTTCATCATCAAACTTTTCTATCAGTCCTATCTGAATTTTCATTCCCTACATAAAGAATTTTCACTCACTGCATATATTTCTCATGTATATTTTACAGACTTTTAAAGTTTTATATATATGTGTGTATATATATATATATTTTTTTTCATTCCTGGAGAAGGAAAATTTTTTTACATGTTTATTGCAACATGCATCACTTGACTCCATGCTCTGGATTCTTAATCCTATGCTTGTGTTAGAGGTAGCATTTCAAAGAATTTACTAGTAAGGAAAAGTTTTCTTCATTGTTTATTAATTTAGTGTTCCATCTGAAATCATATTACAGTGTTCCACTGCAGGTTACATTTTCAGTTGTGAACAAGGATAAAATATTTTTATTGATACTTTATTCCTTTATCACTTTCTTCAGACATTTCTATTTCAGGGCATTATTTCTTCAATTTATCTTCAGAATATCTGTTTTCAGTGTAAAAAGCAATCCCAGTATGGAGAAATGTAGCATTCTACTTCATCCACCATTTCCTGGAAAGAAATTATTTTTGATTAACATAATTTTTACTATTTATATGTTGATATAATCTTAATCTTTGTTATCTTAATTTGTTGAAAATATACTGTGTGCATGATTAAAAATATGCAATAAACAGTTATATGTGAGTCATATTACTACTTCAATATATATACTGAGGTAGTAATATGATTCAAGCATAAGTGTTTATTTAAGTTTAATTACATAGAAAATAATTGAAAGTGCCAGATTAAATCTCAGCTCATTTTCTGAACAGTGTGTTTTTCTAAGCTGTGGAAAATTAATAGAAATTTTCTCACAAGAATGATGATATTTGTGGTTTTACAGTAAAATATGGAAACCATTCTTTTTGCTCATTTACACTCATTTTAGATTTATTTCAGACTTAGCTTATTCATCACCTTGAAAAGTGCTGATTGGTTGGTGGAGGTATGTAAAAATATCTCCTAAAGGAAAACCATGAGCACAGTTGTCATGTCATCTATCTTTTGAACACTCCAACACAGAAATTACTTTTGAAAAATTTTAGATGTTTACTCATTATGGTTACCTAACACTTTCCATAGCATTAAATTTGATGATTTTTCTGCTTTAGAAAGGAAGTTGCCTTAAAATATCCCATGCTCTTGAGACTGTAATATTGACTTAATTTCAGGAAGTTAGTGGGTCAGCTTCTGACAGAGATTGTCCCTAAAACATTACCTCAATCAGCAAGACAATATGTGCCTCAGTTCCTCAACTGTTATCCTCTGTCTTCTACTAAAACAACAAATGTTTACTGTGTGAAAGTGCAGCTTCATGAAGAATAAATTGCCAAAATTTTTTACTCTTTGCACTCTCACAGAGGAGGAGTCACCTGCTGTTTCTTTTTCAAGGTGCCTTTGCCTTCTAGCAGCTCCCAAGTCTGTGTTGGGTGACTGTCAAGTGGTAACACAGTACAGAGAGCAAAGAACAAAAGAAAAATTACTAAAATAATCCAATTTAGGCTTTGTGCCTTCCAATATTCTGTTTGATGAACAACAGAGGTGAAGCCATTGTAGCTCCGATTCTGCAATTCTTTCAATCAGTCATCTGAAACACCTCAGGGGAAAAAGTGTTATGTACCTTCCAACCCCCTCCTATATCTCAGCACATAGTTATTATTACTTTAACAATTCTCCATTTCCTAGGTTACCTCAACATAGCTAGCTTTTTTTTTTTTTTTTTTTTTTTTTTTTTAAATATTTAGCTGCATTGCTGGTGTACAGAGACAAACCAGAAGCCAATAATAACATTTTATTGGATCGGTAAGGGAGTTATCCCTGGGAGAATTTCTGGAATGGAGGCCCCCTCCAGACACCAGAGTGAAAACATGACAGACATGCCACTCTGCACTGGCACCTGAACAGCAGTGAAGAAAGTCACAAAAGCCATCAGGCAATTACCCCTGCATGCAGGATGGAGGGTGCACAAATCTAGGCAGGTCCTGTGAAGTTGCAAACAGCTGGGAGTTTTTTGCACACGTAGAATGGCAATGCTGGAATGCACAGAATTGTTTGTGGGGAGCAAGTAAAATTCCTTAGAGTTTAAGAAGATTCTTTGGGGATTTTCTGGAAATGTGTGTCTGCCTGAAATATGCCCTTATGGGTCTCACCATAAAACATACAGCATGGGCATGAATTCAAGAGGAAAATTTCTCAACCCCCTCCACAACACTTTTCAGATTTTAGTGTCTGGATATGCCCTCTCTGTACACACACACACATATGCATTTATAATTATTTTATTTTAACATAACTAAGATAGAACTAAGGTACCTTGGGTTTAGATCTGAAAACATCAAAAATTGCTTTTCATCCCTGAGTTCTTATATGACAGATTTTGACAAAATTTCTGGTGAAATGCTGTGCTTTTCTCCACTGCCCATATTCAGTGAATCAACCATAAGCCTTCCCAGGAAGAAGCAAGTAAAGCCATTTTCCCTGTGAGTTTGTTTTTCACTTACTTAAATAAGCAATGTATCTCTTAATTATATTGCTATGGTTTATTTAGATCCATCCATCAGTATATACAGTAATGCATTTAGTAAACTTTACCATACAAAATGTCTTTCCCAAAGAGAAATGTTATACAGCTCCAGTCATCTAAATGCTAAGGTATGCTAAATTTTAAGACAATCCACAAGAAAACGGAAGAAAATTAATGTTCAAGCAAAACAAAGATAAGCTCCACCAATCAAAGTCAAATCACTGATCAAATATTTTTAGGGTAAATAATTTCATTTTTGTTGTGAATGCACCAAAGCTTTCTGAATTGTTTCACATTGCTAAATGGACTAATTGATTAACTAGTGCATGATACACAGATAGGAGGCAACTGCAACATTACACAAGGAGACCTTCAAAAATTCATTTTTGATCTCGTTCTTATTCCAGTTTATAATTCTGGGTAAATTTTCAGTCCTTGAATCTGTTTTTTTGCAGCCAGTGTACCCTGGGCTGTGCAAAAAGAGGCATGGCCAGCAGCATGAAGGAGGTGATTCTCCCTCTCTTTTCTCTCATGAGACCCTATTTGGAATATGGCATCCAGCTCTGGCACCCTCAGCACAACAGAAGGGACCTACTGGAGCAAGTCCAGACTAAGGTAGTGAAGATGATTATCCATAAGAGGGCTGAAACACCTCTCTTAGGAGGAAAGTCTGAGAGATCAGGAGTTGTGGCCTTTCAAAACTTAAAGGGGACTTATAGGAATGATGGAGAGAGACTTTTTACCAAGGCCTCTTGGACAAGAGGCAGAGGTGTTAAACAGAAAGAAAATAGATTTATATTGGATATAAGAAGAAATTCTTTACTATGAGGGTATTGGGGCACTGGGACAGGTTGCCCAGAGAAGCTGTGGATGCCCCATCATAAGAAGTGTTCAAGAATAGGTTGGACAAGGCTTTAAGCAATCTGATCCAGTGGAAGATGCCCTTGGCCATGTCAGAGAGGTTGGACCAAGGTGATCTTTAGAGGCCCTTCCAAACCCAAAACCTCTGTGATTCTCTAGTCATATATGAAAGTTGGTGTTGTATGTGGTGCTCTGTGTGTGCACTGCCTGGCAATACACACTCAACCCTGCAAGTAGCTGCACCAGGGGGCATGCAGCATTGCCTCTCTGGGCTGCCAGATTTGCCTCAATTTCCTTAACAGTTTTGTGATTTAGAAATTACACCAAAATTTATTGCTCATCTTCTTATCAATTTGATTGCTACCTTCAGTAGGGTGGCTAGAGTGTAGAAAATACATAGTGAGAAGTCATCCAAGATATTACGGCAGCCATTATGCACAATTAATATACAGAATCACTGTAGTATTCTAACATGGAACAAATCAAACAAAGTGAATAGTATCTCTAATAAAAATCGTATTAAAATAGCCAGAGCCCTTTATCAATATTTTTACAGTACTAATTAATGTCCAGAGTACTGAATCATATTGAAAATAAGCAACTGGGCAAGGTCCTGGAATATCTCGTAACATGATCCATAAAAAGAACACCCCAGAACTGTGTCAGGCCGGATTTTTGACAGAGTACTGTTTCCTCTTCCTTTTGTCTCAGTGTGCTGCTTTCTTGTTCGTTCCTTGCAGGGTTTTGTGGCTGCATTTTCATAGAAATGAACATGTTGAAAAAGTTTTGCTTTGTAAGAATCTTCTGAAAGTATTAAACAACTTCAGGTTGTTGTTTTTTAATTTTTTGTAGTGGCTTCTCTGTTTTCATGATTCCATTGCCAGCAAACAGTGTATAAATTGTAATGCTACACTTGGCTTCATTTCAAACACAAATACCCTTCATCTTCAATAACCAAGACTAGGTTGTCATAAAACACCTGCTGGCAGACGAGTAATAAGAGAAGAAAGAGATACTGTATGTAAAATCATTCCAAAATGGCCTTGTCTAATCAAAAATTGAAAGTTCCAGCTTGGAGAAATGAGAAGTGATATGGAAAAGTTTACCTTGCTGATCCTTACTGCTTCAAATAGAAAGTATCAGTCAATGTAACTGAGCACCCTCAGCACCACTGCTTCTTGCTTTTCAGGAATAGAACCTCAGTAAATAGTAAGGTCTGAACTCACTGTGGGAAAATCTGGGGCTGGCATGTGCACTGCATTTAGTATGAGCAACCAAGGTAAGTAAAAGAGAAAGCTATCCCTTTTACTCAATATGTTGTGATCATTCTTATACTCCAGAGTAGACTTTCATTTTACAACAGGCATAATGAAAAAGAACAGTGTTTTTTCTGCTTTAGATCTCAAGCCCAGAGATTTTTCACAGACTCACAGAATGGCTGAAAGGACCAATGGAGGTCATCTAGTCCAACCTCCGTGCTCAAGCATGTTACTCACAATTGTGTCCAGACAACTTTTGGATCTCTCCAGAGAAGGAGACCCCACAGTCTTTCTGGGCAGTGTGTTCCAGTCACCCAGACAGTAAAGATGTTCTTCCTCTCGTTCAAGTGGAACTTCCTGTGTTCCTGTTTCTGCCATTGCCTCCTCTATTACTCAGTACTACTGAGTAATACTGGGAAGAGCCTGGTTCCATTCTCTAGACACACTCCCTTCAGATATTTATTGATGTGGACCCCTCTCAGTCATCTCTTCTCAAGGCTAAACAGACCCAACTCCCTCAGCCTTTTCTTATAAGTGAGGTGATCTTGTTCCCACATCATCTTTGACCTCCACTGGACCTGCTCCACTGGCTCCATGTCTCTCTTGTACTGAGGAGCCCAGACCTGGATGCAGTGCTCCAGCTAAGTCCTCAACAGGGCTTTCTTACGCAGAAAGCAGAAAGATTTTATGCAGAAAGCTCTTAAATTCCGTTTAAGCCATTAGGAATGTTTTAGAAAACAATTCTTCAGCAGTTAAGGCTTTCTGTGATCAAAAAATCCATGATACTTTTGCCCAGATATTTTTTTGCTGTTGAAGATCACTTCAAAAACAGTGAATATATCAACAATATATCAGAAACATCAGGGAAGACAACTGAGTATGAAACTGTATTTTAAAATTGTGTCTATATTTTCAGTGTTATAAACCTCTTACATTCAAAACCATACTTCTTTTTTTTCCTCCCCTTCCACCCCAACCTGAAGTAATGAGGCTCATTTAAATGAGATTCTAAAAAATAATGTATTTTAGATTTTTTTTTGTTAGACTGGATGGTTTATAAGCCTTAGTCTTCTCATTTTCAAGTTTTCCCTCTACAGCTATAAAATCTAAGTGTTCACATTTTTCATAATGAAAGCTAAGGTTGCTCAGAATCTTTTATCTCCAGGAGCTGAGGATTTAGGGAAAAAAAAAAAAAATCAAATACAACAAAATGCATGTTAAAGTCAAAGGAGTTGGCAAGACTCTGTTTTAGTTGCTATCTAGCAGTAAAACCATGCTAAAAAATAGGTTTATTTGTAGTGGATGAAACCCATGAGTATTTACAGAAAAAAACATTAAATTTACAGTAATAAAAGCAATCAAAATACCCATTCTGTGACTTTTCTAATCAGGGGAATTCTGCTTCTCTGTTGATATATATGCAACCATCTGACAGCAATTAAGCTTATATCCTAGATTATTGAAGGCAAATGAATATTAATTTTCCTCAGATTGCCACACCTCTTTCTAGTTGTGTTTGTGATAGCCAGAATTAATGGGTCATATGACGTCAGTCATATGCTGAGAAGAGAAATGTTCTTAACTGACTTAGTTTTAAATTCACATAGGACAGTTCTTACTTTATCAGAGATGCAGCATATTTTGTCACTCTTAATGACCTCTTGCTTTAGACCAACTAGTCTAAGTCCTCTTTGGAAAGTAAGATTTACTGCATCTTAAAAAAAGAAGTTTCAGATGTCATGAAGTGCCTTATCAAAATATATTATACCAATGCACACAGGAATACACAATATAAGCAATCCAATAACCTGTTCTCATTGAGATATTCTATCAACAGTTAAAAAAGGCCTTTAATGTGCTTTGAGATTATAGTCAGGCTGATACAGGTACACAGTCTTTTTTCAAAAAACTGAATATTCCAAGGTAGAAGAATATTCTTTATACCAACTTTCTGATGCTAAGCTTTGACAGAACAAAGACTGCTTGAGAACAATTCTCAGTGGCAGTACGTTTTTAAGCAAGCAATGGTGTTAAACATGAGAAGGTGAAAAGCAGCTTTACTTTTTTTCCCTACATATAAGCTCAACCTTCAAGCTGTCAAAGTGCTTTAACTTTCAGTAACTTCAAATTTAAAACATGCTTTGATATTTTAAAAAGTAAAACGTGTGGACAAAACCCCACTGAAGTACTGCACATCAAAATGAAAGATGTTAGCGTATCCTCAAATACAGTGCAGGAAATAAGGGTTGAAATTGCTCTCCCTAGGTATTGCACTTAAAAAGTCACAAATGGAATGGGATCACAACCCATCTGATCATGAGATTTGGGTCTGTTTAGCCTTTACTCCAGTTGGCCATTTTCTCTTCATGTTGGAAAGAGAGAAATTTGAGTATTTTGCCAAAGATGTTCAAAATCTGCTTGTAATCTAGCAAATGGGTATGTTGAAACTCCAGACAGGTTCTCTCAACCTGTACAGAATGAATGCAACATCTGTACAGAAAGGATTTTCTTAATATGGACCTGCTGTTTGCAAACAAATAATTTGTTGGTGGCTGGAGGCCACCTTGAGCACAGACATCATGAAATGGTAGTTTTTAATTCTTGGAGAAGTAAGGAGGAGAATAAGGAGAACTGCTAACTTCTGGAGGGCAGACCTTAGCCTGTTTAGGACCCTGGCTGAGAGAGTCCCTTGGGAGCCTCTCCTCAAGGGGTAGAGGACTCCAGAAAGACTGGAAACTTTTCAAGGAATTCTTAAATTTGCAGAAGCAGACAATCCTCATGTGTTGAAAGATGAGATGATGGAGAGAAGAACAGCTGAGAACTTTGTCAGGGGAAAAAGGAGAGTTTATGAGCATTGTAAGAAGGGGAAAGCCACTCAGGAGGACTACAAAGATGTCATGAGACTCTGTAGGGAGAAGAGCAGAAGGACCAAAGACCAACAGGAACTTAATAATGATGACTACAGAAAAAATATTCAAAACAAAACCAAAATCCAACAAAAACAGTTTATTTAAATATATTTGCAGCAAAAGGATGGTTATGAAAAATTTCCATCCTTTATTTATTGCAGTGGGGAACAAAGGATGAGGACAAGACAAGCCAGCCTTTGGTTGTGTCAGGAGATATTTAGATTGGATATTGTGAAGACTTCACCAAACGGGTTATCCATCACTGAAACAGGCTGCCCAGGGAAGTGGCTGAATTACCTGGAGATATTTAAAAGACATGTAGATGAGTCATATAGGAACATGGTTTGTTGGTGTACTCGACAGTGTTGGGTTAGAGATTGGATTCTATGGTCTTAGAGGTCATGTCCAACCTAATGGATTCTATGTATAAAACGTGCATGGCACATCCATTGTATATGCACTGCAGAGACATTCTGAGTCTTGTGCGTTCATAGCCCACATTCTGGCCATCCAGATAACTTGGAGGCATAGAATAAGTATTAATACTGCAATTGAGCTTAAATTTCAATAGCATATAACCTAGCAAAATCCTGAAATCATTTCTCTGGTCCCTGAACTAACATAATGATAAATAGACATACAATATACTGAAGATTGCTTTGGTCTTTGAACTAGGATAATCCTAAAGTTAATAAAGTAATTAAGCTATATGATATATGCTACATGTTCTCACAACTCAAAGTCCATTCAGATGAATCTAAGACAAATGTCTCTGCAGTTAATTTCTAAGTAGCTATCCCATTAACTTTGAAGGACTGGATCAATACTATGAACCTAATGTTGGAAGATATCAAAAATTCAATGTACTGCTTCACCCGGCAAATTCCTGTATCAATCACAAGATACTGAGTAAAGGAATAATACTGAAAGTACACAAAGAAGAAACTATTCACTCTTCTTCTTAACTTTCATGAAACGATTGCATCAGAGAAATTTTTCTTTCTGTTTGATTAGAGTTTGGCAACACTTCCCTTCTATCCAACAACATTGTTCAGACAAGCCAAAATATTTCATGCAAATTTAATTAGGACACTATTTTTAGGGGATACTTTCCTGATTTTCCTCTCATAGAAGAGAGAATCAGGCATAAATTTTCAGCAGCAATGGCATGTTTTAAGTGCATTGCTTCAGGGATCAGCAGAAGGGATGGAGAGTTGGAGTTCAGCAGCTCCTGGGGCAGTTTGAGCTGGGAGACACAATTAGTCCTGCTGGCTGTGGCCCCAGAATTACCTACTGCTCACTGTGACCGTCCAACACCTCCCTCAGCAACAAATCTGGCTTTATGAGGCTCTGCTGGACAGAACAGCAATGGGACCAAGGCCATTTTGTCAGTTCTAGGACACTTACTAGGCTAAACTGCTGCCTACTTTGCCCAGAACAGTTACAGAGAGATCCAGATGGAAACCACAGTTTTTCAATAAGAAAAGTCTTAACAGATGGACTACACACAAAGCATAAATAAAAGAATTTTAGAGTTTTCATTTTAATCTCAGTGCCGATCAAACCCCTGAAGCCATCCCAAAATGGATTTTCTCCTCTTCTGGTCAAAATTTGCTTCAGTTTACCTGGGAAAATATGAATGGAATGGTTCAGTGCAAACTTATCTGTACTTATAACTAAAAATAAGCATAAGTAGTAAAAAAATCATCACAAATGTATAAAATAAGCAGGAAAATCTAATTATCTTTATTAAGAGGAGAGTTCCAGTAAGTGTTTGTATATATATATATATATATATATATATATATGTATAACTCTGTATATGCCAGAAACCTCCAGCAGTAACTCTTTATATTCTTCTAGACAAAATGATTAGCATACAGCTAGACAAGTCCATAATTTACTGGATGAGCAATTGACTGAAGGGCCAGGCTAAAAGAGCCTGCAAATGGGAGTACATGAAGTTGGCAGCCAGTCACTAAAGGGCCTCTCCAGGGTTCAATTTTAGGGCCAGTAATTTTAATTTTTTTTCAATTATCTTTATGCAGGAGTGGAATGCCTTTTTAATAACTTTGCCAGTGATACTAAATTAGGAGGAGCTTTAGACTCCCTTGAGGTCAGAGAGACCTTACAGAGAGATCTGAATTGACTAGAGAGCTGGGAAATCACCAATCACAATGTAGTCTAACAAAAGTGAGTGCCAGATTCTCCACTGAAGATAGCATAATGTTGGTTCTGCATAAAAACTGGGGATGAGAGACTGGAGAGCAGTGTTTGATGGCAAGTTGAATGTTAGTTGGCAGTGTCACCTGGCATCAGCCCCTGGTTCTGTGTGCAGTTTTGAGTGCCCCAGTGAAAGAAGGACATCAGATGATCAGAGCATGTCCAGAGAAGGGTGACCAAGATGATGAAAGATTTCAAGGCTGGGACTTAAGAGGAGTGTCTGAGGTGACTTGGCTTGTTTAGTTCAGGAAAGAGAAGGCTAAGGGGTGACCTCATCACAGTTTACAAGTTCCTCAGTGGGGAATGTGGAGAGGAAGGTGCTGATCTCCTCTCTCTGGTGAGCAGTGATAGGACAGAAGGAAGTGGGGAATGAAGCTGCACCAGGGGAAGATCAGATTGGACATTAGGAGAGATCACTCTCTTCAGTGAGAGAGGGGTTCTGTCACTGGAACAGGCTCCCCAGGGAAGGGGTCATGGCACCAAGCCTGTCAAAGTTCAAGCAGTATCTGGAAGATTCTCTTAACTTGTTTGTTGGTTGTCATGCAAGGAGCAGGGAGAGGGACTGGGTGTCCCTTATGGACCCTTCCAACTTGAGATGACCTATGATTCTATTATTTAGTTTATATTTATAAACACAAATTTCAATTTGTAATTACACACACACACGCACACACACACACACACACACACACACACATGCATGCATGAAGTTGCCTGTTTTGTATTTTCTGACTACTGGAATACAGTCATCAAAGAAGAAGCAAGAGTGGAACTCAGGCATGTCTGACTCCCGTGTCTCCAAGCACTTTAGAATAGTCTCTCTTGAGTAATTCTGGCTAATTTCTTCTTTTTTTATTTCTCCTTCCTATTGATTTGATATTCTTTTACCCAAATAACCATCATCTTCTTGAGGCCAAGAAGAAATGCAACTATTAGTATGATGTTTTCTCCTGTGTAGTAATAAAACACTTAAAATATAATAAATTTAAAGTCTGAATTTCTCCTTTCTGCTTACCTTGATTTTAAATATATTTCCCAGTACTCAGAAGAGCAAAAATATCTTCCATCTTTTTTCTTTATCTTGTTATCAAAATTGAGCTATCATTTATATCAAAATGCATATATTATGATCAGCTGACAAATATACAGCCCTTGTTTGCCATGACTGAAATTAAAAGTACTAAAATTATTTGGTATCTATCCTAGCTACTATTTTTCTCAGATTTTTTATATGAAAATTATCCTTACACCCAGTTTGAATACATTAAATACTCAATTTTGCTTATCTTTTGGTATGGGAGTTTTAATTCCAGAATCTTCTTTTCAAGTGAACTTTGCTCTTTTAAGTGCTTATCAAAATTCATCCAAGGCCAGAGAGATATTTAGACAGTACACCCAAAGAACAAATCAATTAGTGAGCCAATGTGCCTTTTAAGATCAAAGCCAAGAATGAATTAGAACTCGGAGATGTTGATCACAAGGCAAAAGGATACATGACAAGGTCCAAAATTACTTTCTAGAGGGATGAGGAAAAAACTGCAATCATCAATTTTGATCATTTATTGAAAAAATTAACCACTCCTCTACTATTGACAAAGGTATTTGAGAAGTATATAACCAAAATATTTTCCACAGAGGAGAAACTCTTAGATACTTCAGGTTTTTAAAAATCAAGCTATTTATTTTGTCAACTTTCAAAATAATACTGATTCTAGGAGTCTTCCAAATAAGTCTAGCAAGTCCTGAAAAGGCAAAAATCCTGGACTTCAGAGAATTAGAGGCTGAACAATTGATAGTATTCTTCTTCAAAAAAAAGCAAAACCCAGAACTTATGCATAAATATGTGATTCATAAAAGGTTCTAAGTGGGAAAACTGCTCTTGAGGAGCTAACATCCAAATCCCATTTGTGATAGTAATTTGTGAGATTCCCTTGAGTCTTTGAGCCTGGAAATCTAACATCTGAGCTGTCAGCCAACCACTCCAGCTGGTAAAAAAGGATGGGCCTTTCCTTCAATTTTTTACATTATTAGAAATAAATCATAAACCAAAAATGTATTTTCAACTGGTATTTACTCCCTAATTAGTTGAATTATCAATTCAATTCTGATTACATTTGTAATGTTTTGCCATAAGAATTTTTGGGTTGAAAAGGAATATATATAATATATAAAAAATTATACGTGCATATATTCTACATAAAATGTATGTTTTATTAATATATACTTAAAATATAAATGAAACATAGGAAAATCAAAAGCAAATGCAGACAGTGTTGAGTTTTTGCTGTTTTTAGTCTCCCTTATAGATGTTCTCATTATTTTAGAAAACTTATGCATGTCAGGAAATTAAAACCTACAGCAAAAAATACAGTTTAATAGCAGGTCTTTATAAATTAAAAAAAAAAAAAAAAAAAAAAGGAGAAAAACAAACAAAAAAAAAATTAAAGGAAGAAAAAGGATAGGAAAAAAGAGGTGGAGCTAGGAGAAAAGGTGGTAAGATTCACAGATAAACCCAAGTGAAATAAATGGATATGATGAATAGCAGAGGAAAATACACCATTTGCACAATAAAGTTCTAATTTGAGTAGATTTAGTTAATTCTTAGCTAATCCTATTCAACATTGTTTATAACTTAATTGGTGAAAGAAAACACATTTAAATTGTTTAACTTCTTTTTCCTCACAAACATTGTGCATCAAGTTTCAGACTGAAAAATTAAAAATCTCATGTGACTTTATTGCCATATTTTCATTTTTATATTGTTTTCTAGCTGCAGTGGAAAGGCATATCACTTCATTTTTTCATCTTTGCATAATTTTTTTGATATGCAGGATGGAAATATCTTTTTCTTCCTAAGTGGTTAATTTTAAGTATTTATGCTGTGTCCTTCATTTAAAAAGTAAGCCTAGATTTTACTGTGTGGTGTGAAAAGAGGCAGCAGACTTCTCACTTAAAGTAAAATTTGAGCTAAATTTCAAGCTGAGCTAAGCAAAATCTGTTTGTGAAAAGGTGGCACACTGATACCAGTCCTACATTTGCTCTGCTTGGTAGCTTATCAGACAATTCATCCAGTGTTTAGTCTAAATCCTTGGAGCTGCTGTTCCTAAGTGCACATTCCACTGCTGGTGCATGCTAATGGGGTACTAGACTGGAAGGGCAGTGAGTATTTATTTGTGCCTATGATTTCCCAGTCATCTGTTTGCTGCTGCAAAATATGAGAGAACCTTCTACAGCTTTTCTTGCTGGAGGATACTCTGCCATTGGTTTCCCTAGCAAGTTCCAGCCTCTACTAAGGTACCCCATAGTTTAGATTACTGATCTACACCTCATCTTCTTCAGGAGGCAGGTAACTTCAGGTGCCTCATGAGGATCCTCCTGTTTTACTGCAGTCATACAAACCTCAGCCTCATACATGCAATTCTGCATAAAAACCACCAAATCTAATCAAGGCCACTTGAGAATCCATGTATTATTTGACATGGAATGATGACAGAGAGTTAATTTCCAGCAGAACTGAAATAGCTAAGTGTAACCTGGCCTTATTTTGAAGACAACTACCCCATGAATTGCAAACTATCCTGAGAACAGGGATTAGAAGCAATGACTGCTTTCTAGTTTCTGGCATTCCAACAGAGAGATGTGAAGTCAACCAGAAGGCAAAGAGCTCCTGAGAGCTGATAAACATCAAATAAGCTAGTTGCCTTTCCATCAATAACTGAAGAAGACTTTTTTAACCTTTTATAAAGAATTGCAATCAGAAAAAGAAAAAAATGAAAACAAGGAAAATTCTCTGATGTACTTATTTGGAACAGACCAATTCATCTGTCTGTAGAGTTGTTCTAATGGCTCATTTATTTTAATGGCTCATTAAAATGTAAAAGTACAGTGGAAGAGGAAACAGCTGGAGACATTTTCAAAGGTGTAGGAAGAATGCATTTATTCTACTATATTGGGAGGAATGGGTACATACTTTCACATTTTAAATCAGACAACTTAGGGTTTTTGGCTTATTACCTATCTCAAACAATGTAATAAGAATTGCATACAGAAAATATTCTTGTTTATATAAAAGGTAAGTACCTACATAATGGTAAGGTTTGGGACAATTGCTAAGAAATACTGCTAAATATTATCCATTTGATCAGTAATAAGGCTATCAAATATCTTTAGTGGGATTTGGGATTTACAAGTGTCATAATTAGCTTCTCTATGCACAGAAAGCAGCTTACCATTATTCAATACAACAAGCCTTTAAAATTTAGGGGTAGCAGGTGGTTAGTATCAAATCAAGTGCCATAGAATCACAGAGTTGTTTAGTTTAGAAAAGACCTTTAAGATCACCTGCCTTCAAGGCAGCACTACCACCACGTTCACCTCTAAACCATGTCCTCAGGTGCCACATCCACAAGGTTTTTGAGCAATACCAGGGATTGTGACTGTACCAATGTGTTCCAGTGCTTTACAACCAATTCCATGAAAAAAACTTTTCCTACTGTCTAGTCAAATCCTACCCATGAAATAAAGTGGCAAAATGTTAGAGAGATACAATCATGGTTCCTTTGTTAAAGGCAGTTGTGTTTTTTTTTCCTCATGATCACAGAATCATAAAACAGTTCGGGTTGGAAGGGACCTCTAAAGATGAATTGTGCAAGTGAGTTACTCATATAGAAGTGCCACTAATGGGAGACTGACTTGGGCTTGTGTCTGCAGGATTGTGCTGGTCATCTTGTCAAGCTCTCTTTCATCTTCCCTAACCCTGTGTGGTCTGCTCACTTCCATAATTTCTCAACTTGGCCACAGAACTCCTTAACCAGCTCTTACCTCCTGTAGGCAAGATTCAAAATTCAATTCAGCTTTTAAATTTTATGCCAATTTTTCATTTTTCCTCCTTTTCTATTTCTCTGCATCATGCACCATGAAAGAATTCAAAGCCTTTAAAGGTTACTTAATAAAATATAATGTATATCTTCTCATTCAGGTGTTTGTATCAAGGGAGAAATAGCTTCTGAGGCAACTAGACAAGGAAGTTATACAAGCAATAAAAAATTGGACATTTGGGACTTCACATAGAGCACACAGTGATTTTAAAGAGGTGAAGATCACATAATTTTCTTTATATCACTCTTGATTTATGCTGCAATAACTTCAGGGAAAATTCAATCTGTATTGTGATCTATAAGCATACAACTGAAAATTATCAGGATAATAGCTGTCTGCTCATTGAGGGACAGGCAGCTGAAGAAAAACCATGGAAACATGAACAACAAAACACAGATCTCGCCTTCCAGGGCTCCATCCCACAGTCCTCAGGGTGAAACAAGAAAGCCCCAAGGGTGGCAGCCAAGGACGACCAAAAATCTGGATGACTATGCAATTTTCTGACTGGGCACAGCAGAGACCAGGACTTCTGCAGTTTCAGTGGGGCAGAGAATAAAGCCCCAGGCTGAGAAATGCTCAAAGGGGCTCTTTGGCCCGTGGGTGCACCTGGGGAGAGGCTCCAGGTGAGGTTGGTCAGGGCCAGGCACTGGTGCACCCAGGTCCTGACAAAAGCAAAGCATGCCATGTATGGTATTTTAGGCTGTGAGGCTGCAGGAACTTAGATTAGATGGCTGTAATGGGAACTTCTAAACCAAAAACCTGCAGCAAGAACACCCTTCCCAAATGCCTGCCAAAACGTTCTCAGCTATAATACAAGAAATACCAAAGTAATTTCAGTCTCCCTCTGGCAACTGGACACAACACACGGGTCTAGATCAAACTGTGCAATTTTCCAAACTAATTATGGTATCTAATAAAGATTTCCATGAATAATCTCAAATGCTAATTTAAAAAAATGCAAAAAGGTCTAATGTTACTGTATTAAATTTCCTTTCCTACTTGATTTTTTAATCAGAAATTTTAGGGACATATGTGTTGGGTCAGGCAGAGACTTTTGAATATATGAACTACAAGAGAACTCACTCTTCCATCTTTAGTAATTAGAATTGCTCTTCCTGGTCCCCAGCATTGCCCAGGAGCTGATGGTATGGTTAGGTCTTCATCAGTCAACCAGGTCACCTTGCATCTTACTCTTCCATGTGGGAAATAAACTTTTTTCTTGCCCTGCCTTGGAAAGTGGAACCTCATCCATTTATTATATTAGGAGCACAGTCTTTGAACCAACAGTATCCTTAAAATGTTGCTTGGGAGTGTGCTACATGGCAGAGATCAAATCATGCCAGGCAGGGCAATAGCCCTTAAGCAACATTGGTGCTTGTGTGACAGTGCTTCAGATCGTGGCCTGGCCTTTTCCAGGGGATCAGTGTGAACTGGGTAAACAGAAAGCATTCCATTTTCTCTGAGTCCTGGTCTTTCACTTTGCTCACTGCTTCAACCACGATGAAGGACCCCCAACTCAGTCCCTGTCTCCTGAAGCTCCTTTCAGCCACACATATTCACATCATCTCAGCTGGCACAATCACTTCTCTTTTTATCGAGTACTCTTGATGAAAGCATAAAGTAATCAGGCATCCTCCCAGGTCCTGAAAACACACATTTTACAGTTGGGGAAGGAAACATGAAACAGCATATGTATTTTTACCTCTCATCCTGACATGTTTGACTTCATGTAGGCAGGCTATACAGTGTTAAAGAAGCAGCTATTAGTTTTAAACTTCGTAGCTATGTGGCTTCACACACAGACTCAGACACTTGCATTATTCCAAGAAATTTAATTTCCAAGGCACTCACCAACCATTGCAACATTTTCACAGACTGCATAAGCTTGTGAATCAAGCAGCAGTTATTCCCACAGAGGGTAATTAGTGAATTCATATGAAAAACACCAAAGTGATGGAATTGAGGGCAGCACCCAGCAGCTACTATTAATGCTGTTACCGAGAGCTAAAGGTAGCACAAAAGTTTTTTACTTTGTTTTGCCAAGAACATCTGTCACACTGGAGTATGAGGATTCCTGCTCCTTGTACAAAAGGATGCTTTTGTGTGCAGCTTGTCAAAATCCAAATTTTGTGTGGTTTTTTTTAGTTTTTGTGGGGTTTTTTAAATTTTTAATATGTTTTCTGCAGTGTTTAACATGTTTTCTTCAATTATTTTCTTCATCTGAATATATAAATACAAAAATACATTCATCAAAGTCTCTTCCATGATTTACATCATTAATAGCAGGAATTGCTGTAAGATTTGCATGTTCTCCATCTTCTTTCAGCCCTCATGTGTGTTGCTGAGAGTCCTCTTGTGCTACCAGTGGAGCCCATGCAGGGTAGCCAGTGGCTGGGTAAAGAGACCTGGAAGCTTTAGCTGAGCCTGGACACTTGGGAAATACATTCCTGATTTTTCAAAGCAGCCTTGTTGTTATTGTGTAGCTTTAGCCATGTTTCTTATGATTTTTCTGGCAAAAATGGGAGGAAAAATCTAGATAGTTATGACAGTATTAGTAGTGTTTCTGTAAAGAAAAACAATATACCTTTTTTCATCTGAGTCATGGAGCAAATTAATTATTGGAAGTGTTCAAATAACTATTCCTGAAATTCACTATATATTTTTGTATTAACGCGGCAAAAGTAAAGCATTAATTTCACTTATTGCAATACTGAGCATAAAACTCAAATGGAAGTATCATTAATTACCTTTTATCATCTTTCTGTGAAATCTCTACAGGGGTTTGTTTTTAGCCACATCCATGAGCAATGACCTAAGTGTAATTTTGTATAACTAAAAAGTTGCTGATTTCTAAGGGGAAGTGTGTTTTCTGGAGTCTTGGGTCAGGATATGCACCTCATAATTAAGTTAGCATATTATGGAGGGATAAATTGCACTACTTTTTTACCTTCCTGAACCAAGAAAACTCACTGTTTATAGTACTCTGCACTAAGCCCCGTGTCTTTTTTTCCCACATATTGGTTTGTGTCTATTCATCAGTGTAAAATTAATTAAAGGAATTTGTGTACCTAATATTCCTCTCATCAGTGAGGATCAAACTTTGAGATTTGCATTTCAAAAGTACTTTTTATTGCTACAGCAAATAGTCTGGTTTTACTAGGGAGCAAGTAAATTTAATTTCCCTACAGTAGCCACTAGAAAATAGGATATCTAAAGAGAGATATTACTGATCCACCAGGAGCTGCTGGGAAAAAGCCAATTTCTCTCCTGGAGGAAATTATAGCAGCAGTAATTCCTCAGATTTTCTGGTATAACATATCAGTTTGCTACTGACAAGCTAAGGTCAGACGAGCCTGCTCAGGATGTGAACATATCTTCTTGTCCCATACATAGTTTTTCAGTATGTGGCAAAATTTGCTCTCAATCATTTCTTTACACCTACAATTACTGGAGCAGTTTTTGCAGACTAAGACAAACAAAACTCCCCAAGAGGAGGGTCTTTTCCCAAAAGGTTTTGAATTTCTGCAGTACCAGTTAAAGTGCTTTCTACAACTTGGGAGGCAGTAGCAAGTGCTGCCATTAAGGAAGCCTTAAGGATTGTGTTCAGCACACAGCCTCACCACAGCCTGCTTAGGACAAGTGTGACAGAGGAGGTCACAGAAAAGAAAGTGAACATCCATTTGATCATTTCCTTGCTCTCTCAGCAGCCAGGCTGATTTTCTGCTTCAGCTTCCTGGGCCTTATGAGAGGAGACAGTTTATAATCCTTTGAAAACCTCACCTCTTCCAGACTACAGAAAGGTTCCTTGTGTCAAGCCTTAGCAAAGAGAAAATGTCCTCCTTCCCAGAAAGTCAAAAATCAGAGAGGCAAAAAGCTACCATACAGCAGCAAGGGTACCCATTTCCAAGAAGAAAATATTTTCTCTTCCGTATGAACCTTTGCCTCTCCTACGTAGATCCTTGCACCTAATTCTTGTATTCTCTCTCTTCCTCCCTCTGTTCCTGGTATGGAGTTTACCAAAAGGGAGTTGAACTAGCAATAGCAAATTAGATTATAATGCATTCTGACAGTTAATATTCTGCTTCTTGTTCCTATTTTACAATTTAAGCTTTTGCAAAAACATAGCTAATGCTAATTTCAAAGGACTCCTATTGCTTGGATCAATTTTTCCTTAGTGTGTGTATGGGATACAGGAGCCTAATGGCTAGATCTTTCACTGGTGGCCATCACTGCAGTTCCATTTATATCAGGCAAATGCTGTTTATTTACTGCAGCCTTGGAAAACCAAAGGCACTCTCAAGATGCATTCTTGTATCATGTAACTTAGACAAATTTATCATGTACCATGGTGCTCACCTACTGTCCATTTTGCTAATATGGTCTGCTCTAATTGTCATGGAGACTATCCCAAATATTGTCTTAGATTCTAGAGACAGTGCTGTTAGATGAAGGAGCCCTGACCAGAAGGTTGCTGTACATGGAAGAGGTAGTGGTGATCCACACTGCAGTTCACAGGGACAGGCTCAGGCTGCACAGTGCTGTGCTTTGTGTGTCTCGTGGCTGTGGAATCACCTCATCCAAATCATTGCTCACCACAGCACAGAGGCTGCAGGCAGCTCCCACATGGCATCAGCCACTGTGCCACCTGCACACCCTTGCCTTTATCCAAAACTACAGTAAGAAATTCTCATGTGAACATCCCTTTTGTTTAAAATTACTACTAGAGCTGATTTAGAAAAATCCTGTAAGGTCTTGAATGACCAAAATGAGATAACCTTTCCATGGACAATATCTGTGTGGTGTACTGTGTCATCATTGGATGCCTAGGCATTACCACTCAGTCCAGAATATCCTTGATAGTTTTAACTCTAAAAAATGGCATTTTCAGCAATAATTTTAAGCAGTATCTGAGTGTTTTTCTTAACAGGTTCATAAAAAACTAGAAGATGGTGGCAAAAAAGATTAAGCCAGTGTTTCAGGTACAGAGTAAAAATACCATTTTATGTTGCTCACATATTTTGAAAATGCTTTTCCAAATGAAAATGTTGCTAAGAGTATCAATTTTATTATTTAGAAGTCACCTACCTTTGCTATTGCATCTGTAGGCATGTTTTGTATGAAAATACTGTAATTAAACTCATCCTTAATCTAGATCAGTAGTTCAGCTGAAAATGTTTCACAATTTATCACTTAATTTTTTCCATTCCATAGTTAAAACTGAACCTGTTTCTATACCATATTGAGAAATTGTTGTAGGTGTGGTGTTTTGAAAAAATTGATGTCAAATGCTTAAAGTATCACTACAGTGAGAAAAAATGCTTTTTGGAAGTGCTATCTTCATGTTATTAAATTAATTAAGCTTTTATTTATTCCCTGTAGCAGTTCAGTTTAACATGCACAGAAAATTTTCTGCATTGTAAATACTGTGACCCCAAAACACTGCTTGAACAGCACTTCTGAACTCATGGGCAGGTGCTTAACTACAAGATCAGGTTTTCTAGTTGTTTCCATGTTCTACAGCTTTGTGAAGCCAGCTGTCAGCAGAAGGATATTTTGCTCTCAGTATCAGTGCATTTGCTAATGATACAATAGTACAGATGGCGTGGAGGCTGGGCTGTGGATGCACACAAGTAAAAGAAATTCCAGTTTCCATAAATCAGACTTTCTTCAGAGTACCCAGTCTTACATGCTTTATACCTCTAATAAATAATCAGTATTCTGAGAAAACACCAAGTTAACTCAATAGAGTCTTGAAAAATACTACTACATTTTGTCACATACTCTAAGAAATCTCAACCAATATCTATTAATTCTGGATGAGCTCTCTAGGGGGATGATAGTAAATTAAAGAGTAATACTCTTCCCCAGAGAAGGACCCAGAGGACTCAGAGTTTGCCAGATGATGGTATAAGGGATAAGTTGTTTTCTGGGTAATTGGCTTGGGGACCTACTCCTGGAATAAGACTGGTACCTTGAATTGCATTCTTCTTCTCCAATACATCTGTCACAAAAAGAGTTGAACTGGAACCACTGGGGCCAGGTATAGGAAAATGAGATCTGCAAGAGGGTATAGCAAGTTCTGTTCCTTCATCTCCATGCATCTATGTAATATTAAATGAGATGTAATAGATGTAATATTTATTAAATGAGTGGTAATCACAGAAGCAGAACAAAAAAACTTGTTATAGCCACTGGAAGGAATTGTAGTTTCACACATTTAGAGGTCTGTGCCCATCCTGTTAATTTGGAGAAATCATAAGATGCTTCAAAGACCAAATCTTTTGTAGAAAACATTAATGAACATTAATTTTAGATTATATTGCTTTTATATTTTAAAAACTCTTTCTCTACATACGCTTCAATCCATCTGTATTGATCCACAAACATGCTAGTTGGCAAATCTGCTCATATAAAATTTTAACTTAACTCTAGTTTTATCCTAACATCAACACATTTCAGTTAAAAATATTTTTGCTGTAAATAAATCAGAAAGGGTAGATCTAATGTATAAATATTTAACAAGAATTCAAGGCCTTTATTATACTTGTTTTTGCCCTTTTATCACATCTCCCTTTTATAAACACCTGCTAAATCGCATTTCAACAGTTTCAATGAGAAATAAAACTGTATCTGTAAGGGATGTTTTCATCTCACAGGCTTGGTAAAGCTCTCTTCAGCTAATTTTTATCTTCCTACTGTAGTTGGATAGCAAGAAGTAAGACATAAGTAAGAAGTCCACAGTACTATTTCTAGTAACACCATATTCCTTCTAGATTTTACCTCCTGGAAACTCTACAGTGAAAATTACAGACTCAGTTTTAGTAAAGGATCTCAGAGCTGCTCTATAGAAATAGGAAAAAAAGAAGAGAGAGGCATCTAAATTAATTTACTTGCAGTGGTAGAGCTTAAAGCAGGGAATTCTAAGTAACCACATTGCCTTGCAGAACTTTTGTGTAGACTATGACATCTCTCTTCACCTAAGACACAGAAGTAGAGTTTTGCTGTGTGGGCAAGGAAACTAGTAGCTAGTGAAAGACTCCTTTTATTTACAACAATTTTCATTCCAAGATGATCTTCCTATTTGGTTTCCTTGTGATCCACTGCTTGACTTAATCCCTACATATTCGAAAACCTCTTAAAAAGTGTGATATGTGTGTGCAGTTGCATAGAGGCATTTAAGTTGGGCCTGTGGTGAAGCTGAACTTTTGATAGAATGTCTGGGATTTCTTTGTGCTGATCCTCAGGTGCTCTCCTGGTGACCTGTGATTGCTCTTCAGACTTTTGCTCTTGAATTAAACCAGTTTATATGGGATGGATTGAGGTTCCACTCTCCCAGGAAACTTGCTTAAAAACCTTCTCAACAGCTTGGCAAGACCACAATCAAACAAGCTGGAATAGAAATCCATTCTCCTGAATAACAGACATCTATGACAGAATTAGAGTCAAGCTTTTCAACCATAATGACAGCACAATGATCACTGATAGATAGTGCTGCAAGCAGGTTCAGAAAAGCATGAAAATATTCTCCGACAGCATGACAATATCCTTTAATAGCTTCACTCTCCCTTGATGCTTTTCTGAAAATACACTCTGCAGTTCCTGATCCGTGGCAGTCTGAACTTGTATACAGAGAGGAACAAGAAAGTGTCAAGATTGCAGGACTAAATTCACTCTAACCTTCTGTTTAAAATTTAAATACTGAATTTCATGCTGTTGGGGCATGCTGTTTTAAAAAATGCATAAACCTCTGAAAAAACAGTAACATTCCCAGTAATGGATGAAGTAATGTGTGAATCCCTGCTGCCCATTATTCTGTCATTTCTTTCTCTCTAAATAAGAATGTGGGCCATGTACCAAGGAAATGCCATATAATAAATGCATGTTAATAAATAAACTAAAGCTAATTAACCTGGAAATAGGCACTTGTTCCTTTCTCTGTCTCTTTATTTCTTTCCGTCTTCCTTGCACCATTCATTCTTTTGTCCATTCTGTCTCAGTCTTCATTTTCCTTTCATATAGCACATTAATTCTTTCCATGCAAGGTTTTCCATTGCTGTGCCCTTTCTGCCAGCAACATTGGTTTCCTTGCTTCCCAAAGTTATGTCATCATTCTTGATTTATTCCCTTAGTTGCATTCACTACACCTGAGTAATAGAAATGTGTGTCTCAGCCTGAGGCCACACGGTACAACACAGCCTGTGTTTATACACTTAAATTTTCCTACTTCCAAAATAAAGTGGTGGCTGTATTTTGGAATATACAATATACTGAGATCAAGGTGGTGGGTTTGACTCCTAATGCATCCTAAAGACCTTTGCATCTATCTCCTCACTGCTTTTCTGACCAAACTCACACAGCAGAGCCTCCTCACTTCTGCTACATGTGTAATACTTCACATACCTACAGCAAAACAGATTGTTGCATGCTATCCCATCTGCCTAAACCCTTCAGTCACTATGGAGAGTGTTAGGTGCTTCTGCATGTCTCCCTCAGCTTCTGCACAGTCCAAAATTCAGTGGCTCCTGGCACCATTCCTGCTCCCACTTACAGTGCTTATCCGGGTCCCATTCTTTCAAATCCTCTGAAGCTGCCATTAGCCCAGGGTTAGTAGAGTGCAACTCAAGCATGATAACACAGCATATAACTACTTATGACATTGTTAACTTGCAAACCTTTTATTGCAAATCTTCATTGCCAACCCTCAAAAAACAAACAAAAAAAAACCAGAAAAAAAAAAAAAAAAAAAGCGCCAGGATTTAAGCTATATGCAAGGGAAGAGGATGCTGCAGCAGGGTTTGCTGTTGACTATGTAGACAAACAGTTTAACAGGATAATGCCAGAATGATTTGGCAAGAGGAAGCCCATCAAATGGACAGAACCTTTGCTAACAGGGCCCATGTTATTCTCCAGATTGTGCATGGGGATTGCTTTGGAAACTCTGGCTGGCCTGGACCAGAACTGTGCTGGGGATTATGCCAGCAGTGTACAAGTATTCGACAACTGCATGTCAGTGTTCAAAAATAGGTTGTGGCTTGGTTTAGTTTATAAGCACAGATAGAGACTTTTTGATTTGACTCATGAGTACTGCCTAGGGTGACAAAGTACTCTTGATTTAGGTCAGGTTCTGAGCTAGCAGAATCCATTCTTTTTAGAAAAGAATATGAAAATCTGGATGAGTTTTTTGGAGGCACCATACATGGGCTTGTATGTTTTATTTCTGTTCACTTTAACTAGGTATCTGAGTCTCTCAAGTGGTTTTGAAAATCAAAACAAATTTCGTCAGTTTGGCACTAGAGATAGCTTCCCATCCCTCATTAAAACCGTGATACATTGTGTTTATATGTAAATGAGAGGATTTAAAAGAAAAGTTTGCATGATTCCTTAATTATGGGAAATAAAGGCAACTTCATATGAAATTTGTCATCCTCTCCCACTGCAGTCAAAGTATAATTGTTCTTTTCTCTCAGTTTTCTTCTCTTTTTTAAAATTATTTATATGCATTTACTGGGAAGATATGGAAAAATTATGGTTTTTTTAGTTTTACAGAGAAGTAGCCTGTTAATGCAGTCACCTCTCAAGTTTCATGCATTATCATGACAGTTGTGTTCTATACATCATCACTTGTGAACCAACTTTAAGGGATCATCAGATTCTGTGAATGTCACTTTTCCCCTCTATATCTTTGTTCAATGTGCCAGTCAGTGTCTGTTGTTCTTCATCCTTGCCTAGATGATATCCAACATCTGTCTTCAGTCAGCTGGTGAATGAGCCTTCAAGGAACCAGAGAATACTCCATACAAGAACAGCCTTGTGGAACATGTCTAACCAGTAGTTTGCTCTAACAAGAGAATCAATCAAAAAACTGTTATGCAGAATACATTTTGATGCATCAAGAGCAATACAAGGAGTGGAATTTTTCATGTAAGGCATTGCCATCATGCAAATGTGTCAGTATTTCAAGAGGTCTTACACTAAAATTCAAATTGAACCCCAGGCTGAGGTATTTCTTCATTTCATCTATATCTGGTAAAAGTTCACTTCTTCCCTAAATCTGATCCTAGCTGATTTCTGAAGGGATCTATTTCTTTGCTGTTCCAGACAATTATCAGCTTTTTTTCAGGGTGCTTATTTCAAAGTGCCAATGTCTTGATTTAGCAGTGAACTGAGCTCCTATGATTGTCCACATAGATAGGTGTTACCAAAACAGACATACATCTACTTGAAATACTATTTAGAGATGTTACCTAGTTTCTCAGACAGTTAACAGCTGTCTTTTTGCTTTCAGACAAGAATATTTCTCTTCCCAATTTCCTGTCAACAGCTCAGTCACTGTAAAATCCTGCCCTGGAAGTTCTAATCCTGATGAAGTGAACTTTTTTTCTGGTCCGTCAATATTTATTATCATAACCTTTGCTTGTATGTCTTAGTTCAGACAGTTAAAAGGCAATGGGACTAACAGGGATGTTAAAAGCAACAACTGAGCTGTGAAAATGGGATTATAGAACACAGCAGCTACTGTAGATCTTCTGCAGCACTTAGGACCATTTAAAAAATTGCTATTGTGAATTAGTAACACAACAAGGGCTTGTCCCAAGTCCTTCTGCATGCCTGCTGCAAAATACTGGCTTTCATGCAGATGCATGTAATATGTGCACCTGCTTGTTTTTTCCCTGCTAAGCAGTCCTGAAAACATCCATCACAGTACTATAAAATTATATGGGGTCACGGTCTGTACTGTATAAATAAATATTTCAGGAAACATATGTGTATGTATTCATGTATATTCTTATAGGTACCACATGCTACATTTATTGTATGTCATCCTATAAGAAAAAATTCCCCAAAACCACTTGCAAAAAGGCCATCACTGTCACAAGAGAGAAGGGAATCTGAAATATAGACTAAGGTGACCATTTTTTTGCCATACACAGGATTCTTTCTGAGTGTGTTTTTCTCTTCACACATTCATTTTTTTGCAGTACCTGTTGAAATATTGCAGAAAGAGTGTCTTCTTTTTGCTTTATAAAATGCTGTTAGTGTTTTATCAAAAGGCAAAATGACAGGATAACTGCATTTTAAGAATCACTTTCAGATTCTGAACAATGTGTATTTGTTTTTGGTAAGATATATTTGAACATTTGAACTTATATTCACTATAAGGGATTCATTAACAACCTAAATTAGGAGTTTAACTTGATTACTACATAATGCAATGCACTTGGTTAAAGCCAAATGCAGGAAGAGAGTTTATAATGTGTGTAATTGTAGAGGCTGTGTGAAATGGAGCCAGCTCCCCCAAGAGTACAGAGCAAATTGACTTTAGTGCATCAGTTGTTTTTTTCCCTCCTGACTGTCTATTATTCAAATAGAAATCCAAAAGATTTAAATGTATGGAAGTTAACAGTGGAAAATAAAAGTCACCAAATCAGTTTTAGACATACTGAGAATCTAAGATAATTCCTCAGCTAACTGTTCCTCTGCTTGTATATTCTGATAGCTATTTAAAAATAGACTCACGAATTTAAATGCTACAGAAGACCCAGAATTACTAGAGAGGCTCACAGATGGTTGCAGAACAGTTTTAGAAATCTTACAACTCTTCCTCTATAGGCACATCTCCTCTGCCTAGTTTTTGGGTTTGCTGTCTAATCACATAGCAACAAACACTTGTAAAACTTGCTTGAAGTAATGTGGAGAAATAGCCTTTCAAACAGACAGATTAGCAGTGGAGATCCATTGAAATGCTCTATAGAAACATAGTTTCTTTTGAACTAGTAAACACTGTGACAATCCTGATGACTTAAAGGCGTACAAGGCCATCTTTGCATTCTCAACCTGAAGTTCAGAATCTGTCTCATCCCTAAATGATGACTGCTGACTGTGTTATTCACTCCTGGAGGATTTAAAATATGCTTTGAAACTTCAGAGAGCCTTCAAGCTGCTGGACAAGTTGTCAGTGGATGCTAGACTTCAACAGTAAGCAGTAAGATCTAGTGGGTGTGTGTGGTAAGTGTGGAGATTTCAATGGTAACAGCATGAACTAAATTTAGGGAACTGATGCTAACAGGCAGCACGATACACATTTAAGATAGTTCCTCTTAAGTATTTAAAAAATACTCCAAAAAATGGAAAAGCTGATTTCCTAAATATTTATACTGTCTGATTTATAATAGATGCTGCAAACACTTCAAAAATGGAAAGCTGTCGTGGTTTTGTTTCTCATCAGAGTGCTTATTACAGATTACACCTGGGTAGGAACTTGGTCATTTCACTGAACAACTTTATTCAAAGAGGATTTGATATCTAAAATAAGGGCAATTGACAAGTTTTATGCTCCTTCAGAAAAAAAAAAAAAAAAAAAAAAAAAAAAAAAAGGCATTGGATAATAGCATTTAACCATGCAACTTAAATGATGCCTCACCCTTAGGTCTAAGTTTAAGAGAGGTTAGCAATTTCCTTAATCATTGTAGTTCCTTTGTACTCTGTTGGAGGGAGAAATACAGATCCAGCAGGCAATTCACAATAATCTTGAGTGTATTCTGCCCTGAGCAGTCTTGGAAGGTCTTTGCCCTGACTGCATCCTTCTAAATGGGGACAGTGAGAAACCAGTTTGCAAATGATGGTCAATAAGTAACTACTGTGCTTTTTTCAACCAGTGCCAAACGTCACCAGCTAATTGCCCAGAATTAGTCCTACCACATTCCAAAGAGATGGAAACTCTTTGTGCAGAAGAACTGAGTGGTTCACTGTGAGTCTCAGATTAGATTTTGTGATGACATAACACCTTTTATAGATTTGTGCATTTGGCTTCATTCCCTGCTTTATCATGCATTAAAAAACAAAGAAACGCCAAAGTTGTAAATACTATATTCCCATAAACACAATAAGTGCACAGTGTTTAATACATTATTGCACACTATATATAATAAACACACAAAGTAAGCTAGCTTGTTGATGAATACACAGGGTGGCATTTTCACCTTATGTGTGGTAACTGAGAGTCCTTTCAAGGAATTTGCATTATTGGGGAAAATCTTTCCATTGATAATGTATGTGAAACAAGAAGTGAGCTGTGATCTCCTAGCAGATACCAGCCTTCTTTATTAGACACTGTTGGAAATATTCAAATGCAAAACACTAATCCTCACCCACATAACTAGCATTTTGGGGGAAATATAATCTTTAAATCTGTATCAGAGTTGCCTCAATCAGCACAAAGGCTTGGGATCCTTTCTCTTGTCATTTTTTCCTCCTCATCTCAGCTAATTTATAAGCACATGTGCTGCATATTATACCTGCAAAATGAGATCCAGCCCTTTTGGCAGTGTGAGATATGCTTCCTAGGTGCAGACAAACCTCTGCATGAATGCACATGTATCCATATGAGATGCATTAAACACAGTACATCCTGATTTCATACACAATCCTGCATCAGTGAAGAGGTAGAGTAGGCCACCAAATCAAAATTAAGTTTGAAACAAGCAGGATGAGACATCTGAAGTATCTGAGGGCTTTTTTCTCTTTGTGGGTTTTCCATACAGTATGTCAGATCACTAAGCACCCAATTAGGAGTATGTAAAAAAAAACAAAAACAAAAACAAAAACAAAAAAAACCCACTAGAAATCGAACCCCACAGTGCTGTTTTGGTTGTTTCATTGTCTGTGATTTTTTGGGTGACTTCTTGGGACTTCCTTGGTGGGAAAAAACCTCTAGCAACAACAAGCAAACTATGCCCTCAGTGAAAGATTGGTCTGAGGCAGAAAGACAGAAAAGTGAGTTTGGATATCAATCTTCAGCTCCAGAAAAACAAACAAACAGAACATGAGGAAGGACAAGAAGAATCAGGTTCATTTCCCTCCATTCAAAGGAAGTAAGAAAGCACTAAGTAGCAGAAGGCTTGTTCCAGTCTGTCATCCTTATAAACCTCAGATTCCCTAAGGCTGGTATTGAAACAGCACTTGGTAGAACCTCAGTGCACCTGAATTTTCAGGCCAAGTTGCATCCACACACTGCATGGGCCTCAGGAACAAGTGAAAATTGGTATTTGCAAATACTTAAAAAAAAATAAAAATCGAGTACTCCTGCATCCCTAAATCAACTCAAGAATGGAAGATTCCACAATTGGTCCTTTCATCCTTCCTCCCTTTCCTCACATGCTCCAGAAATATCCTGGTTTATTTAACCCTTTCTCCTCCTATCCAATTTTCAATGCATACACTCAAATGCAGATTCCTGTTCTGTCTTCCAGCTCAAATTAAAATAACTTCCATTGCCTTCAAAAAACTCACATTCAGTTCATGTTCATGTTAGATTTTAGTCTTCAAGCGACATTTAAATTTGTCAACACTGAAGGATCCAGTTGCTAAAATATGAAATCTTCCACTCAATTCAGCATACTCCAACTTCCAAAGCCTTGGGGTTTTTTGGCAGGTCTATCAGACTCATGATGGCCTTACCACATCACCTCAGCTATATGAGAGATAAGGCAACTTTCAAGCCATGAAGAAGCTTTTAGGTACATCTTACCTGCACTGAATTACTTTGTTGCAATACTAATATGTGCAGAGGGCTCTCTCAGATTATGCAAGAATTATTTAAACTCCTGAAACATTTCAATTATAGGTAAAAAAAATATAACAGTAAATGGTTTCCTTTGTTTGTTAATTCTAGTAAATGCACACACAAAAGCATTATATTGTTCTTTATGGGGCAGATTAAAAAACCAGCACATATACTGTTTTGCAGTTAATTTAAACATTAAGAAATCAGCAGTTGTGAACATTGACATTCTCATACCAGTAAGATTTGGAATCTCACATTATTACATTGTCAGTGAGTTACAGATTTTAACACACAAAAGAATATGCATAGATTTGCACAGGCAGGAATGTTGTTTCCTTTTTAGGGATTCTGCAGAGTTCAGACTCCTGCAAGGAACATTGGCCATATCAGAATTATTGATCCATGCTGTTTTCACATCCATTAGGTCAGGGCTGTATATACCCTGAAAGCTGACCAAAATAATCATTAGAGCAGAAAAAAAAATTGTTGGAAAAAAATTTTGTACCTTAAAAGAGACCTTAACCTGATTTTCAAGAACTGACATGTATCCAGAAAGAAAAGTTTTATCTATATTTGTAAAAAATGGGTTACGGCTGATTTTTTCCAACTCTTCAAATAACTTTAGTTCAACAACTTTGATAATTTATCTCTTGCATTAGATGAAGCATTGAGTGATGGTAGCAGGAGAGTGAGACAGTATTTGTTTAGGTCAGCATGTTCCAATTCTCATGGAAGCATCTTTTTCTCTCTATTTTAGCTCAGTGAAATGCAGGAAATAATCTTGTAATAAGAGAATTCCTAATGAGGATTTATAACACTCAATATTTAAGTCATCAAAGCACATTTTGTTGCTATAGTAACAATAATCCTCCACACACAATATGTAAAGAAATTTGTCTAAAATAATGTATTTTCTATTCATTCTAGACATTGGGAGGTAATCTTTTCAATCTTCTAGCTGTCCTTGTGTTCAGAAGAATTTTATTTTAGTTTTTTAAACTAGAAAAGGTGAGAGTAACTGCTTATTTTGTTATAAAAACACTTTATGATATTGTGTGCTTACTCAACTAGTTAACAAAATTCAGCAAAAATCTGGACTGAAAGCATACCAGAAATTAAAAGGAACAATGTGTGACTTGGTATGTCAACTACATCCAGAGACTAAAGTGTTGTTTCTAACATTCACTTTAGTATTACAGATTATAGTGGAGCATTTACAAAAATATGGAAAGCATCAGGAGCAAATGACTGTATTTCATCAAGTACAGTTGGCATTTTCTGAGAAACATAAGAGAGTTGGGAGCTCCCTCTGGAAGAACATGGTGCTTTTCATAAGGGGAGACTACTGGGAAATTGGTGAAGTTCTGAATTTAAAATGCCACAGCAATTCCACAATAATTCCCTAAGTGAATATTTTTATTTTCCATTGAGCAGTAAAGACATTTAACAAAGTCAAATGCCACATCAAGATGATTTAAAACTCGGTCTGTACTGCTTCCCTAACACAACATTAGCAAGGAGAAGCAGTTATAGAGAGTCATTAGTGGGACTGGAAAAGCTGGGAGCAACAAAAAGTCATAAACCTTTAACACCCCAGTGAACAGGGTGGGCCAGCAGAATATGACACCTCAGAAGCAATGATGTGAATATTTGTCCAGGCAGGGCATGAAGGGAGGATGCTGTAAACTGCAGGTAGGTCCACACCTCTGGGAAGTGCTTAGAGCTCTAGGTCTCTGCCATAATGGTGGACACTCACTTAGAGCCAGAACCATTGTGTCTACTGAGACAGCCCCTGAGAATTCTGGTGCTTTCACTCAGATAGAACTGGTAAGGAAGGAGATGTCCGTGCAGTTGGTAGCTTGCAGTAGATGCTCAGTTACTCCTCCTGCAGAAAAGGCAGCACCTGCTCAGTGTACACAAGTTGATGACCTGCTGCAGCACAAGGCCAAATTACAGGAGTCAGTTAATATGTTATGCACTATCAGAGGGGCTGAAACAGAAATGGACATGTGGCTTCAGAACCATATAGCTGCAACTGATACATGATCTGAGGCACCTTGGACCCTGATGACCCAACAAGCAGGGCACCAATTCAACCTCCACCCCCAACATCCAGACCAAAACCAGATACAATGCTTTAAAAGCTTTAGAGGCCTATGAACAAGGTTTTCCAACAAGGAGAACCTGCACTAGCAGTGCATGGTGGTTACTGTAAAAAGAAACATTGAATGATCATAATGGGTGTCTCTGTTACGGCTCACTGAGAGACCCACCTGCTGGCCTGGTGGGCAGTAGTCACAGGTAATATGCTGCCTACTGGGGGATAGGATTCATGATGTTTTGAGAGGGCAGGAAACATTCATGGATGGAGGGAGCTCCTAGTAAATCTCAAATGCAAGAAAGGGACTGGGAAAAATGTACAGGCCACATGGGAGAACTAAAGGAACATCATCAGGGGATGCAGGGATGTGATGAGAAAGGCCAAGGCTCACTTGGAATTGAGTCTGGCAAAAGGGCATCAAGGACAACAAGAAGGTCTTCTCCAAGTAGTTCAGCAGCAAAAGGAAGAATAGGAAAAATATGGGGCCACTTCTGAATCATTTGGGTGTCCTGGTAACGGAGGACATTGAGAAGGCAGAATCAATGAATGCCTTCTTTGTCTCAGCCTTTACTGCTGAGGTCTTCCCTCTGGAGTCCCAGACCTTGGAAGAGAAGGTCAGAGAAAGGATGAAAGGAAGACTTCCAGTTGGTCAGAGAGTTGGGTTAGGAATTGGCTAGGCAGTTTAAACACCCATAAATCCATGGGCCCTGATAGGCTGAACCCGTGGGTGCTGAGGAAAATGTGTATCTGCCACTCTCCATCATCTTTGAAAAGTCATGGAGAATGGGAGAAGTGTCTGGTGATTGAAGGAAGGCCAGTGTTATTCTTACCTTCAAAAAGAGAAAGAAGGGAGACCTGGGAAACTACCAGCAAGTCAGCCTCACCTCCATCCCTGGAAAGATGATGGAACAGGTCATTGTGGAGGTCATCAACAAGCAGGTAGAAGAAGAGCAGGCCATCAGGAGTAGTCAGCATGGATTCACCAAGAGGAACTCATGCTTGACCAATCTGATAACCTTCTGTGAAGACATGGCAGGATGGGTTGATGAGTGGAGAATGGTGGATATTGTATTCCTCACTTCATCAAGGCTTCTGACACTGTCTCCTATGACATTCTCTTAGGTAAGCTCAAGAGATGTGGGTTAGATGAATGGACAGTGATGTGGATCAAGTGGTGGCAGAGTTCAGAGGGTTGTGATCAGTGGAGCAGACTCCAGCTGGAGGTCAGTAGTCAGTGGTTCCCCCAGGGATCAATACTGGATCCAGTCTTACTCAAGATTTTTATCAATGGGCTGGAAAAAGGGATAGAGTGTATCTTCAGGAGTTTGCTGATGATAGGAGACTGGTGGGCATGGTTGATACATCTGAAGGCTATGCTGCCATTCAGTGGGATCTTAATAGGCTGGAAAGTTGGGTGGAGAGAAACCTAATGAGGTTTCTTGAACAAGGGCAAGTGTAGGGTCCCGTACTTGCAGGGAAATAACCCAAAATACCAGCACAGGTTGAGGATGATCTGCTAGAGAGAAGCTCTGTTGAGAAGCTGACCATGAGCCAGCAGTGCCCTTGTGGCCAGGAGGGCCAATGGTATCCTGGCACTCAGCAGGAAGATTGTGCCCAGCAGGTCAAGGAGGTGATCTTTGCCCTCTACTCAGCCCTAGTGAGACAACATCCCAGATGTTGTGTCCAGTTCTGGGTTTCTGTGTAGAAGAAAGAGAAGGAGCTACTGGAGACAGTCCAACAGAGAGTCACAAAAATGATGAGGGATCGGAAGCATCTCTTTTACGAGGAGAGACTGTGGGAAGTGACCCTGTTTAGTCTAGAGAAGAGAAGACTGAGAGAGGATCTCATTAATGCATATAAATATCTCAAAGGTGGCTGCCAAGAGCATGGTTCCAGATTCATTTCAGTGGTGCCCAGAGACAGGACAAAGAGTAATGGCCATAAATTTAAACCCAAGAAGTCTCACCTCAACATGAGGAAGAACTTCTTTACATTGAGGCTGGCAGAGCACTGGCACAGGCTGACAAGGGAGGCTGTGGAGTTTCCCTCTTGGAGACATTCAAAACCCACCTGGACACATTCCTGTGTAACCTGCTCTAGGTGACCCTGCTTTGACAGGGGGGCTGGGCTAGAAAATCTCCAGAGGTCTCTTCTTACCCTAACAATTCCGTGATCCTGAAAAAAAAAATACATCTTGTGGATCTACTCACAGGGATGGATGTACGATCAAAAGAGTGTGGAGACCACTGCGATAGATTGCACACATTTGCAAAAGCAAAATAGCAAATTTAATGTTTTAATGTGACCCAATATGATTCAGAGGTAAATAGAAGACATTCTTGCTTTTTCACACTGTTTCCACTCTTCTGACAGAACTATTCTTTCTACAAGCTCAGTCCTGTATAGTCCTTGGGGCTATTTAAAAACAACAGAAAAACTAAGTGGACTTATTTAACCTGAATGATGTGCTTATTGTTATGAAATGTCTTTTCTACAGGAGTCCAACATAAAATCTACCTGTCATAAAACTGTAGGGATGCAAAGATAAGAGGATTTTAAAGAATCTCAGAAGAAATGCAGGAAGTTTAAGAGCTATCTGCCTGGTTGTCAAATTTCCCAAGTCAACATAAACAAATAATTATATAAAATTGATTCTCAAGAAAGTAAACAGTGGCAAAATTTATCATATTTCTACTTAGACAATTTAGTTATATAATTTCATGTCTGAGTAACATCTATTCTTGCTTGAACATAATTTTACCACTGATAAACAGGCAACTACTTTGGGAAATCTGATTCTGAACTTTTATCTTATTTGAGGGCCAGGCCCTGAATCCTTTGAAAGCAGTATGAGGAAGAGGTACTAGAACTAGATGACTTTTTTTACAAGGACAAAAACTTGAAGAGGGAGTTTTGGAGAAAGTGAGATTTTGTGAGAAATGACATCAAACACTGTAAATATTCTTGCATAAAAAATGCAAATATTTCAATATGTTTGATTCAGTATTGCTTTGCTGTCTATTCTAGGTAATTTCAAAACCCTCCCCTTCTTAGCCTATCATTTCAGAATGATGGCTTTTATTTCAAAGTTGTCTGGCATTTTAAAAGAATAGATTTTTTTTCCAAAAGTGAATAATTGATGTATTAAATACTAAGTTGGAATTTTTTTTATTAGACTCAAGTACATCTAAATTCATAATATTAAATTTCTGCATGATAGATTGTACCTTATTGCAAATTTCCTGCAAATTCTCAACATGGCCAAAATCCCTCATCTCTAATGCAAAAAAAAAAAAAAAAAAAAAAGGATCTCACATTTAATAATTAATCAGAGAAGTTAAATGGGCTATAAATAAAATTTAGCTGGCTGTTAGTTTTGCTGGGATCATACTCACCCACAAAATTGCTTGAATAGTCTTATGGGGTTGAGAAGAATCCTTCTCAATGAACAGCTGAATCTTGTTGTGATTAATAATTGCAGATACTAACATATTTTATAATGATTTTGAACAAATTCCTGAACAACAATTAACTTCTGGAGAAATTCACATATTAAATATACAACAAGTTTCAAAAGATGGAAGAAGAGCAATTACTATTATCAAATGAAATATCTTCTGCCTTTTCTTATCCTTGACCATTAAAAAACCTTGCATTTTTGTACTTTCATAGCACAGAAGAATACTAGAGCCAGGATAAATGAGTCTTATCAACATAATAGAATTTATGGGAGTCTCAGATGGGTCCTTGAAGAAAAAAATTCTGCAAGTGTAGTGGCTTTGAGAAAAGCAATTGCACACTGAGGCATTCAGCTACTTTCTCTTACCTGAAGGGCTCCTTGGAAATTCTTCCTTTCAACAATCCATCATAATCCATTCATATATGAAACTATCAAATAGATTTTAGCAATTTTTCTTTCTTCATAGGCCAGCACATTTTGGGGGTGGGGGTGTTGTACTGCATAAAGCATCTCAGTAGTTGTTATTAGCAGAATTTTAAAATATTAATTGTAGTGTAGTTCTAGAGTACTTAATTTGGTCTAAACATTATTAACCACATTCCTCAGTACAAGTTTGACCTACAAAGCAGCCTGGGGGGAAAAGAAAATTTGAAATAGCCAACATTATAAATATTTTAAATATACAAGGTATTAATGTTTTAACACATGCTCTAATGCTGGTTTTTTCACATGGACGAAAGCTATTCTGCATCACATATGTACATCACAAAATCTTAATGGTCTCAGGTGGGGCCCACATGGAGGAAGGGTATAATCCCTTGCAGGTCTTGATTTTAGGTAAGCTCAGAATGGGGACAGAAGCCCAACATCAGGGTAGAGAGGAATTCAGTCAGCAAGGTGCTGACACGTAAGGAGAGACAGGCACTGCAATATGTCCAACTTTGGAGAAGCTTCTTGTTGTCTGATGTAGCAGGAGGGGGCAGTAGTGGTGGGAAAGGGCCTACAGAATGCAGCTGGATCTGTGGGGCATGGAATCTCATTATACCCACAAAGCATTAGAAGTATTTATTGTTTGTCTGTGTAAATTGCAAATAAAAGTTATTGAAAATAACAATGCTTAGGTTTTCCATTTACGTTGATAGAAATCAAGAATGCTTCCAAAGTGAACAAACATCATAATCAGAGAATATAAGTGGTTATAGGACTGAAGGCTGACCTTAACTGTCCTCTTTGATTTTCATTTTTTAGTTAAGTGGTACAATCGTGATGCTATTCAGTGTAATTAGGAATCAGTTACAAGATGCTAGAGGTGAGATTCTTAAGGAGTTTTCAGTGGGATAAAAATAATCTCAAAATGCATATTTACAAATACTTATTGTCCTCTGTTGCTTAATCATTGAACATCTCTAAATGTGCATTAATACAAATAGAGAAAAAAATGATGGTACTGGGGGTGAGAAGATCATGCTGTTTCCTTTGTTTGTATTGTATAAGAACATGTAAGAAAAGCATATTTTCTCTGCCAAATGATAGATCATGGCCTAAATATTGACCTTTAATCCTTAGGTAAAACACTACAGTACAGAAAAAAACCACAGGCATAACTTAGTTCTCCTCAGTCAGGAAAAATTCCAGACTAATCTGCAGGAATAATATGAATCCCAGGGCAATGTAGAAAAGTGGCCTCTAATTTAAACGTGAAGTCTAGTAAATATGTTTTATTACACATTTTTGGGCATTTCATTAATAAGTTTCTAATCAGCTGCTTTAGATTGACTCCACTCCAAGCCTTGCCTTGAAAAGCAGAGAAAAATGCTATGCTTCCATTCTTCTAGGAGCCCTTCCATTTTGTCACTGACTCTGGTCCCAGCCTCCAATATCAAAGTTCACCAAGAACTAACAATGTGATGCTGATAGATTACATGAAATTGAATAAGCAAAATGGGGTAGAAAAGAAATAATATACAGATTGCCTTTTCAAAAATCACCTTGATCCATGACTTCTGCCTAATTGAGCCATCAAGCATAGTCATACCCCTTCCTGTGAAAAGAAAACAAATGCATTTCTTAAAACTAATTTTAACTGTAACCATAAATGTTGCATCAAATATTAACAATAGCCTTGCTTGTTTATTGTTGAAAGATGTAATGGAGCTCATGCTGCAGCAATACTGATACAAAACACTATTTTGCCTAGCCTCATAAAGCAGAGGTGGGGGAGGCAAAAAAATTACACAGCTAAACTGACCACAGGTATTGCATTATGTTCCCTGTGATAAAACACATAGCATGTATTCCCATTATTGACAAAAGGACTAGTACATCTCTTTATCAGGCAATGATTCACACACCATAAGTTTGTAAAAAATAAGCATTTTTTAGAAAAAGTTTCTCTAATGCAGGTATCTCCTCTCAATATTTGTTTTACTGGATTATTTTAACAATGTCATCATTTAGTCACAAGAAGATTCATGCCTTTGAATGTTTCTAAAGAAAATTATCTGAGAAAAATACCAGAAACCAAGGCACACTTCCACATGGACAAGGAGATATAATTTCAAACTTATGGCTGAATTAAGGATAGTATTGTAACAACAGCTAAACCAATGCAGCAATCTAAACCAATTTAAGTGTTCTATTATGCAAAACTGCAGCCATTATAAAAGAGAAATCAAGCTGTTGTTCACATGATTAAGCTATGGTTCTGTCACATCAGAAAATAGTGATACATGAACAGTTTTCAAATGATAACACGACAGGCAGGACAGGAATTGAATTTCAAGTATCTAGCACTGGGATTGTAGGGACAAAGGTCATGATCCCAAACTGCTCGACCTATTTCTCAAGAGCATCTTGCAGACTCCATTCTATGCACTATGTGCCTGATGCAGCAAAACACCCACTTCATTTCCAACATTGGTCATCTTCCCTGCAGTCAATAGACTGCTCAATTCACAAGTGCTTTTCTAAATCAGTCCTGGAGGACTGGGCCTTTGGCTGAATGCTCTAAATATTCCCTGAATAGTTTCTTGCTAGTCAAGCAAATCTCTGTTCACTTTTGTGGTAAAAATTTCCCTTATAAAATGGCCTAGTATCAAGTGTGTGATTTTCACTGCATTGCCTGATTACATTGCTTTTGTTCTTTGTATCACTGGCCACCTACACATGCTGTTTGATTATTATATAATGCTTTTTCAGCTGCAAATCAGAAAGGAGAATTGTAACCTATATGGCTCATTGTTGAATATCAGATCTTGAAAACAGAGCAGATTAAAATTTTTACGATTAAAATTTTTGAATTTATACAGTATTTTTCCAATTCTGTTTCTCTTTAAAAGAAGCATTAAAACTACTGTAATTTCCCCAATACCTTGAATATTTGCATAAAAATGATCTTGTAGGGTATCCTGTGTTGAATGCACTGTGAATGGGGAACATGCCTGTCAGAAATGGAGAGCATTGAAAGTACAATCATAACATTTGAATTCTTAATTAATTATCTTCTCCATGCAGTTCTTAGTCCAACCCAACTCCACCTCCTTCTTTACAGTCCTAGAAGGATTTAAATGTAATAAAAGGACAAGAAGGGAGTGGTACCTTCTTCTTAGAAATCTTCAGCCATTCTGTAAAGGACAGCTTCCTAGTCTTACTGTTTCACCCAATTCTTAAAAATTCACATACAGTTTGGAGGCTGAATTAATATCTATTATCATTGTGTTTAAGGACCAAACTTTGACCATTCCTAAGGTGACCTTCTGGTCTGTGGTATCATGGGCATAAAATAACATTGTAAGTCTTCATAGCAGATTACTCTGGAACAAAGACAGTGATACTATATTTCTCTTAAGCATTGTTCTGAAAAGACGGACAATACATGACATCCACAAAAAAAAATTTGTGTCAAACACACAGCAGCTAACAGGGGAACTGCTAACTAAAGCTGAACATTATGAGATGCATAAAAATGAAGCTTATAATTTTATCAATTTTTTCTTTCATCTTTGATGCGTTTAAAGGTTTTATTTTCATCCTGATTCTATGGCATATATAGCATCCAGTCAACATCAAAACAAACTGCTTGTCATTAAATATTAAATTCCTTAAGGGGTAAATCTGTAAGTCTTTAATTTATTTTTATTTTTTTTCCAGCTGAAACTGGCACCACCCAAGGCTAGAGAAGCATTTGGAATCTATAAATTGAGATGAAACTAATGGAGTTAAACTTGAGAAAGGGCTGTTTAAATAATGCCCCAAGGAAGAAATTGTATGAATATGCCTACATGAGGCAACGTAGTGCTACCCATAATGAACTGGGTTTTACACCAGAAGAAAATCATAGAAACGTATCATGGTTTGGGTTAGAAGGGATCTTTAAAGATCACAGCCCTGCTTGTGATCCTGCATGAGCAGGATCATCTTTCACTAAATCAAAAAGCTTTTACTTGGACAGTATTGCAGACATCACTTCATCTGCAGTCTGCCTCACCATGGACCTGTCAATCCACCTGGGAAAATACACTAAACACTTTCAGGACTTTTGAAGGTTTAAACATTTTATATAGCATTAAAAAAATAGTCCATGTATTGAACATATATTGAGTGCACAAGTATTGTTTTAAAGTTACGGTTTCCAATTCATTCCTAGCTTTTGAAAAAGACTTTACATGGCTTAAACATAAGTTCTTGCCATAGGCTCTGCTTAGCACTATACAGATATGTTCTGTGCACAGTGAGCCAAAAAGAAGCCTCTGTTGTCCTATTAGGTAAACTCAGGCTTGTAGCATTTCCAGTGTGGCATTCTGCAGTGAACTTCCTGAAATGTCTTCTCTGTTAACTTACCTTAGGAGCTCACTATCTGGATACCTTTGACTTGACTATTTCCTTATATTTCCCTAGGACCTTCCAAATACTTCTGAAAGAAGCTCAGATACCAATCAATTTGCATGTGCCAACTTCTTCCTTTTTTCTTCCTGCAATATTGGACTACAAGTCTCTTCCCTTATTATACAGGAACACCTTTACTTCAGACTGTTTTAAATACCATATCAATGGGGACTAGCATTGCTTTCTCAACTAATATATTATTATATATTAGCTGAGCTGGACATCCCTGTAAGGAAGGCAGACAGTAACCTTTTGTGTAAAAATTTTTGAAGCAGAAATGAGTAGGAGAAAGGCACAGGTTGAAATTACAGCAGTATTTAATATGAATGAGATTGAAAATTCTCAATAATATTGTGATGGTTTAATAACTTTGCTACTGGCTATCAATTGCTGTATGAGACCCAAGGATCCCATTTAGTATCAGCAACAGAGAAGCTGTGCTATCTGGAGACACCTCTGTATCTTTCTGAGCTTCCAATAAACCTACTGTACCTAGAAAGAGAGAATATATACTTCCTAAAGTGCAGACAATCAACTACTGCCAACAGTGAAAAAGAAATTATGATTGTTTCATGGTATCTTTTTCAGAAAACACAAATTTACACAAAATATGAGGCTGAGAAATACTCATCTACAATCTCACATAGAGGTATACGCAGGCCCAGATTAGCAAGCAGCTGCTAAATGAAACAGAAGTATAGTTTTTAAAAAAAATCAGACCAAGTTCATGGAATTATTTAAGAGTCAGAACACAACTAAATGTTGTTAATTATAAGTTTAAACTTCAGTTTTAACACCAGAGTTTACACACCTCCACCTATTTTCACTCTTGTCAGTGATTCTTAAAGGGAAGACCCATAGTGCCTACTAAATAGCTGCTCATGCAATATGCATTATATTGTTAAAATGAAGTCAGTGTTTGCATACCATAGCTGGAATATCTCTCTGCAGAGAGGATGAGAGGATTTGGACCAGGCCATAGAATTTCAGTTTGTGAGAGGCCTTAAACCACTGTATTTCTAAAAAACTTGTACCACTGGTGTTTCCAGCATAGAAAAGAGTCTTCTCTAAAGTTTCTGGGATCACCAATGACTCCATTCCTATAAGGAGAAGCAGAAGATGAAGACTAAGGCCTTCCTGTCTTCCTATCCCTTGGTAGATACATCCCACATGTACAACTTAATAAACATTACAGAAATGCAAAGGTAGATAGCATCTTTATACATTTTAGATGAAAGAGTTATTGAATAAATACATAATAATTTTGTGGAAAAGCAACCAGAACCCAATTCCTTTTTCTGTAGGAAACCACTGACCAAAATAAAACCTTCCTTACTCAACAGCTTTCTACTTCTCTTCTTCCACAGTCTTGGTAGAACAAAAGTCTACCTAGTTAAGCTAGACTCAAAACTCTCACTATGCCACATGAAAATGCAACCTCCTCCCCAACAAATTTGTTGCATTGCATGTTTTCAGCCCTGCTTTTGTATGAAAGTACTATTTTGCACCAACTCTAAACTTGAAGAGATCCTTTAGTGTCTCTCCAAACTGATCTGAAAACTGGAATCGTTTAGGTACAGTACAGATCAAGAAAGGGCACAAGCAAGAGCTAGGAATGAAGACTGACAAGACTTCTGAAGACAGCCACAGTGACTGAGTATGGGGGAACCTCGCTGATGAAAAGGTAGGCACTTGCAAAATTAAGAGGAAATTTAAGTAACTTATGCACTTAGTGTTTCACAACTTATACTTCCAAGTTCATTTGAAAATGCTAGAGAATGTTAGAGAATTTCAGCTCATGGTATCTCAATTCACTTAGAATTTTCACTCTGAAACATGTACAGGTACACCAGAGGTACTACTATGGGGATAGCATCCTAGTGTATGTACTTTTAAAAATTGCCAAGAGTTTCTCTGTCCTACTTTGGTCAGAACCTGAATTTTTTTCTGTCAGAATCAGAAACCTGAAGAAAAACCTATTTATTTCTCTTTTGACAGATTCTTTTATTCTTTGTTTTCAGAAAATACACTGCAAGAATTCAACTCCAAATGGCAGAAACAGGGAATTGTTATTGGATTCAATAGTCCTGGTAATACCCTACTAGTAACATCCTTTCTCAGTAAATACATTGTCTGCATATATTTAAATGTCCATGCATATCCACACAGTCATAGCATTTACATAATTAGTCATGTCTTAGTGTTACTTTTCCTTAAAAAATTACTTTTGACATCGTGTCACTAAGTGACTAATTAATTAGTCATAAGTACTCTGTCCCCTTTAGATATTATTGTTTACTAAGATGTTCATCTGGCTAGGAAGACATGAACCACGTGTGTTTGTTTGGTCATTATATGATAGTTGACATTGAAGGTCGATACTGAACAAAAATTCTAGGGGGTAAGGATTCTGCTTCTATTCTTAATTTAGGATATTATCTGGGAACAGTCAATTATGCTATTTATGCTCAGCTTCCCTATCTGCAAAGCCAGGATACTAACACTGCTAAAACCTCCCAGAGTTCCTCCAATTCATGTTAACAAAGACCTGAAAAGTCAACCGTCTGTCATGAATCAAAAATTTACAACTAATTATGACTTCAGTAATACCATCAACAGCACATAACTGCTACAAGCAGGTCACACAGATAATGGCCAATGTGTCACAAACTCTCAAAGACTATATGCAGTATAATTCTTATTTAAGTTAAAAAAAGATTGAGCAGAGAAGCAGATCAAGGCCACAAAGTAATGCAGTGATTATAGGCACAAGACCAGCAGTGATAAAATGGGAGCCCACAAATAGGGCAAGACTTGAGACAGTAGGAGCTTAAGTCTATTAATTGATTGCTGTAATTTCTACATGTTAACTCCAGGATGCAAGCAAGAAAAGAAAAAAAAACAAAAAACAAACAAAAAAAAAAAACAACAAAAAGAACTTGTCTGATATAGACATACACCTATTCATAGAAGCATATCCGGAAGGGATTGTTGCAGTCTGAGGATAATAGAAACTAAATTAATATCTCTTTCATGTTAAATGTTCCTGCTGCAGATTTATAAGCTTTCATAAAAAGCTCTGTTTAAGCATTGTCTTAACACAACAGTGATTAATATGTGATGCAGAAAGCATAAAAATCTAAACATGTGCTGATCACTTTGTAAGCACATTAGCTGTTCTAGCAGCATTGTTTGTATGTTACTGTTATGATGATTATGCACCAACATCACTTCATAGTCGTAACAGGTGATGCACCAAATTAACCAAATACTCCTCCTTCTTATTCTGTCTCCAGTACTCACAATATCTGTATACATGGAAAAACCTTTCTAAATTTTCTTCTGCAAAATTATATGTCTGTAAGAACCTAGTTTTGTCTGTATTCTACTTATCACTGATAACAAATAAAATGCAAAATATTTTCCCAAGTATGTGTCATAAAACAAAAAAAATAACAGACTTTGGAGATTAGTTGGATTTTTTTCCCTTCAAAAATATATTCTTTTTCAATGCAGAAGTTTTAATATTAAGAGAATTTTAGCATGAAAAAAGTATTTTGTTTGGAAACTTCTTTCAAAACAAACTTACTGTAGAGTAATTGTTATTAGTTGAAATTAGTTGCTACATTATTAGTTGGGTTTTGACCCAGCCAGCCTATATGTGGGAAAACTTTGGATACACTAATTGAAAACCCAGAATTATTTTCAGTGTCCTTCCTTCTTTGACAATGTAATAAATACAGAATAGTTTTTAAAAACAGACTTCATCCTTATATTTTCTGGAGGGATCTGCTCCCTCCAGCCTGCTGCAGTTGTAGTGTAATTCTGCATGATAGTTTATGATAGATGAACCTCAAAGAAGTTAGGAATTTGGTTCATATAAATTCAGGTGCGCTGCTGAAATTTCTATGATCCAGAAACCAGGTTGATACTGAATTTCCTTCATGAGCTTTACAGCATATCCTGGGCTTAAATGGCTTATAAGTTTCTGCCAATATTTCCTACAGTTCTTGCAGAGACAGGCAGCTTTTGTCCCTACACAGCTCACTCACAGTGCTTTGGGATTGTACACAAACTGAAATGCACCTGTTGGACCTCAGTATAAGAGGCTGTGCCTTCCTAAGAGGCAGAAATGCACTTTCAGTGAGCTCTGGCTCCAAATAGAATATGACAAAAATAATTTCCCACTTTGATTATTCAAAATTGTCAGTTGTGAAAGCGTGAAAAGAAGTTTACTCTTTGGAATAAGCAATCAGGCCAGTTTTGAGGTTAATACTTCTGGGAATTTTTTAAAAGTGATTCAACATCCAAAATCATTGATACCTGCCTTCCTTTGAACTAAGTACTTGCTAAATAGTACAGGAAAGTTACCATCCACTGGGGAGTATGTTAAGATTGCCTAATTAATTTCTCTAGTAACCTAAACTAGATCTGGGTCCTTAGAGAGAGAAGGAAAGCAAAGTCAAACAATGTGATCTCTCTCTTTCTTTGTCTCTCTGTATCCTTTTTTAGAGAAATTATTTAAATTATGAGAGACTATTTTACGTCACTGATGGAAAGCTAAATTTGTTCTTCACGCTTAAGACTCCTTCTGTTAATCCCCTTTACAAAGCATATTTTTAGCTTGCCTCAATAAAAAAAAAAAAAGCCTCTAATTGCAAATGTTCTGCACTCTGAATTTGGTACAGATTTTGCTGCTTCTTGATGGTTAACTAAAGTTAGCAGCTTGGTAATTTTGCAAAAGAAAATGTGTTAAATTTTATAACCTCCCAGTTGTCCTTTTTCTGTTGAGAGTAAAAATTTTTCATAAACAAACATGAAGTTTCCTTTCATCTGGAATAGAGGCTTGGTGTTTCTCTGGAAACTGAGTCAAGGTTTGTTGTGGGATATTTTGATTACTAGTGTGATGGACTGATCTGTATGAAGCACAGAAAAACAAAATTCACATTAAGACTCAAACATTTTTGCAGCTCAAAATCCATCATGTTTATGCTAAAGGCTAGATCATACATTAAAAAAAAAAATCTGCCTGCAGAGCTTCAAAAAACATATGCCAAAATGTAGGCTTTTTGGACATTACTGCTTGATAACTTCAGAGCCTTAGCAATTCTGCACAGCTGTTTCCATAGGCCTCTGTGTTGTCCCAGGCTGCTTTAACATCTCATTGATTTGACCAGATTAGGAGCAGGGCCATGGTATATTTGTTTTGTAGGAAGAGTGGCATCCCCAGAAAGTGATGCAGATGTTAACAAGGAGACCAGTGTATACAGTCTATGCTTGGTTGCATGTGCAATTGCAACTCAATTTCATTTTACATTAACTACAAATGAAAGGCTAAGGAGAATGTCCACCCTTTAATGGAATACTGGAGGTGGGGAAAAATAGTATTGCAGGATGAGCAAAAGGCTGATGTACTGAATGCCTTCATTGCCCAGCCTTTCACAGCAAGACCTGTTGTCCTCAGGGCATCCAATCTCCTGAGCCAGAAGACAGGAACAGGGAACAGAATGAGGGCCCAAAATCCAAGGACAAATGGCCATTGGCTACTGCACCACTTGGACATGCACAGGTGTGCAGGGCGGGATGGGATACACCCAAGGGCTCCGAGGGAGCTGACAGAGGAGCTCACAGAGTCACTGTCCCTCATTTATCAGCACTCCTGGCTGCCTGGGGAGGTCAGCAAATGTGACACCCATCTGCAAGAAGGCCTGGAAGGAAGATCCAGGCAACTGCAGGTCTGTCAGCATGGCCTGGGTGCCAGTGAAGGTTCTGGAGCCCATCACCTGGAGTGCCACCCAAAAACACGCAGAACAGTCGGGAGATCAGGCACAGCTGTCATGGGTTTGGGAAAGGCAGGTCCTGCTTGACCAGCTTGATGTCGTTCAGATCCATTTAGTGGATGAGGGTCTGAGCACTCTGGATTAATGGGTTGAAAAAAGTGGATGCAGTACTGAACAAAAGACAGAGCCTTATTGAGAGAGTGTTTATGCTTTTTGCTCTGAGTTTTATTTGGAGTTGGAAATAGCTAAACATTTGGAATTGACAACTATTATAAATGATTAATCAAGCTAACATTACCATACCAACCATAGTAATATGCAACAACAATAATTCATTTTTACATAGCTCTGAAAGCTGATTTTAAGCATGTTAAAAATAAGTTAGTCTCAAGTTTCCCTCCAACAAATGGAGAAATTCGGGTTACAATTCTAATATGCGAATCAATAACAAAATCATATTTCAGTAATAATATGACAGGTGCCTGAAGAACCCTTCCCCATGGAAAGACTCCATTTGAAATCCCACAAATTTCCAGATAAATTTGTGCTGCTACAAATTTATGAAAGAAATAATGTATACATGTTCACTGCATGTTAAAGCTCTTTTCTGGATCTCTATTAGTCTAAAAACTCAAAGATTTTTAACCACAAAAACCATCTCGACCTCCCATACAGGGGTCATAGTGCCAGTGGTCATGGACTAGCTGTGCAATGGGAATGAGGACAAAACTCAAATCTTAACATGTTAGAAAAAACTACATGGAAAACAATATACCACAATTCACTAAGGACAAGATTCTGTCCCCTGCAGGACACATAGCAAAAGCTTTCGTTACAATTCTGTAGTTCTCTTGGATCTCATATTTCACTAAATATGTCCATCAACCAAAATGAGTCTAGAGTGAACAGGAGCAGCTGTGTTTGACAGGAATGGCTGTGTATGAGAAAATGCTAAGAAATTGGAACTGTTTAGCCTAGAAGAAGTCTGATAAGTTTTTGAATTTGTGTCTTAAGGAACTGTAGTTCTTTTAGCACACTCCTTCAAAGCAACAGAGAAAAGTGTCATTTTCCATGCCTATATGAGTATGAAATGGTGAGTTAAAGTGCAGGATGTTCTGATATTATGAAGACAGTTTATAACAGTGTACACAATGAGGCAATGAAATAAGTTTACTTTAGAGAGAATTTCTGTAAAATTTTCCATCACTGTAGAAAAGCTTGGGAAAAATTTTTTAAGTGAGAAAAAGTTTAAAACACATACCATGATGATATCGGCAATGCATCTAGGAAAATGATCAGTGATATAATTAATAAGTCACCAGCAAACCTGAAGCTGAAAGTCTGCAACTGTAACCAAAATATCACTGAAACTGAGCAATCATCAGAGTTGTTCTCACACCACCTCCAGACACCTCCTGAATAGGATGGCTGACTGCTTCTAAACTGTCAGTGATGTTTTTGTAGACTGAGAAACTTCTGTGATTTAGAATTTATTTATCAAGAGTACAATTAGTCAAGGTTATATTTAACACAGAAGTAAATATAATTAAATTCATGAGAAAGGACTCAACATAAATTGAAGGAGGAATCATGGCTACAGACATCTGTGGCTGTAAATGCAGCAGGGAGCCTAGTACAATTCACAATTACAAAAGCCATGACATAAAGCAGTGAGAAGTCTGCTTATTCACAGATCCTGCAGAACTCTCTGTATGACCTGACCTCTGATACCCTCTTCTCCAGTCTAACTTCCTTTTTCTTCTTTATTCCTGCACTGCCTCATGCAAGATGCCTTGGTGGGCTTGCTATGATCAGATTATTAATTTAAGTAAACCAGAGTGTACAGAGTGTTGCAGCTGGCTTCCTCAGAAATCCAACCTACTTAAGACTCATCAATTGTAAAGAAGAGGAAATAATAAATGTGGAATGAAATGAAGATGCATCTAGAGCAAATGTTTTATTTATTTGGCATGAATGACATATGTCTCTGTTTCTAAAATAATGCAACAGTAGCATAGCAGCTTTAATGCCACTGGTGGCATATAAAGTTCCTTATTACCTGACAATATTTACATCTATGTCTTATCCATACCTATTCAATAGCTTACCTGATATTGTAAACTAGATTGCTAATTAAAGACCTTAATCCAGATGCTGGGGAAGCGTCTTTGTTCACTGGTGTTCCTCTCTATCTGACAAAAATGTAAACATAAAAGATGCTCTGACATATAATTTTGTCTGAAGGAACAGAAAACACTATTTTAAGGAAGCCTTGTAAATTTTCAGGTCTAGAGTACATGGACCTGGCTCACTTTATTTGGATTTTCTTTCTTATTAGATAACCTACCCTCTCAAGCCACTTGTTATCTCTGTTTCTCAATTTAAACTGTCCTTCTACATTTTGTCTTACTAAAAGGAGAGACAGCTACCAAGAATATAATTTACAATGCTGTCTTTGGCTGAATCAAGGAAGATTGCTCAGTACAGCTGGTGATCCATCTGTACAATTAGTCATACAAGATGAAATAAGTGATGAACATTTTAGGGAGAACAATGGTTTTACGTCTTACACCAGGATTTTTCTATGTGGAATGCACTCACCATCAGATACAAAAGCTCAAAGATGACAAAGAAAAAGGTATGCATGCTTTCCCTGCATTCAGAATCTTCTTATGGGTGAAAAAGAAACATACTTCATATATAAAGGCAAGAAAATGTTGCTAGTGTATTTGCAATCTCAGCAGTCCAATAAAATTACTAGTAGTGATGGTAGTAGTAGTATTGCAGAAAGTGAATATAGTTGTGTTGGTTTTGCATGGCCTGGTTTTTGGTAACTGGGTGCCCCAGAGGTGACTTCTATGAGAAGCTGTTAGAAGCTTCTGCCATGTCCAGCAGGGCCAATCCCTGATGGGCCAATTAGAGATGATGGTGATGCCTCTGTGATAATATATTTAAGAAGAAAATCAAAACAAAGTGGGGGCACAGTTTTTTCTTCTATCCAGAGATGAGGAGGAGGTGAGAACATATGATGGAAACAACATGGAGACACCAAGGTCAGTGGAGAAGGGGCAGGAGGTGCTCCAGGTGCCAGAGCTGAGATTCCTCTGCAGGCTGTGGTGAGACCATGGTGAAGCAGCTGTGCCCCTGCACCCATGGGGATCCACAGGGGATGCAGAGATCCACCCACAGCCCATGGGGATCCATGGGGGATGCAGAGATCCACCCACAGCCCATGGGGATCCAGGGGGGATGCAGAGATCCACCCACAGCCCATGGGATCCATGGGGATGCAGAGATCCACCCACAGCCCATGGGATCCATGGGGGATGCAGAGATCCACCCACAGCCCATGGGGATCCATGGGGGATGCAGAGATCCACCCACAGCCCATGGGATCCATGGGGATGCAGAGATCCACCCACAGCCCATGGGGATCCATGGGGGATGCAGAGATCCACCCACAGCCCATGGGGATCCATGGGGATGCAGAGATCCACCCACAGCCCATGGGATCCATGGGGGATGCAGAGATCCACCCACAGCCCATGGGGATCCAGGGGGATGCAGAGATCCACCCACAGCCCATGGGATCCATGGGGGATGCAGAGATCCACCCACAGCCCATGGGGATCCATGGGGGATGCAGAGATCCACCCACAGCCCATGGGGGATCCATGGGGATGCAGAGATCCACCCACAGCCCATGGGATCCATGGGGGATGCAGAGATCCACCCACAGCCCATGGGATCCATGGGGGATGCAGAGATCCACCCACAGCCCATGGGGGAGGCTCATGCTGGAGCAGGTGGATGCCTGGAGGAGGCTGTGATCCAGTGGGAGACCCAGTGGAGAGAGGGGGCCCTGCTGCCAGGCTGGAGCAGCCTGTCCTTGCAGGACTGCACCCCTGGAAGAGTGACCCACGCTGCAGCACTTTTGGGAGGACTGTCTGCCTGTGGGAGGAACTCATGTTGCAGTGGTTTTGGGAGGACTGCTGCTTGTGAGATTGGAGCCATGCTGGAGAAGTTCACAGAGAACTGCCTCCCATGGGAAGGGATCTCACAGTGTATCAGGGGAAGAACTTCCCTCCTGGAGCAGTGGAAGATATCAGGGGATGAACTGACCAAACCCCCATGCCCTGTCTCCCTGCACTGTCAGTGGGAAGGTGGCAACTTCTTGTTTCTGTGGGAAACTTCTTGTTTTTAGTTCTCATTATCCTTCTCTGATTTTGTCAGTAATACATTTTTTTCACCTTTCAATTGAGCCCTGGGAATGTTTTCTCCAGGTCCATATCTCATCTCATGAACCCTTTGTTTAAATTTTTCTCTCCTCTGCCCAGCTGTGGCAGGGGATGGTGAGTGAGTGGCTTTTGTGGGTGCCTGGAATTTGGCCAGTGTCAAACCACGAGAACAATAATTAACAATATCACTATTCATTAAAATTATTAAAATTTTCAATCATAAATGTTCATATCCATATTTAATGCTTTTATTTTCATTTCATGCCACTTAAATGAATAATCTGAACATAGTAAAGCCTGCCCTTCCCTGTCCTCTGCTTGCAAAGTCAAGGGCACTGGCCTGAGTGGGGTTGGAAGCACTGCTGCAGTCTGTCTGAGCAGGTGAAGGGTTCCTCACGTTGACAGCATGTCAAGTCCTTTGCTGGGGATGCTGATGCTTCTTATTCCTCAACATAGAGCCTGCTTCTAGGGTTACTTTAAAATGCTTGGCAGCATGCTCTTGCACCTGGCACTTTCTTTTTTACTTTGTAAACTTACATCATACATTAATTTCCTATTTGTTATGAATTTTATGTCATTTAAATGTTTTTGTTTTGTTCTGTTTGATACACTTGAAACTGATTTTGTTCAGCTCCAGCCCTGCATTTCTTTCACAGACTTTTGGAGAGTTTTTTTATAGCCATGATGTTCCTGATGTCAGCCTATGTCTCATTTCTTATAATTCCATCTCTGCCCTGAAGCTTGTATGCCTACCTTTCAAGGCTTCAGATCTCATACCAAACCCAAATTTCTCTACATTGCACTGTTGTGCTAAAATCAGTATCTCTGTGTTCCTCTACCACTTTGGGTCTACATTAAGTTTTTTATGGGATACGAAATCAGAGTATTTTACCATTTACCAGTATTACAGGATAAAGAAAATAGTGAGTTATTTAAATGAAAGGAATAATTGTTGCTAGTTTCTGCATTTACTGCAGGAAAATATCTCTAACTTCAGAAATAAACTAAATCTTGAGATAAATACAGTATATTCAGAAGTATTCCAGGCAATAGTTTTCGATCTTTTGCATGTCTCAATGATGTTAACAGAAAGTAAAATACCTTACTCTAATTCTTTTGAAAAAGACTGTAAGCACAAATCCTGCAACTAAAAGGAATAATTATTGTATCATGATTTACAAGTGAAGTAGCATTTTTTAATGAGGAAATCTACACAAACTGTCATTTGCAACAAACTTAGTCCAGTCCATTATTGCTAACAGCTTCCTCACAGCTATTCTGTGCACTGAATATATTCAAGACAATGCATTATGTCACCCTTAATGCCAGAGGTAAAAAGGTTAGATTTTTTTCTTCCCCTCCAAAACTATCAGAGAACCAACTGCACAGACATTTTTGAACAAGAAATTGTTGTTGCAGAGGAGAATCTTACTATGGTATCACCCATTTATCTTCTAACACAACAAGAATAGAGAAATATTTTCTATACATCACCTGAATGTCACATCTATGAAGTAAGAAGGTGACTTTCGCACTGCATATATTTTCTACCCCTGTAAAAACACATCAAAACTCTAGGGGAAAAAAATAGATATTTTAAAAACACATCTTGACAAATCTAGCAATATATACTCTATTGAAGCACAAATTCTTTCTTACAATAACACTGTCATTTATTTTAGAATAGTTGATTGGCTTGGGCCCCCAGTAGTGTTGGGATTGGGAAGGATTCTGGTTTATACCAAAAAAATTTAGTATCTTTTTGTTTTAAAGATTTCTTGTATGCCTGTATTTCCACATGCATTCACAGTTACCTTCACACCTCTCCATCCAGATACACATACCCTGATTAATATGTATTTATATCTATAAATATTCCAGCTCATGAAAGAGAGCTAAAAGGAGGCAAGATTATAAATAAGGAAAGGCTATGAAGATTTTCTAGAGAGTTCAAGGAGGTTATCAAAGGACAATCAACTGTAGGAATAGGACAACTATAAGAAACCTTGTGTAAAGACAGTCAAACAAGTCATTTTTATACTTACAACAGGAAAATGAAGAAAAATCTCATCTGATAAGAGACAGCAGAGAAGCAAAAAAGAGCAAAACTCCTTGAGAGCCCTATCTTTCAAAATATATTAAAAAACCAACTTGATTTTTGCCTTGGTGTTTGTCTGAGAACACTGACATGTAAGTTATGCATGTAAAAGATATTGACTCTGGTACTTCAAACCTGATTATTTAGATGGTTTTTGCAGTAAATCTTGATGAAAACTTGTATCCTTGAGCCAAATTCATCACTAATACCCATTTTAGCTTGCAAAAGTAATTTCATGACATATTGTGTTGCATGCCTGACTAATCCCAGGGGATGAATATTCATGGTGGTTATGAGATAGACTCTTCTAAACTCTTGGAGTTCCACACTGGCATCAGGCATCACAGCAGCTTCGCAGATCATTTTGTTCAGCTAGAAATAATCTGTTGTTATGTCTTCAAAATAAAGTGGTTTTATTTTTATCACAAGGGTCACCAATCCCTCTGTTGCAACCTAGCATTATTGCTCAGCTAGAGACATATTCAGTTTACTAAAGAAGTGTTAGAAATAGGAAAGCCTAACTGAACAAAACAGTTCTGCCATTTCAGGACTTCTCTGAAACCCTAAAAAGGAGGATAAATCTATCACCTATAAAGTCTATAGTCATACACCAGTAGTATTCATTTGGAAGCTGCAATAACTGAAGACACATTAGCATAAGCAAAATGAAAAACAGTAATTGGAAGGTAGAAATAGATTAATTCAAGGCTCCTTCATTAAGGACCCAGAGGAATCAGAGGTAGAAAAAGATTGTTAGATTTTGCATTCATTTCTCTCCTACATAACGCTCTCTAATGAATTCTCCGGCCAAAATTTTAATGAATATCCACAACTCTTTTACTTTTCCATGTAGGAAAAAAAAAAAACATAATAACAATTTTCAGCAGAAAGTGAAACTTATAACGCTGAAAAACTGAGTATATAGTTCTCATAGAACTATACAGAATTCAACCTAGAGTTAATATGTTTATAAACCAAATAAGAGGACATTGTTCAGCTTAATTCCTAATAATATATCTCAAGATCTCTGAAATGTATAGAAGAAAATGTGCATGAAAAAAAATGGCTTTTGAAGTTCTCTATCTTTACAAAAACTTACTGCTCTACCTGGGTTGTGCACTGTCTGCATCTGCCTCTTACTGGTCCTTACACCAAAAACCACGAAGCAGTCATACCCCAAGTGATGCAACCCACCTAGGAAGCACAGAGTAAGGATACAAGGGAGTGCTAGAGTCAAATCTGTACTTTCACAGAAAAAATAATACATGATGGAAAACAAAAGAACTATAAAAACTAATATATTCTCAAAACCATGACAAGTAGGAGAGACTGGCAAACTGGCAGTCAACAGTCTATGGCAGATCTGATAAAGCCTGAATAAGATAGAAGAAATGAGTTAATCTAATTAATGAGTTAATAACATCTAAGAAACCATTACAAATGACTGGTGAGGTGGTGGAGTGAAGAGAACACAATAATAATATACCTCATCTTCTTCAAGTTGCAGCACAGTGCCAAGAAACATCAGGAAAGCACCAGAATTAAAAAGAAGATTGAAGTTCTTGTACAACACTTGGCTTATGCTGGCAGGCATGCTTAATTGGCACATCTTGCAGCTGGTGATAACAAAGTTACTGTTGCTCTGATTGTGCCTAAATGTAGCACATATTTCACTGTCCATCTCCATGAAGAAATACTGAGGAGATCAAATGTATTCCTTCAATACACCAGCTGAACTGGTGATTGGGAGCACTGTCAATATGTGGGAGCCAAGAATTAAAGGTTTTGTATTCGTCTTAGCGTCCTTTGGAAGATTCATAATATGAAGAAATTTTTTGCTTAGATTTCTTTCAATTTATGCTTTATGTGGAATGCTTTTAAGTATGGTTACCCATTCAAAATAAATTTATTTGAATATTTTAAAATTTAAAAATGATACTGTGAATGCAAGTAAAAATTATTAAAATAACAACTTTTAAAAACATTTACAACTAAAATAAAAGTAATTTTTTCACATTACAAAACTAATTTTTTTTTTTAATTCTTTTCCCACAAATTTGTACAATCCCAATTATTTAGTCAGATTCCTATGGGAAAATCCTGCACTTGAGAGTAGTTTTAATGGTGTAAATCTGATTATCAGTGTGGATTTTTATATTTTTAATTCCTTCTTCCCTTCTATGATCAGTAGTTATTCTGTAATTTGTGTGCCTCCATCTTATTCTCTTGATCTTTGTAGGTTTGTTAATATTCTGAAAGATAAATATTCTATGCTAAATTTCCAAACACTATTCATAATTGCTATATTTCTATTTTATTTGTTCTTTGGTAGGCAACATCAAGTTGCCAGACAAGGTTTTTCAGTTAAAAGAAAATATGCTTTTCACTCCCCTTTAGCTTGAATGGTTTGATTCTCTAAAGGAAATCTTTGCCTCTACATTTTTTCACATACATATGGCTGAAATGAGTATTTGAAGTACCAGATGTTAAAAACATGCATCTCCCATTAAACTCACTTGATTCTTCTGTTTGAATTAATCATTAAAAACATATTTCAATTCTCTGTGGCATCTTGCTGTTTTGCATCCTGTTTCTGTAGTTTTCCATCCTGCTATTATCAATCCTTTGAATAATAGCTAGCAGGAGCCATGACTGCACCAACATGTGAGGCAGAGCATCAAGAATTAGGCTGGGAAATGAAAGACAGTAAATAATCCTCTCAGCCAGGCTCCCTTTCCCATGAAAGGTTGGACCATAAGATCTTTTGAGGTCCTATCCAGCCTGGGCTGTTCTGTGATTCTGTGGCTCTATAATTATAGAGTTTCTGGCATCACACAAAACCAAGTTTGGACTGGTGTGCTTCCACCAACTTTCACTGGAGATAATGAGGCCAAGGAAGCCCTTTGGGAGTCAAAAAGGCTTCGTGTGTGGAGCAACTTCTAGATTCTGCTCCATGACTGGGACTCACAGGCCCAATTTCATGCAGACAAGATTCATAGAAATCACTAATATTATTGTTATTATACAAGAAGGGAGGGAAAATAAAAATGCATGTTTGCTATGAATAAGCATCTCCTTTTTTACGATGCCTGCAAACCTTTAACTCATTATACTTTTTTTTTATCATTCTAAAATCATTCAGAGAGTTAATTAGTTAATTCTCTAGCATGAAGAGTAATTTTAACACTTTGAAAATTGATTTTACTCATGTTTAAGTCCCTGATAAAGCAGATCCATATCTATATGCTATTATACTATCAATTTCTTTGCAATTAATTTTTAGCTGAATTTTGCCTGTCCACTCAAACACGTATATTTATACAATATAGTTGTCTTTGAATATGTCAATATATATTGAAACTAAAACTGATTTGTAAAACCAGAAAGAGAAAGGAAATTTAATGATTTCTTCCTTTTTAGTTTTTCCTTTATTTCTCCCTCCCAGCCCCCTTAATAACATTGAAGTCTAAAGTAGAACACATAGAAAAGCTTTTGAAAACCTGTCAGAGCTTTTCAGATTTGGTTCTAATTTCAAAATAGGATTGTGTTTTTAAACAAGGTCTGGTAGTAGTCTCCAGCTCTAAGGAAATCAAAATCACTAGCTTAGTTTAAGCAGAAGCTAGCAGAGTCTTGAGCAGTTAAAGGTTTAAAGCTCTGAACAAATTAAAATAAGTGCCATCCAGCTGCAGAGAGGTATTATTTAAATCGTGGTTATTAGGCTCAGCTTTCTGCTGTTTTGTTCCAATATTTGAAAATGATCCTTCTCTTGATAATTTAGAGTCAATAAATAAATGCATATCTGGGGATACATCAGTTAAACTACCTAGGTTAATTGATGTACCCCCTAGGATGACTAGGAAAACATTTATTGCCCTTAATCTGTTTTCTTCCCAGATAAAGGTGAACAAATGCCTTGAGTGAGATCACACTGCAATATTTCTTTCTTTTTTTTTTTGTCACTGTAACTGACAATTTACTACAGTGAGGTTGCAGATTATCTAGAAATTGCTCCCTTTCTCTGCCCTCCTCCCTCACCAAATTAAAGTTGGTCACATCAATCAAGATTATTTTTATTGGTTGGAATTAAGGCAGTAGCAGGTTAAAGAGCTTAAAAGGGACAAAAATAGAAGAGACTTTGGTGGTTGAAAAGTGCTCCTCTCAATTTGGAGCTTAGCGCATAGAGGTTTTAACATGAGAAAACCCTCGTACTGCAGGGTTGCAGCAAAACAGCTGTCTCAGAGCTCTGTTATTGTGCTCTTCAAAGAAAACACTAATAACTGATATACAAATAACCTAGGATAATATGATTTTGAAAGCTCTTCACACGCCCAAAAATGAAAATAATTCCAAAATTGATTTGCTAGTGTTATTTAATGCCATTAAAATCCATACATCTGCCTAGATTTATAATAGTTACTTTTCAGAATAGAAAACACTTTCTAATTTGGTCTTGGTTTTAGTATTTTAAAAATATATTTCTATATCTGTAATATGCTCTTGGCATTCATATTTATCTATCATAGTCTTGTGAGACATGGTTGCTCATATTTCTTGCTAGTCTATATTCACTATACTTGCTGCAATCTTGACAACGGATGAAGTAAATTTTAGCGCATTAGGCTATCATTTTTTTATCTGACCTATACTAGAAATTGCCTAAACCAAAACTATGTTAAGCTGCTATAAGATTAAAAAAAGTAGACTAAGAGGTCATCAAGAGGTGATAGAAAAGAGCTTGTTCTTAACAGTACTGATATGTTGAGTCCTCATCCGTAATATTAGTTCAGAGTGCTAGAACATGTAGAGCAGGAATAAATCTCTCCAACATAGATGATGATTGAATTTGACAATCCCTCTTTTATGTAATTTTTAACATCAGAGCTAGATCACCTGGTAATAAAATTCTGTATTGAAACTAAGTAGGACTGAATGAATAAGATAAATGAATAGAACCTAACGCATAGACATACGTAGCAGACCTGGTTCCCCAAATTAAATATGGTGCAAATCTCACATTTTCTGACAGATGAGCCATGAATGCTGAAACACTATGCAATGGAGATCTGTGTGGCAGCAAGGATGCACGAGTAACTGATATCAGAAACCACAAACACCCTGGAGAACTGTCATGCAGGAATTAGAACTTCTTCACCAAAAAAGGTGCCAGGATTGATAACCCAGCTGAAGAGCACCAACACCATTCACCCACCACATGCAGCAAACAGGAGGAGTTAAAAGTCGTGGTGCAGCAGAAAAGATATGCATAATTGCCATCATGGGGACGTGGTGGTGCTGCTTGCACAGCTAAAGTGCTGCAATGGATGGCTAGAAATTTTCAGAAGGGATTGGGAAGGAAGGGAGGTGGTGGAGTAGCCCTGTATGTTAATTTTCTGGTGTTTGATGGTTTTATTTACTGGTAAAAATCAAGGATAAGAACAGCATGGAAAATATTCTGGTGGAACTGTGTTATGCACCACTTAACTATGAAGAAAAGGCAGATGAAATATTCCATAAGTGGCTGGGAGAAGTCTCATATTTGCAAGCCCTTCTTCCAACTTGCCAGATGTCTGCTGGAAAAACAACATGGCAGAAAGGAAACAGTTCCATGTGGTTCCTAGAGTGTGAGACAACTTCTGGACATGGCTGATAAGGGATGTGACTAAGGAAGGTGTCCCTGGGAACCTGCTGTTTGTAAACAAAGAAGGACCGATGGGTGGTCTGATGATCTGATGGGTGGAGGTCATCTTGGGCACAGCAATCTCAAAAATTATAGATTTTTCTGTTCCAGGGAAAGTAAGGAGGGGGAAAAGCAGGTCTGGGACTTCTGGAGGGTAGACATTTGCCTTTCTGGAGCATTGGCCAAGATAGTGCCTTGGGAGGCAGTTTGGTAGGGCAAAGGAGTCCTGGAAGGTTCGACATGTTTCCAGAAGGAAATTTTAAATATGCAGGAACAGGCCACCCCCATGTGCCTAAAAACCCAATTGATAGGGAAGACCAATCAGGCTGAACAGAGAAATTTGACTAGAGACTGTATCACTTCTGGAAGAAGGCAGACTTCACTCAGGAGAATTACAAGGATCTTATGAGCTATGCAGGGAGAAAACTAACAATGCCAAAGCCCAACTAGAACCTCCTCTGGTTACGGCTGAAAAAAAGGCGGGGAGAGGGGGGGGAAAGAAGTTTTTATAAATACATTAGCAACAAATGAAAGGCTAAGGAGAATGTCCATCCTTTAATGGAAGTGGGGAAAAGTAGTAATGCAGGATGAGCAAAAGGCTGATGTACTGAATGCCTTCATGACCTGCTGTCAGGAGACAGGAACAGGGAACAGAATGAGGGCCCAAAATCCAAGGACAAATGGCCATTGGCTACTGCACCACTTGGACATGAACATGTTCATGGTGTGCAGGGCGGGATGGGATCCACCCTAGGGCTCCGAGGGAGCTGACAGAGGAGCTCACAGAGCCACTGTCCCTCATTTATCAACACTCCTGGCTGCCTGGGGAGGTCAGTAAATGTGACACCCATCTGCAAGAAGGCCTGGAAGGAAGATCCTTCTGCAGGCCTGTCAGCCTGGAAAAAAGGGAGGTTAGGAGAGACCTGATTTCTCTCTGCTTCAATGCCTGAAAGGAGAGGAAAGAAATGTGGCATTCAGCCTCTTCTCCCAGGTAAAAAGCGACAAGGAAAGAGGAAGCTCCCTCAGTTGCACCAGAGGACATTTGGATTAAATCTTAGGAAAAAGGCATTGGAACATGTTTCCTAGAGAAGTGTGAAATTATCATCCATGGAAATATTTTAACAACATGCGGATGTGATACTTGAGGACATAGTTTAGTGCCGAATATGTTGGTTCTGGATTAACTGTTGGACTTGATGATATGAGAGGCCTTTTACAACCATAATGGTGCTATCACCTATGACTGTGATGTGTTTTGAGATTATGGTTTCAGTAACAATGGTTATAGATTCCTGAAATGTTTAAAATAACTACCCTAGAGTATCTTTCCAACTTTTCCCTCACAGATCCAAGGTAGGGATATATAATTTTTTAATGTCTATAGAGTTGTACATATAAACATATTTTTATTTTTTGTATATAGCATAATGATGATAAAGATCATCAGTCCTGATATAATTCTCCTTGATATGATCAACACAAAAAACCCTGGGCTCAATATCAGATGCAGAGAAGTGTAAGCAAAGTAGTTTTCTACTGCAAATCTCTTACCCTAACTTGTGATTGGAGTAACTTATGATAAATGAAGTTGTTTTTTAAATTATTTTCAATCCAAATCCAATGTCTCTCTCTTATTGGAGCTATCCAAGATCCAAATACCTCAATCCCTTGTTCCAGATCTCCTTCATACTTCTTTTGCCACTGTCTATTTCTACAAACATGCTTACCCATCCCTCATTTCCAAATCACTCTTATCAGCATATTCTGTACTTGCTTCCATGTTGGAATAACTTTGTCAGTGTGCTACTGCTTAATACTGCAAAGAAAATCATCTAGTATCTAACGAATGTGTAAGCATAGAATTAGTAATCATGAGGAAACAGTTTTTTCACAAAGCATGGGACATTTGCCTATGCTATAAATAAATGAATAAATATCCAACCAAGTACAAAAATTTCATCTACAAAAAGATGTTCCTTTTCCAATTTATATTGCACTTTAATCGATGAACTAGTACTGTCTCCACACCAGATTTTGGGCCCCACCAGGACAAAAACCTAATTATGTCCAAATATCCACAACAAGCTGAGTCTTAAAAGAAGCTACTTAACATTAAACAGATCATTGAAACAGATTGTGAAAAGGTATTTCACTTTTGGCAAAATACCTAACCAATTTGGCTAATTGGCCAACAGCTGATAGAGACTGCAATTTGTCTCCTCTTTGAAGCTAGGTGAGGAAACCTGGCTCTTCCATAACTTGGAAATTTTTGCTATGAATTCTGCAACAGGAACAAATTTCTAAAAAGACCATGAGAGGTAATACAGTATTGGATTCTTATGTGTTCAGTATATTTCTCTTCTTATTCTTTCATTTGTTTGTTTTTAGGGATCACAAAAGTGAATTTATTTCTCAGAACCATCATATGTAGTATGTACTGAAACTTCTTGAAACTAAGGAAGGAAGAGGTTAATACTTCCTGTTGAACTTGCTTCTGAGGAGGTCACCTTTCTGAAAACTTATCATATCTAATCTAACATTGCCCCCTATCCTCCAGTTTTGATCAAATTTGTTCCTAGCCCATATAATTGATATACTTGAGTCATGAATGAATTCTAGATATTTTGTTCCCTTGCCTGTATAACCTTTGAAATTTGAAAAATATGTTGATGAAAATTAGATAAGAAAGTTCTTTTGCAACATTGTTAGTTTGTGTCATTGGGTGAAGCAGCAGGATGGCATTAAATGGGAGCAAAGAGGCAAAAATAGCACAAGGAAAAAAAATTAAGACAGTGACAAGAAGAGACAATCCTTTCCCAACAAGTCTTAAAATATCAATGTCATGTTTAACCAAACAGCACTCAAAGGCAAACCAAACTCTCTTTCAAGTATTGCCTAATGCTTTTCTCAAACTTCCTTTTAATGACTTTTAGCCTGTATCAATCAAGTAAAAAGGTTCTAATTTTGTGAAGTGCAGTTGCTGAACATCAACCAGATGCATTTTTACTGCAACAGATACTAGAATACCAGTTCTAGATTCTAGCAGATGCTAGAAATGGAAATTTCAATCGTATTTGCCACCAATGGACACAAGTGAACATATTGAGAGAGCTATGTTTCTTATAATAATTCTTCTGTAGTTGCTAACTGGCTTATGCCTCAGAATAAATTAATGATTCATTAATATGAATCAGTGTTAGAATAATAAATTAAAAGGAAAACCAATAAACTTAAGGTTGCTTATGCAGAGACAATTAATCTTGCAGACTTTCTCAGGGCCATAACATGTACAGTTCAAAAGTATGAGTACTTGTGTAAAAGAAAAAAAAGAAATATAAGTTTGATATTACTGGAAACAAGCAGTATGGTGCTCTCTATATCCTGCTATATACTTTTTTTCATTTAATAAACCATTTCAGAAGGCTCTGGGACAGCTTGCTTTAAGTAGGATTACACACATCTCTACCTGCTGAGAGCCTGGTTCCGCTGGCTCTAGCCTGCATTTTTCTAGACCTTCACATGTGGTTACTTTCAAAAAACTCATCTACAGAAGCAGCATTTTCCCAGCTCTCACCACCACTGCTACTGTGCCACCAATTTCCCAGGCTCTCTCAGATGTTTTGAGATGTATTAGATGAGGAGGAACTGTAGCATTGTAAAGTCTAAGAGATCTGACCAGGGTAGATTAAGTAAAACTCCTTAGAGAACAAGAAAGATCTACTGTGTAATTAAAGGAGTATGATGATCTTAGCAGAAGCATAAAAGCAATGCCAGCATCTCTCTTACAGTAGTTTTTTTCTCTCTACGCCCAAAACATTTTATGCTGAACGACAGAAATGCAATCTTTATTTTACAGACTGAGGCATAAAGAAATTACTTGTTCAACATCAGATGAATTGTGAGGCCAAGACTTTGAGGGTCACAATCCATGGTTCAGAGTGATCCCAAAGTGCATTCAGTGAAGAGCAGCTATGAACAGAAGGAAAGAAAGGAGATAGACATACATACCCATCAATATATATTCATAGGTATTCCCTACTCCTATCCACATTCCATCCATAGTCTCTTTGAAGTTTGCTTTGCATCGACACTTTAAATATATTTGTTCATACCTTCTGGCAGTGGAGACAGACAATTCCCAAAATATACCATTTGGGATTGTCACAAGAAAAAAATCCCTCAGAAATTAATTCTGAAACTGAGATGACTTAATTTAGCTTATGGAAAAATACTGTCACGACTCAAGTCTACTAAAAGTAGTATTTTCTACCACATGCTTTACTTTTTGGTACTCACTACATTTCGGAGACTACCACAGGAAAGAGAATTCTAAGTGCAAAGACAAAAAGAAGCTGTAAGACAATTCTTTCCTCAGTTAATGCCATACTTATGACATTTTCTCATGTTTCTCCTACTAGAATAAGAAGAAATAACAAGAAGTCACTTGACTGTCTCTCCCAAAACATTTCTGCATAAGGAATACTGGCAATAGTTGTCCACAGAGAAGAAAAGAATTTTGGGTCATTGTAGATCTAGATCCCAAGGGGTCAGATCCTAGCATTTATCATTAGAATTATCTCATCTTAGTTTGGTGCTATCTACCAAAACAAAAGAATATTTAAAGATAATACTTGTTCAAATAAAATATACATCCATTGAAAAAGACTCCTTTTCATCTCTTAAAATTCCTCCTCTTCCTCAAAAAGAAACAATAAAATCCTCATATTCATAGGAAAACTCATGCACATTTATGATTATTGGTAAAGATCTTACTGGAGATTTATCTATCACAAGTTTGATTCCAGCAACTTGTAAAATCCTAAATCAAGCAATTCCACATACTAGCAGTTAAAAAAATAATACTACTAAAAATAGAAACCCCACTACAAATGGAAAACCCAGCTAACCACACAAATACATACACTACCACCAGCATACCATTTGCAAACTTTTTGTTGTGCATTAATCACGCTGCCTGTCTGAACTGTGGACAATTAAGACAGCAGCTCCTACTGTAAAGCAGATGAAATCCTCTTAGAGTTGCATATGGCCCTTTAATCTAAGTGCACTGTACAGGAGACTTAGTTCTAGTGCTCACCCCTCGCGAATCAACTCCGACTCTGTAACTGACCTCATTTGGCATCTGTCAGAAACTAAAAGCAACAGCACCCAGCTGTTCATTTTATTAAAACATACAGTTGCATAAATAAAATATAAAACTATAAATGTAACTCTAATATTTTGGAAATTTAATGCTACTCAGTGGTAAAAATTCAATTTTTTTTTTTTCTGTGAATTTAATACCTTCTGAACAAAATATATCCAGTTCCAGTTCCTGGCCCCAGGATTTTCTGCTGTGTTTTCTCATTCTATAATAAGATTCTGTCATGGCACAGGGGATTCTTTTTTATCCTTTCTCAGGGTGAAAGAGCATCAGACAAAGGAATTATTTATTAGTCAATGTTGTTGAGAAGTAAAAAAAAGTAATTCATCACCAAGAAAAGCATTCAGCAAGCTCTTTACCAGTGATTAGAAAAGGGATTTTAGCTTTTTATAGCATTTCTTAATAGTTGTAGTTTGTCTAACCTCCCTTGATTCTTACCAAATGGTTCTTGTCTTCATTTATTACCTGAAGCACTGGTCAAAAAAGGAATTACATAAGTGTCTATAATTCTTGTCCTGCTACTGGGTAGCTCACCCTTAGAAGGAGTCTTCATAGTTTTAACAAGTAGTCAGATATTTCCCTCTGAAAATAATGACAGTAGAATACATCACCAAAATTCAAATTTTGAAGCATCAGGAGAGAAGACCACTTTGAAAGGCAGATGGAATTGGGAGGCCAGTAGTAGAACAGAGGAAAGACTGAGGCAAAAAAGCCTTAAAAATATTTCTAGAACTCATTACTCCCTACATTTGTTCAGTGTACAAAAAATAATAAATTCTTGTTTCTATCCACATATCTCTCTGAAACCACTGGCAAAGTGTGCCATTTATTGCTGGTCCACATAAAGTATTTCTATTAGCTAGTGATATATTGAACTCAAGCAATAATATTTTTTTTATTCAGTTTAAAGTGCCAAGTCTTTTGAAGAACTGTGAAGAAAGAACTCCTTTCCAACATGTAATGGAGAAAGTATAGAGTGTTGGATTGCTTGTTTGCATTGCAGGAAATTGTATGCAGCAAAAATTATATGCCAACAAGTATGCATCTTGAGATACATTGAAAGAATATAACCACAATTACAGAGAGAAATACTTTTGAAGACTAAAATCTCTGTTAACATTACGTCAATGCATATCATATTTTTTGCATGACATTCCTGCCAATATGTTGATGAGAATGGGCTCCCTGACTCTTTGGAGACTGTGGAAATATATTTTCACATTTAAAAGGTGGTGTCCCATTTTTTTATATATGTAAATGCAAGCCCTTGTTTTTTGCTAGTAAGGTACTGCTACAGGAAAGTACAACATGATGAAACATTTACTTTACATATTGCAAGTTACACATATCTACAGCACAAGCATCTTTGCAAGTAGTTTCTGACATAATATACAAGTTTTTATACTTTTTGTGTGTTGCATGGGCAAGTATCAAACAAAATTTGGAATAAAATATGTGGAATAAGCATAGATTTATCTATAAATCTATAAGCATAAATTTCTCTGGATTTGGATAAAATCAAACATATAATCAAATTTACTTGTAACTAAATTAGGAATGATTTAGTTGTGAAATCCTTCCAAAATAATGAAGATAAATTGACATAATTATGTTAATTCTGCTTATCTGTCCTGTTTTGGTATTATTTTTTATTGATGATTTAGCTAACAAAATATAAAATATTCATCTATACTTTCATTACCCAATGAATTTGCAAAGGAATAGAGACACTGTGAAGACAGATACACACAGAGTGGTTTCCCTAGCAACAGGAAGAAGGAATGTGCTGACAATTTCCATACCTTCATCAAAATACTGGTGGTCCACCAACACCATTCATAGATGAGAAAGCTATTGCACTTCAAAATAGAATAATTTAAACTGTAGCAGATGTTTCTTTTATGCCGTATTTTCTTTCACAAATCTTTAAAATTCTTTGAGAAATGTTGAATATCTGGTTGAAGATACTTCAAGGGGCAAAATATTACAGAAAAATGTTGAGTGATTTGCAGAAAGTTGGACCTTGTCTAAAGTTCCATCTTGGTGCTACCAAGAGCTATGGAGCCACCTTGCATTTCTCACTGAGGTTCATGGCAGAACACAGACAGATCTGAAGACACTCCACTTTGGCAACAATGGAGAACAAATGCATTAATTGCACAGAGCATAATGCCAAGATTGAAAAAGAAAACGTTGCTCCAATATCAAATTTATTTGCTTGTCCTCTGTGACTCCTAAAGACAATCCCATAATTTTTAAATCAGAGCTGGCTTGCAAGACACCAGACTGGAATGAGAAAACCTTCTCACAAAAAAAGAAAATAATTTTGAATATCTGAGGATCTTTTTGAGTCATTAAAATGAATTCTCTCCACTCTTTATATGTGTAACTGCAAAGGGGGAAACACTTCCTTCTGTGTTGATCTATATCCATCTATTAATTTATAGTTACCATCAGTGTTCCAGAGGATGCCTCACAACATGTCTAGGATCTCGAGACATCTTAGCCAAAAGAATCTACAGATCTTATGGAAAGTGGGCATAGAAACAAAGTAGTGCTCAGAAACAACCATCTGTTGTCAAATAGTTTTAGCATTTTGTGCTAGGAATACATAAAACTGACCTGTTCCATCTGCCATGCACTCAGGTATGTTACTGATTCCAATAGTGAAAAGTAAATTCCTTAGAGCAGTATCATCTTCTGAAAAAACTTCTGCTAATCACTCAAGAATCTTTCCCTGAAACCCCAACCCTCTGAATCTAAATTAAAATGAGCTTGAATTCTGTAAAAATAAATAAGGCTTTGCTATTAATTCGTGAACTTATTCTCTTCTGTTATAAAAAGAGTTCATTTTAAATTATCACAGATAAAAAAGGGAGGAAAGAGTGATAAAGAAAGACTGTTCCAAAACATGATGTCATAGTTGTAAATGTCACAGAGTAAGCTTTCCTCTCCCTCCATGGGCTAGACACTCCAATCTGAATTTGCTCCACCTAGGCTCTGACACTTAAATCAGGAATATTCAATTATTTTCCTCTGCAATTAGTGGTGATGTGATATTCTGGTAATTCACATTTCAGATGTGCTGAATCATCTTCTGGAGAGGTTTTTCCCTCCAAACCATGAACAACCTGAGAAACTGCCTCATAAAGGTTCAATAGTTGCCTCCACCATTTAATGTCTTTTTCAAACCCCCATAGAACTAGAAATTACATACCTCACACCATTTATGAAACTGGTAACTGTTGAATTGTTTGTATTTGTATCCTTTTCATGAGGGGCAGAATAATAATGACACTAATAAAGAATATATAAGAAAAATATAATATATAAAAATAATAAGTAATACAAGAGACAAGAGGACAATTTCTGTGTCAGAATCCCAGTTTAGGTCTGGAATCTGTTACCTTTGAATTGGAAGTGGGTGGCATTCAAGGCAGTTATCCCATCAGCAGGTTGTGTGCTCTGATTTTGACAACAACACAGTGAAGGCATTGCATTTGCAGGACAGGTCTCAGGATGACAGATGGCACCTCCATTGCATAGTGATGTCCCCAGAGAGATTAAAAAAACAAGTGAGTAGTTTTCAAAGATAAATAATAAAATGTGATGATTATTCAGACAATTCAGACAATTCAGACAATGTAAAGCTGCAGCCAATGTTCACTGGAGCTCAATCTCCATCCCTGAAACCCCTGAGCAGCACCTTCACTTTAAAGTTGAATAACTGTGAGGAGCACCAATATCAGTGAAGAAAATATGTGATGGAATAAGACCAGCAGTTTGAGATGTTTGCTCAGCTCCTTTTGCTGTCCAGAGAATCTGCACTGGATGAAAAGCTTTTAAAATATGTAAGAGCAATGTGAAGTGTCTGACTGTAGAATTTCACCCAAAAATATGGAGTATCTTCATCTTGTCTGAATAAATCCATATATGGCAATTTGATAAATAAGATAAGAAAGATCCAATGAGACCCAACATCATATTCAACAATTACTAACTGACAGAGTTGCAAAAAGCAATATGAAGCTCTGGTAAGGGATCATACATTCAAAACACGTAAGACTAAGCATTCTGTCTGCCAATCCCATAGTACAAGTCTGTGGTGAAATATTCAGTGGTAATGAATTTTATTGAATTCTACTTTTCTGATTGTTTTGGTAAAAATTTACAGGACTAGTAAAATTCTTATATGAGAAATATTTTCCAAATTGTACTGAATATCTCCTACAATACTGAGCTGGTCCAACATGATATACAGCACTAATTAACCACACACAGATAGGCAGAGCAGTCCATGACTTCACCACACTTTTGAGTGAAATGAGCTAGCTGGTTATCTCTGGGCAGTTCTGTGTCTATAAATATGCCATGAATTACTTTTTTTTTTTTCTCATCTCAACAACATTAAAATGACTAATAAATAATTCCTTTGTCTGATGAATACATCTTTAACATTTTTGCTGAAGAAAATTCTCACCAGTATGAATTAGAGAATCACAATCCTGTCTCTAAAAAGTCCATTCCTCAGCGTTTTCATTCATTTCTAAATTGTGAGGAAAAAAGCTCTAAAAACAACATATATCATGAAACATAAAGATGAAGTAATATCTTTCCACTTTTTCAGATTTTAAGATTCAATAATCTTGGTATTTTAAGCTGTGTATTTCCTACATTTCCTAAGCAACAGGACTTCAACCAAGAACAAAACAACATTCTCATGTCAGCATCTACCCAGCAGACCTTTAATGGGTTGTTATCTTTCACTTCTAATACTGCTCCTCTGATGCAAAAAAAGCAAAACATTAGAAAAACTAGTGGAGTCACGTATTTTAAAAATTATTAATTTTGGGGGGGAATTTTAAGAAATGCTTTACTAAACCTCATTGATGCAGAGTATCAACCTCCTTGCTAACCATCCATTCTTCTGTAAATTCAAGACTCCCCTGAATGAAACTGTCCCAGTTTTGTTCACTCATCTAAATGAGATCTCTTAATTAGAAATAGAGCCTGCTTTGATTCCCTTGACTGCCAGCAGTAAGAGATATGCCCCTCAGCTGATACTGGATTTTGTTATTAAACATCTCAAATTTAAAAATGTTTATCACAACCCTGTCCAATATAATTTTCTTAATTGTAAAGTAGCAGTGATAATTTAAGTTAGTTCAAAGCAACTTCAAAGCATATAATCTGGATTTTATGGACAAAATCCCTCTGTCTTCCAGAGCAGCAAGAGATGTTCAATGAATGCAACTTATACCCTACTCAGTAATGAAATGGAAAATCAGAAAAATTGGACAACTGCAGCAAGTTTTCAAATGAGGCAGCAGGGAAGGAATTATAATTCATAGCAGTCTTTTCATTGATTAAGGAAATTAAGAACCTAAGAATATACCTTAACTCATTCTTCATTTCCCCTCCTTTTTATCTTATTCTTACAAAACCTCACAAACACATCAACTGAATTCTCTGAGATGCTTTAGCATCCTAGTAGGCAATCAGTGATGTCGAAGGCATTCAGTTGAAAGTAACAATAATCTAATGAAAATACGTTTTCTTTGGGACATTATAAAAGTCCCATCCTAAGTCTGAAGGACACTCTAAGAATCTGAAGGAGCTCAAAAGTAAGTAGCAGTGAGTACCTAATGAGAAACACACAGGAATAATTCTAAAAAGTATCACTATGATTCCACAGTCAGCTTTGATCTACAAGAATAAATAAAAAGTTAAAAATCCCATTTCTTCATCTTAGGAATATCCTACATCTCATTGTATTTGACAATATCTACATTGAAAAAACAAGAATAGTGGAAAAGCAAAGTGAGAAAATGTGACTGGGCTGTGTTCCTGTATTACTTAACTATTTCCTTCTGAACTGGCTATGAAGACTTGATTACATTGAGCCACAGCAGATGGGTTCCACAAACCACCAAACACCCAGTAAAAGATAATAGGATACATGTCAGAGGAAGTGGATGGATGGATGGATGGATGGATGGATGGATGGATGGATGGATGGATGGATGGAGTGATAATCCCTCTGTGTGTGTATGCCTTACCCAGATTCCCAACAGCAGATATTTCACTCAGAGCCCAAAACTAATCTTTCCCTAGGCTGATCATCCTGTGTTTTTAGACCATGATGATGATTTTCTCCTCATCAACTAAATTGAATACATAGTGAATATACAAATTCCTACGTGGAGCCATACAAAGGAAATTTCATGTGCATATTGCTTTAATTCATAAACTCCTGACATTGCTATTTAAGTTCAGCGTGCTTGTAAATTAAAGGAACAAAAAGGGTTTGTGAGGCAGATCAGAGCAGACATCAAAAGAATCAGAGAAAATGAACTTATTTTCCCAGACCACCTCATGCCACACTCACTGCCTGAGAAACAACTGGGAAGATGTACATGATTATGAGTAGTTACTGGGGTTTAGTGCAGGAGATGATGACACAAGGTTTATACAATATAATAAGTGCTGAAGATAAAAAGTAAAATGTTGCGAAAAATCGTTGGTGGTTTAAACCTTGCAAAAGCAGAAGCAACACAGACAGAGGAGATGTTGTTCTCAATTCTTCTTTAAGTTTTTTCATATTTTACTGAATGACAAAGAACACTCCTTATTAAAATACTGTGCAATTTTACTGCATCAGTGATGTACTGCTGTGGCCCACCTAAAACCACTGTGGAAATGGTAATACTGGTTTTGCTTAATATTAAAGAGTGACTGGCTATTTTCTTTATTCAGAAAGTTTGCAAAGCAGAGTAATTCTTTTTCATTTCAATTTAAAGGAATGCTGACTGGCTGAGCAAGTATTTTACAAATAGCATAAAGCTTTCTTCCTTTCATGTCCCTCTCCAAAATATTGAAAAGAGAATAGTGAGATATGCAGAAGAAAAATGTTGAAATAATGCTTTTTTAAAGCCATCTTCATTAAGTTTAACAAATATTTTTCTCTTAAAATTTGGACTAAGACTCTACATTGAAAAAGAAGAAATTTTTAATAATTAAGATATACTATTTAAAGTCAAGCATAGATTAAATGACCACTCCTGCTTATATCTTTTAAGATCTGCACAAGCATTTCTTTCCTGATTTTTTTCTGGGCTACAGATTTTCTTGTACTACAGGTTGCATGATGAAAATCCATAACACCTGATTTTGCACCAAAGCTGGAGGTACATGAGAGAAGCATGAAAATCAGCACATGAAGACTTTATTACATACAGTCCTTGTGGGATGTGCCAGGTGATGGACCTGCTGTATTTGTTTGCACAGTGTGTTATGAGTGAATTGTAAAATACCATTATTCAAAAGAATAGGGATGAACAAAAGAGAGAATCTGAGAGAGATCTGTCTTTCTTTATGGTGTTTCAATAGAGTGGGAAAAAATCACAGAGAGAAGCAGATGGCACTTCCTTAGAAAATGTACTCATGTGGGAGAAGCATCTACACAACAGACTGGGGCAGGCAGAAATGGCACACAGAGTCCATCCAGGATGAGTGAAGCCTGCAACTTGTCAGAGAGGAGCAGAGCTTATGCCTGTGCATGGACAGATATCTGAAACCCCCAGCTGTGTTTGCACCTGGTGACACAGAGCCCCACGACGTGACACCACTGCAAGGCTTGGCAGAGCAGGCAGGAGGGCATGTGCCAAGGTACAGTCACTGCCACAGCTCTCTATGTCTCTTTTATGAATAGCAGAGCCTCATGATGTGTGACCTAAATAATAGCCATATTAATCTGGTCTTTAGAATCACTTCGGAGCTCTTGCTATACTGCTGCAGCAGCTTTTACAATTGAAGCATCCCAAAGCCCTTGAGAAACCATCCAAGAAAGAAAGAAAAACATACCCTCCACAATGTGTCCTTCCTGTCACTGATACCATGGCATGTGCTGAAGGCATGGCATCCTTGGCAGGAAGCTACCATAAAAAAATCCTCAGACCTGTTTGCACATTACACACAACAACATTCCAAGATGCAAAAAAACCCACCAAGTAATTTGAAGATGTTTAATTACATGAATAGTCTATTACCATGACATTCCTTCATTTGTTACTGTGCTGCTACAAGGCATAGGTAAAGACTCAGTAAACAAAGGAAAAAAAACAACTTAAATATATGTCTGACCATGTGCATGCACACATTCTCTTCAGCATGGTTTCCATTTTTCATACACAGCATGACTCATTTACACAGGCTTTTAGCAATCACAAGGATTACAAAAAATGTTATGGTTCTTGAGGATGCTTAACTTTTTGTCACAGTGTAAACTCCTCAGATTTATCTGTAGCACAGTGGGTTTTTGCAGAACAAGTCAGAAGTAGAGGAAGAAATTTATTTCAGCTTTCTTGCTTTGAAGGGAGGTAGAAAGAAGATGCAGAATCTACATGCTCTCACAGAAGTGACATCCACAGTATATTTGAAATACAAGACTAATGGTGTCTAGATGTATAAGTAGATACCTCACAGCTCATTATCCAAAATTAAAGGAGTATCCCTAGAAAATGCATGGTGTTTTAGTGTGAATTAGGATTGCACTGTAGAAGGAAATCAACTAATTCCCCCTTGCTGTGCTTTATAACATATGAAAATGGAAGCCCAGAGAGTGTGAATTAAATTGATTCCAGATGAAACTAAACCAGAGCACATCTTATCATACCAATGACAGGGCATGCTTAATCAGTAAGGCCATATTTGAGTTAATCTGAAGTAAAATCTTTAAAGTACCACATAAAGTGGATGTCAGATCTACAGCACTAATTGCTCCACAAATTCATTCTGATTTTGCCATTCTACTTGTTAATCTGTCACAGCCACAGATCACAAAGCCAATACTGATCTATGGATGTCATGGACTGATTTATCCATCAGCCTAAGTAAGAGAAGATCAACTTAGATTGCAAATTCTATGGGAGGAGAAACAAATTTGTCAGCCATATGTCCTTGGTGTTCTAGTCTTTGAGGGGCTATGAGCTTTGATGAAATTGTAACAATGAACAAAGATAGCAAGGATGAGTAGCAATAGTGTTAAATCTCTCCAAATAAAATATAGATCGGCTTTAATACACTTCTTCAATTAGACTTTCAAAATGAACTAAAAATATAATCATGAAAACACTCTTACTCTCCCTGTTTCAGATTGAGTGTATGAATCTTTACTCTTCTAAGGTCAATGGAAGCCTTTAGAAGGCTTCAGTTGGACCAGGATCAGCCCTCTTTTTTTTGTTTCTCAAAGGTGTTCTGAGTTCAGCTACCCTGAACATATCTTCTCCCCATCCACTGTAGAAAGAGAAATAGAGATTTTACTTTTCTATTTTTAATAAACTGAAACCTAAATATAAATATCTGTCACTTGTAAACTTATATTCTGCTGAATGTAAACATCCACACACTAAAGTATTATCATTGTAGCTGTAGTTGGAAATAAACTCCCATAGAGATAAGATCACTGTGGAAAGCTTTAGTTCAGAGCTGGTTTTATTTCTTTGGGATAAATGATTTAAAATGGAAATGCCAACAAAACCTTAAACTACACTATCACTGTGTAACTCTATTGCTATAATAAGGCTTCATTTGATTTTTCTTGAGAGGTATAATAAGATTAAGGCATAATCATAATTTCCCCTATGACAGAAGATAAACTGCTTCTCATTGATCTCTCAGAAACCAGACCAATCTTCAGATATTAAACAGTCATTTGCAGCAGCAACAGGTATATTATCATTCCAATAACACAATGTCAATGGCACTCTGATTTTCAGAGACACATTCTGTAGTGGTCTCCTGAGAAGCCTGATTAAACTCCTGACCCAGACAATAGGGAATAACAAGAATTAAACAGTTGCTTGAGGGATATTTTATGGGTTTTGTTTTTATTTGTATTGATTTATATAAAACCTCCCAACAGGCTTATTGGCTTTTGTTAAGTGGGTCCCAAAGCTACATGGATTGAATAAGAAACTTTTTAAATTTTTTTTCCTGTTGCTATTGTGACATTTAGAGTAAGGTAGAAGTGCTTCAGAAGTCTTTTGTTTGCACCTTTCAATAAATTAATTCAATCCTTACTAATGCATTTACTGTGTAGGCAGAATATCTATAATTAGATTAGAGGAAAGATATATAACTGAGTAGTAATACTGAATATGCCATTCCAATCTGCCCTTGTCCATTTTTAGGATAATTTTTTGTTTAGTTATTGCTAGTAAAATTGCAGTGGTGCTGCTGAGTGCAAATATAAAAACATGCATTACTTGTCAACTCATGAACCAAACATTTTACAACCTGAATATTCAGGAAAACAAACAAGAGTACAAAAGAATTTCTACCCCAGCTTGAGAAGAAAAGTCACAGCAATTAACAGGGGAAACGAAGCAGTTGGTACAATTTCAGCTTTGACATTATTCACAGCAATTTTCATCCAAAACAACTTGCCAATGATCATATAGGTAGCTTAAGAAAACCACCAGAATTAACCACAAATTTCTTATATCTCCTGGCAGCACTGTAATGACAAGAACATCTTCCTGTGTCCTATCCTATCAGATAATACCATATTTCCATCATAACATCGGCTGAGTAAGACATCAAGAAACATGTATAACTCTATAAGATTGTATTAAAATTTCACTGTAACCAAATCATGTATAATTTCATTACTGTAATTCAAAAATCGAGCTGCAGAAAGGCTTCCATGCGAAGACAAGTTTTCTTGGATCCTGCAGCCTTTATGTATTCAGAGGATATTACACACCATAACTTGGTTAAGAAACAGTAGAGATATGAGTTTTAAATGTCAAGCATAATGTTAGCCTTCTCCAAAGCAGTCCACATCTAAAATAAACTGAAATCACTGTTAAAACTCATTTAAAAGTGAAACTGACCAGATGTCTCAACCTTAAAAAAAAGAAGTCTTGATGCAATAAAAATAGCTACTAAGACAAGTAGTGGGTGCTAATGGAGAGAAGACATTATCTTAAACACTGAACTTGAGTGCAAATTATTCTCTTAGTTCTTAAGCAGGAATTATTTCTTGAGTTCTCTTTAAAAATCTGTGTGAGATCCACTCAGGGAATTCTATAACCTCTGTGAACCATATGTTTTAGTGCCTGACAAATCAAACAGCACATTTTCCCCCTAGGTTTAAATGGAAGTTTTTTGCAATTCAAGCTATGCACATTGCCTCTTTCCCATCCCAGTGGATACCACTGGAAAGACTCTGTCACCACTTTCTTTACTCCCTCTCGGCAGATATTGATCCACATTGATAAAATTCCCCTTGAACCTTCTGCTCTCTAGGATGAACAGTCCCAGCTCTCTCAGTCTCTCCTCATTCTTCAGGTATACAGCTCTTTAGTAATTTTTGTGGCCCTTCAGTCAATTCAGTCCATGTATCTCTTGTATGGGTAAGCCCAGAACCAGATACAGTGCTCTAGATGTGACCTCACCAGTGCTGAGTAATGAGGAAGAATAGTCTTCCTTGACCTGCTAGCAACAGTTTTTATAGCCCAGGAGGCCACAGACCTTCACTGCTCCAAGGGCACACTGCTGGTTAAACCTGATATTCACTGAGGCACTCAGGGCCCTCCCTGTCAGGCTGCCTTGCCTGACTTTATTCTGCCTCAGATGCAGAGCTTTGCTTTGCCTTTTCTTGAGCTTCATGAGGCTCCCATTGGACCATTACTTCAGCCTGCTGTGGCTCCTCTGGCTGGCAGCACAACAAACTGGCATATCATAGTGTTACCTGATGCATCCCCCCAGGCTGACAAATTAAAAATTTTTTCAGGGTGCTGTCTCTCCCATCAACCAGGTCATTAATGAAAATGCTAAAACAGCATCAACCCCTTAATCAGCCCTGGGGTAACACTGCTATTGACTGGCCTCCAGACAGCTTGTGCCAACCCTTTGAGTCCAGTTTTCTGTCCACTTCTCTGCTCACTTACCTAGCCAATGCTTCACCCTTTGTCTATTATGGGATACAGTTCCAAAAGCCTTGCTAAAGTCAGGGTAAACAATATCCAGTCCTCTTCCCTCATCCACCTAGGAAATAATTTCCTCATAAAAGATTCTTGAGTTGGCAAAGCACCATTTCACTAAAGCCACAATGACTATGCCAAATGACCTTCTTGTTCTTTATAAATTTGAAAAAGTTTTTCAGGTTTATTTGCTCCACCACTTTCCCCAGGATAAGGGGATTGACCAGTCTATAGTTTCTTAGATCCTCCTAGGTCTCCTTCAAGATAGGAGTCACATTTGCTTTCTTCCAGCCCTCAGAAACCTTTCCTGATCACCATGAATTTCAAAGACAAATGACAATGACATTGACCAGCACTCTTCATAATTATAAGTACATAATATATGGGTCCCAAACATCCAGTTTGTTTAAATTTTCCCTAACTTAATTTTCCTTTACCCAGGCTTTCATATTGTTGCAGGTGCCTAGTATTCCTGAAGACAAATCCTGCTGGTAGAGAATGAGGCAAAGGTGCCTTGAGTCCCTCAGTCTTCTCCATCTACATTGTCATTAGGATTCCCATTGAGTTCATCACAGAAACCATGTTTTTCCTAGTGTGCTTTTTGCTGTCTGTGCACTTGTAGAAGTCCATCCTGTCGTATATCCTGTTCCCCTCCAGATTCAATTCCAGAAGTGTTTGCCTGTCTTTAGCCTATCTCTTCACACTTTAACCATGTTTCTCTATTTTCTCTCTGCACAGTTTCCTGAAGCAACTTCAACCTGTGTAGCTCTTCTTCAGTCTGAGTTTAGTTAGGAGCTACTTGCTCAGCAACCCAGGTCTTCTGCCATTCTCCTGCACGTGAGGTTGGACAACCTTCAACTTATTAGAGGCTATCCTTGAAAATCTACAAGCTTTCTCAAACTGCTTTTTTCCTCTAGAGTTGTCTGCCACAGCATACTTCCAAGTAGGTCCCTGAACATATCAAAGTCTCTCTTGAAGTCAAAGTAAGTGATCCTGGGTCTTGCCTTGAGAAGTCACCTGTGGATCTTGAACTCCACTCCTGAGCTCATAGCCTCTTGCAGCCAGGGCTTTCCTCAGGCTTCACATCCCTGGTCAGTTCATTTTTTTGGTAGTAATAAGATCCATCATAGTATCTCCTGCACAATTTCTTGGTCACTTGTGTCAGGAAGTTACCAGGAATGATCTCCAGGAACATCCTGAATTGCTTTTGCCCTCTGTGCTGCCAGGTAAGGTAATACTTGCCTTTTACTCCAAGAGAGGTAGTGATTCTAATCTTTCTCCTCATAACTTTTGTGGAGCTTTAAGGTAATTCATTATCTTGGAAGTATTTTTCACTTATTTAATTTTTTTTAATTGCCCAAAGGGTTAATATTTTTAGAGGGAATTAAGAGAGTGACAGAAGACTTGTCTTCCTTTCCTTAAGAGATCAGATGGAAAATGTTCTCAAATATAGTAATTTCACCATCACAAAATATGGTTGTAGGCATAGGGAGGTTTATCAGTCAGAATAGGTTGTTTGTTTGTTTGTTTGTTTTTGCTTCCACACCTATCAAAAGGAGTTGTCATTTTGCCTCTGTTTAAGGTCATCAAAGCTTCTTCCACTACTGGTCTGTAAGCTCAGACCTGAAGAAATAGCCAGCAAGGCATTAGCTGCATTCAGCAATTCCTTTAAACAGGAATAAAGCCTAATCTCACTGATTTATCATATCATTATCATAGTATATTGTAATGAGGTTAAAGTTATTGAGTCCTTTAGCTCCTGCTGACATCTATCAGCACATGGTAATCCAAATGGCTGCTGTGGATGCAGCATCTTAAAATAGTATTCCCATTTGCTGTAGAAGCTGAAGTCTGTTTCTCTGAACTACTGTTGTTCTTTACATCTGAAAATTACAATGATTTTACTGATGGGAGAATCCTACTTTCTATCATACACTAAAAATCCCCAGAGACAATGAGCCAAAGGTAGGACATATACAAACACCTTCCAAAGATACCAAACTTACCTGCATCATAAAGGGCCATCAAGAAGCAATCCTCAGGAAATCATGTCTTTCAGAAATTGTGATCTTGTTTCAAAATGACAAAAAGTGAGTGTTCTGTACCAAAGACTGAATCCATAGCTAAGACTGACTAAGCAGCACACATGGTACTGACAAGAATTATATTCTACACTTGACTTTTCTCTGTAAGTTTTCCATGGAAAAAAATATGCTTTCATCGGTTAAAATCCCAGACTTTTTTTTTTTTTTTTTTTAATTTGTGTTAATGGGAGCCACAAGAACATCTGAATATGTTCCCAATATTTGCCTCTTACCTGCTGCTAAAGTCCTGACAAAAGTGAATATGAGAGAACGCTTCTGTAATACAAACATTGGAACCATGCCAGGGGCATAACAAATAACTGGAGAATCATCAAACTTCAAAGACTCAAATTATAATTCTGAACAGTAATGTACTAACTTAGCATTAACAAAAAAATTCCTCCCCCTCAAATATGTGAGATCTAATAACTCATCATCTTATTTTAAATGACACTGCAGCTTTTCATGGTGTGATAAACAAGGAATGTATACAGTGTTTCTTCAGACTCTCACAGTTCTCACACCAAAGCTACATTCAAAGACAAACAGAAATGCAGTTACATAGAAATGCATGATAAAAAAATAAGACGAATATATCAGTTTATCTGGATGCCATGCAACAGTACAAGAATGTGTCTTATGAAACACAGTCAATATATATACTTACATTTGCAACCTGAAAGTATTAAAGTTTTTTAATGTATTTTCTCACTGAAAAATAAGAAAAAAGTGATCTTTCTTACAATAGGCAAATGACACATTTTTAAACTTCTTTTTAATTGTCTTAAAAAAAGAGCTTTGGTTTTGATAGATGTGGATTCCCTGCTGTTTGCCTTACCTTGAGAGACATATTGTAAATAAAACCAAATTCTGCTATACAAGACACATCAATCACATTATTTTTATGCATAGGGCTAGAAAATGTTTTCTGGAGATCTGTCTTAATTTTGGCTCAAAACTATTGTTTTTCTTTTCACCTAGAAAATATTATTTATAAAGTAGTCTACTAACTACAGTTCACTTTAATTTATTTATCTAAAGAAAAAAAAAAGTAAATAGCTCCAGTATATAGCTGCATGAAGTGAACTATTGATTAAAAATGTATTCTAATAAAATGTTTATCAGGATCTCTTCAGAGTTTTCAAGCAGACTTTCAAAGCAGTGGTGTGTGAGAGTTGATTAAATGCCTCTTATGTGCTACATATCCGTAGTATTAAGGTCAATCGAATTCTCCTCAGCAAAAGCTGGCAACTCAGATGAAATTCAGTGGGATTTAAGCAGCAGCTATTCGGGCATTGAAAGCTTACCAAATTCTGCTGGCTTTTTCCCTCGCTACAGGGATGTATAAATAGCAAGACAGAGTAAACAACCTGAACTAAAATCACCAAGCTTAACAGGCTTTAAACAGAAGGAGATGAATATGCAGCATCTATTGCTGAACAGTACTCGTTAGGCTGAGATAACCAGTTAAAACCAGCTATGTGCCAGCACCTAGATGATGCAATTCAAGCCAATGCAGAAATATTAATTCATGTTAAAAAAAAAAAATCATTATGCACCAGCCTAGCAAGCCTTGTATCTGAGCAATTTTAGCAAGCTTTCACAGCCCTGTGCCATTAGCACCTTTTTTCTGCTCCAGAACTCAGCAATGCCTTCTACTTCTCAATCTCACCAGCCCTGTTGGTGTCAGCTGCCAGACTAGTTTCACTAGTCTCTGTGCTCAATACACACATCCAAAGTTTAGTACTTCTCCTCCAAGGAAAGATTAGAAACACCAGTCTGATCCCTTTAGACAGCAGAGATCAGACCCAGGCCAATAATGGGATTTTTATGTGATGAATACCCTTTTCAGCTTCAAAGGAAATGTCTACAGAGGGGTTGCCAGAGTTTGTCATGATTTTTTTCAGCAATTTAAGACAGAGAGTAAGAGTAGTAGTGAATTAAGAATCCACACTGACATCTTGTGGACACAGAGCCAGGAAAGCTTTTCAAAGCACTTTCAGCACACCCCAAATGGGGTGTTGCTTAATCTAATAGATTATCTTGAATAGTACAGGGAAAGGGAGAATATGGAATGTACCAAGCTTGTGCAGAATGGTGTTTCATACAATAAATATGAGAATCTGAATATTCATAGAAAAGTATTCAAAAATTCATTTAATATTTTCATGCCTAAGGCTAAAGTTTAAAAATGAAACATAATTGAAATAATATTATAAAAAAAAAAAAAGTTAAAAACCCAAACAACAAAACACTTTACAACATTTATGTGATTATATTAGAATACAAGCAGTGATTTAGCTAGGAACTTGAAGTCTATACTAGGAGCAAAAAAAGCAGACCTAATGAAGTTAACATATTAGCAGTTGACATCTGCAAAGTTGTCTGTTACAGAAACATTTTCAGAATAGCAGAAAAACACTGCTGGTCTGAAACAGATCTATTATTAAATCGTGTTTGTGTTCTGCCAATTTTTCTTAAAAAATACCCAAATAATCTTTGAAATATCTTGGGAAAATTCTTGTCAACAGAAAGTAGAATTACAAATTTTATTGAAATAAATATTCACAGAAATGGTTCCACAGACAGCAGAGGAAAATATCTTACTTCATGCCTTTGGATGGAACAACATAAAAGGAAACGTTTTTAATCTCAGCCTTCGGGAAAAGCAATGGTAATTCTCCCATTTCTTCTAGGACTTCTCAATGTATCTCATTTTAGACAAGGTGTGCAGAGAATACAGAGATGAAAAAGAATCTTAAGCACTATGTTTTGCATGACATGTCCTGAGAGATTTGCCTGAGAGAATTATTAACATAGACACCAGAATAAAGCTGCTAGCAGGAGAAAAACACACATTGATATAGGATATGCCTCCAAGAAAATTTTTTATCAATGGTGCTAAATATTGGGTCCAAAAAGCCCTCTAATATAGCTCAGCCTCAGAAGAATTGGCTCATTTGATGACTTTAGGGCCAAAAATATTCTGAAGTAATCATTTTATTCAGGAGCACATTCCAAGGGGCAACAAATTTTCAGCATCACTAAGGGTTTCACTTCAAATGTAAGAATTTAATTAACTTTCAGCAAAACATTTTGGAAACAGTGTGGTTCCAGTAATATTCTTCTGAATCATGTGAGATCACTTTTTAGCACATCTGTATCAAATATAGGACTTGTTTTTTTCCTTTTAAACCATTTACTCATTATCTTGGTATTGCCCAGGAGATCCAAGACAGAACTGAATCTGCTCATTTGCATCATATTTGGACTATGCTAATCCTGTGCTTTTCAGTTTCCTGCAGCATTCAGAAAAGATTACTTCTTACAATCTGCCTTCAGTGTATAATTCTGTTTAATTTCAAGAATTTTGGGGGTGGTGAAGGGACTTTTTGTGGAGATGGTTCACAGAGAAAGAACAGATTTAAGCTGGTAGATCCATTAAGGCTTAGCTGATAAATTTGGCTCACAATCCCAACACTGACCAGATTTGGTATCCAGCATCTCCAATTTCCTTAAGATTTGTTATTCTATTGAAATCTGACCTTCTTTGTTTTATTCCTCTGGCACATTTCAAGGGTTGTTGTTCTTTCTTTCTGCCTGATTTTAGGCATTCTACAGCTGTTTTATGTGAGGATATGAAGATGAGATGTTCTATGGATCCTTCTTGATTAAAGCTCTATTGCAGTTACCTGTGTCCAACCAGAACTGGGCTGTAGGTTCCTGTCAGCTCCTTGTGCCTGCATTGATAAGAATTTTAGCTCTTCCCTCAATTAACATCAGTTCACTTGGCATTTACAGGTGTGGCTTCTGGAAAAAAAAATAAAACCTCAACAAAAAAATGATAAATACTTTGGGATTTTAACCTGTTAACAGTGAAGAATGAGAAAGGATTTAGCTGTGGGTTTTGAATAGCTCATGGGGAAAATAAAATTTTACTATAGTAAACATTGCAAATATACACTCCACTGGGGAAAGGTAACGGAGCATTTGTCTTCCACATACAGGAATTGCATGTGACAGGGATCTTCATTCTGTGTCACGTGAAAGAACAGATATAGCTTGTATGCAAAACAAACCACAAATGATTAATGAAGGTCCTAATTTACAAATCAATAAAATCACATTTTCGGTTATAGCTATATAGAGAAAAATAAGATGACTTAGTTCTGCTCATAGTGATGCTTCTCTACACTTTAAAGTGCAATGAAACATATTTGGATTCAGCTCATATCAGTTTTGAGTAATTTAAGAGCCTGTCTTGCAAATAATTAATCCTTTGTCTCAACAGTTTATATACATCAGTCCGGGCAATAATATTAAACGTTTCCATGACTTTATATATATTTTATTATTTACATATATTTTATTATTTTATTTACATATATTTTAATTTTCAGATTAAAATATAGAATAATACCACAGATGGTTTTTTGGCCTCAAAAAGAGATGAGAGACATTAATGAGAGATTAATTATTAACACATTAATAAGAGATGCTGTGTTTCACATTGTTCCCTTTTGCATTCTGAATTCCCCATTTAAATTTCTAAATGAGTTATTGTCTAAGTGCCATCTTGATCCTCTGAAAACTTAACCATGCACTAAACTTACAGAACCCTTTCCCATGGGGTTACTGCAGTTCTTAAAGTTGGGCACATCCTGAGAAATAGATATATGAGAAAATTCATTGAAATTATGGAATCTGGGAGTATCCATATTGAAAGTTCCAGTTAGACCAAATTATTACTTCCAAACACATATAACTAAAAAAGTAAGATGGCCCAAAGAATATCCTCAATATAATATTCCATCTTTCATCTGCTGAAGTGCACTTACAGCATTTCCCTCATCTGTTTCACCAGTCCATACATTCTAATTGTTTTAGTTTTTAATTTCAAAGATAATTGTAGACATAATTATACTTGTTTCACTTCAGTTTTTAAGGAATCCATTACTAAAATATAAAAGAAACTATGGCACCACCATTAGTTTTTATGTGTCTTTTTTCTTAGTTCATTAAAGATGCACAAATGTATATACAAGCTATATCAGAAATTTGGTGTCTTGCTAAATTGTCCTCTCTCTCAATTTTTAAATTTATTTTATAATTTTGCATCTTATTCATATTAAAGAGCCTATCTCTCACAAAGTTTATATGCAAATACTAAAGCTTGAAATAGTGATGTTTCATGTCTTATAGAAAGTACAAGCAGTATCTTTTCCAAGAACTGCATGCTCTGAACACACAGTACATTATCATATTACTATGTGCATACATTATCATCTATATGTAAAGAAATTCTGCCTCGTTCAGCCATGATAACTGCATGACAGCACAAAAAGAACACTGTTTCAGATTTCAGAAAAGACCACTAAATGGCTGCCTCAGCCTTTCTCTAAACTTTAAAAACCCTTTGTTCAAATCTCTTTCTTCATTGTGTTAGATTTTCTAGAGGTTAGATAAGGCTACAGGTTATTTGAAAACTTATTTTTTAAAAGCCCTTATTTTAAGGGGATATAGATCATCAGAAACAGAGGGTTGTGTACCAGAAGGTGATGTAAGAAACATCAAGAAAGCTGAAAAACTGGTAGGTTTTCTCTGGCATTTTCCAGTGCTCTTCCACTAATAATGGAACATGAAGCATTTCCATTAGAAAGGGTATCTGTAAGCACCTAGACCAAAAAACCAATTACATCATGTTGCTTCACTGGGGCAACCATCCTACATGCAGAGAACAAATACTTTTTCAGCCTGTTGCTGGTGGCAAGAGCAGCAATGTGCTTTGGTTTGTGCATTTAAACTAAAATTCAGAAGTGGGGGAGAACCAGAAAGGTTGCAAGGCATACCTGTAACCAAAGGCACGAGACTGAGGCTTTCACTTGCTCAGTAAGAAAGCCTTGTAGAGATAGAAATGAGACCAGCAGCACTGAACTGCTTGCTTTTCCCCATTTAAACATTATTTGGAATCTAAATGGTCTAAGGATCTTGGACTTCTGAGAGCCTCCATGCAATCTTTGAAGGAGGCCTACTGTTACAAAGATAGAGTTTCAAGACTTTTAGGCAGTGTCATCTCTTCAGCCATAAACAAAACAAAACAAAACAAAACAATCTGTGAATTTTAATATATTTCACAGATTCGTACAAAAATTAAAATGAGTTATTTTCAAATAACTCCAGAAAGCTAGCAGACTTGTACAGCAAAGTATGGGTCCAGCATTACCTTTTCAGAGATGGTGGCATGAAATGCAAAGGTGTGATGTAAGCTGGCCTAACACTAATTTAGAAGTCTCTACCTTCTTTGACAAGCAGTGCTTTCAATTAAATACTGCTACAAAATCAATCATATAATTTATACTGAATGAATGAGTAAATCTAAGGAATTCCAAGTAGTGGAAAATCTCCAAGTAAATATAAATGAGAATATGAATAAGGCTCATCTCAAAACCATAGACATCAAGGGGAAAAAAAAAAATAGTAAGAAAGCACCTAGTGAAAAAAATATACTTGAGGTGTTATTCTGAATACACTGACAAAAATCAGATTGATTTGAATATTGAACACTGGATTTGTGAAAACATGGCATCATATGTGGAAACAAAATTTGTTAGGAGAACTTCTATTTTTCAAAGCATGGCTATGCTTTGTTGAGGAAAAGAAGATCTGTATCCTATTTTTGATTTTCATATAATTTAATTTAGTAAAATTGAAATTGAAAAATGTATCATGCAAGTCAGTCTCTCCTTTAAGTTTAAAAGATAAAATTATGTATTAAAATTATACTAGTGAGATTTACAGCTTATTAAAAGGTTACAATGAACAGTAGAGGCTCATTAGACTGTGAAATAGCACATCAGTTCCTTTTAGAAAAATCTGTTTCTTAAATCTTTCCTTTTCTACATTATGTAAAATTTCACTTCAGTGACTTAAGGTAGTGAGAAGCCCTGGCTGAGATTTTAATGAGCCTTTTTTTTCTTTCAGTCTAATTCTAGTATGTTTTATTTTTGACATATGTTTAGCTGTATTAAAGTCTCTCAGGAGTGAAATAGATATTAGCTACAAAAATACCAGGTTCAGTCTCCCAGGAAGAACCTTTAAATTTTACATGAAAACATAAACACTATTAATTTTATTCTATTGCCCATGTTTAAATTGCATTCACAGTTTATTATTGCTGATATTCTCACTTCAAGGGAATCCAGTGTTTAAGAACTGTAGAAGCAGAACTTACAGGGCACATCCAGACGTGATTAGCAGAACACATGGGACAAATATTAACCTGAAACACATTCTTCAGCCTGTAAAATTATCCAGAGACTGATGTAAGCTAATGTCACTTGATTATTTCCAAAGGCATCTGGGCAAAAAACTTTAATACTAATTTATTAATACTGAAGCTTTGAGCAGTAGAGAGTAAAAGTGTTTTAATTAGAATATTTACATTCTCATGTCTTTCTGAGGCAAAGAGATGCCTAGCAATCCTAGGGACTTCCTTGCAAACTCAGAACACACAGGCAGGGTTTGATTCCTGATTTTCTCCCAGCTGCCCTTTGTCAGGTCAGAAATTAAGTTCTTCTAATGCTAATGTAATTTGCAGTAAGAGTATCAGCCTTTCTCGTATCTGTAAATAGCCCTTCTTATTCTGGATCCATTAGTTTCATTATTTCATCTCAGTAGTTTACTACCAAGATGGAAATACAGCTAGGAAAAGGAACTGGACTCTAGATCCACATAAACTCTAAAATAAGATTCTACCAGGCACAAGGGTCTTTGCTGCATGAGTATGATCTGAAACACCTTCAGCCACCAGCCATGTAATACTCTGTAGGTCACTCTCCCTCCCTGCCTCCCCCAAGGAAAGAAGGAGCTAAGCATTTGCTTCAGGGGATAGCTTGGTAACACAGGAGGAAATTCCTGGACACTGCTCATCCTTTTAGAGCCTCTGTACCAAAGGCTTCCAAGACCAGTCTTGAATCAATGATTTACAGCCACTCTGTGAAGGAAGAAAAAATTTCCTATGGGAAGCAGAAGTCTCTGTAAACATTTTCAAATATAAGAAATAAGCTGATCATTATTTTTAAACCAGTCAAACAAGCAGTTATAATTATTAATTACTTTGGAAACGTGCATTGCAGTTTTCATGTGAATTAGCAACTTGGAGGGTAGCGCACAAAATAAAAACTATATGTCCTCATTGCTTAGATTAAAACATCTGAAGTTCTTTCAGCAGCATGCAGGGAGCCTAGATACCCACATTAGAGAGATAGGTTTTTATTATATTTTTTAATTATATTTTTTGCTTCAGCCTCCCTTTAACCTTTTTCCTTTAACAAGAGGCAATTCGAACTTTGTTTATATTCTTTAGAGGCGGTGGATGTAGGAGGGGCAGGGTTTGGGGGGAAGGTCAGGAGGAGGGAGATATCTTGGCAAAAGGAAAGCTTATGAGGGCTGTTTAACTGATATCCTGTCTTTTATGAGTGAAACTAGCAGTGGCACACACATGCTCTCAAGTCTCTAAGTCTGCTTTCTGAGAAAACGGTTTTAGAGTTGAAGATATTTTAGTAAAATTTTAATTTGTGTACCTGTTGAAAATTTCATAAGTCTGGATATAATCCCTTTAATAGCTATTTTAAAGTAATGCATTGCCCCTTTGACATTTCCCTCTGTGAGCTTGTGACCAGTCTTCTCAGAAGACCACTTGCCTGGAGCCACAGGGCCCCAATTTGACTTTAATCACTGGAAATTTTTTCAAGGGTTTCATTTTTGACAGGGCTATATTCCTAGGCTTTATTTAATATTAAGGTAAATTTAAAGGATCTCAGAAGATTTATCTTTGAATTTATGTATGATTTGCTATTCAGAGGCACTTACCTCATTATCCTTCACTTACTCATTACCATGCAGCACTTTATGTTTTACGTCTTCTACAAATGAAATATTTTATCTGTGTTCAAGGAGGATAAAATTAATCTAGTTTTACTTTACATTTAACAGAACAGGACTGTAAGCATGACCTATAGGATACAAGAAGGTATCAAAATTCTGACTGAGAGATGGTAACTAACAAATGTAAGCCAGTTACTTAACACACTGTAAAGTGATCACTAATATTCACCTGGCCATGCCTTTATTAACATTGATGATTATGTGCACACTTATGAATGAGGCTTTTGTTCCTTCAGATTACTGAATCATGTCTATGCATAAAATATTGTCTCAGTGTTAAAGCTGGATAAACTCCAAAATGAGGAAAATAAGTATATCTAGGAAGAATCTGAAAGTCAGTCCCATTGCAGATTAAGCAAGAAGATGATTGCAAGGAAGTTAGCATTTTGATAAGTCATTTTCTCAGTTCTACAGGGAACAAAAAACAAATTAGAGAACCCACTACACGTTTAATTATGTAATTTCGATTAAGCACTACATAGAGCGCAGAAACTCAAACACCTAATTTTGTTTATGGCTTGCAAAAGGAGCACATAAATGAAACCATACACAATGGAAAGTATTCTTTGCAAAGTAAGGAGTTGCACTGGTGAATGATATTCCCTACCATGTGCTTAGACCCTCAGGGGCCCAAGATTCCTGAGGACTGTTTTTCCCTGTAATGACTAAGGCAAAGACAAGATACTCAGATTCAATACTTCGGTCTTTCCATCGTTAAGGAAGTGTTCCTGTCTGACCATCTAGGAGCCACTCTGGGAATCACAATCACACCACCAAAAACTTCCACTGATGGAACTCAAGTCCTTTTGTAGTGGGCAGCTCCACTGAGGCAGTGGGTCCCCGCTTGAGTCCCACCACACGCCGCACCCAGAGTCAGACAGGTTTCAGAAATATGTGCCTGAGACAGCTTTCCTGTCCATGTGTCTAGCAAGGTGAGATTCTCCATTTGAGCTGCTTGGCCCAGGCTGTATTGGCAGCCAGTTGACAGTCAGCAGAGAAAAATACATGTTTTTAAATTGCAGTACTCTGTATCTGGTTTTGAGACATAATATACTCAGGTGAGATTAACTTCACCTTGAACCAAGAGGTATCCATTAGGCTTAATTACAGGGCATGAGCACTCTGAAAATGTCAGACCATACACTGAAAATCTGTTGGCATTTTCAAGCACTATTGCATCTGTTGACAAGATATTTTCAGTGAAAAATTACATCCTAAGGCCAAGAAAGCACTCTTGAACTGCAGTGCAAAATCACTAATCAATTTAACTTCACACTCTATTAACCTAAAGAAATGTCTTTATAAACTGCATCTGAAGAAGAAAATTTGCTCCATACTAGACACAGCACAAACGATTGTGATTTGTATACAGGAGGATGTTGCTACCTCTACAAATACTGACCTAACCCTGCAGATCCTGTCAGCTGTAAGATAACCAAAACAAGAAAGATGGCTGGTTCCTAAGGTTTATATTCTGTAAGAAGCTTACCACCAGATGCCAGTCTTACACCAGAAAAATAGTTACAAGAAGCTAACATCGTTGTTTTTAATTTTTTTTCTAAGTGGTAGGTAGATCTGAGTGCAAGAGAAACCTAATTTTGAATAAAAATTAGCAAACTACTCCAAAATATTCAATGATTATTTCAAAGGGAGTTTGGGTTTCATTTTGGTTTTTTTTTCATTTTCTCCATTGCTATTACTCCCAAGGAAAACCTTTATTTAAAATACATTTCTTCTTTTAATGTGTGTTACTGAACAGAATAAAGAATTTGTGGTTTAAAGGCCAGGCAATATCTTAATTTAATCACTGGAAAACTGAGAGGGGTTCCCAGTACTCAAATCAAGTGGCCTGCCTATGCTTCACAAGGTAATTCTGAAAGTCTCTCTGACTGAGTAGCTCTTGTTTATGCAAATGAAAAATCTAAACATATGGTATTAAATATGTCTTCCATAAGATTCAGCTGCCCTTTAAATTTCATCCCCATGGCTTTTATTCCCTTAAAGCTCCATTCTTATGGGTGACTTTGACAAGCTGTGATTTATGAAGATTCTTGTTCAATGCACCACCAGAAACACTTGTTTTACGCATGTTGACAAAAATACACCTAATTTTTATTTACATTGAAACAAATAATTTCTGAGTGTCTCCAAACAAATGAAATGCCACAATTTATTCCCTTCAGTGTTGCAGAGGAGATATTAAAAGGGTCTAGACAGTTAACTAATACTAAATCTGGAACAAGAAGATAAAGAATCCAAAGCCTCTAATTTACATAATTTATTAAACTGCCAAAAAATAAGACATCAGATAAAAAAAGCACTATTCAACATCCAACTAAACCATTTAGTCTAAGTTAACACTTCTAGATCTGCTGGGAAGAAATGCACCTTGACAGTGTGTTTCTCCTCCAAAATGAAAGACTTGTAAGAGAGGCATCATTGTGTGCACAGATGCATTTTAGAATCACAACTGTTTGGGTCAGAAACAATCTTCAAAAATCATCTAGGACAACTCCCCTGCCAGAACCAGCGGCACTTTACATTAGATGAGGTTGCTCAAGGCCCCATCTAATCTGATCTTTATTACTTCCAGGGATGGAGCATCCACAACTACTTGGGCAACCTGTGCCAGGCCGCCAAACTCATAATAAAAAAATTTATTTCTTATATTCAATCTAAACCTACTCTTAGTTTAAAACCACTACCCCTTGTCCTGTCAACACAAGCCCTTGCAGAAGGTCTTTCTCCATCTTTCTTATAGGTCCCTTTTATATACCGAAATGCTGAAATACCATCTTCCACAGCCTTCTCTGCTCCAGGCTGAGGAACCTCAATTATCTCAGCCTTTCCTAAAAGAAGAAGTGCTCCAGATCCCCAATTATCTTCATGGCCCTTCCAAGAGGTCCATGTTCTTATGTATGTGGTCCAAGAGATGGGAGGACATGGAGTCTCATGAAAGCAGAGGGAGAGAGCCACATCCTTCAATCTGCTGGCCACAGTTCTTTTTGATGAAGCCAGGGATACAGTTGGCTTTTTGGGCTGCAAGTGTACATTGCCAGGTCATGTCCAGTTCTCCATTCACCAGTATCCCCAAATACATCTCTAGAGGGCTGCTCTCAAACTATTAATCAAGTATCATCACCTGTATTTATACTGAGGTTTTCCTGATCTAGTGCAGGATATTGCACTCCTCCTTGTTGAATTTCATGATGTTCATATGGAACCAGCCTGTGAAGGTCCCCATAGATGTCATCCTTCCCTCCAGAGCATCAAGAACTCAGCTCAATGCTACCTGCAAACATGCTGAGTTTGCACTCAATCTCACCGTCTATGTTCTTGACCAAACCACTAAATAGTATTAGTTCCAGTACAGGGTCTTTAGGGAAGCCATCTATTACTGTTTTTCCACTTGGACACTGAGACATTGACTACTACTCTTTGGATGTAGCCATCCAACCAATATTTTATTCACCTAATGGTCCATCCACCAAACATGTTTTCCCAATATAATAGCAAGAATGTTTTCTGGGACACCACATCAAAGGGCTTCTCTAAAGTCTGGGTAGATGGCATCGAAGCATTTCCCTTGTTCACTGATGTAGTTGCTCCATCACAGAAGGTCACTGGGTTAAGCAAGCAGAATTTGTGTTTAGTGATGCCTTGTAGTGATGTCGCTAATCACCTTTCTATCATACATGTATTTTGACATACATTTCAGGATGATTTTTCTATGACTTGTTTCATTATCCTTTTAATGACTGAAAAATTATTGACACCCATCCTTTAGGTTTGACATTTTACTTTTAGATGGCTAGAAATTAGCAAATTATTGTTATCAAAGTGTTCATTTAATGTCACAGGTTACTTTGCAACCACGTTCTGACAAGACAGTGAACACAACTTGCTCATCTATCTAGACCCAAGGACTAAAACTGGCTTTACACAACAAGAAACCTTCCCCAAATATATTCACAGTGTTCCAAATACATGTTTATACTTGGTGTGACCAGAACTCTGCTACGTGTGGGATTTCCTTTTTCTTCTGTAGAACAGGAAGAAAGTTCTAGAAACTAAAGAAGAATGAGAGGTGGTATCTGGAAGGGATTTGTTCTTACAGGACAGACCAGTGCATATGCAGGGGAATGGGGAAACTATTGAGCCTTCTACATTTCGAGGCCCACCACTGCAGGGTCCTCCTGCTCACTGCAGCTGAACCAGCTACTTGATTGACTTTTATCAGTAATATTCTAATGCAGAGAACACTTTTATTTGCATTTAAACAATTAATAGAATCAAGCCTACCTGGAATCTTAAAACACTACATATGTGCAATGAATTTTAAAGACACTATTAGTTATCTAAATATAAATTTCAGTTAGAGACATACCAGAGCACAAGAGCAGAATGTGATATAGGAAATTACCACCACCGTGCTTTGCTTGCAAAGTTATCTGTTTCTGACTTAGACTCCATATGCAATCAAGAAAGAGACAGTTTGCATGGGAAACATACATAGCTGGAGTCAGGCTTTCAAATGTTCTTTGAAGCAGTTTTCCTTTTCCTCTTTATTTTATTTTTTTCTTTTTAAATTGGGCATAGAATGCCCAGATGCCTCAATGAAAAACTTTTATGTTTGTCAAATGAGGTTATTTGCATTCTCCTTTTGTCACCGTCAATAAAGCAATCACTTCACTTATTTGCTTGGGAAGAAATAAAGCAATTTATAAGTAAATATTCAAATCAATTATTTAAAAGAAACAATTAATTTATTTTGAATGTGACTGGGGCAGCCAAAGAAAGTTTGACAAGCAAACTAGATACACAGGGGTGGAAAACAACCACAACTTATTCTCCCTTATGAAGAGATCTGAAGATTATAAAACCACTTTAAAACAATTTTCATAAGTTAAACATGTGGATTGCATATCAGCTAAGTGTGAAATTGAAACAGTTTATAATTCTAATACATTTCCTCCATGTTATTCAAAATCCCTTTGCTTTATAAACAAAAATATGAATGTTTTTTATGTAACAAAATTTATACAACTGATGTTGGATCCTGAATCATTAGGGAGTCTTGAAATGATCTCATTCAGCATAAAGAAACTGGCACAAAACATGTTGTGCTGTTAATCAGAAGAGTATTTTCACAAGATAATTTTTGAACTATGTATTTCCTGTGGATTAATTTATTTCCTTGGGAAATTTAATTTATTATTTTCAAAATTGAAAGAATTTAAATAGATGTGTGTCAGGTCTTTTCATTTTATTTTTTTCATTTAATATGGGAAGTCAGTATATCAGTGAGTGAATTCAATTTTGGGGTCATTTCTAACTAAGAAATAGAATGTGAAGATGACACTGGAAAATGACCTTACAAGAACATGTGTGGGCATAGAACATTTAGTGAAAACTTGTTTGAAAACAACTTGATACTTGATAGTTATTGTGGTATTCTATTAAATTACACAAACATCAAATGGCATCCATTTTTCTTTCCTCATTAACAAAAGTCATTGTTCTAGTGCCAGTTTCTGCTCAGGGGTCATTTTTAATGCTAACTGTTTACAGCATAATTATGTCAAGTTACTATCAATCTAATTAAAAGTAGACCTCATCAAACACACACACAAACAACCCACTCAGTTCTTATCCTTTATTCTTCATCAATCCAGTTGAATTATCCTAAATTCTAAATTTTACTCACATTGTGCTAGTTCACTCTGTGATGGGAGAGAGACTGTTAGTGTTATCATATTCCTGATTAGATATACCTGTATGCACTTAAAAAGTGATGTATTTGAAACTCCTTCTTTCAGTATTAACTATTTAACTTGCAGAAATTGACATCTGAGATGACACAGTGTATGTTTTAAGTGATAAAGCATAATTACAGAGAGAGAAAAGAAATGCCCTCGATGCAGTAATATTTATGGAAATTTTTACCAAAAATTATTTGGTAGTCTGGCAACTGTACTCTGCTCCTTTCTATTTTGAAACCAAATGGTTATATTGCATATGATAAGGTATTGATCACAGCCAATGAATCATAATATGAAAAATACATGCCATTTGGTCCAAAGCAATGTTGGATATTATTAAATCAAGAGTTTCACTGAACAAAGTCAGGATATTTAGAGAAGAGAGGTACAAAATTTGAATTCCTTCATCTTTGATCAACATAATTAGAGATGTTTTGTGATATGCCTAAATGTTTTCAAATTTAGTCATGTAACAATGCAGTGAACAGGTTTCATGAGTATCACTGATTAATGTAAACATGGTCACATTCTGGAGATTAATTTGACATCATTCTGGTTGGAGAACATACTAATGGGCAGTAACCCTCCATAGCCCAGGCATTTAATTATTGCTGTGTTTTATGCCTTCTATATTTAGTGATATTTCCAGACACATTGAACAAGCAAATTTTTGTCCAGGCCTAAATCTTTTATTTTGGATCACACATACACACAAATATTCAAAAAAATCTCTAAATATCTAAACATATTAATTGCACTTAACATTTTCACCAAGCACTGGGACACTGTAGTATTCATAAAGCTCTAGAATATACCACAGCTTAAGAACATTTCAAGAATGGCTGGAGACAGAATTTCCATTGATTGCAGAGTCACTGTCATATATAAAACAACTACAATTAACAATAAAATGGAAGGAATTAATTATGTAATTTTGCACAAAAGATGAAACAGGTGCTAGACGGAGGTATTTGAGTTTGCTTCCAGTTAGATATAACTGTAAAGCTGTAAAACAACTTCCAAAAACCTATTAAATAATAAAATTATGTGCTGGGGAAAAAAATTTAGCAAAAAAGCAAATAGTAAAAAGTCTTAAGCCAATCTAAAGTCATGTGCAATTATTCAGTTTATATTTCCTTTGTTTGCTATTCTGTTGCTCCAATTCAGTTCTTTAGTAGATGGAAATTTTGCTTTTAATGACCAGAAGAAAAGGAAAATTGCAACCCTTCTTATTGTCCACATTAGAATCAGCTGTAGCACAAGATAATTTTTTTCTTCTAAGCACTGGGGTGAATGGCTCAGGTTGAACCCTGAGCTCAGTTCATGAAGTCTTGAGTGGCTTTATGTACATAAGGTCCTGCAGGAACTCACTCTTGCAGATATGTTAACTGAGTCAAGAAAAGCTGGAGCCAGGGCTGGTGTTGCAGTAGCTTCATCCAAAGAGGAACCTCTTTTGTCCTGCCTTTCAACCTTCACCTTTTCTGCAAAACAAATGCAGGTGCCAGAGGACATGAAGGCCACCATACATATTTTTTTGAACTATAAAATTAGACCAAAAAGATGCAATATGTCATATTCTACAATATTTGGGGAAAACTTACATCAATTCTGAATTATTCTGTCAAGCTGAATGACCTAACAGAGTATTTTTCTCTCATAGTTATGGATATGCTGTATTTCTCCCACAGCATCTATATTTTATAATTTTTGATTTATCATTATGTATCTGTTCATTTCCACGTACTATTTAGTATTTAACCTATAACTTAATTTTTATGATCACAATGAAAATAATAAAAAAAATTTATTTAAATTAACCTCCCAGGATGTATTATATCATTCATATATAGTGTCATATTTTTGTTTCCTTCTCAGTTGCAAGGGAATATTTCTTTTTGTTTTCCTCGTAGAAATATTAAACATATAATCCTTTAATTCTGCATATCAATCTGAATTGTATAGCTGGACAATTCCCACGGTTTGCCAATATTCAGGTAACTAAAAACCCTGCTCTCATATATAATGTCTCATTCTTCAAAATTCAAGTTGTCAAATTATACCATCAGCAATACCCTAACTTTTCTGAAGGCAATATGAAATGACTCAATTAGTGGCCACTAGAATATTTCATTCTGAAAATCTAAAAACACATCATAGCTACATAATAATAAGTCTAAAGCAGAATGAGACATCATTTCTACTGAAAATGTTCACCACATAGTAGATTGCTATGTTAGTTTTGGAGGGCTGCTCTATGAGTTTCATTTACCCCACAAATACACTATAATTGCAACTCTTCCTGTTAAGCCCCTTATTCTTGCATTATACAGAAAGATTGTGCAAGCCATAGGTCTAATTTTGAATTTTACTTTTTTTAATTCTAATTTCTAAAATTACTTTGTTTATATTAGTGCAACTTAAGTCCCATTCAATTTTCCATGTGTTACTGAGCACATATTTTATGGATGTCTACATTTTGTCTGTTATAATACATCTGTTTTAATTTATATCTTTGTTATATTTGAAGTTCTGAAAAAAAAGTTACATATTTGCTCAACTTTAAGCTTTAGCAAAAAAGGTATCTGGTACCCTCACCAAATTTTAGGTGGAAGGACTAAAAATGTTAACTGGGAAATAACAATTCTAACCTTTTCCTGCCCCATCTTGGAGTTGAATAGAAGAGGTTTCAGTCTAAGAGTGGTACCAGACAAAACCAGTTCTGTTATAGCTGCCACATAATTCTTTGAGCTACTGATTTTGATAAGCTCTTTTGTTAAAGCTGGATAAGTTGCATGTCTGGGAAAAACTACAAATCTCTTACATCACCTAGCTCTTTGCATGATGAATGAACAAGCCAGAGTCCGTGTAACATTTTTCTCCCACAAATAAATATTGCCTCTCTCATTAAAAAAACCCAACATACTGAGATTTTACTGGAAATTTGTCAGTCTTCTCAGAGCTATTTAAAGGAGGATCACTGCTGAGGCTGATGAAGAACTCATAGCCATGTGAATCTGTCATCAAGTCTATCATTGCCTCTTCAAATAGAAACAGTGAGAGGTGTGTGTCCTTTTCTCCTTATGGATGCTAGCTGGAGCCAGGCAGAGTGTCCCAGGGCACCTCAGATACAACAGCATTCCTGAGAGAAAATAATAAACCAGAACACTTTCTCCTTCTGTACCAGTACACACATTTGGAAGCCAAAATATTCTTCTTAGCTTTCCTTTCATTGCTTACTCATATTTCTTAATAATTATGTCAATTTCATTCTCTTTTCAAGTAAGCTAATATAAAATGAAAGAACATATATCTCTTTCAAGTAATTTGTTTTATTGCAGATATTACAAAATTTCTTTCTTTTTTTGTTTCATGTGTTATTTTTTCGGCCGTTGGGGCTAAAAAAAAGTGAGTTTTTGTTCCTTGACTTGTGAGTATTTAGAATGTAAAAAAGGTAAACTGCTCCTTCTTTAAGTATAATTTTAATTTCATTAAGGCCATTGACAACATATAAAGTCAAAAGAAAATTTGTCATTATCTGCAACAGAGAAAAATATTCACACTGAAAATGTAAGAAAGGATAAACGCTTGTTGGAGTGCACTTAAAGATAGGAAAAGAACAGCTTTCAAAATAGATATTTTACCATGTTAATATGTGAATTCTCAAAATTAATCTTAATACTGAAAGAAGGAGTTTCAAATCTATCACTTTTTAAGTGCATACAGGTATATCTAATCAGGAATATGGTAACATTAACAGTCTCTCCCCCATCACAGAGTGAACTAGCACAATGGGAGTAAAATTTGGAATTTAGGATAATTCAACTGGATTGATGAAGAATAAAGGATAAGGACTGAGTGGGTTGTTTGTGTGTGTGTTTGGTGAGGTCTGCTTTTAATTAGATTGATAGTAACTTGACATAATTATGCTGTAAACAGTTAGCATCAAAAAAGACCCCTGAGCAGAAGATAACTAAGATAACTAATAAAAGAACTGCAAAAATTAAATGTGACCCAGCATCTTAATACAATTAATTAAAAAAATTTAAGATTCAAATAGAATTGTTATTAGTAATGAGTAGTATGAGTGATAATTATTCACTCCATTATGAGAGTTGCAGGTTTCAATAGCTCAATCCAGAGTAATTCAGAAATAACAGCATCAACAAGGTGCTTGCACAGTGCAAGCAACTAAACATCTCTGTCACGTTGTCTTACACCAGCTTACTCATTTTTTTAAAACCACTACAAGCAAAATTAAGTATGTGTTTGTGAACTGGAAGGATATGGTCTGAAGTTTTTGAAGGAGTGCTGTATTCTACTAAACCTCAGCTTGTCTTATTCCTTGTTTCAAAAGTGAATCATCACATTCCAATATATGCCATATAGCTGATCTCCCTGTAAGAAGGAAAACATGAAATCCACCTGCATGCTAATTTAAGGGTGCCAATCTTGTTATTTATCACTAAAGTACCCTGAGGAAGGGTGCTTCAAATCCTTGCAGGCTGCTGGACTCTTCTGCTTGTCTTTCCCTGGGCAAGTAAAGAGAATCTCTGCAGGCTTCTCAAAATCTGTTTATACCTTGATCATACAGAACTTCACTGCTCTGTTATGGCTATTCCTTATAATAAATGCAAAAAGAAGAGCTTTCAGAATCATGCCAGGAGATGGATGCTGGTTGTATCTTAAATGCTACTGGAAGACCTGTGGAGAGGAGATAAGGCAAAACCAGAAACTCATATTTCTGGTGTTAAAAAACATGGGGATTACACTCTCCTACAAAAGCAATGATGTTTTTAGCTATTCCCTTTCAACGTCAATTACACAAAACAAAAATTTTTACATTTGATTGTCAATATTATTTTCTAACAATAAGCTCTGTGTTTCACCCAAGTGTGAGTTCTTTTATATTAATCTGTTTCAGGCATATTAAATAAGCCTGTCCTTATTTTACAATGCTCAGCTAGTTCCTTCTTCACAAATTGACTGCACTTATGGTGAAATAATAATAATAATACTATTTTTACTATTTTGTTTCAAAGTATGTTGCAAAAATCTTGCACATTTGTCTACCATAATGAAAAGTTTTGGCAAAATCCAGAATTTCTGTGGCAATTCAGTCCTCCTATCTCTTTTGGTTCTAGATTTTACTTTTTCAGGCAGTTTTCATGAGAAAATTTTCCTGGACTTTCAGACTTTACAACAACTTGGTATTAAAACAATTCCTCCTCACCTAGCTATTATCTCCACTGTTACTTCTGTTGGATGAAGATATAATGTAACAAAAAAAAAAACAATAATTATTCTCTTCCTAGAGTTAATACTTACTCAGAATGTCTTAAGCAGAATAATTCCCAAATATTTTCATATGCATATTTTCTGTTGCATTTACCAAGAGATTTTCTCATTCTTTCCCACTGCTTAGATTTTGATGAATTTTGTAAATATCTCAGATTATTTTGGGGTCACATCACTGAAGAGGTTTCACTTTACCCTGATAGAAAGAAAGTTTATACATTTCATTGGCAATCTAATTTAGCTTTCCCCAATTTCATAACAACTCTTAAAACTGCTTGGAAACAAATCTCATGAGACCACAGGAGTAGCACCTGTAGAGTAATCACAAGAAAGCTATCATAGAGAAATGAATTTTAGAGTGCATATGAAGTGAAATTTACAGTGCATATTCCAAGCCCCAGAAGGCCTAAATGGAATACACAGCTGCCATTTAATTGAAAAACAGAGACTTGAAATGTAGCATATGGCTAAGGCTTTCAATGAACTGTTCTAATAAATATTTATACTTGTGAAACAAGCTGAATACTGAAACTGAGGGTAGAGATACAATTAGCAAAGTTTTTTTAGAAGTATTCTAAAAGGTTAATAACTTTGATAGAAGTTGCCCACAGTCTCTGAAAACCACTAATATCAATAAATAGTATTCACATTTTAGGGTATTTAATGCTGTCTTCTCTAGGCGTGGTTTCTTGAGTTTTCTATATATTTATATTGCTTCAATGTACAAGACAGATAGTCTATATCTGACAATAAACCTAGAAAAAGCTGTATCATGGATGTATATAAATACAGAGCAAAGAACCTTTTCTTTTTTTCTCTCCCCAAAAATAATAGTAATAAAATTGAAATATTTTGCAAAGGATAAACAGATGTCTTTCTAGGGGTAAAATATTTTAAAACAATGACAAAAACCAATCAACACTCAGTCCCACTGACTTTTAATGCTATTTTATTTCTAATGTTGCAAGTGTAATGCAATTTTTAATATATAAAGTAAGTCACATTTCTGTGAGAGAGAACATGGGGTTTGGACATTAAATATCTATCAAAAAACATCATAAATTATAATATTTTATTGGTTATTGAATTACTGTTTCTTTCCTTTGGAATGACTTTGACTTTGTCCTCCATATTTTGGACAGCCAAACATTGTGATTATTTACTTTAAAGATGGGCTATATTTTCAGACTATGCAAATTTGTTTTTACCTTCCTTGGTACAAAGGTTTTCAAATGTATAAGGTTTTTTAAAACAATTTTATCTTGTTTTAAATTGTTATTAAATTCAAATGTATTAATAAAATATTAATTAGGACATTTATATACATCTAAGAATCAAAAGAAAAAATACTAGAAGATGGAAATATTCGATGCCAGTTCTTTTGCTTGTAAGGGTACAAACACAAAATACTGATGCTAAATCTACTGAAAAGTCATACATTACTCAAGGTACAAGTTAAGGTTCATAGTAGTAGAAGTTGCAAGCAGCTGAGGACAAATTTGCCTAACCTTAACTGACTTCTTTAATAGAGAACATTTTTTTGGTAAGTAGATAAAGCTGTTAAAAGAAAAAAGAATTTGCGTATTTCCCTCAGAAGTCAAAAAGAAGGCAGTTCTTTAAAAAGGGCAACCTTTATCAGTGGAGGAAAGTCACTGCTATGCAAAAAGCAGATTTTTTTTTCTGCTCTCTGCTGAAGAACAGGGAGATGAAAGGAATCAGAAGAATAAAATAGAGATTATTTTTTTTGAAATAAGAGTCACAGACACTAGGTGGAGATAGATGTCAAAACAAAAATATTGCTTCTTTTGCTGTGAAGAATCTAGGTCATATTATATGTAAGAAATGAACTGGGAATGCTTTATAAGCTCCCTGTGATTTCCATTTTCTTTTTATATACATCTAGAAATATTCCTATCTGAGCTGGTAAAAAATTACTATTTTCCTCTTTTTTTTTTTTCAATTTACAGCCTCTACTTCATTCATCTGATGCACAAATAAAGAGGCTAAACAAAACATTCTTAGATTTTCACCAGCAATTCAAAATATGGATTTTGTCTGATCTTATGTTAAATTAGTTAAATTTAGGTTAAATTTTATGCCTGAAGTTAAAAAAAAAAAAAAAAAAGCTGAAAAAAGGTCTAGAAACAGCAAGAGAACGATGTAATCTTTCACCCTCAATGGCAAAAAACTCTTCCCGTCTGAAATCAAGCTTACATACACATAGACTAGATTGAGGCAACATCTTTAGAGCAGTAGAACTTTGATTTCTTCACACACATACAGGCAGAGGTAACATCAGGAGTTGTTGACATGGAAAAGTTAGTGTGAAACTCATTTCTAGGATAATTTTAGAATAGAAGACTATATCGAGGCAGTTAGGATAGCTAAGATAACATAAACCATTTGAAATTTAAAGACAATTTTTTCTTACATTTATTGTGAACCTGTTACTGACTAGCATTTGTTGTTCAATGGTCTGAAACAAAAGCACTGAATAGAAATGAGCTAATTATTTGGATAAATTATATCCCTAGTTTGATGCTCAGTACATCAGTGACTGCATAGTTGCCAGAGAGTCCTGACACATCCCATATAGAAAACATTTTATATTTTATGGAATGAGAAAACATAAGATTTGAGGTGTGTTTATAATTACCAAACTGCTTATTGTCATCTGTGCAGCAGATAATTTTCAGGTCACTCTTTGAAATAAAAAATTCTTAGCAGTGGAAGCAGCCTCTGCAGCCTGTTCTCCCCTGCTCAGTGTCCATACTTCTTAGGGGTGCCAGAAAGCCAATGTTAGATAGAGAAATTAATTTAGATTAAAAGTCTCCTTGAGAAGTACCTAGAGATGTTGTATTTCATAAATTAGCATTGCCTTCAAAATAGTCAATGTTTATTAAAGTCTGTGGGAAAAACTCAGACTGTGCTGTTGTAACAGACGTCAAGTGTAAACAGCGATCACTAAAAACATTCTGGTGCAACCTCTTGAACCGAAAAAAAATCATTAAATGTATTTTGTGTTTAAGAAGAGAAAGAAGACAGAGAAGCTGGCAGCTGCAGAGGCAACAGAGCAGTTAGCCACAGCAGTATGGCTTAATTTTTCACACAGAGAATTGGAAGAGAATGTTGACAAATGATTTGTCAGAGCACATCTAGATCACGTGGCAAACTAGGAAAAAAAGAAGAGAAAGAGAATTTTAATCTGATATGCCTTATCACTCACATAGCAGATTATAACATTTTTTCTGTTTCATTTGGTTTGGTTTATTTTAAATTTTACTTCAGCTATCCAAGATACAAACCTCACAAAAAGGTTAAATTCGTAAACAAAGAATTTATGGAAAACCATTAATTAAATAATAAAAATAATTAATTAAAAATAATATAAAAGTGAATCAGTAGAAAGAGTACTCTTGTCCTGTCTATATTAGAAAATGTTTTATTTTTTCCTTTCTCTAGTTCTATTTGCATTGTTATTGTTCATATTTTTGCAGTACATTATATTCATTGATGATTCAAATACATAGGAACTGTATTTTTTCTGAATAGAAGGAATTGGAGTGCTTTTTAAAAGTGATAATTATTTTTATTATTATTTTTAAGGGAGATGGAATTCCCCATCGGCTGTTCCTAAAAATTACATTTTGACCCTTAGTATATACATGCATATATGGGGACAGAAGGTTGTCACTCTGACTCTTAAAAGATGGAGAGAAAGAGCCAGCACAGAGAGTTAATAAATCCTGCCTGAATCCTACTCCAGGAAAAAAACAGCTAGAACTGTGAATTTATGATTATTCAGCATGAAAAGACTAATTATTGGAAAGTATTCATATATAGCACTTCAGCTTTTCACAGCTCTAAACATCAACAACAAAGTAATTATGACCTCAAATTAAAGGCATGATTTTATATCAAAGAGGATTTACTGCTTTCCTCAGGGCAATTTGCTTCTCATTCCCCTATAGAGGTCAGGGTAACACTTGATTTTCTGGTTAATAAATATTCCCTTTCGTTTGCATTTTTCAAAAGATGTTGGCACCAGCTGGCACTGTCAAGCTGGAATGCACATTGGGAACCTCCAGTGACCACACATGGCTGGAAATAGCCTGCCATGCTTTCAAACTTGTAACTGATGTTGATTGACCATAGGTCCATTTCTCTGAGTTACAGTTTTCTGAGAGCTGTATTTGTGTATTTGCTGTTATGGCAAGTGAATTAATTTTGTCTCAAAAACCAGAATGGTGTTCAAAACCTACTCTAACATCTAAAGAATAAAGTTATAACATTATTTCTTCCAGTTTCACAGATCTCATATGATTTAGTCTTTTTTTGACAAGAGTTGGCCAATAAACTGTTTCACATTTTGAAACTTAGATATTACTATTAAAAGAAAAAAATCCATTCTATATTGAGACAATTTTGAAAACAGGGAAAACCTAGGCAAATCCACCAACCTAGGATCCCTTCTCTCTGGTTTTGAACAGTTTCTAGTCTAGACACAAGAATCCTTTCCTGAGGAATATTTAATCAAAAGGTGGGAAGTTGATTCTAAAGCATTAAGAATATGTATGAAAGAGTCTCATCTGAGAATTCCCTATCTAGTTCTCCCTAGGGAACTAAGAATATAGAGGTCTTTCACTGGCAAATTTCTACTCTCAAATATGCCCACAGATGTCATTGAATCATTGATTTCCTGTCCTACATTAAAAACCTGTGTTCCTTGGTCCTAGAAGTTAATTATCGTCACTGGCAGCAGCAGCTTCAACAGCTGAACACTAATCAGTGAACAATTTAAGTCTTGAGCTAATTTTTTTGCATTACTACTGTCCTTTTCTCTGCTTATTTTCTGGAATCCATGGAATGTGTGCATCCATTACACTACATTCAGATGTTTTTGGGTTTTTTTTACATCCAGATGACCTCTCAGCTGTAAGATGGGCACCTACAGATTACCTGACATTTTTGCAACAGCGACTGCAGTGGTTGAGTATCCTGCAGGTGCCAAAAAATCAAGGAAGTTAAATTATAATGAGACAGTATGAACAGGTCTTCTTTTTTTAGGCACAACAGTGGGAGCTGAGTGTAGTAGCAATGACACACTGGCAGTTTATGTAAAACTAAAGAAGACTTGGCATCATGACTTTCAGGTGGAAAAAAATAGAGAAAAGATGTTTTGACTGTTTTTTTCCTAGACATTGTACAATGGTGAAACTCAGAGGAATACAGCATTGCAGTAACAGATACAGATTGATTTGCATCTTGAGGACCTGGCTCAAATCACTCTGTGTGTAACACACTGCAATTTTAAGCATTTTGCAGCTGTACTTTTGCTCAGAAAAATCAGACATCAGCTGTTTCCAGCAGCTTTGGCTGCTGCCCTTTACCATTTCCTCTGCCACTCAAGGCCAACTGCTCACAGTTCAAGGGAAAAACATTTAGGATCTAAAATTAGTGCATTTCTCCAAAGACAGCAGAACCCTTTGAAATAATTTCTCCATAATAAGATGTGATGAAAAAATTATCCCAATTTAATTTGCTCTTCAACATTCATAATATACCATCTGGTACTTACTGCATGCCATTGTAGAGTTCTTCACTGGCTCTCCTGGTGTCTCAGTTATTTCTATGTCTTCTACCTAGGGTTAGACATGACCACTGACTTCAGCTGCATCAACCAAAAATAAGACTAATAAAAAACTCCTCTGATTTAAAATTGAACAATATTATTGAAGACAGCAGAACTGCAGATGTTTAAGTGAAAGCAGAACATGAAGATTATAAAGATTAAGAATTTTGCTGAGGAATTTTTTAACGAGGGTTTCTCTACATCTCATTTGATTAACTGGTATCACATTTTTGTGTACAGTCCTTGCAGTATTTATATAGAGAGTGATAGGGTCATCTGCAATAGCACTTAAAAGTTGTGATTTTGAACTCTTGAACTTTTGGCATTAACAACAAGTATTTTGTAGAATTAATTTAAGGAGTATACTCTTCTAAACCCATTTTACCACTTCAAAATATTAATCTGTAGATAAATAAACCCTGCTTCCTGAGAGATAAGTGACCTCTCTGTGTTTTACAGGTCAATACACTGAGGCTCAAAAATGCTAAGGACATTCAAGGGCGAGACAAATTTTACTACAAGGGTTGACTTCCAAAATCCATAGCATGATAGGCATCACAGGCAGTTCTGCATATTCCCTTATGCTCTGGCATACCCCAGGCTGTAGAGCACTGATCACCCAATGTTTCTCTCTGTCTCACAGAAACCTGGCAGAGCAGCACTGGACATGCATGCAGGTATGTGGATAAGTAGGTACAGCATATACATATACAGCATATAACATATACAGCACATACATACCTTCTAGGTAAATAGACACCAATTAGCAGGGTTTTTGTAACACTGCTACACCTGTTTTGCACATAACCATTTGCTTATTCGCTTGCCTCAAGGGATATGCAAGGGTTCATCTCCAAAACCCTTTCTGTCAGTATGAATCACACCCAGTGGTGCCAATGGACTTGGGATTCATGCCCCACACCCCTTTCCAAGAGCTAACCCCATATTAGAGCTTCCCTCTAAAGCAGCCTCGGGTCTCTTCTTCACCCTGATCCCATTGCTGTCCATGACGGGTCCTAAAGCAGGAGGAAGCCCATGGAATATCACACCATGGTTGTGAAACATGGATGTGTTAGGATGAGCCTAACATCAGAGGGCATCAGATGTCAAAACCAAGGGGGCTGTGAGGGCAGCTGAGGGTCCCTGTTCCTTCAGACCCCTCCTGCACAGGTACCACATTCACAAACCCACTCCTGCCTGCCAGATCTTCTCAGGACAAGAGTCAAGACTGCATGAGCAGAAAGACTAAAAGACCACTTCAGTGCTGTGAATGATCTCTTTACAAGGGAATTGAAATGGCTTGGAGAGGCTCTGTGGGAATTAAAAAAAGAGTGTTGTTGCCTAGTGTCCTCATTCTGTAAATATATCTAAGACTTCAAAGTCTACTTCAGTTCCCTGGCACCAAAGCAAGGAAATTTTTTTTTTTACAATGAGCTAAATTCCAATCCATAGCAAGGTTGTAGTACAGAAAATATGATGTGAATGTGAGACCCACCCCTGAAAATTTATCAATTAACAGAACACTTAAATCTGTCTTGGTTAAAGCTGTGGCATACACCCAAGGGCCTATTTAATTATTTTTTTTTTTTTTTAAAGCAACCAAACTCCTAAAAGACCTGAAAACAAAGCTACCCCACCCAAATCCCAGATATTTTTCTTAAGCCTAATTCAAGCCATTTGTGTTAGAAAGTTCTAACAGATGTAAACACACAGCTACAGGCGATCTGGATACCACTGCTTTACGTGCAAGGTGAGGCATTGGGTTTGTATAAGTTCTTGATAAATGAGGGGGAATTATTCCTCTGCCTTTGGCTAGTTTCCCAAACACTTCATGCAAAGTTGTAAGCATTGCCAGTGAGTTAAGGGCAAATTGTGGTTGATGAATTCCATACACTGCAGTAAGTTACACTGATTCATCCCTACTCGCGCTCCACGAGCAATTTTTCTCAGGAAGAGAAAGTCCCAGACTTGTTCCCGCCCTCAAATGAAATGTTAAAAATTTCTCAATTAAATCTTTAAGCCATTTCACAACTGCAGATAACAGTTCTGTTAGCTTGTTTTGCTTTGTAAGAGAGCAGAATGGCAGATCTTGTCTGGCGTTTTTGTTGGGGTCTTTTTTTATGACAACCTTTCCAGGAGCCACACTGTCACAGAATGTCACAATATGCCCTGTTTCTTTCAGTTGGTGGTAAAAAGTAATATAAAGAATCCCATTACTTAGAGAAGTAAAGATAAGTTTAGGAATGTGTTAATAAAAATTATTTTACTTCCCGTCTAGTTTTCAAGCATTATGGTTAAGCAGCAAGATGCTGTTAGAAAAGTAAGACTTTCAAATACCATCTATAAAAATATTAATAAAAATCCTAGTGATGTTAATTAAAGAATATAAAGAAAAGTCTTACTAATGATGGCTTCCAATTCTGCAGGACTAATAAACTGTAAAATGGTCATATTTACCTAGAACAATTAACCTTTATCTATTTGGACATTCTACATGTATTTATGTGCCTCCCAGGAATCAGATTTATAAACAGATTTTTAAAAATCAAAAAAAAAACACAAGTAAGAAAACACCTTAAGCTCCTTAGAGATATATTGAAATTAAAATACTTTTGGGAAAAAAACATGGACAACAGAAATGTGGTTTGTTAGCAGCAGGAAGAAGGGAACCAAGAAAAGATCCTTTTCATGGCATTATTTAGATACAAATGCATAAATATAAATAGAAATACTTTCTATTACAGTATTTGACAGAATATTACAGAATTTGACATATTATTTAACTCTTTGCAAAAGTAAAAAGATTTTTTCAAAGATTTTTCCCATCTAGGCCACAAAATGTTACTATGTATATGTATTACTGTTCTGACACACACACTAAGAAGATAAATACATATTTAGAAAGATAAATATTTGAAATACTTATATCTGATGAGTTGGGTGCACAAGAATGTGTTTATATGTCTGTTTTTGCCTGAAGAATATTTTTCCATGAAAGGGAGAAGTCAAAATCTACCCTTGAAGGATCATGGTTGGGACAAATAACTCCAACATCACCATTCTTTATTCATTACCCTTAAATTTATCGTCCACATTAGGAATGTAAGAAAATTAACCGAGATGTAGATTATTCTTCAAGGCTAGTTAAAATACTAATTAAAAACATAGGGTGAAATTACAGCATATTATATCCAAAGGGGCCATTTAAAAGTAATTTTCTTAGCTGTGTTGTTCTCCTATATCTTCTAATTCCAATAATCCGTATGAAAAAATAAAGGACCTTTTTCTGGAAGTTTCTATAAGAGCCAGCTACTCAGACTCCACTAAAATTATTTCCTGAGATTGTAGAAAGAGTTGTTGCTGAATTCAGGCTGTACATTCAGGAGCATCAGGCTTTCTGTGGTGAACCTAATTTAATGTGCTCACTAGTGCAAGGTTTTCTTCTTTAATCTGCTATTGAAAATACTACGGACTCATTTCAATGCAGAAATTCACTTTCTAGCTCCCCTTTCAACTGTATCACTACTAAGAGGGGTCTAAAGACAACATTAATTCCTCCTATAGGATGGACAAAACAGTATCATTTCACATTAATTTTAGTTTTAAAAAGTTGAAGTGGATTCACCGATTCTTTTCCAAAAAATTTTCTTGGAAAAAGACCAAATCTAGGCATTAAAAATGTCTAATGACATAGTAAAAGATCCTAACTTTTACATTTTAGTGTTAAGAGTAATAGCATAAATTATGAATATTCATATTTTATGAATCCATAATTTTATGCTATGAGTCCATGCGCTCAGAGATCCTTCTGCAGATTATTAAATCTGAAGAAAACAACATTTCAACACCAATAATAAAAAAATGGACTGAGGAGAAAAATTAATTAAGTTATGGAGTTACAAATTTAGTTGGGTATATGACCAAGGTAAATACTGTACTAACACATGCAAAATACTGCTTAATGCTCCAGCACCCAAAAACATGCAAATAAGATGTACAATCTTGTGCTGTAGTTGTGTACTAAATATAAAAGTGAGATGGGAGATGGGAAATGCCTTTTTTTTTCTTTAAACACCTATTCAGGAAATCTAGATAAAAATACAGCATTGTGGTCAAATGTTATTTAATATATGAAGAAAAACCCAGCACAACCCTTCAAACTCCCTGCTAGATATTTTTTATTTAGTTCAGCCAGATGCTTGTATTTTAAGTGAAGAGGCTGTATTAAACAGACATGGAGGTGTATCTAGATTTCTTGCCAGCAAGAATATGAACAGCAAAAATATAAAAACTAACACATCAGACATATGAATTTCCACTGAAAGATGACAGAGTATAAAAGCTACAAATGCCAACTCATTTCTTTTGAAGTATGGAGAAAAAGTAACGATACAGATTAACTGCCCTGAAGTTAAGTTTCAGAGGGTTGAAGTACACTTAAGTTCCAAGAATAGCCAAGATTTAAAAAATAATTAGAAACTTTCAACAAGCTTATGTCCTGATGCTTTCAGCTTGGAAAATGTCAGAGCCTTTTTTTTTTTTTTTTGTTCATCCATGTATGCATGATATGACATGAGATTGCAAATACAAGTTAGTGCCCCTCCCCACTGGCTTATAACCTGGTTTGAGTTTCTCACAAGTCAGATGTCATTCTATAACTGGTGATAACAGTAGAATGTATCATCATTTAGTATTTAAAATACTAAAATAACAATTATTACTCAAATAAAAGTCACTAAAACACTCAACACGTAAGATAATCAAGAATAAAATTTAAGATTCAAATATGTTATTACAATTATTTTCACACTGCCAACACTCAAGGACAGCTGCAATAACAAAATCCAGCAATCCAGTCTCCCAGCCCAAGTATTAGAACACACACAGTATTCCAAATAATCCACATACAGGACAAGAGGAGAGATTCTGCCACTGACAGGAGGGTTAGTGTGCTTTGTCTGACAGATTAGATGGTGCTTTATACACCATCTAATGCTAAGCTATTTTATTATTGTCAAGATAAAAGGAAAATTTTGTCTCTACACAAAACAAGCATAATCATGCCTAAGATGCACCTTAATTCTTGCAGTAAATAGTCAATAACCTAGTTCTCACTAATGTTTATTTAAATGATTGCTACTTCTCTATACAGGAGCTGTTGTCTACACACAAAATACAACTAACAAGTAGGAAAATACTACTAACAAAAAGTCTTTATCTTCAAGTCAACCAATGATAAAAAAGGTTCAAATTTGATTTTCTGAACTATCCAACTATCTGTGCAGAAAGACATTGGTGCTTACATGTTCATACTGGAAGAATTTAAAATGATGGTTTAGTTACTGTGCAACTAGAGTAATCCCCATTCTACTCAAAAATACATGAATGGGAAGAAAATATTATCATATATCTTGAGAAATACTCACAATATATTTTCCCTGCTATAAGATTATGCAAATTCCTACTAGAAAACAATAAACAGCATTTCAAGAAACACTAAATTTACACATAAATTGGCAGATAGGCATTTCTAAGATTCTTCTGCAGCCCAAACATAATGATTTGAAATTTTGTGGATGCTCTAGAGGAGGATGTCTAATCTTTCATCATACTAAAAAAAGAGCCATTCACTTTCCTGCTGCCTCCTGTGCCTCAAGCACAAAATATTTAAGTATCACCTTCCCCCTCCTGTGTTGTAGCTGGAAATGAAAGGTCTAGTTCAAGATGGATTGTTGTGACAAGGGAAATACCCCATATGCACATTTCTGTCTGAATGTATCCAAACTATTTTAAGTTATGTGAAAACCTGTCCAATCCTATAGTCTTTCTGCCCTATACACACTGTAACTTAATTTTGGACAGCTTCAGTATTGGAAAATATCTTAGGGGTGACTCTTTGTTCTTTAAAGCCAGAGCACAACAATATAGAAGAGAGAGTATAAACAAAACAATTCCTGAGCCTTCCATATTAAACAACATGTATTTCTTCTCCCTTTCTTTCAATAAGATTAACCCAGTCCAACTATATTTTTTGGGTAAGATTACAGAAAATTACACATTTCAGAAAGATTAATCAGCTCTATAGTAATCTCCAAGCAATTGCCTGAAGTCATAAAATTTGACTTAGAATTTCTTTCTCCTGATGCAGTCAATACAGGCAACTTGGGATTTAGGAGCTAAAGTTTCCTGAGGAGAAGTCACCAGGAAAGTACCTCCTTTTGGGGATGACAGTTCTGTTGTTTCAAGGGAACAGGGACTATTACAGAAGGTCACACAGCTAGTTAATAATTTGGGAAAGAACAAAGAGGCAAATGCTGTGTTGACATATGAAATATGTGATTCATACATACTCTGTTCTATTTCATTCTTTTAATAATCTTTTGTGTTTCTCCAACAGTGAAAATTGACACTGCTCTTTCCTTTCCTTTCCTTTCCTTTCCTTTCCTTTCCTTTCCTTTCCTTTCCTTTCCTTTCCTTTCCTTTCCTTTCCTTTCCTTTCCTTTCCTTTCCCTTTCCTTTCCTTTCCTTTTTCCTTTCCTTTCCCTTTCCTTTCCCTTTCCTTTCCTTTCCTTTCTTTCTTTCCTTTCCTTTCCTTTTTCCTTTCCTTTCCTTTCCTTTCCTTTCCTTTCCTTTCCTTTCCTTTCCTTTCCTTCCTTTCCTTCCTTCCTGAAACTTCCTGAACTTCCTGAAACTTCCCTGAAACTTCCCTGAAACTTCCTTCCTGAAACTTCCCTTCCTGAAACTTCCTGAAACTTCCTTCCCTTCCCTTCCTTCCCTTCCCTTCCTTCCCTTCCTTCCTTCCCTTCCCTTCCTTCCTTCCTTCCCTTCCTTCCCTTCCCTTCCCTTCCCTTCCCTTCCCTTCCCTTCCTTCCCTTCCTTCCCTTCCTTCCCTTCCTTTCCTTCCTTCCTTCCTTCCCTTCCTTCCTTCCCTTCCCTTCCTTCCCCTTCCCTTCCTTTCCTTCCTTCCGTTCCTTGGAAACTTCCCTGAAACTTCCCTGAAACGTCCCTGAGACTTCCTGAAACTTCCTGAAACTTCCGTTTCCCTTTTTCTTTTTTCTTTTTCTTTTCTTTTCTTTTTCTTTTTTCTTTTTTTTTCTTTTTCTTTTTCTTTTTCTTTTTCTTTTTCTTTTTCTTTTTATTTTTATTTTTATTTTTCCCTCTTCCTCTTGCTCTTCCTCTTTCTCTTTCTCTTTTTTTTTTTCTTTCTTTTTCTTTTTCTTGGCTCTAAATAGAACTCACTAAAAAATCTCCACTGGAAAACTGAGGGGCAAGCAAAATCAACATGTTCCTTCTAAGCAACATAAAAAAAACCTGGTTTGTCTCTATAGATAACATATATTGCTCAAAAAGAAAAAAAAGCTGATTACTACAGGCAGACATTAAATTGATGTATATAAATAAAACACATTGCTATTGAAAATACTGCTTTCTTTGACATTCTCAAAAAATGCCCCTTGGCTAGTGGACAATTCAGTCTGTCAGGACTTAGCAAAACTTAAAAAAGAAAAAAATCCACTTGCTCTTTCAAAAGTTAGATAAATTAATTATCATATTATATAAATTAAATAAGACATGGGGATATATTTGTTGAGCAAAATGATGAAACACTCAAACTGCTATCACCAGTAACATGCTGGAACTGAATAGAGAGTTGTAGTAGTCCACTGTCTAATGTCTTGTCTACTCTGCTTTTCTCCCATGCTGTGTAACAATAAATAAAGGGTTCATACTAGAACTGTGTGATCACATCTATCAAAATCAGAAGAAACCCCACGCCCTCAAACATAATAAAGACAAATGTTAAGTCTTCTACTTATCACAGATCCTCCCATGGTCCACTGATGTTTGTAACTATCTTGGCATTTTTTTGACCAAAGGGATGTGGACCAACAGCCCATGAATTTGCACCATCTACTGCAGTGCTCTCTTTGGAGCTCTCAACTCACTGGTGTGGTAAGTACTGTTTCTAGAAGAACTGTTTAAAGCAAGTATTGTATCCTCTGTTTGCCACTTTGCCTAAAGAGCTGGGAGCTCACTCCAAATACAGAATGAGGGAGAGGAGGTGCAGAAGAAAGATAATTGTTTCAGAGACAGTTTTCTATATCGATTCACAAGGGAAAAAGAAAAAAAAAAAAAAAGTAGTCACAAGGAATGAGATTAAACAAATCATGTGTTTTGACTGTTGAACAAAACTTGTCATAATGCCTAGGTTCCATTTTAGCTACAGAGAAATTTGGGCCAGATAGTTTATATCGTTGGCAAAACACTCACATGGCCACTGGGAGTGTTTAAATGCAAATAGAAAGTTCCCAATAGTTCTACAGTGGCTTCTATTTCTGCATCTTTGATTTTCCTAGGGAGTTAATGGGAAAAGAGAATTAAAAGCTTGAAAGTCTTTAGCATGCTTCTTGCATTTCAAAAGAAACCATTTCATTCTTCCCAGAGGAAGAAATATTTGTTTGTTGGTTGAGTACAATATATTCTATATTCGTGGGATTTTGGTAGGAATGCTATTGTGGGAAGAACCACCCTCCTTAAGATTTATTTTCTTGCTTTCTTTTCTTGCTCCTACCAGAAAAGACCAGGTTTCTTATTATTTAACATATAACTTGCAATACCAGAACCATTGTAGTCTCATTTTTTGTTAGGTATTTCCCCAATAAGTCAGGATATGATTTAAGAGTAGATTGTATGCTAGTAAACAATCATTGTAGTTCCACTTTCAGCTCAGATACTGAATATTTTAGTCACTATGACCTAAAAAATTGTTGTCTCTGAGTGCATCAGCTGTCTCACATTTCGTGTCAGAATTCAGTTTATTAGACTCCCTTAAGGAGAAGCCTCTTCTGCCTCTTTTTTCACAGTCCAGAAACACATCATCAGGAAGAGTTAGGTTTTTGTATGCCTATCTAAGAGTTAAGTCTGAAATATTTTGACAGCACAATTCTGAGGATTAAAAGTAAAGCTAATAATAGCATCACTTTTGCTTGCAAGTACAAAACTTTCTCAAATTCAGTCTCCTTAGTGACTTGATAATTCACCTTGAAAAGAAAATAGATTTTACTTCTTTTTAATTTTCTCTTTAATGTTTAATAGCCATATAATCACAAGATATTCCTTTTTACTCATCAACACTCTAGCTGTCCATGCATTGCATATCAGTAGCAAAACCTTTAGACCTGTAAAATTAAGTTCCAGGATCTCACCCTGATTTTTTTAAAAAAATAATTTTTGTCATGTGCCTTTTATTACAAGGTAGGTAAGCATGAACCTTTTCCTACTTGAATCGAACATTGCATGCTTTTTAATGATTCTGAAGCATTATAAATGTACATGCACAATACAGAAGAACTATTTAAATAACCTTTACATTGATTTGATCCAGGAACTTAAGGTTATTTGATTACAGTCCCAGTGTGTTGATAGTGTCTGGACATTAACATGTATAAATCAGTCCCATTGTACCAGAGTCAGACATGTTTTCCTTTATTATTCAACTAAAAAGACTTTGTGGTTATAATGTTTGTATACATTTGCATACGTGGATCAGAAATGAGGTTATTCCAGCTCTGGCAGTAATTTTGTACATAGCTACAAGGCTTGACAGACAGAAATTAGAGCTCCTCTGAATTCAATTCTGTGTGATGCAAAGCCAGAAGAAGTAAATCAGCCTTGCCTTTGTTTGTGAAGCTAAGCCTATTTTTCCTTTGGGTAAAATATTTTTGTCCTTGGACAAAAAAAAAAAAAAAAAAATAGCTGGAGTTTATAACTTGCAAGTTTTAATATTTGTTTTAAACAATTGTGTCAGTTAGTTTCTTGAGCTAAGCACCTCAAGTTTCTTCATAAGAACCTAAGTGGTTGCACCAAATATTCTGCCACTAGTATTTGTGTTGTATTTTTACCATGTGGCTCAACCAAAGCATCCAGACCCCATTTTCATAGCACTATCTCACTATGAAGGACAGTACAAAAGCAACATAGAACAACACAAAATCCTCTCAAAACATCTCTCTCTGCTCTTTTTCCTATTCCCCCAAAGCAGTGCTCTGGTGGGGATCTATCATTACTTTTCTGTCTGAAGAAAAAACAAGACAATTCAAGGATTGCAAGTGATATCTTGAGCCATTTAAGGGTGACCATAGCCATCACCTACACCAGGGGTCTGGGCAGATGAATAATCAGAGGTTGCTCAGTAAAGGTCAAGATGTTGCTGCTGCTCACAAGAAACCACTGCATGAAGATATCAATGCAAGGGAAAAGGAAAAAGACCAAAACCAAGGCTCTCCTGTACCACTCTAGACAGCTCTTTTAATTCATACTTGGTTATTTGGGTTTTTCTTCCAGCTGTCTAAAACTGGGGCTCCCAGCTGGAATGACATACTGCCTTTCTGCTCTTGCATCAACCTCTGGCAGAAAAGTGAGGTCCAAACCCAAAGACCAGAACACCGCATTCAATAAACCTGGAGTTTCTCTTTCCAAGCCACTTGCCCATGCCTAAAATCTGGCATTCTATCCTATTTGATTAATATTAATAATAGTAAGAAGGAAGTTTTTATTTTTCTAAACCTCCCAAAGGAGAGCACAGCAAATCAGAAACTCAGTGCAAACCCTGTAGTTCACTATGAGGCTTGATTGTAATGAGCAGGTCTCTAGGAGTGAAGAAGAAAACAGAAATACCATTGCTTCATTTAAAACACTTCTTTTTTAATGCCATGAGGAAGCTCAGTTCTTTCTTCTCCATGACAGTTTAATCCCTCCAGTAAACACTCCATTTTGCCAAAATCTCAAGGGCCCTCCAGCCATGTCTACTGAACTGTATTCTGGACCCAATACTGTTATGAAGTTGAATACCTGACAAGCAAGAAATCTTGCATTTAATTTCTTCTCATGGTGCCCTGACTTTGGCTAAATGCATTGGCAGTGCTATTTTCTTTCACTTGTGAAAATGCAGAAGTTTTAGATGTTCAGATGCAATAGCACTTTAAGAATTTAGCAGCTGCCATCAGTTCCTTACATTCATTTATTTGTATTAAATGTGTATTGGGTTTCTGTGGCCAGGTTTTCATAGCAGGAAGGTGACAGTAGTGGCTTTTGTGAGAAGCTGCTAGAAGCTTTGCCCATGTCTGAAAGCCAATGTCAGCTGGCTCCAAGAAAAACACACTGCTGGTCAAGACTGGACCAACCAGGAATGACAGTAACACCTCTGTGATAACATATTTAAGAAGGAAAAAAAATTTTCCAAGGATAAAATTGTGGCCAGAGAGGAGCAGAGTGAGAATACATGAGAGGAGCAGCTCTGCAGACACCAAAGTCAGTTGGAGAATGAGGAGGCAGAATTGCTCTAGGGCATGGGAGCTGAGATTCCTCTGCAGTCTGTGATGAAGACCATGGAGGACCACAGGGATGCAGAGATCCACCTGCAGCCTGTGGAGGAGCCCATGCTGGAGCAGGTGGGTGCCTGAGAGGAGACTGTGAGCTTGTGGGAGTCCTGTGCTAGAGCAGGCTGCTGGTAGGGAACTTCAGAGCTGTGGAGAGAGGAGTTCACACTAGAGCAGGCTGTGCCTGAAGGACTGCACCCCATGGAAAAGTGACCCATGCTGGAGCAGTTTGTGAAGTTCATAGCTCGTGGGAAGGACTCATGTTGGAGAAGTTAATGGAGGGCTGTCTCCACGAATTCCACACTGGAGCAGGGGAAGGACTCCTATCTCTGAGCAGCAGTAGGAACTCGGGTGAGCTGGCCATGATCCCCATTCCCTGTCTTCCTGTGCCACTGCGGTGAGGAGACAGAGCCTGGGAAGGAGGGAGAGGTGGTGGGAAGGTATTTTTAAGATTTGTTTTATTTCCCATTATCTGCTCTGATTTTCATCAGTAATAGATTCGATTAATTTCCCCAGGGCAGCTGTGTTTTTCCCATGGTGATAATCAGTGAGTTACCTCTCCCTGTCCTCATCTCAACCCATGAAATTTCATTATATTTTCTGTCCTGTCCAGCTGTGGAGGGGAGAGATTAAGTGGTTCTGGTGGGTGCCTGACATCCAGCCAGGGTCAACCCACCACAACATGGTCTTAAGTTTCAAATATATTTTGCTTATCCCTTCATACACTGCTCCTAAGCAGGCATTACCTTTATAATTCTGTTTCTCATTCCATCCTGTTCATGATGCAGAAACCATATCTGCAGGCAACATTCTACTCCTCCTGACTTTTCTAGTGTATTTACACCACAGAAAATCCTTGAACCATAGAGCTCATTTATGAGGAGATCCTTGGGGGAACATCTTGCAAAAAAAAACAAACGTGAACCTCTATTGTTGTGCTAATTACTGAGTTTAGCATGAGAACTGCAGTGAGTGGAAAGCCACAGTGTGGGTGAGCCTCATTTAGATACACCATTCCTGATTAATTGTTGAATTAATTGAATTCAGATGGAAGGATAGATCACTTTCTTCTGCATAATTAAGAACTCCTAGGAATAAGTAGATTAAGTGGAAGAAAATTAACATTAGTGAGGTTTTTTGGGTTCTGTCCTTATCCCTTTCATTTTTGTGTGCTCTTGGAAGGGCATTCAAGTGAACACTGAGATTAAGAAATTTTTACAACTCACCAATAATCAGTTCTGCACCTCCAATGTTACTATTAGTGTAATATTTCTCATATTAACACACTTATGCAAATCCAGCAAAATAAGAACAAGGCTGAGTGTTCTTATCAATATCAACTTTGGAAGCAGCATTTACCATGGACTACACATCAAAACTCAATTGTAAATGCTTTTTCCTCAACTAACTCACAATTATGAACAAGCTCAGAAAGTAAGTTGACAGTAGACTGTAAGCAACAACACAAGACTTTCAATTTTAGAAATTTCCTATGATGGATTCATTTCCTAGTTTTGGATAACATTTTAGTGCCTCACAGTCCAGTAGGATGCCTGTGTCCTATAATGGAAAAGAAACCAAAATTATTTCAGTTGGGAGAGCTCTAGAGTAAGTGCAATAATGAATAAGCAGCATGGTGCCTGATGGTATGGATTTCTACAGTCTCACTGATTTTTGCTTTTATACCAACTGGATGTAATTACTTCAGACATAAAGTATCAGTCAACTTTTCAACTAAAATTTAGATACAGATTTAGAGCTGAGTTTTTCCTCTATGATAAGTGAGAGATTTGGCACTAAAACCCATTTTATCCTACTGTAAACTTCAAAGTCCTTCTTTCACTTCAATTTTAGTCAATTATAAGAAAATCAAGGACTTGCATCAAACAGAATTTGGAAAGAACATAAATGAGACAGCCTACCATTCATTAGAATAGACCTGATTAACCAGATCTGCTCCTCCCACAAAACAGAAAAGGATGTTTTACGAGCTGATTTCTAACATGGCTTTTGGAAACCAAGGACTAAAAGTTGGAAAAAGGAACAAATACTTAGTGGAAAACAATTTAAATCTTGATGTAGTAGCTGTCTCAAACAAAAGTTATCCTAACCAACAATTCCAAAAGGAACCTTTCATTAAAGGATATGACTCAAGTTTCACAGTGTCAGAAAGCCACAACACAACACAGTTTCCTCTCCCTTTTTAGAACCAGGCTGTATTAAGGAGGATGTGGATTCTTATTCAGATTCTTGATTCCTTCATTATAGCCATTTAATATTGTAATTTGGAAACAAATTATGTCTCTCATCTTGCCAGCTATGATATAGCAAAGTAAGATCTTTCTCCCAAAGTTTTTAACTCCTTCATAAATAACCAATATAGACCGCATCTAATTGTGTTTTCCTTTGCTCTTAAAATATTATTATGAATAGTTATACAAGTAAGAAAAACAATCAAAAACATTTCTGCTCTGGGTCTGTAAACATTACTTGAATAGAGTAAATATTAAGCTACTTTTGTGGACTCACAGAGAGTCCAGGAACCTCTTCAACCTCCAAATATAATTCGTATTACAGTCCCAAGAGACACATTAACTTTTGTACTAGAATATCTACAGTTCTGTGAAGTTTTGCTCTAAAACAAAAGAAAAAAGTCAATATTCTGACAAGTAAAATTTCCATTTTTTTCGCAGAAAAAAATGTTATATGATCTGTCCACCCTGGAAAGAACAAAATCCCTCACTAATTCATTTCACTGATACCACTATCAGCTGCTTAGATCATATTCTCAGCACCTCTAATTTGAAATTCTGAAGAAGCACTGGCTGCAGATGTTTCATCACCAGGAGAATCAAATAGTTACACAATCATCACAAGAAAAAGTCTGTTTTGCAGCTCTAATGCTATAAACTCCTGCCAAAGCTAAATACACTTTTCAAATCTTTGGCAGGAAAGGCCAAACTCTTCAAACTGGTTCTCAAATTGATGGCCAGACCTTAGTAATAGGTGAGCCTCAATGGTGCCATAAACCAGTTCTTTAGAGATTTTGTGCTGTATGGAGACAACAGAAGCAGTCACATTTAAATATCTTTTGGAAATACTACCATGGGCAAGTCACAGGAGTACTGCCAAGGCTTTACGTGATATGTTAAGACACATTTAAGTGACTCCAAATACATTTGGAAAACCATAATTGCAGCAGCTAATTGCTGGTCTGAGCCTACAGAAACAACCACAATGGGAGAATACAGAGCCAAACCAAATCTCTCCTACTCTCAATTCTATTCAAATTCAGTTTCAGTGTTACCATACAAGATAGAATAGCACATAGCAATTTTTCTCAGATCCACATACCAAGTTCAGTCAAGTGAGAAATGCAATGGCTAATCTCAAATTAATTTCTTGTGGGGGAGAAGATATTGCTTGTAATTGATACTTGATTAAAATGTTCAACAGTTACAACTTAATAGTTCTGAGTGACTGCAAATTTCAGATAGGAAAACATGACATAATTAAGTCCCTCTAGCTGACGTCTGAATAATTTCATGTGCATTTATCAAAGCAAGGAAAGTGATCTTTTAATTTGGTTGTTAGGACAGTCATACAGAAGAAAAAAAAAAGTTTAAAATTATTCTTCTTTCTGATCTGACCTGCAGATGTGATTCTATACTTTCAACATCCTAAGTGTAATAATTCACTTCCTAATTGTGACAAAATTTTTGGAGGGTCTTGATTTCATTCTTAACTCCTCTTCAGTACCAGAACACATGCAACCATTCTGTACTCCTCTTTATCTTCTTTTACCACTGTTTTAGGTGCCAGAAGGTGGGAAAATTGGAGTACAGGCAAGGCAGTGAATTAAATTCCTTCTCTTTGTTTTTTTCTTTATCAAAGTTCTGCACAAATAGCAAATTGTGCTGCTTAAATGAATACCACAGAATATTTTTCACTTATAAACAATAATTTCTCCTGATGCATAAAATTTTCCCATCATCTTTAATGTGTGATTAGATAACAGTATTCTCTACATGATGGCATATGAAAAAGATGAGGCTTTTGCACTTGGCCTAGATATATTACACAAAACTATGCAATGCCTACAAATTGTCAGGTAACTGTAGAAAATGGGCCAAAGAGCAAGTAAATGAAACTTCTCACATTTTAAATCAAAAAGCTCACTTCATAGGAAAATATTCTAAACCACAAACTGCCACTAAAAACTCACAAGATATTGCACCAATTTAGTAACAAGTGAATAGCCAAGAAAAAACAATGACCATAAAAAAGAGCATAAGAATTCTATTTAGCTGCTGATTTTTTACATTGGGATTCATTCTCGGGACTATGGCCCTGAAACCACGAGGTATAAGGTAAAATCAAATAAACTACAAGTAGTTTCCAATTAGGAAGGAGGGCTTTCACTTTCACTACCTCATAGAAAGTTCAGTTTTATTGTACATGGGAATCTTTAATTTAGAAAACAACCATGAAGTACTTCACACCTAGAGTAAACTTCTCAATGTTGCAGGCTGTGATAAATTATTTGCTTGTGCTGGTACTGCTTACAGTAGACCCTTTATTTTTCTCTCTTGTCACTTGAATAATGCAGCACATATGCCATTTTATTCATCACTATTTATTACTAATTAAGAAGATATACTTATTTATATACATTTATTTCATATCTAAGATAGAGGAGGAATCTTAGAACAGAAGAACTGAGTTGAAAGGAACTTTTGACCCCAACTGCCTGAGCACTTCTGGGCTGACCAAAAGTTGAAGCAATGTTTAAGGTTGTTGTCCTAATGCCTCTTTAACACTGACAGGCTTGGAGCATTGACCACCTCACCAGGAACATTTGGGTTCCAAACCCAATGCTCCTGGATTTGGTCACCATTAGTAAATAAGTGTTTCATCATATCAAGCCCAACCCTTGCCTGATGGATACATCTTTGAGCCATTCCCACATGTCCTGCCACTGGGACCAGGGAGAAGAAATCATCACTTTCCTCTACCCTTCCTCTCCTCAGGAAGATGCAGGGAACAGTAAGGTTACCCCTGGTCCTCCTTTTCTTCCACACTAAAAAGCCCCATGCTCTCAGCCACTCCTCACAGGATATGACTTCCATCCACTTCACCAGCTTTGTTACTTTTCTTTGGATGCATTCAAGTATCTTCATGTCCCTTTTGAATGGTAGGACCCAGAACTACACCTGGACTCCAAGTGAGGCTGCACCAATTCTAAACAGAACAATCACACCTTTTCCCCAGCTGGTGAGGCTGTGTTTGGTGCACTCCAGGCTGCTGTTTGCCCTCTGGGCTGCCCAGGCACAATGACCTGTCCTGAACCTCCTGCCAGCCAGAACCCCCAGACACCTTCCACAGGGCTGGCTCTCCAGACACTCCTCTTCAGTTTAGATTTGTCCCCACTGTTAATCTGACCCAGGTAAAAAGCTCAGCAGCTGGTCATTTTCAGTTTTATGCTGATGATGATTGCCAAGTCCTTCAAGATACACAGATCCTTCTACAAGGACTCTTGTCCCTCAAGAGTCAACAGCACCTCCCAGTTTGGGAGCAAACTTGGCAATGGTGCATTCAACCCCTACATCCAGATCACTGATAAATATTTTAAATAGAACTGGCCCTAGAACTCATCCTTAATGCATGCCAGTGGTGACTGGCCATCAGGCAGAGATTGCATCATTCACTATAACCCTGGAGCTCAGTTCTTCAGCCAGTTCTTCATAGAATCACAGAATTATTTAGGTTGAAAAAGACCTTTGAGATCACTGAGCCAAATCCTTGTCTTATCACCATCTTGTCAATAAATCATGGTTCCAGGTCCAGCAAATTCTTGAACACTTGTTCAAGAGTTATAGTGACTCTATCACCTCCATGGGAAGCCTGCTTCAATGTTTATCAACCCTTCCATGAAGAAATTCGTTCTGATGTCCTAAACACCATCAACTCACTCATCTCACAGCTGGACAACTTATCCCAAAGGATGCTGTGAAGGGCAGTACCAAAAACCTTATTAAAACCCAGAAGAACTTCCAGCACCCATCAGAGATGTGACCTTACTGAAGAGGGATCAAATTAGTTAAATTATACTTTCCCTTTATGAACTCACATTGACTGATGATTTAAAAGTTTTTTAAAAGTCTTTCAGTAGCTCCCAGCATGATTTCCCCATTTTCTTCCAGGTACTGAATCATTTTTGCAGAGAGTTGCACACCAGTTTTACACCTCCACAGTAAAGGAACTGTTACAGTAAATTAGGTGAGGTCTAATGATTCTGACAGATGTCATGGATCACTGCACTGGGTTTTGTGTTCAGTAGATTGTTTGCCATCATTTGAAATTATTGACCTGAAATCAAAAAACTATGCAGATAAACAACAAGCTTTAGTATCTCAGAAAAACATATATTGGTAAAAACTTTGCTATGTAAAGACTCTTTGTATAACAGTGAAATAGTCCCTTTTAAGCAATTAATTCTTGATTGTATGAGCAGAGTTGCAATCTCTGTTTTCATTTAATCTCCATTTATTTGATTAATTGAAATAAACAAACATATACCTGGAAATCTAGAATGGAGATATTTTTCACCAGAGCGGGCAAGGAAATCACTTAGCATATCAAGCCTTTAAACCCTCTGCTTCAAATGTTGTACTGAGTCATAAATACTGTTAAGGCAGTAAAATCAACATTCAGAGAACAAATAGCATCATACTTTATTCTTACAGACATTCTGCATTTTTTCCAATTATTTCCAATTATTCTGTGTGATTCCATATGAGAAGGAAATGTGTTATATTGGATTAATCTAAGGTTTTGGATGTTAATATTGAACAAATTTTGATTTTAGTAAGTCACAACATGTTAGACTTGTAGTAAGGGCATATCTCTGAAATCAGAAATTTTTGTTTTGCAACCACCCCATTCCATAAATGCAATATAAAATCCAACAAAGAAATAGAGGGGTTCAATTCTACAGATGAGGAATTGTGAGGAAAAAAATACTACACACATGCACACAATACAAATGTAAAGATGAATAAAGAGGATTTGCTTGTTTGAGTATTTAAGAATTACAGATTTTGATTTTCAGTGCAATGGTCATTGATGTCTGGCCTAATAAAATAATTTTCAAATTTCCAAATATTTTGTAACTGATGCTAGAAAGTTAATAATTTTCCTTTCCCTTAAGGACATCCAAAAGCTAGTTTAAACTAGATAAACACAGTTAAAACTAAATAAAACAGATGAAAATACTGAGAAATAGATAAACACAGCTCTCTATTACAGATAACACTAACACTCACTGCTGTAATATTGATTTGCATTGTCTTTGCAGTAAGAATTTGTCCTTAGTGTGCACACCCTATATTGGCAGCAACCTGAAAGAATGTCTCATGTTTTATGGACAATACATTTTTAAAAAATCCAAGAGAATTACACTTGTTCGGACCAATAGAGTTAAGGAATCTACTATAAAGGAATCAATCTGTATTATCATACAGGACCACAGCAACCTGTCTAGTAAATAGTAACTAATTATCTAATGAAGGTATTCTTTCATATATTCCTCTTCATGTTTTCAAAGGAAATGCTGTTCAGTTCTCAGCTCCAGCTGAACTGCAGAGGGAAGGCAAAATCTCTGGATATTTCAAGATAAAACTCTCAGCTTTGGTTTGTGTACTGTAATAGAATCAACAGTGTCAGAGGAGAGGTCTTCCTTTTCAGAATTGCTAATCTGGTACCAAAAAAACTTCCAGCATATTGTTTAAATATAAATAATTAACTCCATAATAAAATAACGCCAAAGTCTCTCTCAACAAGCGTTCAGTGCAAAACCTGCAAAACTGAATGTCAAAAATTAATGTCTCATCATTTTCAGACCTTCTTGGAAAAATCAGCTGGTCAAAAGATGTGATCTTCTGTTCCCTGCAACCTAAAGAACAGAAAAGAAAGACAATAAATGTCAATAGAAAGCTAGGGTAGCTTAATATCTTGGCTCTGGGAGTGCCCTGAAGTAGGAGCCTGGAAAACCAATGCAAGAGCTGGGTAGATTTAGATTTTTTTCTTTTCCAATGCACTTTTCTACCAACTGCCAGCTCAGGTAGCTTCAAAGACAGATAATGGGTACCAAGAGTCATTTTATTAATTTCAGGCACATACACAGGCTTACTTTCTAGTCAGTGGAGTGAAAAAAATCACCAAAGCCACACAGTTTGCTCATTCCTGAAGTATATCTTTGATTAAAAAAAAAAAAAAAAAAAAAAAAGAAACAGTTCATATTTAAATGAATTTAATATTTTTTCAAAAGTAATTGAATTTTCAAATGCAATTTTGCCCACGTACTGTAGGAAAAGTCACTGTACCTTTTCTTTTTAAGTTCAATATCTGGATCATTCATTTGATACCCCTAGATTTTGTGCAGTGAGATGATATAATTCCTTGATCTTATACATGTTATTATTTATTTTACAGAGTTCAATTTCTACTGCATTTTTTCATTGCTCATAAAATAGTCCTAAGGCATACAATGCCTTATGGGCTATAAACATCAGATCTGTTGTACTAAAAATACAGGTGAATTATCAAAGTTTTGGAGTGACATCATTAATTCTTCTTTTGTTTACTATTTAATTTTAAAAACTGTCAAGAAAGCATGTTTTGACTTCCACTGATTATTAAGCTCATATATCTTCAGTACCAGAGAAAAAATTTATTATATGAAATATATGTTTTTCATATTACTATTCAAAATAAAAAGCTCTCAAACTGTGGGGCTACTACTTGTGAACATCAGACATTTTTATTTATATATCTCATTATATAATCTCATTACTTACCAACTAATTTAATTCTCTCTCAGTCCACCTTCCCAACTATTCAAATAAGACAGCATAATCTTCAGATTTGATGCTGATTTTGCACTATGCTGTTAAACCTTTAGTGTTTGAGCAGATTGATAGCATGCAGAATGATTATCATATCCTTACACTTTTGTATACTCATTTGGGCTCTCTTGTAGGTGTAGAGAAAAACTGTTGGATGATTCTTGCTTGCCTGTACTTTCATAGTGCATGAAAGATAATGGCTCCATTTTTCATGTTTCTTCCTATCATAAATATGATTTTAAAGTGAATAAAAAATACTAAATAGCATTCTAAAAGTGATGGAAAGTTTCTAAGCTAACTGAAATTGTTGCTTCAAATGCTCCTCATTAGTTCTCTGAAAGACTATTGTCAAACAAAAAAGAACTAGAAACCAGCTCTGAAGGCTGCTCAGAGATGTTTTGCTGTTTAGATCTTTATAAAGTATCCAAGGAGATCCTGGTGCAATGAGTGAACATTGCTCACCCAGAGTGACCTATCAGGTGTTGCATGGACAATTTTCATTTCTTCATCTAGAAATGTCCTGAGCCTTCCCATTTCCAAATGACACCTCTGTAAATCTGAAGCCAGACACAAGAAAACATTGGATAACAGGATTTTGTTGGCATTCAGGCTGTCCAAATGTGATCACTCCAAAGCCTACTGAAACATTTTCTGATTAGAAAACCACAACTACACCTCCAAAACTCAAAGATTAAAAATTTTTAAACTGAAGTCTTCCTGAATTATCATAAAAATATTATTTCAAGATGGAAAATATAACGTTGTTTCTCGCAGAGAAAAATTCATTGATACATAAACTGGGAAAACCATAGTTGACCACAGGAGTGCATTAGAGAAAAATTAACTGCTTTAAAGTTACATGAGTGCATCATTATGGCTTTTGGTCTGGTTTAGAACACTGAAGGGGAAGACTCAAATTTTTATTTAAAGCAGTGATGTTTAACACAGATTTCCACAGAATAAATTTTTTAATTCAGCGTTTCAAAAAGATCTTAAATTTCCACCTCTTTATAAATAGAAGGCATCTACATAATTTTGTTTCATATTTCTGTGAATGATCACAGGTCTTAAAATTTCATAATATTATATGTACATTTAGCCAAATCAATTAATGAACTTACCTAAATCTTGGCCCCAGAAAGCATCCAGTGTTGATTTGAAGATGTCAAGAAAACTGTCAAAAACCTGGAAGAAAAATACATATCAATTTAAAATTATAAGACATATATAAATGCTATTTATGTTCTGAGTCATTTATGTTTAATAGATTATGTATTTCATTATGTTGTATATTTCAAAAAACTTGAAAAATAACATAAACTTGTTCACTCATTAAATTTGAGTTGCTACTTGTGGCAAATGCTATATCTGAGTTAATCTGAAGAAGGCTTTGCATTGCATATGTAAAGCACACAGCAGGACTGTCAACCAGCATGATTCCCTACATAAAATTGCATGCACACTTGTGCTGATTTTTGTGGTGAACAGTTTGACTAAAACACTCAATTTGCCTAGTGGAATTCTTTTACATATTGAAACAGTCTCATTTTGCCTGACTATTGTTAGTGAGTTAGTAGCTTAGAAGTGAGGTGATAAATTAGTTAAGGGATATTTACTCCCCTGCTGCCTTTTACCTAACTTGTTCCTCTTTCTCCTTGACATCTATCTTGTAACAATTTATTCTGTAATTATGTTTCATTATGTTTTTACATAAAGGTTTTCCTGACAAGCACAAAACTTACTGGCGCATTTTCCCTGACTATGTCATCTGCCAAAATCAATCCTTCTCATCCTTATTAAGGCCCTTTGAGGTTCCTTTTTTTTTCTTTCCTGCTTTGTGGCTTAAGACTCTTGTGCTTCAGACTGCTCATCGAAGAGAAGTATATAACCTCATTTTTATTGACACATGGACACCATTCTTGCATTTACCCTTTTTGACTCTTCTCCTACTCAGTCATTTTGACACTTTCTTTGTTGTTCCCTTCTAGGTCTATGCATCTAAAGATGCAGAATAATTTTTTTTTTTTTAATTACAGCAGTGATTCAACCTACAGAGTTCTCATTACAGTTATAAACATTTCCCAGAACTCTCAGAGAAAGATAAGAAAACCACTTTAAGCCACAGAAATTAATTAGGATTAGAAACAAAAATGTTGAGAAGTTTGAGCTGAGGCATTTAAGACCAGCTTTAGGATTTCTATAATTTAACAAAACTACTACCTTTCACCATAGAACCTTTATTTCAATCTTAGGTCTGCTTAGTTACTCAAAAAATCCAATCTCTTCTTATGCAGCCAAGTTTACTCATAAACAAGCTCCAGATTTAAACACAAGTTCAAGATGGCTCCTAAATTTTATACAAAATAACAAAAAAAAATCAGTTGTTCGATGAGGAACACCTTGGCATCAGTTTAAAGAAAGTTTTCTTACAGAGATTAAAGTTTACAAGTCCTGCTTTAGGTAAAGCTTCACACCTGAGGTCTAGACAAAAAAATGACCATTTTTATTGCTTTCAAAATATCCACTGAAGTAATCGTTCATGTTTAAATTGGCTGCAGCTGCCCATCTGAGAGCAGGGAGGTGTGTGGATAATTTCACAACTCAGTGGGTATTCACTGAGTGGGTGTGTTTGTTGTGTGATCCCTAAATCAAGCAGAAATGGGGAAAACTAAAATTCTCCTTTTATACATAGTCTCTCTATGCAACATTTCATATACCTATTCAGAATATCTCCCTATCTTTACATCCTTTAGAAGTGTTTGATTTCTTGCCTCTAGGGCCCTCTTAGGAAATTAAGAATCTCCTTTCCTAGACTATAATTCTCAATGCTTACTATATGACCATTTTTCCTCATGCCCATTATCAATGTTTTGTTTGTAACCATTTTTCCTCCTGACCACTCTCTCGCTCAAATTTTTCTCTTCCTGTTGGCTGCTTGCCAGATATATTTACACCTAACAATCACATCCTTTCTCCATACATTTGCCAGACTAAATAACATAAGTTGCTTTAGTTTCCCATCTCTTCATTTTTCTGATCATTGATCTCTGTAAGTGCCCATTTTGCTTCTTTCTTGCTTGGGTCCCTCTACAGCCATGACTATAGAGACTCAAAAGTCCCATGAATACACAGCCTGAATACATTTCACTAGTATGTTTATGTGAAAATATATCAGGTTGAGGAAATAGAATTGATCATCTCATTTCAGAAGAAATGCATCTTCCCTGCAGATTCCCAAGAGAGAGAAAGGAAAACAGAACCTGGTTTCTCTTCTTATTCCCAGAGCTGAAGCTAATGTCAAAATGTCATATTTCCTGGCTCCTGGATTCCATAATCCCGGAATGCTTACTTCAGTGATACCAAACATTCTGTTTTCTGCCCTGGATTTTATTTAGGTTAGGCTTAGTTACTTAAATTTGTCCAGGCACTAATTGGCCATACCACTGTGGGAACCTCATAAGGCCAGGGGACCTTGCCATAAATTTCAGGTGATTCAGCAGCATTCCTTCCTCCTCCCCCCAGCTCTTGAAATGCTTAAAGGTTTTCAAGAGGGACAATGCCACAGGTGGCAGCAGTCTTCCTTTGACAGAGAAGCTGGACTAGGTGACCTCCAGGGCTCCCTTTCAACAAGAATTTCTATGTTTAAATGAACCATTTGCCTCCCTGTACAATATAGCCCACTGTAAGGCCACTCTAAGACCATCACTTACTCAAGCAAAGGGGAAACTAACAAAGGTACAGCTCAGCATCTCTTATTACTGTGTGTTTTTCCAGCATGCCAAAGAGCATGTCTAGTGTGGATTTAAGGCCCACACATAGATAGAATTACACCACACAAGGTGCAATAACTACTCCCAGCCTGGCCTGGATTTCACCTTGCAGTTTTCAAGGAGCATACTGATGATTTGATGCAAGCTAAAGACATACTCTCATAATTTAATAGTATGCAGTGGGCCTGCACCAGGTTCTTTTTAGTATAAATACACCACTAAGTCCAGATCCTTGAATAAATCTGAATAAATTTGTGCTGAGCTTCAAGCATAACTTTTTTTTTGTACCGTGGGGCCAGGATTTACAATGATTATAAACAAGTTTTAATGTGTACTGGGTGTTTTCCACTGAGCTTCACTGTTTTCCAACCAAGCTGGAGCTATTGCTGTACAGTTTCCAGCACAATTACTCACAGTATTTTTGTATTCTCTCCCTGTCTCAGTATGTTTCTTCCTTTGACATTTTCCATAACATCTTCAGCTTGTTCCTAGACTTGTGGGAAACAGAAGCAAATCATCTCTCTGAATTCAGACCACACAAACAGAAGGCTGAAAGCATTGCAGTGAAACATATCTCTGAGCAAAGGCTATTCAACATAAACATACTGCCATTCGGTTCCAGGCCGAAAAAAAAAATAAATTGTCTTCCTCTTGCTTTTTTTCCTCTGACCTTCCATTCTCTGGGGGAAAAGAAAACCCAAACAAAACAAAAGAAACCCCAAAACCCCAATTAACACTGTTATTTCTGGGAAGAAAAAAAAAAAAAAGAACACATTTGGGTCCAAGACGTAAGCATATTATTTCACCCAAAGGTCTTCACATTTGGGAAATACAAATTACAAATTATGTTAGTGAATGTAATGGAAATGCACATTCTATCAATGTTACTAGTTAGAGACATGCAAACTGTAACATTTGAGTCTGTGTAGCTGAGTATCAACTGGTGTTAACCATCAAAGCTCCACCAGTCCAGTGGAGATTTTCCCACTCAGAGCAGTTGAGACACCACTGAGCTCCTGCACTATACATCCACAACATTGGATGTGGCATTATAGAAACTGGCACATGCTCCTGACCGTGGCTTTGAAGTGGAACATTCTTGGCTGACCAGAGAATATTAATAAGAATTAGAATAGCCTCCATTCAAGCAGCAAGATTTATGAGACTAACATATTACCACTCATATTGGAACCTGTACCATACAGAGAAGCAGAATTAAAGAAAAAAATCTTCACAATTAACTTTTTATTTCCACATGTGATTCACAGAATTAGGTTTTGCTTAGCTCCATCGAAGGATTACGTGCTGCAAACTCAGGTTTGCACACAGGGCAGCTCTGGGAAGTCACTGGTCATGTCTCAAATAGCTGTGGCATATGGCTATATGTCAGACACAGTCAGAACTGCTTCCAAATTGCATGACTTTATATACTCACAGGAGCCAGCCCTAATCCTGAAAAGAAAAATCCACTTAACTTCCGATTACTATCAACTCTCATGCTGTAGAACTGATTCTTAAACAAAACCACATAGTAATGATCACCCAGGTACAGAAATCATCATACTGTTGATCGAACTTGTGCTTCAAAACATCTGGGGCTGTTTGGGTTTTGCATTTTTGTTTGTTTGCTTGTGGATGACTTTCTTCCCTCCTTTGACCTGGCTGTGTATTCCTTTGCCAAATTGTTTTCTCTCCGAATAAAGTTTGATCAGTTTTGGTTCACAACCATGATCACAGCTGTAGCCATTTAACAATTATCTGCAGTTTTCATCACTTGACAAGACTATCAGTACTTAATATGCTCTTGAATCATTGTCATGTATCTTCTGCTGATATCACAAAGAATTGCATTGTTTTTGCACAGAAACCACTTGTATGTTCTCCTGAATAGAAATTCAGCAGCTCAATAAATATGTGGACCATTGAAATAACGTGTTTATTCTTAATATTGCTCTGAAACACTGGAAAATTTCCTTTCCTTTCACAGATGTAGATTTATAGTCTGTTGTGTGGTGGCTGACTGTATCTATCTAATGAGGTAATTGCTTGAGAAACTCCACAGAATGCTAATACTTTCACCCAAGAAGAAAGAAAAATAGGGGTTTCAAGTTTCTTTCATTGATTTTATGAACTAACCCCACTCTCCAACTATGAGAGTTTTCTGTCCTCTTATGCCATGGATAGGATCTACATGATGTACTGGCATTTTAGAATATGGCTTTGAGGCAGAAAGATGGGAGAGAACAGTCAAACACTGCATGTGAAAAGGCTCATGGAAGCCTGTTTGCAGTCAAAGTAGAGAGTAAAGATGTTTGAGTGAATTGGGAATTGGGCACTGATAACCTGTTTTTGCTCCCCAGTAGTTATTGCTGCTCCATTTTCCCAGCCACCAGCAGCCCAGTGTTACCACGGTTTTGAGGAGTACTTAGCTGCTCACAAGCCTCATGAAGCTCAAAAGCCTCACATGGGTCATGTCTAGGCACACTTAATGTGGAATACTCCAGACCTGAGTAACAAAGAGGGGATAGAAAACACACCATTAAGAATTCCATCAAAAAAAAAAAAAAAAAAAAAAAGAAAAAAAAAGAAAAAAAGCATGCTTTCATCACAAGTATGAATATGTGGGGTTTAGCTTCTACCTTATAAAAGACAGGAAGTTTAGTGATTGAAGTTTCATGTTCTTACCTTGAAATTCCTCTAAAAATAGTATTGAAATGGAAAATGAGAGGCAATTTTTTAAATCTTAAAATATTCATGAAAATAAAACTGAGGGATGGATATTGTTTACTTTAAAACCAATTTCTTTTCAAGAAATGTTTTCTGGAACTCATTTCCTAAAACAATATGGCATTCACTCATTTCTTCCCTTTTGGAAAAAAATAATTTTTGAAAAGGAAAAATATGGGTGGCTGTACTAGGCAAAAAGACATGAGGATTAAAAAGACCGACATTCTCCAGCATATTTTAGGAAGTCAAATACTTTCCAAGGCCTAAGACCAAAGTTAACCAAATCCAGTCCTTAAGTCTGTGTATTAGTCTACTGCCTCAAAACAATAATTGCAGATAATTGAAGGTATCTGGCTAACAGCTGAAAAAAAAAATTAAATACAAACTTTTTGTTTGCCAACATTTCATAGTTTTCAAGAAAAAACACCATTTCAGTTTCATCTCCTTTGTAACAAAAATGAAAATATCTATTATTTTGATTTTTAATGGTTTTACTTTAGATTAAAAAACCCCAAAAACATAACAATGTAGTAGATTCTCTGTTGCCCTACACATACAGTTCTACTTCAAGTTCCTCCTCACCCTTGGGATTAAACATTGACTTTTGTTTTCCAGTGTGGATGGTTTTGTTTTGGTATTGTGGGGTTTTTTTATCATCCTTGGGAATATGTCAAGACCTTGTCAAGCCTTTTAAATTAAAGTTCATTTGACTTCTAAAATCTCTTATGTACATAGGACCAAATACATAATTTTTCTTCTTCTTGACCAAAATAAATTGGGCTGTAAGAACTATTTCTCCCATGGCAAATTGATCCCAACATTTTTTATTTTCACACTGAAGTATTTTTGGCCTTTTGGCTTCCTGATCTCTGTTATAGCAAGATCTACATCTACAGAGATAACATACATTCTTATTCAATAGCTCCCTAATTAGAACAATTGTTCTCCTTCCCTACAGCATAGTATCATGGTGTTTTACTCACCACCTGAAGACTGTTCTGGTGCATCTGAACTACAATACATGGATTTCTACCCTTTACACAGAATCTTCATTCTTTGTTGTCCATTCTTTTTTTTAAATAGTCCAAGCTGATGAAATGACTCAATGAGAATATTCTGTCAAAACACCCAGGTGCAGAAGTACTTTCCCAGTATTTTCTGGCCTTTCTGTCTGGCAAATTTAACCACTCATATAAACAATTTATTGGCAAGAAATTATTGAAACTAAAATGTGCCTACACACATCTGCATACAAATTATCTCTACTTGTCTGGCGTAGCAAATTAACTGTAAATCCATTTAACATGTTCTTAATCAAGTGATTGCAGTGCTATTTCAGTATCACATGGTGTGGGACTAAGTGCTCAGGAGAAGGTATTGACTTCTGTGTTTCTTTCAAACCACAACAACAAAATCATGTTTGTTTGGTATGGCATATTTGCATTGAGTATTTGAAGTTTATATTACCATCCCAAAAGATTGGGTTAATTAAGTGCCATACTGGCATTTGTAGGGCTTTTACCATTAATTATAATACGTAAAATCATTCTTCAAATTCCCTATTATTCTAAGTTGGCAAGGATTCAAAACTGAAAGTTAGCTAATACCTGTAAAACACCAAATCCAATTTATGTGCTAAATCTTGACTTCTGGATGAAATATAACATCTGTTTGCCTTGTTATAGTTACAAACCTTTTAAACATTGCAATCTGAATTAAATTTACTCAATAATATCTATTTGTAGTTCAGGGATTCCCACAATTCTCATTAAGTTTGCCTGTTACAAACTGTAAATGAACTAGAATTATTTTGATGGATGGACCTTGTGGACAGAACCACTGTGAACAACCAGAAGGCCCATTATTTTCTCATCAGTTTTAGCCTGTGATTGTCAAACATTTCTTCAAGCATCTCTCAATTTGGAACAAACCATGGTGATTCTGTGATTCTCTAGCCATGTGTTACCACTCTCGATCTCAGAGACTCTTCCTTCTTTTTTTTACTTATTTAATGCAAACAGATCTCATGTGAAGTGTCATTTTGCCAAAGAACACTTCCTACCTTGCAGCAAGACCAGGCAGTCCACTTTCATATGCACTCAGAGGTGAGGAACTTCACAAAGCTCTGCTTCATGCCGTGCATAAGTGCTACTTGAGAAATATCACATAGACAATACAGCTACGCATTATAATTTTTCCCCAACCAAAGAAAGTAGTCGACTTAATATGGGATATCAAGCACACAAATAAAATATACTGAAGCCACACTGCTCAGTTTGCCTCAGCAACATTCTGTGCTGACACAGAGATGTTTGGAGAATCTCATCAAGGCCTTCTATTCTGAAGGTCTGCATTACGTCAAGGCTGTCAAAATCTACTTTTCTGTTGAAATACTTCTAGTACTAACCACATCATACATGGTGCTTGAGAAAACCATGTCTTCCATAAACAGCACTCAATGTGCATATAAACACATACATTCTTTAAGGCACAGCTGACAGATCCCAGCAAACACCAGACATACCAGTATCTTTAAGTTTTCTTTTCTTGCAAGTAAGTAATGATTTCTTCTGCCATCAATTTAAAGTGCAGGCTAGTTCTGTAACAGAGGTCTCCAGTTTATGTTTACAGCAACAACTCTAACTGAAATAGAAATTGTGTATTTTTTAGTTGTATTACTGATGACCATTTAAAAATTGGTGTTCAAGTACAAAAAGTACAAAAGAAAAAACTATTACTGTCATGAAGTTACGCAAATGGAAAACCTGAGGCTTAGAGTAGAAACTTGTCTTTTACAAATCCTATTATTACAATAAATTCAATGCACCATGGGTAGACTTGCAGACAGGTGTGTCTGCTCCACCTGCAGTCTGAACCATCCAGCAGTGTGATATAAACACAGCTTGCAGCCAGAACCTGAGCAGGTTCAGCATCAGTCTCAGCAAAACTGAGCTTTGTGACCTAGCTTCAGTTTGTGCAGCAAATCCCTCATGAGTTGTACCTATCAGCAAGGACTGACTCAGCACATATTTTATAGGCTCTAAAAGGTAGATTTGAACATTTTAAAGGTAATTCATTCACTAATCTTTTCTGTATTGTCCTTTAGTGAGATAGCGGTCAGAAAATAAATTTGCATTTTGGAAACAAAATAGAACAAAAAAACTGAGAGACTAGGATTTTAGGGAGAGGAAGATATTAAACACATAATAGCATCAGACAATAATATTTCAAGATGTAAAACATTGATTTGTGACACCATGCATTATGGGAATCAAAACAAGCTAATTAAAATTTTCTGTAGATACCAACATTTCCTAACAACTACACATTTCAAAGCATCCTACTATTAAGATTCTGATTTTTAAGCTGGGCACCAGTCAATGTAAATCATACAAAAGTGATCTATAAGAACATTGTTTCTGCTGAAAACTAATTTGCCCAGGGAGGATGTTAGAGGCAGATGTTTTCCAGAGGATATCCTATCTATTGTTTAAAGCAGGTGGTCCTAGACGTCTTTGTTCAGAATATAAACAAAACAGAGACATTTAAAATTCACTGAAAACAATCATGAACAAAACACAGAATGAGAAATGTTTACTTTAATGACTCCAAGTGCATACTTATAAACTGGCAAGAATCATTTCATCACATCATCTTGTGTTGGGCTTCCTTTCAATAGGATTCTGAGTTTTTGATAATATTAATGAGTGCTTGAGTAGAAAAACAAAGCCATCCAGTAGCTACTTCAAGTAAAGGTGATTGCAAACACCCAGAAAATTAAAAGTTTCAATTGCATTATGGTAATTTCATACAATATCTTTATTGAAAGGAAATATTACTGTATAGTGGACTGAGAACAGACTTAGGGGTGTTGATGCACAAGCAATATGATCAGGTAAGGTGCACTCACAGTCCAGAAAGTCAACTATATTCTGGGTTGCATAAAAAGAAAGACGGCCAGCAGATCAAGGGAGGTGATTCTTCCTCCCTACCCTGCTCTTGTGACACTCTGTCTGAAGTGCTTCATCCAGCTCTGGGATCTCCCGCAGAGGAAAACCATGAACCCATTGCAGCAAGTCCAAAGAAGGGCTGCAGAGATGATCAGAGGGCTGGAGCACCTGACAGAGCTAGGGATGTTCAGCCTGGAGATGAAAAGGCTGGCAGGAGACCTTACAGAACTTCCAGCACCTAAAGGGGCCTCCAAGAGAAGCTCCAAGTGCATGTAAAGAGGGAATGGCTTCAAACCGAAAGACAGAATCTTTAGATTAGATACCAGGAAGAAATTCTTTGCTGTGAGGGTGGAGAGACACTGGCACAGTTTGTTTAGTGGTGGATGCTCCATCCTTGGATGTGTTTCAGGCCAGATTGGATGGATCTTTAAGCAACCTAGTCTAGTGGAAAGTGTTGCTCCTCATAGCAAGGAGGTTGGGACTAGGTGATCTCTAATGTCCAGTCAAACTCAAACCATTCTATGATTCTATGACACGTTTTAAAATCTGATAATCACAGTTGATAGTATCTCCTAACATTCTAATTCTCAAATAATATGAAGATGTTAAGTAAAAACTCAGATTTTTCTACAAATAATAAAAAAGTCTGATATTTGCCTATACTTACACTGTTAGACTAGGAAAAAAATTACATGAGTATATATCATACCAACTTGCATGGCACCTTTCAATCAAAAAAACTTAAAATTAACCCATTCTTACCCTTAGGTTGAAAATTGCATCACTGGCAAACAATGATGGATACAGAGAAAAGTGTGCTCTATCAATATTTTCCTTAATATCAATATCAATATCAATATCAATTAATATCAATAGTTTCCTTAATTCCTATTACCAGGTTACAAAGTAGAGCAGCAATGCTAAATAAAGAGTTTTATACAATTCCCATAGAGAATCCTGTAGCATCACAATACAATTTAATGTGAACTAGTCAAGTTCCTCACTTAGAGCAAAGCCAACTTATATCTGTTATGAAAGACCTTATCCAAGTCGGTTGGAATATTCCCAAGGCAGGAAATTTTGCAATCACTCTGGGAAATCTGCTCCAGGGACTGATCACGCTCATGTTAGAAAAGCATTTTCTTAATATCCAAATACACTTTCCAATGTTCCACCTTGCATCTGTTGCATCTCCCCAGTCACTGTGCACCTTCAATAAGAGTTTGTCTATTGTATTCTCTCCCAGCAGGAGTTGAAGACAGAAATTAAATCTCCCTTCAAGTCTGGTCTAATCCAGTTCTCTCAGTTCCTCCTTATGTACTGTGTCCTCCTGCCCTGCCACTATGTCACTGTCTGTCTAGTATGGGGAGTCAGGAACTAGACACAGCACTCCAGATGTGGTCTCACCACTGCCAAACAGATGGGAAGGATCACTTCCCTGGACCTGCTGGCTACTCTATCAGTAACATATCCACTGTTGTCTTTTTTTGCTCTCAGGCAACACCACTAGCTTACGTCCAACTTGACCACTACAGCCTTGTGTCTTTTTCCCCTGAGAGTAACTTTCCTGCCAGATGGTCCTCAGCTTGTGCCACTGCACAGGGTTTTTCCATAACAGGTTTAGGATTTTATTTGAGCCATTTTTTGGACTTTTATGAAGTTTCCCACAGGCAATTTTTTAACCATGTTGAGGTTCCTTTGAATAGCAGCCCTGCCCTACATATACTGAATTCATACTACCATACAGTATGGGTACTAGAATCCTAAAATGTTCCAAAAAGTTACTATTCACAAATATCAATGTACTTTACACACTCTTGCTTAAGGCAAGTAAGGAAGGATAAGTAAGTAAGTAAGTAAGTAATGTAAGTAAGGAATCCCACTGAAATAATCTGGTTTTGGTACTGATGTTCATGAGATGAGAATTTGTCCAGAGAATTTTGAGTGCCTTGCACACATTGTATAACAAATCTGAAGAAGAGGAAGCTTTCAGAAATAGAAGTCAGATAGGACAAACCTGAGTTATTACTTAACAGACCCAACTATCCAATCTCACCCAGACACCATCTCTCTGAAAGACAACATTCTCTTTCATATTTTATTTCCAATATGCTTTCCAGAAGAAGTTGTTTTAGGAGAGGATTTGACAGATCTGAAGATTCTATGAGTGTTTTATTCAGCCACTGGCTTTTCAGAACTTGCATGAAATTATAATTCCTTTGCTGAATCAACAAATTAATCATAAAGCAGACACTTTGGACCTTAACAGGATTCAGATTAATGAAAAAAACAAGTTAGGTATAAAATATTTGAAGAGCAGCAGAACTGATTACAGAATCCTACAGGTCAGTAGGAACTACCTTCAACTACAAAAGTGCCTGCAGCTTTCTCATTTTTGTGTTTCAATGAAAAGATTTCTTCTTTTTGGAAAAAGAGCTAAATTTTGCAATCATTATTATGATCAACAAATGAATATCAATTTGCCTCAAGCATTTTTCATGTCTCAAATAACAATCCTGAATGAGGAAGAATATGCTAAATTCTCCAGTACTCATGAATTTTTTGAGCCAAAAGCTAGATAAATAAACTTAGTTTTCTCAAGGTTCATATTGAAGAGTTAATTTTTTTAAATAAATAAACAAAATATTGAGTATTTATTCAAGCTTCTTTAGCTTGCTCAGAACCTAAAATACAGATTTTTTATTTTTCTTAAGTGTTTCAATTTTAAAATTCTATTTCTTTTTTATAAAAGTTCAGTAAAAGATGGTTGGGAAAATCAAAAATATTCAATTTTGAAATTCATGGAAGACTTATGGTTTTTATAGTATAAGTAGGAAATTCAGCGCAAAAGATATCATTCCACAGAATAGCCCTTAAAATGTAAAGGAATTCTTGAAGACAAAAAATTTTGGAAATTATATGCCTTCAAAAATTCAAAACGTTAGTAGCAATGATAAGAGCTTCACAAAGAAAAAGGGTTTTCCTCTACATATTTTTGCCTCAGTGTCTTATAATATTTTAATGCAACTTTTTAGCTCTCCTGTACAGACCATACTATTAGCATTGTTACATTTAATTTGCACATTATAATATTCTAGTTTTGAGTCTACCCAGCTGTCTAAAGCATGCTGTGTAGCAGTGAACTTTCCCCTACTGATTGCCTCAGGGATTATTCAAAACAATCACAAAACCTTTCCCAAGAGAATTAGATGTACAAGGGAGCAGCAATGTGAGAGTGGTAGCAACAATTGGATCGTTAATTAAAGGCTTGGTAGGGCTGTATCTTCCAGATCCTAACTGGCTCAATTTAGTGAAAATGTCCTTCTACTGCTTTGAGACAATAACCAAGGATGTGCCTCAGACAGAGAACATACAAGTATACAAGAAAGAAAAAACACTCAATGAGAGATAATATAACTGTAATTAAACAGTAATTAGATGCAAACAAATATTCTAATCAAAAAACTTAGCTCTGAAAGCATAAAATTACTGACATTAGTAGAATAATTAAGAATGAAGTTGCCAAAATACCACTACAGATTAAAAACTGTTTAAAATATATTGCTCTGCCTTGATTTATATCAAATAGAAATTCTGAAGTCCCAGCTGCAGAATAGGCTGTTTCATATTTCTATAATCCCATGCATAAGATACTGAACTTAGTATACAAAGATTTGAGCAAGTGCTCAGCTTGGCCCTCCTGGAAGCATCTTCATCTCTGGGGTGGGTAAGACAGATCAGTTTTTTTGGGAGGTCTCTGAAAGTCTGGTGAGAAGGAAAGGTTATAAATATGTAGATCACCAAAGAAAACTTCCCAGTGTATTGGTAGAAGATAGTTTAAAAGTTCTTCCACTTCAGTTCTGGCCATTTTGTTTCCATCAGATCAATTCATTGTAGGTAATCCAAGTACATTAATCTATCCTAGCTAGTTAATAGAGATAAGCCTGCTGCTGTAGTGACAAAACAAGAACCACATGTGATAATAGTAAGCTTTACAAAATTCTTAAGAAAGCAAAATACAAGAGAAAACAGCACTGTTGCCTCATTCCGGGAGAGAATATGAATGTGTATACAAATATACTGTAAAGACCTGAGGATGCAAAATCCTTTGAATTCAAATCATCCTGAATGAATTCAAGATGCAGGGACATAACATGTGTTCTGTTGAGCAATTATTTGTTCCATTTTTATATGTCATAGACTACATCTTATCGTGCATCGATAGTCTAGAAAAATTGTATGCAGTTTTTACATAAATTGTGTCACAACTAGAAAATTGATCACATTTCATAAACTCTCCTGAGATCACTCTTAATAAAAAATTCCAAACAGTTCACACCCCATCCAAAACAAACAAACAAAGAAACAAACAAGCAGACAAAACAGAAATACCCCATACCTGACTTACTATCTTAGAGGTCACTCACTCACATCAGCAGGAAGAATAAAAATTAAAAAACATAACAACTTTTCTGATTGTACAGTTGTAAAAGAAATTACTTTGGAAGTCTCTGTGCTAGTGCTTTCTCTAAATAGTGTATGCCAAGACCAGCAGAATATATTACAGACCAAACACTCACACTCACTGCTATGCAGCTCATCAGTACGTGGTTTTACCTCCAGGCCCCTTCCTCATAAGGGATTTAAAAAGCACACAACTGAGAAAGAGGACAGGGTAGACCTTCTGTGTAATGCTGGTATAAGCATGGTTTCATGTCCTGCTACTAATCTTTGTGCAATTTGAGGTTCTCTGCATGTTACAGTATTCATTATCAGACCTGACTAGAGGTCAGATTGCTAGGACTCTGAATCAAAATTAGCCAGTTCTGTAGACATGTCTTCCAGAAGCTTTTAATTTCTTCTTATAATATCAAGACTACTGCTGGTTGCCTGAACTAGCATACAGGCAGTGTGGTTGCACATTGCTATTTCAAATAGATGTCAATGGGAAGAAGTCACCTTTGGAGCACTGGTTCTCAAGATACCCCGAGTGATAATAGTCAATAACATGTTCATTGTTTATTCAAATCAAGGATTAACTGCAGACTATTCTTTAGGCAGGTCCACTTCTGTGTTTCTGGACTCAGGGAGCTATTTCCTCACTAGCAAGCTAAGTGTAATCATCAGCAGCAACTACATGTCATAACATAGCATCTGTTTTGTTTTTTTCATAGTGCTAAGGGTTCCACCTCTTGTAATCCTGATGTGACAAGAGGATTGATAAAGTCTTTTCACTTCTGAAATGGATATGATTGTCTCCATATCTGAAATAATGATACCTTCCTTTTGACAACTACAGTAAACAGACTATCTCAGCAGCACACATCTGAACTACATGAGAGATAACAGCACAGGACATCATGTTTCATCCATTCCAGATGTAGCTAGTGGTTCTGTATTACTTGAGTTTATTACAGCAGAACTAGGCAACATTTTGGGTTCTTCTTCTGCCAAAGTACTAATGCAAAGTATTCTGATAACACTGTGTCCTTCCATCCATCCCAGGTTTTCCTGGGGAAGGTTGTCTGGTCTGTTCACTCCGTTCTCCCAGTTTTGTGTGATTCTGCAATAGTCATGCTGTCTCTGCAATACCAAACCTCGATTTGAATAAACAATGAACATGTAATTGGCTATTATCACAGTGGGTATCCACAGAACCAGTGCTCCAAATGTGGCTTCTGCCCACTGACATCTCTTTGAACAGCAGTGTGCAACCACACTGCTTGTGTGAAGTTCAGACAACCAGCAGTAGCCTTGACATGTCTGCATTACACTTCTGAGAAGAGTGAGATAAAAAATAATGGGCTTTCAAATTTCTCTGGCATCTGATGTTATTCATAAGAGTGCTGTCATGAGCAACTGCTGTGCATCAGGCTTCAGAAACGAGGAAGGAGTACACACTGTACTAACATCAGTTTCCATAGGAACAGTAGTGAAACATTGCACTTTTCCAATTTTGGAAAAATATTTCCAGTTTCCTCCCAGTCTGACAGTGCCATTAGGAATGACAAAACACTTTCTCTGTTTTGGTTTACTTTGTACAAACATTTCTTCGTAATCATAAGCAGATAGTGTCAAGACTGTCCTATCTGACAAGGTTACTCTTGTGCTCCAAGGTTACTCTTGTGCTCAATCTCAAGAAGAAAAACAGAAAACTGCTTGAAAATTCACTGATCAAACAGGCCAGACAAAAAGTACTGTCATTCACTGTCCCTGCAACAGGTCATAAGAGACAATCATAACATTTTTTTATTATTCTCACAGGCAGCACATTGAGACTGATGTGTTTGGTTACACTGTAATAAATTCATCCATTTGAACTTTTAAAAAGCGAAACTACACACATTATTTTGTATATATCAAGGTTTAGGACTGGGACTCCCCAGTTTAGTGCTCCCACTGAGACTCCAAACCACATGCCACTCACTCCCTCTCTCTTGAGGTGTACGTCCCTGTCCCCCTGCATTACACAAGTGAACACAGGCTCCTGAGTAAAAACAATCCCATGGATGGGTTTACCTTTGCTTGAAGCAGAACTAATTCAAACTGTCTTCCCTAACATATTCCTCATGCACCACAGGGTCTTTATTCCCTTCTGCAGTATGTGGATGTTTTGATTGGGCAGGGCCAGCTCAATTGGTAGAGCTCTAGTGTTAACTACCCAGTGGTGTTCACTACATCCAATGTTTGAAGGTCCCACCATCCATTGTTTTCAAAATGGTTTTTAACAGTCCATTGTAATGTCCAGTTTTCCCAGAGGCTGGTGCCTGATAAAGAGTATGATACACCCACTCCATACCACATTCCCTGACCCAGGTGTTTATGAGGCCATTTGTGAAATGAGTCCTCTTGTCCAACTCAATTCTTTCTGGGGTGCTATGTCTTCACAGCACTTGCTTTTCAAGACCCAGAATGCTGTTACAGGCAGTGGTGTGAGGCCCAGGGTACATTTCCAGCCATCCAGTGGCTGCTTCCACCATTGTAAACATGCTTACAGACACACAAAAATGCAGTTATTGATTAAAAGTGCATTTAGACTTCACAAACATAATAAATGAATCTTGACATTCTCTGTACTGGAGAAGTTGAACACAGGTGATGTCTTCCCAAGTGTTCTGCACCAGCACAACAATTGTGAGACATTTTTGGGCTGAAAACTCTACTACAAGTCTATGAACACTGATGCATAGCATGCTCTTTGTGAAATTCTAAATCCTAGAATTTCCTTTTTCACAGGTCTGAATACTACTAGAACTTTGGATGTATCTATTAGTGAGAAAATATTATGCAACTACAGTACATATTTCCTCATTTTGTCTTCATGAGCTGTCTGCTTTTTCCATCTAAAGTTACACTGTTTGTATTTTGCATGGGAAAGTTTACTATGCTTACTATAATATTGACAAAAGTGTCACGTTTCTTAGTAAACCAGAAAGAGCAATCTGTCAAGCAAAGAAACTTAGTTTAGTGCTCATTTTAATAAATCAGTATGCAGAGATGGCTCTGTATAATCAGGCTTGGATTAACAGTTTAGAAGTCACACACACAAAAAAAAGTAATTTTTATGCCTCTTCAAAACACAGGAATACATTGTTCAATCATGAGAAAGATATTTCCTGTAAAAATATTTTATGTTTGCCAAGAACCAGAAGTCACTCTGGGAATTTACAAATGAAAAACAGAAGTCAAGTGTTCGAGTTATTTTCTCATTGTACCTGCTGTTAAGGTATACTAAAGCTAACCTTTTCGCACAAAAAAAAACTTTGGTTGTAACTTCTTAGGAGAGGAAAAAATGCCTCAAAGCTAAATTCTTGTGTGATCATCAAATTAAATACTAAGAATAATTATTTTGCTTCTATAAAGAATGGGAAATAAAGCAGAGATTTGAAGACTGTTAAATTGCCTAGAATTTTAATCAGAGAAACGAATCATGTGAAAAATTGAATAAAGCTTTTTCAGAAAAAATAGTGTAGCTCTGATATGTAGTCTTCTAAATAGATCATTGGAAAATTGTTTTCAAAGACAGTTTGAAAAAAATTTTAACACTTTTGTTTCCAATGCACATAACAACCAAATTAAAAGTAGGATAAAGGGTTCTAAGTCATACTCAACAGAGATTTTGAGTCCTGTGGTCCCCATTACTGAAAGGAGAAAAATCAATCAAAAAGATCTCAAACTGCAGCCAAAGGGACGATTCCCTACCACTGGTAGTTGAAAACTGTGGGAGAATGAATAGTCTCCAGACATGATGCCTTAGCTTATTCTCTTCTGTCCTCTCCAGGCAGTCTCAACTCTAGAGGGGATTTTGGTCTCTTCAGGAAGTGGGGAAAATTCTAACTTTTGCAGCCATCCTGTGCCATGTCACCTTTTCTGGATTAAAATGAAAGATCAGAACTAGGCAACTGCATTAGAACTTCTTACTCTTGAGAGAAGGAGATATGGCAATGCTTTAAAAAGCACAAGGTGTCCTTATTTTAACAGAGTCATCTCAGATAAAATTCTTAGTCCAAAGATCTTTTCACGTGTGAACTCAGGTCTGGAATTTCAAAGTTGTCTATGTGGTTGCCAAAGAATAAGACAATCCATAATTTTACTAACTTCACACATTGAATTTACTCTCTAGCCAGAGCATAGTTATTGTGTAGTTATTCTGACGTGAACCAGACTGAGACATCACCAGACTGAGACATCAGTGTACAATTCTTTTGTTTTATTTGATAGATTTAATGACCTCCATCCCCAAATGACCCCAGAATTAGCCAGAACCAACACAATGCATCATGGCACACGTTCATTTCCCTGTTTTTTCAGAAGTGATTTATCTCGAGATTATTGCCCTCTACTCTCAAAGCACACAGCATGCCATTAATTGAAGTTCAATACACAGAAGAACTTCAGGATTGATCTTGCCATATATATCCCCAGCTCAAACCCACATTAGCATGTATAAACAACTCTAAGGGCTATTTTATTTCTTGGCAACCTTTCCTAAGTGAGTTTATGTCTGAGAACAGAAGTTAACAAAGAAATGTGGCCTGCTGTATGCTTAAAGGAAACATTTTAGCAGGTGAGAAAAAGAACTTTGGACTTGCTGTCACTATGAATTCACAGCTGACTGTCAAGAGATCTCAACTACAAAAGAGGTTGTATCCCCCAATTACAATTGTCATTCTCTCAAATACAGCTTGACCAGTGAGAAGACACTCTACCTCTAAGTGTACACCTTATCCAAAATTATCATAACCCATAAATGTCACATCCTGATGACTCCTTACACAGAAGAGTTATATATTTGTTTATATACCTGCCCTACCAAAGAAACCCAGGGTTCAGTTGACAGCTTTGTATATATACATTTTTTTCTTCTGCAGGCTTTATTCTTGATTATTTTTATCTGCATTAAAAGAGCAGATTAACTCAAAGGACAGTGAAAAAGTAAATTTATCTTCCTGTATCGCTGTGACTAATTGTATCTTAGAATCTTATGTTTAACACATGATATTTCTCATAAGCTTTCTGAAAAATGTCACACTTCTGCACAGGATTTCTCAATCTGAGATGAGATCTTGACAAGATTCCTCCAAGGTTTCCTCTTTAGTGCAAGTGACCATAAATAAAGGGAGTGGGTTTTCCTAATGTAGATGTGTTTTAATGCAAAGCAAAATCCCTTTGAGGTAACTTCTCATTGTCTCGAATTCTTTAAAAATAAAAAGTTGCCTTACAGAGGAAACATAATCAAAACTAGCCACTGACAGCTGTGGCCACTGAGGGAGACTACCACTAAAAGACCAACATTAATTAAAAATGCAGCACTCTTTGTAATGAGTATTACACTCAGAATGTCTTGACCTCTCTTTCAAAGCCAGAAGAGCAACACTGATTAATAGTACTCCTGCCCATTAAGTTCCATGCATATAGAAGACACTGAAAAAAATTTAAAATGTATTTGGCAGGAAGAAACAAAACAGAAGAAAACTTCCATTCCTATGGCTTTTATGGGACAAGTAGAATCAGTTTTGAAAATTGGGTCGGGCAAGAACAAAGTAATTGCTACACAAATTAACATTACAGATGTCGCTACAGATGTTTTGGTCAGCCCTCAGTGGGAAGAAAAGAACTGAAAGCTGCTTCCTGCTTCACAATTTATAATAGTCTTTAAGCAAGAGGAAATATGTAGGAGATAAGTATGTTAATCCTACAGTGCTATAAATTCACTTAAACAATAAATTCCTTAGTTGTTCACAGCTGCTTGGTTTACAGGACAGTTATATAAGCTGTATAAGAAAGACATACATAAATTAAACATTAAGATCTTTTCTTTGCTGAAATGTAAAAAAATCAAAACACAAATCCTAAAGGGTAATTTCAATATCCTGTACATAGAATACTATAAGTACTGGTCCAAGACACAAGATGTATGATTAGGGCAATTACTTCCAAATCCCATAGGTATTCACCAAGATTCAAAGCTGCAAGGTACAAGTGAGCATATACATGCTCTGTTACACATCTTTCAAGATCCTCAAATTCGACTCACCTGGTGCAATCATCAGAAAAGTATCTTCACCTTCCTTGCCAGCGTTTGACCATTTTGTACAAAAATAGGGTGACAAGTTGATTTTTTGCCTGCACGGGGAGAGGCAGTTTCATGAAACCAAATCCTGTATTTTACTGCCTACTTAAAAATACCACATTCCTCAATACCAGCTTGGTTATTCTTCTACTTTCTAATTTTTCATATACTAGATAAGATATTCATTTGTTTAAAAAATGCATGAAATAAAGCATGCGAACACGTATTTCAGACAAGCTCCTTCAACAGTAGAACATGAAAATCTGGATATAATTTAAAAGAAATAATTCTGTTTTCAGTTCAGCTCAGAATGATTTTTTTCAAGCAATGCAAAGTTAAAACTGCATTTCTTATGAAAATTTTGTATTATAAAACAAGCACAATGTAAAATACAAGATAAAACATAATCTTTCATCAGCGCACCATCCTCAGGATTCCTTATATCATCTTGCTTTCCAGGGCACATGTTCTGCATTTGACAAGAGCAGGCTGGAGTTTAACATATTCTGATCTGCTGTTCCACACCTCTCTTGCTCTTTCAAAGAGGCCCATCTCCTATGTAAACCAGGCAACTCCTGTCAAACAGCAAAATTATATTCACAGTTATATTCTGCAAGTATCCTAAAATAGTAAAAGAAACCACAAAACAATTTCAACATAGCTTGGGTAGCAAATACAGAAGCACTTGGAAACCACAAAAATTAGGTAATTGTTTCTCATCAAACTTTTTGTCATCAAGTCATTCTCACAGACTGACACTGCAGACAGACTTTAATTATGGCATAAATTGCTTATCTTTAAATAAATGTTTATCTTTAAAACTTTATTGTCATAGAGATCTGGAAAGGATGAAGTTGGAAGGCTGCTTCTGAGGTCTTATCAAAAGCGAGCACTTGTATAAAAAAAATGCATCAATATGAGAAAAAATGAGATGCCATAGATATCAAAAAGTGCCACATATTCAGAATATTCTTAGATGAGAAAATAAAATATGTAGCATATTTATTACTTCTTTATTTCAAGTAATTTGAGCAGGTACAAAAACCAGGGAGGCTCCAATTAAAATTCTTAACCCACAACTTTCAGAATCACTGTCATCACTAGGATTTTGGCTTCATGATGTAGGGAGGTTCAGCTATGCTTTCTGATAGCTAAAATCTAAATCATGACACAAATTGATAATTTCTTTCAGTGATCATGCTCTCATATTTAGTGTAGCCTTGCCAAGGTTATTTGTAAAACTAACATCTCTTAGGCAGCATTTTATCACATAATAGTAAATGTAATTTCTTAAATGGGCATCAGACTGTGCACTGTAAGAGCTTTGCTGTATGATAGAAGTGGGATTGTACAAATTTTTATACTGTTTAGACCAGAAACATATGAAGCTGTGATTCTGACAAGTAAGACTTCTAGAAGGAGTACTAGATACTTTACAGGCAACATCTAATGTGGTACATATACTTGCTCCTCTCCTAAAGATTATTTTGAAGTAATTCATGTCAAGGGGCATCACTAATACATTTTTATTGCTTGGCACATAGAATTTACAACTCCTAAGTTGTCAGGGCCAACTTATCTCCTGGCTTGACCAGCTTTGCACTGCCCTCTGTGCTCCTCCCCAGATAAACCTACACACTGCTTGAGCCAGCAGGAATGTTCAGATTTGATTGGAACATTAAAAATTTACTATTATTTAGCTTCACAGAATGTTTCTAAACTGATTGTGGCAAATAGACCAGCAGGAACTGCACCAAAGGTCTGACTGCCTGGCCAGAGAGTGCTGCCATCCAGCTATTCCCACAGAAGATGCTCACTTCACTGCTCCAGTGCAGAAGAAAACCCAGTGTCAGGCCTTGGCATAGCACACTTACCAGTCTCTGGTCAGGTATGCTGATCATGGTCATTTCAGTTCTTGTAGGAGCATTCTCAAAGATGTAGAACATCCATTTCATACAAAACGCCAATGCAGAAAACTATAATTTACTAGGAACTAAAAGAGAAAATGGATGGATATATACATTCACTTGGAACCCCTCTGTACCCAGAGCAGCAGCATGATCTAAGGGGAAAAACAGCTGCTGTCAGAGACCTCCCCACGACTTTCTTCTCTCTTACAAAATCAACATTCCTAAAAAGCAGCAAGTTATCACTTAAAAAAAAAAAAAAAAAAATCACATTCTACAACATCAACTCAGACACTTAAAACATTGTAATTTCCTGAAATCTATTCAATTTAGCATAATATTCAGGCCTTGAAAGTGGCATCACATTTCTTGGCATCTCTACACAATTGTTGTGCAAGGCAGAGCTCTAGATGCTGCATAAGAATATGCAATGTTGTCATGTTTTATGAGGTCATAACACAGTAAATTATGCCAGAGGCAATGTAGTCTGTCCCATGGAAGAATGGGATTATTTTATATTAAAGTTTGCATAATGGGATTACTTCTGTCCTTGTATGGCAAATATTTAAGATAAGTTTATATTTAACATTTTCCTTAAATGTCAAAAAATTTTTGTGCTATTTATATATTTTCTCCAATATTTTTCTATTTCAGAAGCTTTCACAAATGTTCTGCAAATGGACAACTATGCAGGCAAGAAGGAGGACAGGGTGTTCCAAAAGTTCTCCCTCTTTGGCTTTACAATATTCTAACCTATATTATGAATCATGGACCTGAACCTCCCTGAAAGAAAATTTCATTAATCTTTATTCATAAAATGCTCCACAGAAGAGAAATCAGACTTCTCATTTCTGCAGAAGAGATAAAACTTTTCCTCTATTTAATATCATATTAATCCCTCACAACTGGATTTGCTTATAGACACAATCCTGCTCATAAAAATGAGACCCATGTGTTATTACAGTGACTCAGAGACTTAGATTCTTATTCTCCAAAGGCATTAAACTTACTGTGCTAGAAATTGTGACAGCATTTTCCTGTCATACAGTCTATACATGTTTGTTGCATTTATCCACCTCCCATATTCTGTCAATAATTACTACTCACTGTAGTTATTGCACAATCAGAAGACACAGTTGGATTAGCACTGAGCAGACTCCAGCAAACCAATGAGGCTCAGGTTTTCTAAGGGTGTAGCTACATTATAAACCAGTGTGGTGCAATGAGGAAAGGATATACCTTCACACTGTGTCTCTGCTGACAGTGAAATCACAGAATGGCTGAGGTTGAAAGGGACCTCTGGAGACGATCTGGTCCAATTCTTTTGTTCAAGAAGGACCACAAGATCTGGTGGCCCAGGAACATGTCCAGATGGCTTTTGAATATCACCAAAAAGGGAAACTCCACATAATCCAAGGGTGTTCTGGTGTTGACTGAGCATAATACATGATTTTCTAGTAGTTTGTATGGGGCTATGTTTGGTTGGAATAAACCACTTGTTTTTCGGTTTGGGCAGATCACCTCTCATCCTGTCACTGGGAATCACTGAAGAGAGAGCATGGCTCCTTCTTTTTTCCTCTGTATTATACACACTGATAGGATCCATCCCACCAGCACCAAACATTCACTTCTCCAGGCTGAATGGTCACAACTCTTTCAGCCTTTGCTCATAGGAGAGATGCTCCAGTCCCTTCATCACCTTTGTGACTTTTCACTCTCTCCACTATGTCCATGTCTCTCTTGTACTGGGGGCCCAGAACCCACTCCATGTGTGGCCTCACCAGTGCTGAGGAGAGGAGAAGGATCATGTACCTCAGCTTGCTGAGGGTGAGAAAGATGCCATTGGCTCAGGATACCCTTAACTTTTTTGCTGTAAGGGCACAACTCCCTCAGCATCAGTTGGGGTCCACGAGAACCCTGATACTGCCAAGCTGATTTCCAGACTGGTGGCACTCAGCACACATTGGTGTATGGTGCTAAATTGCTGGCCCTAGCACCCTAGGGATGCATAAATTGCTGGTCCTACCCCTGAGCACCCTGCAGCACACTGCAGCACAGCTCCAGCACACTGCTGGAGGGCTCTCTGTCCAGCCTGAATGTGGACAGCCATGAACTAAGGCATCAATCTCAGTTCCAGCAGGAGGGAAATCACTTAAAGTGACAAAGTGACAAGGTCAAAGGCATAACAGAAGCCTCCAGGAAAAGATGCAAATTAATGACAGAAAGCAGCTCTTTGGCAATCAAATCACTAATGCAGGAGCACTACTAGAGCACCTGTGTATTTCCCAGGCATAACTGACATCTTTATGGGTTAAGTGAAGGTGACCTATGCACCTCAGTTAAAATCTACAAAATGCTGGCCCAAATCATTGCCATGCAACAAGTTATAACACGACCTCATGGTGTTGATGTGAAACTCCCACAGAAGTCCAAGTGTCAGAATTGGTGTGGGATGGACTGCAGCCAGCCATCACTCTCTCCAGGGTCTGTTAATGACTCATGTGTCCCCACCCACTGGGACCAGCACAGAGCCATGTAGCAGCAGGGCACCCAGGCCAGCACAGAGGAATAAGCTCCTTCCTCTGCAGCTCCTCTAAGCTTGGCAGAGCTACCCTGCAAGCTGCTGTCAGACTGTACCCAGATTTTCCACCCTGTGGGTAAAGGCAGCTCATGATGTGAGCACCATCTTCTCACCCAGGATACTGCCAAGGGGGTGGTGGAGCTGCTCAATAAGGTAAGAGCATCCATAATTCCCACACTGGGCAGAGGTCAGCTTGGATACCTTGACAGGCACCCAACAGGACCATGGGGAGGTGTGGCCTGTGCAGCTGTGCACAGTTGGTAACACAGGGTCCTGTCTGAAGAGAGTCAAATTTACTCCCCTGCAGAAGTTACCAGTTCATTCCTGAGGCTAGCTCAACAGTGATACTGTGCTTTCACAGTTGCCTGTGTTCATTAGATGAGTGATTCAGTGCAACAGAGTATGGCACAAAACAGCAGTTTAGAGATCCAGTTCTCTTTTAAAAATGAGCAATTTTTCATTCTCTCCTTTTCCCATGGGTCTGTGTACTAGTTCAAAGAAAAAAGCTGGAGGTATGATTAAGTTTGCACTACTGTTTAGTTTCCGGCTGAGAAAGTCTGATGGCAGTTCACTTCCAAATGATGAATAACAAGAGAAAATTGTTTCAACTAAGAAGGCTCAGCATAACAACTAAATATGTTCCATAACAACTTAAATAGAATCTCCCATTAGTCTTAGAGTGCTATAGTTCAGGGATTTCAGAGTGGACCAGAAAAAAAGTAACACTTGAAACTTGTATAAAGTTTTCTTTGTTATTCAGTCATCATTACCTCTTCAAAGAGTTGTACATAAACAACACATTTGTGTGTTCTATATTACATTTGAAAATCCTCTGTACTTGCACCTGTTTATGACTTGTGTCATCTCTTAGCTGAGATAGTGATTGACAAGAACAGAGATGCAGAATCTCCATTGCCCACAGAAATACTGCTGTGCTGATATGCCAGTAATTTAAAGAAAAAAACCTAAAACCTTGTATCTGCAAAAGACACAAAGGAGTACTAAGAAAGAAAATTTAATGATTTGAACTCATCTGTTCATCTTTCTCTAGAATGAAATTTTGTTTTATCCCTGCCTTCTACATCAGGAACAGAGAAACCAAAAAATTGTCTGAAATTCTACAAGGAAATCATAGTGCTGAAAATACTTCAGGTTTACAGTGATCCCAATTATTATGCAAAACCATGTAATTATAATTAAACTAGTGCCAGCATGTGCCAAGTTCAGAAACTTTCAATTTAACAGTAAAATCACAAAAAGGGAAATTAATTTTAAAAGGACATATTAAATTATTATTATTAATAATAATAATAATAACAATAATAATAATACACCTTGTTTTAAAATACATTAAAGATAATTTCATTTCAAAATAATTGTTTCCCAAGCAATCTAAGCTAAGGCATAAGCTGTCAAGCCATCATCACAATTTACAGCAACTCCAATAGAGAAGGACCTTTAGAGTTGACCACATTCCTGGTTTTATGTTCCAGACATCATCAGCATCACCCAATTGCAACCTTACTACCAAATTCCAACCTGCCATATGCATTTGAAGACAATGCTTACAAACAGTTCCTCCATTACCTCCATAATTTCCTCTACATTTTTATGACCTTAACATTTCCCTTTCATCCTCCTACACTTTCTCCTGTTTCATGCTACACCACTAGTCTTCTGACCACCACTTAAATATAAGGGCAACATACTCGACATAGTCTAAGACTTGTGGAGAGCTCCTTAAATTTCAGATAAATAAACAAACCCCAGGGTTTTATGCATTTGTTATGCTGGATTTAGACAGCATCCTTGAAGTTTCACAGAAACAATTCTTCTTTTCTCAGGAAAACTTTAATGGCTTTGCTCATATATTCCTGGTACAACTCTTAATGAAGTTCTACACATTAATTTGTTCACTTAGTATTCCTCTCACCAATCACCTGAGACAGCTTATTATTTTATTCCTAAATAATGACCTAATCAACAGTTAAAAAAACCTTTTCTTGACTGCATTAATAGCAAGACTCCTTTGCTAACATCTTGCCCTTACATGCTACACACTAAACTAGAGAGGCACCTGCATTCCTCAAAACTAATCTGTTATAGCTTCCACATTATGAAATCAGAATTAATACATCTGAGGCTTTATCATACTGCATTAGCATAGCATCAGGTTGTCTTATTTTTTTTTTCATTAATCTCAGAGAAAGATAAAGCAGCCTGTTTAGAGTTCAAGAACTCCTGGGCATGCTTTCCTTCCTAATTTACTCTCTGATGAGGATAGATACTTTAAGATTTGATTTCTTTAACAAAAAATTATTTGGCCACTATTTAACCTGCACAAAACCTAAAACCTTGTCCATTTACCTTAGGTTTTAGTAAAAAGCATGTATTAAATATATTTCCTTTCATAATGACATTTTGCCAATATCCTCAAGAAAGTACATAATGAAATTGCCTGTCTATATTTTATTCAAAACAAAGTTGTAGCAGCTAATTTTAATGCATCCATTACGATTCCTTCAATTTTATGAACTTGAAAAGCAGCAGAGGAAGCATGCTGAGTAAGGCTCATTTGTCTATTATGAATATCTCATTTTGTAAGGACTCTATAAAAGCATGATGGTTTTCATATTCCAAATACCTAAGCAAAAATTGACCCTCAGGTTAATCACATATCATAGCCATTTTTCATTTCAGTCTCATAAAATTCTTGTCCAAAGGATCATTTGATGTGTTATTGAATGGAAGATAATACAAAGAAGGCATTCTATGATGTCTTTTTTCACCATGGCTTTCAGGCTGCTGCACCTCAGTTTCCAAAGTGTTGCATGCTGCATGTGCAAAGTTCAAATATAGGGAAATTGCCAGAATGAGGTATACAGCTTCTAAACAAGAAACCAGATATGATAAATTGAAAAATTGATCTTGGCATTTTTAACTTGTTACAAAAACAAACAAACAAAAAAAAAAGGCGTTACAAAATATGACAATTATAAAAAACAATGGTTCCCAATACCTTTTACTAAAGCCTGAACAATTTAAGGAATCTAAATTATATTGCAGACAGACTTGTCCGAAAATTTTAGACCAGTATTTTAAAAATCAAAAATTTTTAAACAATAAATGACAGTCAAGATCCAGGATAGCATGTCATCTGACACTTACCATGATTCTTTAATCTGTTTTATGACAGGAAGTTTTTTTAGAGTCAGGTGTTGTAAAAACACAAACCAAAATGGTTCCAGACCTAAATGCAAAAGGCAACCCTGCTTCCTTTTGTACTTACAAAAAAAGTGCCAGGAAAACTGCTCTAAATCAAAACTCCTTGGAGAAAAATGCTATCAGCTTGTGTAAAGACAGAGACAATAAGACACTTCCACTATATGTTTGAATCAACTGAAAATTAATGTCTATATATGAACCTTAATTTTCTTGCATGATCTGTAACTTTTTCATGTTGCTGAAAGCAAGATGCAAAAAATACTTATTTGCTATGCAGTGCTGATATAGACTAAAAGGATTACAGGATCTACAGATGAAGACCCCTTCTTCATCTATCTACACTGTTCTCTGAAAATTCTTCTCCCTGAGAAAGATAATATCAATGACAATATGTATGGCCACCTTTGCTCTAAGGGCACAGTATTGGCTCACAGTCAGCTCAAGGGCTCACCACAGCACACAAGTCCTTCTCTACAAAGCTGTTCTCCAGCTTTCCCACAATGCTGATTCAATAGCATAAATGGTAACCAGAATTAATGGTAAATTTACACCCAACAAAACTATCTTTACTAGTGCTGAAAATTCAAATCATTCATTGCTATACTCTCACAAACAATATGTCTCACAGTGAGGAAAGAGAGATCACCCAGTCAGAACAGGGTTTGACCAGAAGTTTCACAAAGGATTTTTTCCAGTTAAGTTTGTTAAAAAACAGGAGTAAATTTTCCTTCTTATAGATGTTGAGCTGACAGCCTAAACATCAAATCCATGTCAAAGGTGTCAAATACTGCAGGCACCGATGACTTCAGACTTTCCCATGCTTAGATTTAGAGGGTATAAAAGCCATGGGGTTCCTTTGTTTGGGGTCTCTCCTCGGAGGCACACAGCTTGAGTTGTTATTTTGTTATTGCTCCAAGATTTAATTATTTTAAGGATCAGGACATCTGAGACTGATAAGGGAAGCCTGGGGTCAGCCAGTGAGGAAACCTGCTCTGACAGTGTGAGTGTGGGATAGGCAGCTGTGATTTTTTTAATCAATCCCAAAATTTGGTCTAAGTCTTTCAAGGACTATTTATAAATTCAGATTATGTGCATGATGCTGAAGTTGTAGTCTACCTTCAATATTCTCCATTCAGTATCATCTGTAATTTTGTTGCGTAATTAAAATGATTCATGGTTCAAATATTCCTCACTAATTGTTTAATTATCTAGATATTTCAATAAACACTCTATTTGTGATGTTAATGCACAGTTCCATATAGGATATTTAAACAACATAAATTTAAAACACTGTTATAGTACTTGCATGGTAATAAGACCAGAATTTTATAAGAATGACAAATATCGTAAAATAGATAATTTGTGGAGCCTCAGAATTAATTTAATGGTTCTTGAATGCTAGTCTGCTTGTTGGGGTTTATTAACCATATGAGTTTTGTATGATAAGGGATATTGCCTCTCTCCACAATTTATTCTTATACCAGTGAATCACAACTCAGAACTCTAACATAAAATTTTATTGTTTAAATACTCTTACAATTGCATAAAACCACCTGTGTTTCAAAGCTTCTCAAACCATCCTTGCACTGACCTAATTAAACTCCTCTGCATTATCTGAGACTCAAAGGCTAAGCATTGGGAAATCTATTCCAGGTCCAATCTTCTACTTACATAACACCAATCTTCTACTTACATAACAAGAAATTTCATTGCTTCCAAGCAGGAAGACATGCATCAAATTCTGATAAACAAAACAACATTCTTTATTCCAGAGCAAATTATTTTATCCAAATCCAGTGTACGTGAAAAGGAAATTTTTTCACTCAGTCTTGTCAAAATCATGTTCACTGGTTGAAAGCCAAGGGTATCTCACTGTCTGTCATTATAAGTGGTTATAAAATAAATACTGGCAACTGAAATTGAAAATTTTGTTATTACTTCTACGAATGTTAGTACAACTAGAAAAAGTAGAAGCAATGAGGACTTTCAAACTGTATCTAACTTACACATTACATGCTTCTGAAAATACTTCATTCACCTATTAATTTTTATTAGTTATGATTAAGAGCAAATGACTCACTTTACTAAATGAAAGCCCCCTGCAATTCCTCCTAGTAACCCCAAGCAATGGGCAGCAGTTTCTTACATTCCCCAAGTTGAATTCTGTTCTGTGTCATTAAAGCTATTTCAGCCCCTTTGCTACCAGAATACCACAATTCAATAATTGAGAACAGACAAATTTTCTGTGTTTAAGGATTGGGAAAAAATATATTAAATAATTTTAAAATAATCTAAGGTAACTATTTCCATAATTTGAAGTACAGATACAAAAAATTCACTGCAGCTTTAATGGAAGCCTGCCTCTCTCCTGAAAACTAACATTTTCCAGCAAGTCTGTTGGAACAACACCACAGCAAATTAATGACAGAGTGAATGACACTAAGTTTAGAATAACACTGTAAAACAAGGGCACTTAGTTCTCCAAGAGGATGTATCCAAAAAGAACATTGAGTTACACTCAAAAGTACATAATCCATCAGCTGCCAGAAAGAGCTGCAAAGCTCCAGCCTTTTGTAATTGAACAACCATTTTTCTCAGAAACTGTCTTTACCATTGACCTAGGAAAGTAACTTTTTTTTTTTCTCTCCCATTGTTGAATTCACCAAGAAAACCACTGAAATGCTTTGTCATTTCTTGGGACAGGAGTCAAAAGTCAGCAAAAATCACTTACTCATAGATATGAGCAAAAGACATTTTACCTCCAGGAAACTATGCTAGCAAGCTGTGTGATAGAGCCAGATGAGAGCACTAAAAAATTCTTATGATGAGATTAATTAATGATTCCTCATGCACCCCCACTGCATGATACAATATAGAGGAGTTCAGCTACTCTTGTGTTGGCAAGTTTATGAGAGGCTTAGTGGTTTCAGAGCACTTATCAGTGCTCCTCTGGCTGCATAGAGCAAAGGAAATTATCAGGACAATCATATCACAGGTGCACACTCTGTCCTCCCAGCAGTAAGATGTCTCAGATATTGCAGTGTGCAGATCTGGTGTTTTTCTGCAGTCACAGCTCACAAGCACCAGGACTGAGCAATGATGTCAAAAATGCCATGCAAGTTGCAAACAAGTGCTGGGACATTCCATTAGAGAAGGGCAATTACATACCCAAGAGATTCAAAGAAACATCTGCAGAACTCTGAAATTTCCAATCAAAAACAGGCTCATCAAATATTTTCTAGTTGTTTTACAGGCTTGGCAAAAACTGCTGACAATAATAATTGGCTATCAAGAAAAAAAGGAATGGCACTATGTAGTGTGTTTGCCATCCAAAAAAAATAAGACAAGTTCAAGTGGAATAGTCAGAACATTTGTACTAGCTAAAAGTTTCATTCTATGCCTGGTTTTTGTAGGTCTGTCTGCTTCACCATCCCCACCTGCCATCTGTCTGCATCTGATCCGGCAGTTCTCTGCTCACACTGCAATTACCATCATTCAGCAATCAGCAGTGCTCAAGATGTTCCCTTTATTTCACATCACCAGCTGGCCACTTTACATCTCCTCAAGAAGAAAGCCTATTGTCCTGATTCCAGCCAGGACAGAGTTAATTTTTGCAGTAGGCAGGAGGCATGGCTAGGACCCAGAGTTTATTTTGTACCACCTCATGTCATCACCGGGGCAGGAGGAGGGGTCCCTTCTGCATTTTGGTCCCAGTCCCATAGTGGAAGAAGGAGCCATCCAATATTGTCTATTGTTAGGGAGTTTCCACATGAATTGCTCCTTTCTTGTACCATCTGCCATTAGTACTGTTGTTGTTACTGCCTTCTTATCTCATTGCTGTTTCCAGTAAACTGTTCTCATCCCAATCCATGATCTTGGTCTTTTGTGCCTCCAGCTGTCCCCTCCAGCTGCCGCAGAGGGGAGGGGGACCAAGCAGTGCATGGTTTTAGCGGCAGCATTCAATTGGAAATTACTATTCCTAAACCACATCACCAATGAATTGTGGGGGTTTTCCCACACATTGTTACCTCATGGTAACAATGGGCCAGTATCACTTTAGAGCTGGACTGTGGAAGGCAGGCAAGAATGTCTGGGTCCTGCTCGTAGACTAGCTCAGCTGCAGTAAATGCTGGGAAGCCTCCAGAGATCCAGGTAGCTCTAAAAAGAAAAGGGGCAGACACTTGTGAACCCATAGATTCCAAATTTTCTAATCTTGATTTATCAGAATCCAAAACATGAGTGCCAGGGTGCATGAACTCCAAGTCAGCACAGGCTGGTTGCTCATGCAGAGGACACACAAATGAAGCCTCAGTGTATGAAAACATGCTGTCTGCATGAAGCCTTGTGCCAGTAGACTGAAAGAGAGCAAGTCCTTATAACTCTTAATCACAAAGTTTGAATGAGTCCACACAAAGATGTTGAAACAACTGGCCAGCCTAGTTCTTACCTCATTGCAAAGACAAAACAGCAAGAAGAAAAAACATTAAAGACTTTTAACAGCAGTGGAGCAATTGTTGCTGATTTTGAAATCAATTATTGTATTTTAGCATAAATACTTTTCCATTGTTCTGCTGCCTACATTCTTTATTTAAACACTCTCTCTTCATCCACTTCATGTGCTCACTGCAAATACGCACAAGTAGATATACTGGGAACTGGAGAGTTTAGCTAATTTTTCCAGCTCTCATTGGTTGGAATTTGATTTTTAATGGCCTCTGAAATTTACAGCTGAGGCTTTCATCTACCTGGAATTAGAGTTCCATAAATGGAAGTCTGAATGTGAGAATTCAGGCTTAGGATGGAGGTTTTTCTTTTACATGTGTAAGTCCTAAAAAAAAAAAAAAAAAAATCCTGGTTTTATGAAATGTATTAAAATACAAATGTACCTTTCTTCCCCATTAAGAAATATGAGGGCTACCAGGGAGTGTTTTCTTCTTTTTAGCCCATAGCTAATATTTCTCACTTTTTCTTAATCACAGCTCTTTCTATAGAAGAAATGCTGCCTGTGCAGTGTTACATTCAACTGTCTTTCATAGATAATGCTCAATAAAAATTAGATGTGCTATGTTGCAACTGAATTTTTACTCTCCATTAATATTAATTGGTTTTGGTATGTGTAAAGTTAGAGGATTACACTTCTCTTACCATAATTACGCTATGATTACCATATGATATTTCAGCCACCTGTTCCATCACTGCCTCTGACTTCACCAAAATTTCAAGCAAACAAGTTAACAGCCAGTAACAGAAGAAATAGAAAAGTATCTTGAAAACATTTTTAATATTTTCATTAACTTATGCTTTGAAAAAAATGCCATTCCCTCTTTTGTTAAAAAATAGAAATTTTAATGTTATGGCAGGAAACTCATTGAAATACCTTCTTTTCTGCACAAAATCTATGTGGTTGAATATACATTTGCCAAATCATCATCTGCATGAAAAGAAAAATTTTTTCTACATATTCTTTGTAGAGTCCAGTTTAATTTGGATGACCAAGGGGGAGGAGGATGGAATTGTAGTCCTAATTCCATTTTACTAATATAGAGAAACCAGCTAGTATTATGACCGTTTTACTGTTACTGCCTTTAAGACCCTAACCATTGTTTTATTGCAGCATTACAGCTCCTTGTGTGCTAAGCATACTTCCTTCAGGCTGTAGCAGAAGAATCCAGAAAGTTTGTTTTGTTTCCTTCATTTTGGAACAGCTTTTGGCAGTAGCTTTAGTTATTGAAACAGCTGTATTTCAAGTGTACAAAAGCACTAGCTCATCAATATGCATGTCTTCAACCATATGTTTTGAAAACTAACAATCAGTGGACATTTTGAGTAACAGACATCCTGCAGTTGTATAAGAAAATGTTCTAATACTTACATCACTATAGAGCCTACACCATCTATGACTTATGTTGTTCAAGCATTTGTTATAAACAGAATCCCAAAGTGCACATTTTTACCAGTCTTTCTAAGCTCAGAACATTCATAGGGATTACCCTTGGAGTAATTGCATGAAGTGAAGTTCTTCTGCCTCCATTATTTGCATCAGTCTATAATATAGTGTTTATCAGTGTTTGATAGGAAGCCATTTCTGTGGGGAGAAAAACAGCATTTTGAATCTCTCCCTTTCCTACAGTGAAACTTGAAACCTGTTCAATTTTTTTAAATGGAAGGAAAAGACAACAAATAAAAGAATTAATGAAATTGAGACATTTTCACACACATATGGAGCTCTTCTTCATGCCATGGTTAATAGGCTCGTGGAGTACCATACCAAAGAACACGATAGATGATAATGTTTAAGTGAGCTCAAAAGAGATTAGATGAGTTCTCTATGGAGAAACATCTTCAAAAGCTGCTAAGAACAAATAAACAGCAGTCATCTTAGAAAATCACTGGACCTGAGATTGTATTGTATCATCAGCATCTGCCTGTTTCATTATTTCTCCAGGTATCTACCATTGTCAGACAGAATGCAGCACTGGTTCTGGTCTCACAAAAGCACTGTGCTCTGAAAATGACTGATAAAGGAACTATGACATTCACTAAGGCTGGGATTGCAGTGCCCAAACCCTATGCTTCAAGCTTGTTTTTCCACATCTGCAGGAAATGAGTACAAGAGTACTGTCAATTCTGGGACAAGTCTCACTCTTGTCCTTGAGTTAGGAAAATTACCCTGAGGCTAAGAAGCCACCCATTAGCTGAAGCAGAATTAATTTCCCACATAAGGTTCCAGTTTCATTGAAAAGTTCCTGTAGTGACAGAACAACACTGAAGTGTAGTGGATGATTCATGGGTTTGTACAGCAATTAGAGGGTCCATTTAAAGTTTATTCTTTTTATATTTCTTTTCATCCTCATATAATTTATAAATAATTTACATTTTTATTCAATAGATTGAGTTAGTGTATTTTGAGTATTACCAATGCCTTGGTATCATCTTGGTTCAAGAATCCCCTGACAAGTTAGTCTCAAAAATTTGCTTTGTTTCAGGCAATTCCTTATTGTATAGTACATAGCTTCTACTTCAAATGAAATTAAAATGAAAAAGTAGTTAAAAAATCAACAACTTCCTGAAGTGTAAGAGTTATTAGACAGATGTTCATACAGAAGATTCTCACTGGGTATGTGCCTGATCATTAAAAACAAATAAACAAACAAAACCCCCAAAACAACAACAATAAACAGATTTTAAACCAAAAGAAGTCCTGTTTATACTGGTTGCTAATGAACACTGAAGCCATATTTGTTATTTTTATTTATGCCTTTTTTAAGTGGTTAAGGTAGGATGATTTAATATTGTTTTATTACTTCCATATTACAGGAAAGACTTATTATTTGTGTCCTGGTATTGGTTTGTTCCATCCCACTTCACTCAAACTGAAACACAGTGAGCTTGTTCTTAAGTCATCTCACTTTGCTATATAAAGGCAAAAACTTTTTTAAAAGTTATAAAAATTGTGGGCTGCTTGAAAATTAACCTACTCTGTTAGAGGAAAATAAAGAAAAAGCCTTAAGGTGATATCTCACCACTTACTATCACCTCAGGTTTGAAATGGGTAGGAATTGCTCTGCACATATTGCAAAGATAAGTGAGAGAAGATGAAAGAACAGGACCTTTCTCTCTAGCAGATGAAAAAGATGTTCAGGACGTAGTTCATGACAAACATTATCTTAGGTCAAGTGTCTGCAAAATGTCAGTCACAGCCAAGATTCACTCAATCCATTGTATGGGCTGAATCGTGATTGAACACCTTGGGATACACTGTTTTAATCTTGCATTTGAGTACTCTTCATTCTTATTTTGTGTGATTTGTTTTAAATGCATCTATTAAGATGTTTGTTTCTAGCTCACTTTGACACACTGCATCTTAGACTGCATAACACTGGAAATCCCAGTTTAGGAACATCCTTCAGATTTTTAATGTCTGCAGGAGCAATTTAAATTACCAAAATGCAGAGTGATTGCCGGGCAGAAATTGCTAATAAACTGTAGCCTGTATAGAAAAGCACTCCTCAAAAGAAGGAAGAAATGTGATGAAGAATACTTGGTTTTGATTTTGGTGCTTTTATTTTGTGCACAACACTGTTAAGATCCATTATGAAGACCAGATGACACTTAGTAAAAGGAGGAGAAGCATTCCTTCCCCAGTGTATGCTGGTGAGACAGATGGCCAAAGAGGTGATGGGGTGCAACTAGTCCAGAGATACAGTACAGATCTGGAAGCTGCAGTTCATGCAGAGAAAGGAACAGTGTGCTGAATTGGCAGGAAGGTACCAGACAGGCCTTCAGAAGGTCCAAAGAATAGTATTTTTGGGTAATTAAGTCTAAGACACTGGTTTGGTAGGAAGTAAATTCTTTCTTGCAAGAACAAAGTCTGCATGGAGTGTCCCAGCTCTCATTTGATAAAATTTGCTTTCAGAAGTTTATAAATCTTTTCTTTGGTACCTCAATATAACAGTTCAGGTAAAGTGCACTTGAGATCAGACCAGCTTTCAGAAGGTACATCTTGGGTTTCTTTAACATGCAGTTTATTCCAGTCCACAAACAAATCCTCCAAGCTTGGCTTTGATCACAGACTAGTTGTTTTAAGCCTCAGCTTGGAGTCAGACTGCATATCTGCTTGAGCAGGAAAGTGCAAGGGTCCTGCATGCTTACATGCTATCTTTGCTCCTTCTGACAGGATCACAACTGTAGTCCAAGGGATCAGAGTCCAACAGAGTAGGAAGGGTACTGTGGAGGTTGCCTGCCAGGACACACTTGAGCAAGACTGCTCCACTTGTTTCATATTAATATGAAATTAAATCACTTCTCCAGAGGCAGTTGAAGATGAACTCTAGAATAAAAATAAAATGGTATTTGGGATGGGAAATTACGGTTTCCTCAGGACTGAATTTAAAAATAAAAGCAGTGAGTAATACAATGCTTCAGCATTGTTTATCTTGAAAATACACTGATGATGGGCATGAACATTGTGGCTAAGAGTTTGAATGTTGACAATGATCAAGAGGGTCACGATTCCTTTGCTCAAGAGCCATCTTCAGGCAAAACAAACAAGGCATCTAACCTTGTCTCCAACAAAGACATCTGCTGTGTCTTTGGGAAGTGTGGTGTGTGTCACTAGCTCTTTTACTTGTGTACTCACTCATGTCTGCTAGTGGGCTTAATTCCCACTTTTTAAGAAAGTGATGAAAAGCTGTGTTTTAGGAGACACAATCTCCCCAAAGGGCAAGTTATTACTACCCAGTACTAAAAACTCAGCAACATCCACATGTATTTTAAGAATTATTTGGGGTAACTTTGGTACTCAGCTTACAATACATCAGATTACTCACAGGTTTTAGGATGACCCAGCAGAGAAAACAAGTCACCTTAGAAGAAGAGGTGATTATAAATCAAGATATTTATTAATTCATTTATATTTGTTTCATCACAGCAAATAAATCATTCAGCAAGTAATTCAGAAAATGAAACTTTCCTTCTGCAACTTAAAAATTGCACCAAAATTTCACCAAAAACTCTCTAAATTTCAACTGAACCAATGAAGTTCATAAATTATCCCTGTAAATAGAAATGCCAAGAAGCCTTGCTTCTTAGACACTTAAGTTGACGTCTTTTTTCCACCCAAACCCTTAGTAGTAAATGCCTGAATCAAATGCACCAAAACATAAACATAACTATTTTCTTTTAAAGAGGAGACAGGATATCAATAAAATTATATCATGATGTAAGACATTAAATCAAAAACTACATAATGAAATGTTTTAAGTGCAAAAGACATTTAAATTAAGTCTATCATAGCTACCAGCTGAATTGTACAACTTAAGGCACCACAGAACACATACAGTGGAGCTGAATCTCAAAGTTCATAGAATCATAAGATGTCTTAGCAAGGAAAGCAATTTACATACTTTTAAAAATTCATTATACTCTTAATTATAGTCTTTATTATAATCTTATTCATTGTAATCTTTTATGAAAAAGTTCATTATGGCATTATTATTTTAACTTACAGATAATAAGAATTTTAACTCAGATGCCAATAGCTGGAAATTAATAATTGAAATCTTTAACGTTTTTCTTTGGCACCTCTAAAAATGTTCTAATGGTGCCTTAGATCACCCTAAAGAGAACACAAGCCAACAGCAATATTTTTCTTTTCTTATCTAGTTTTCAAAAGAAATTGTTCATCCATGTGTAGCTGGGTATCAGCAAGTCGATGGTCAAAGATATTTATTAAAGTAAAAAGAAATAAAAAGTTCCCTTCTGAGAAGCAGAGGTAAATCCTGGCAATGATTAAATTGGGGTGGGATGAGCAATTTTTTACAGCCAGTAGTCAAAACTCTTGGATTTTGGAGCAGTATCTATGTGGGAATTTACAAGAGAAATGCCAGGTGATTCATCCCCATGCCTAAGTTTAACTACAGGTAACATAACAAATAAAATTTTAAAATTCAATACAAACACTTTATTTTTTATTTTCTCTAAATCTCTCACCAAAGAATGAAAAGGCAAGAATGTCAATTATCCAGTGTAATTAAAAAAAAAAAAAAAAACAGAAGAAAAGGAAAACTACAAAGCAGAGTGACAAGATGGTGCTAGAAGAGTTCTGTTTGGACTTGTCTCCTTGAAATAAAACAAATGGGTGCATAACCAAATACGTAAACCACAACAGTCATTAGTGTCATGATTACTAATTTGGGAAGGGATCTGGGTCAGGTAAAATCATTACACCTCTGAGTAGGAAGTTGTAGTGTGATGTTTTTACACACTAAACACACACAAAAGACTAACTCGCTAATTTTAAGTAAATGTATTAACAAATTTCCTGCTAAAGCAAGACCTCAGAAGGTTACAATGATGAAGCATCCAGACATTTCTAAGCAGCATTTTGCTGTCTCATGATAACACTGATATAACAAACTAGTACAACGCACTGATATCTGTATTATAGCCCTTTATATGTGAGGCTACTTGAAATTAAGGATGGCATGCTACACTTGAATGTTTCAGAAACTTCTCTGTTAAAAAATCCTTGGTCTCATTTATTTAAAAACTAATTCACTGACTTGACAACTGTTTACAACTGCACTTTAGCCTACCTCTATGCAACACTATAAACAAATAGGTTGTGTGTGAGTATGTTTAGTCACAATAAACTGGGAATTTCTGAAGTGCAATACAACTAGATGAAATACTCCTCTCGGCTAAGAAGAAAAAATGCCTTACTTTTTTCCTACCAGATTTAAATATATACTATGTATTTAAAGCCTGTTTCTGGCTAAGACTTACACCAAAAAGTGATTTAAGAGATAAAGACACACCGATTTGACTCCACAAGTAAATTCATCTTTCTTCCCTCTTTAAATACATTCATACACTCTACAGGAGACATTTATTTTTCCAGCTTAGCTGGAGCCTCAGAGGAATGTTTTCAGTCTGTCAGGGAGATACATCAACAAGTCACTAGAGTAGTGCAAAAAAAAAAAAGTTCTGTCTACGCCTGTCTTTAGGTGTAAGGAACTGAAATATCAGCTGTGATGCTATAGCACTTGCTCTGAATGATAACTCTGTAAGATATAGCTTCCTCATGGGCTGTAAAAAGCAAAAAGAAATATTTCACCCATTACTGGTGTGCATTCATTGTAGAAACAAAGTGCAGCTACTATTACCATAATAATGGTAACATCTCTATGCAATATCCAGCTTTTCACAGGGGAATTGAAATGCAAAAACATGTTAGAAGAATACCACGGGCAAATATTACAGAAGAACCACCTCCATTCAGGAAGTCACAGCATGCTGCTCAAACAAGTTACCACAGAACAGCCTCACATGGCTTTTATGTCTTTACAGGGCATTAGCTCTTCTCAAATAAATGTCTGTGAAACAGCAGTTTTATTCAATTCAGTCACCAGGGAGTGCTGCTTCCACCACTGAGGGCACATGCATAGCAAAGTCCCTTCCAATGCCTAAACTTAGCAGAAACAAATATCACACCAGGTACAAAATTCACATCACCAAAAAGTACCCCATGGGATTTCACGCCAGCAACATGACAGGGGAAATCTCCTCAGATTTGAAAAATGCCCTGAAGGAGCAGTGGTGTTTCCAAGCACTCCTGACCTCCTGTGGATGGAGCTGCTTCAGCAATCACAGATAACAAAACAACCTGGAGGACAAGCTTTCATTTGCCTGACAAGGTACTTGGTTCCTCCCAGTCTTGTTAATTTTACTTTAGCTGTACCGGGTTTCTTCCTCAAGCATTCTTGTTTCCATATGGTTACTAAACATCTATAAGTTGTGTTTTCCAATTTTTGGAAATGAATAGAAGCAAGAGATTAAATCACCTGAGAAAAAACATTGTGGATCTCTCTCTACAGCACCCCTATTGAAGTTAAGCCTTTCTAAATAAACTCTAAGAAATAATAACACTGTTAGTCAAAGGGATGAACAAAACCTCTGCATAAAGATAGGGTAACTTTTAAATTTTTTGTTAAATACACATTATGGACAGGTTTCATTTTGAATTTCTCATAGTCTGTTTCATTATTCCTTTACTGAAAGACAGCAAAGAGAAAAGGGATTCCAGGAATCGTGTAAATTTTAAGCCTAAATTTTTATTTCCTCCATCTTAAACTTCATCTAAATTATCATCAATGGCACCTAAAAGATTTATAAATGTCTTCATAAAGAAATATTTCTCCCATTGCACAGCTGTCATGTAACGGCCATTGTTCCATACAGTGGTTACACTTGGGATAGAGGTAGTTTTCTTTTTAAATTTTATAGTGATTACAGCCCAACAGTTTGGAGAGGCTGGCTTGAATTGACTTAGGAACTTTATTAGAAATATTTTCTGGATGAAGCTTGGAAAGCACAGATGCAGGTGACACACTGAAGGTCAGTAGCTTGAATGTAGGATGTTACAAAAAAGGGAACTTGGGGCTTGTAATATTCAATTGATCAAACAAGACAGGCTGCAAAATATAAAGAAAATTAGTGATGATGTTACAAAGAAAGATACGCTATGAAGAAGAGCTTGACTTCCTATCCTATGTGAAAAACATTCCTAGAGGCAGATCTCACTGTGTTCTTCTAGGCTTGTGTATAAAAAATCTTACTCTTTCCTCTTAGCATTTATATGCTTTTCACATGGATAGATTGAGCTATTTTCACCCATTCCCAGCAGGGTAGCTAATTTGTTAACATGTCAGGAGGGATGGAGAAAAAATAAATAAAATCAGAAAACCAGAAGCACTTTTTAAAATAAATGAAGATTTATTTGTCCTAACAATACCAGTGTAGTTGCAATAAAATGCATTAAAATAACTACAGCAAACAGAAGAATGGATAACATGATATTCTTTTTCTCATTTTTCTCACTGAATATTTTCAGCTAGATTCTGTTCCATGTTTTATCTGGTTGTCAGCTCTCTTCAAGTTAACAGCTGAGTGAGGAACCACATGTAACAACTCTTAGCCCAGACCTATAAAACAAGCAAACCATGGTTATATTCATCTGCTTTTCCTCCTCTCAGTCCTGGGACCAACTATTCTAAAAAAGACAGAAGTTGCAGAATCAAGAGGAGAAACCCCATCCTCATCCTCCCTGGTAGGGGAGCACCCACAGGGGTCAGCAGCCAGTGCATCTGCAGAATAACATCCAAGAGAGGCCAGGAAATAGGAGATGTTCAGTGTCATCCTGCTCATGGGCTGTGTGCTGCTGGGAAGGCTGACTAGAGCAGGGCTCTTTGAAGATGATTTCTTTTGAAATTTTTCATCATCTTGAAGTTGCTTCTGTTTTGGAGGATTGAAACTGAGTCTTCTTCCTCCATCACCACAATATTGGTTTTTTTTATTTAAGGAAATTAAAAGGTTGGGTGTTTGTTTTAATAGGAGAGCAATAGTAATAGTTATCAAAACAAAGTCTTTTCCTAGGAAGAGGATATCTTTCAAAAAAAAAAAAAAAACCCAACACCTTCTCCACCAAGAAACAAACTACTGCTACAATGAGTCAAGTGTCCATCACCCAGGCAGAGAATCACAGAGCTGCATGTGCCCTCCTTCCCCACCATCACAATTGCTTCTGAAACCACCAATCTCTTTAAATCTCTTTAGCAGAAGAAAAAAATTCAGCCTTAAATTCTTGCATCACATCATCATAAACATAAACTTTGTTGTCAGTGGCATTAACACAGGAGATGCAGATCAAATGCAGGCAGCGTGCAGACTGCTTCTCAATAAATCAAAGCAAATCTCTTTAGAATGGAGCTGTGCAGGAGAGGCTTGCACTACTCATTGTTTTTTGATTTGCATGGAGAATGGACAGCCATAGCAACCACCAAACTTAGAAAAAATGCCACTTTCAAACATCCTTTTCCCCATATGGACCTCTATTGTGTGCTCTCACATCATCAAAGATCAGGTTTTTTGGTGGAATTCCACCTGCTCTTGAAGTTGCTTAACCACATTCTATTCTATCAAAAATCAGCTGTCAATTTTCACAGGCTACACAGCAGTTGCACAGTGATGAGATCCACATCATTTTCCTGACAAAGCCATTTTTAAACTAGCAGCCTGGTTAGTTTTCTGAAATTTTTGTCTGCAAATACACCTTCCTTAACACAGTACAAGGGTAGTATAACACTGGCTTCTCAGGATAACTGACAAGGCAAGACACGATTGCAAACAAAAGAATTCCAGCTAATGAATTTGAAGATCTCTATTTTCATGAGGTGAGAAAAGTCAGGGGTAAGAATTCAAAACAGATGGTAAAATCAAGTATTGAATAAATTAAATAATTGCTATTGAGTGGTGGCCTCAACTGAGGGGAGGAAGAGAAAATAATAGAAAATTTTGACAAAAAGTTGACATATAAGAAATTTTGATCCCAGATCTGAAATCCAACCGTGGTTCTCTTCAGATACAGCTCTCTTTCTGAAGTGAAACATGCTCCTTGCAATCAGTGTCAAGGACTTACTGATGAACTCAAATTGGCCACCAAACCTTGTGGATTCTGAAGGTGCCTCAGGCTGTTGAAAAGGGACAATATAGAAAAAGAGCTGCAGGAAGTGTATGAGTCCTGCCCAAGAGCTGCAAACTCTGAAAATCCCACCCACTGGGCAGATGAGACATTAAGACCAAAGTTCAGCTGTAAATCCCAGATCTAGCAGTCACATGTGAGAGATGCTTTTGGATTCTGTACTAAATCCAAAATTTTCAGTGCTGCAAAATTTCCATGACAGATCTTCCCCAGCTGCCCAGTTCTCAAAGAAGGAAGGACAAAAGCAAGCTAAGAGGCTGGCTCCCAAGGGAGCCTGGAAAATCTTTGCTCAGACACAGAGAAATTATACAAATAATGCATATTTTGAACCTAGATTATCTTTCATCCAACAAATCATAAAGATATAAAAGAGTCCCTCAAAATTTTTGATATTGGATGGTGTACCCTTCAAATGTTTATAACCATCTTGGAAAAAGATTCCCAACATGTAACCAGTATAAAATACCTCTTGACTGAAACAAAAAGCTACAATAAACTTCTCCAGCAAATTCAAAAGTCTAAGAAACTGAGTGGAGAGCATATACCAATTTTACCATTTAGAAAGAAAAGGAAGGCAGGTTCTGTAGAATATTTGGCTTTTTTTCTTCTAAGAAAATAAGTAATGATAAATAGTGCACAGAAATTACTTTGTATAGATTCAAGAGGGAATCTCTCACAGGGAGAAGACAAGTGACATTTCACTAAGCACAGATCAGCATGGTTTCTATAAGGACAAAGAAGGTGAGATTTTTAAAAACATTCCTAGAAAAAACACTTCTTAAGGGTGAAACAAAGAGCCAAAGCCTCCTATAGACTTTAGACTGTAGTGTAAAAAAACCATTCTTGCTCAGGAACACATGCAATGGACATCTCCAAGATACTTCTCACTGGAGTAACTTGGAGAGCTTGCTCCCAAACTTGCTGCAATAAGGCATGGGAAAACACAGGCCACAGGCTATTTTCAGAACAAAAAAAAGTCTGGAAAGAAAAATATGTGGCTGTAGCAGCAGAAAAATAACTCTTCATTTAAACAATATTGCAAACTGTGCAAAGAAATAATTTTCATAGATAGTGCTTCATGCTCATTTATGCTTCTCTCCAGCCTTACGTGATAAATCTCTTCAGAAGATTTTTTGACAGAGATGAATCACAGTCATGACAAGATCTTTAGACAAAATCATACTGAAAACAAAGAAAAAGAAAAAAAAATCAGTTGTAGATTCCTAATCCTGAATGGACTGAAGACCATGTAGTCCATCATATGCACTCTGTTACACTACCTTGAAGAAGGGCAAAGACACTTCTAAAAATACTTTGGGAGGTTAAAAAATGCAAATTTTTTTAGGAAAACTGAAAGTCTCTTGGGTGTGTAATATTCATAAATCAAAAGTTCTGTTCCTTGGTATACTGCACTGATGCCCTTACATTTTCATCTGAATGATTGTGAGAGGTTGCCATATTGTGTGAAATATCAAAGGTCAGATTTTTCTCCTTGTAGCTTCATGTGCACTCCACATTAACTCCAAGATGTTTTCCAAAACACGTTTTAAATTGGTAATATCTGATTAATTTAACCAAATACCAAAGTTTTGCTAAAGGCTTTTTCAAAGCAGAAAAACTGATATGGGTATTTCTTTTTTGGGGGAGAATTGTGCAGATCTGCAGTTCAATATATCTGAATCTCACTCAAGCCATGGGGCACTTGAGAACACACTCAAGAAATAACCACAGGCTTCTGATCAGCTGAGTTGGGGCACTGTTACTTGATTTCTGTTGACTTGCCTGTGTTCTTGTGCAACTGGAGATCCTTGCAGGCTGAAAGCTCCACACCCCAAGAGAAATAAACTCATCTCTCCTTCTCAAGGGACAAAATATAATTCAATGGCTAAGCAACAGGAATTTAGAAAAAAGCAGGAGACTAACCTTTTACTCTGTGAGGGCTTTCTACACAAACCTGTACAAGGAGATAGAAAAGACAGATTTGCAGAGATGTTTATGGGAGAGATTCAGGTTGCCTATTGCCAAACATACAGTGCTTTTTGTCACTGCTCAGAGCATGCCAGACACCCACATGGGCTGGCAAGTGTGCATGACACAAGACTTCCTGGACATCTGTATCCCCCTGGAGTGGCAGCCAAAGGCCACACAGACTGCTCCATAGTGCCTGAGGTAACATCAGGTATTTTAAACACTTGGGGTCTGAATTTTTGCAGCCTGGTGCTGACCTAGCCATTCTGGATTCTGAATGAGATGCAGATTCTGCCTTAAAGACAAAGAGAGGAGTATCTCAGACAGGAATAACAATAACCTTATCTGAGTGGGAATCTTGCTAGAGCTAACCATAGAGTCATAGAAACTTTTTGGTTGAAAAAGACCTCTAAGGTCTTTTGAGTCCAGCCATTACTCTAACAATGCCAAGCCCACCACTAAACCATGTCCCTAAGTGCCAGACCTACACACCCCTTAAATATCTCCAGGGATGGTGGCCCAACTCCTTGCTCAGTCTGCTCCAGTGTGTCACAAAGCTTTCAGTGAAGGAATGTTCCCTAATATGCAATCTAAACCTCCCCTGGTGCAACTTAGAGCCATTTCATCCTATCCTGATGCTGGTTGCTTGTTTATACCCTCTTTTCAGGCATTTGTAGAAAGCAATAAATTCCTCCAGAGCCTCCTTTTTTGAGGCTAAACACCTCCAGTTCTGACAACTGTTCCTCATCCAACTTGTGCTGCAGATGTTTCACCAGATTTGTTTTCCCTTCTCTGGACGTGCTTCTTGTAGTGAAGGGCAAAAACTGAGCACAGAATTCAAGGTGCAGGCTCACTTATGCTGAGTACAGGAGGAGAGAACATCCCTAGTCCTGCCAGCAGAGCCAAATGCATTGCATGGCTGTGTTAAATTTGGTCCTCTCCTGGCACCCAGCTCAACAACACTAAGTGTGAGGGAATCTCTAGAGCTCTGCTATATATACATGCCCTTGGTTTCTGCCTTAAGAGTCATATAAGTTCACCTAAAATGCAGCTGGATGAAAGGGGGTGATAGTAATTCTTCCCTTGGATAAATACTCACTGTGGGACACAGCTACTATCAAACCAAAAAGGCTTTGGAAGAACTTACTCTTCCTTTATTCTCATGATTGCTTACCCTCTGAAGCCTGACTAATCTTCACTCCTTTCCCAGGCAAAGCTGCAGCCCTGGGCAGAAGCTCCCCTGGCAGCCAGGTCAGGGTCTTGGTGTGCAGCCTGCTCCCCAGGCAAGTGTGAAGGTTACAGGGAGAGCTGAACCTGGGTCTCCCACATCCTTTAACTTGGGATATTTTTTTACAAAAAGTATGACCTTTACTTCCTCCCCTATTGTTTTTCAAAAAAGGAGTCAAGGGAGGAGAGGGAAGCACCTGCATCTTATTCAGGAGGATGCTTTTTGCCTGTGCTCCTCAAGTGACATTTGCCAAGGAACACCTTTCTAAATCCAGACCAGGCTTGGGCATCAGCTAGGCAAGGAGCAGCTCCCTTTAGTCCCAATCAGGCCTCAGCACAAACCCAGAATAACAGCTTCTCTCTTACAGAGTATTCAAAAGAGTCAACCCTGAAATACAAACAGGATGCTTCTTGTAAGAAAAGGACATTGTCACACTGGTATTTTGTGATTCAAATAGAACACAGATGCATACATGGTTTCTGTGTGACTTTTACAGGAAGCTTTGAAAACAGCTAATTGGGCTAGGTGTCTATCTGATGTAAATGACTCTAAAATTTATCAGACACATATCTGCATCTTTCAGCAATTAAATCAATTATTCAGTCTGTTCAAAGAGAAGGAGTAAGAACATTACTGTGCATGCCTATATTACTGAACTGATCCAAGGATAAATATATTACAGATTTTACAAAGCTATATAAATAATATTAATTGTAGGTGAAATTTATTCCCCTTTAGAGAATAATCACTCTATTGAGAAATAGGATTATTTAATAAAAATAATGTTTGAAGCTCTGTTTTAATTGTTAACACTTTCAATCAATAATTGGCTAAATAAGTCAAGGTTCATTAAATCTCTGATAGAAGTTTTGCCACAGAAAATGCCAACTAAGTTCTTACTGGAAATACTCTCCAAATGTAACAAGAACTTTATACCACCAGAAATAAAATTAAACACTTAAGTCCGAGATTTGAACCAGCAGTCAAAGAAAAAGCATGAAATGGGAAGGACTGCTATGATCACCCTTCAAAAAAGTGCCAGTCATGCTCACTGACTTCTCCTCCTGAATTTACAAGACTTTATTGTACAGGAGCACAAGCTGTTCCACCCAGGCATCTTTGCTGTCATCTTCATGTCAGTCCCTGGCTGGAAACTGCCCAGACTTTGCTTTGCTACAAGCTCAATGAGCCCAGCTGAGCTAAACCAAATTTGACCACTGTCAGTTTGATACTGCAGAATAATAATTTAAATACTGTTATCACTGTGGTCCAAGAAGCTTATGGAGAAAGACTGACAGTTTACAGCTCACCTGAGTTCTTGGATTTTTTTTTTCTTTTGTGTGTTAAGGAGAGATCCAAAAAGTGAAGATATTTGGAATGCCTTTGCTCCATCTGAAAATAATCCTCTGCTTTCTCTGAAAATAAATCTGCATCTTCTCAGGTTTTTGAACTAAAAAAGCAGACAGAGTGCTAAGAATTAAAAAATACAGACTATGTGCATATAAAGTGGAGAGAGTCAGATTTTAAGGGTTCTGGATGAAATGCATTTAGGTGAGAACCTGTAAATACTAAGAGCTAAATTTTGTCTGATAAAAACCTTATGTGCCCCTAGGGTATAACATAAGCCAAAATTCCCTCCCTCCCACCTCCATGCCACTGTTCATTAGGACAGCATAACTGAACTAAAATGAATTTTTTAACAATTGAAATGAAATAAAACCAAGCATTGTTTAGAGAACTGGAAAAATAATCTAGTACCATTCTTTTTTATGAATAAAACCACAAATGAGAAACCCAACTAAGCTGGCAATTAACATCCTTCAAGTGTAGAATCAAATGCTTAGCAGTATTGTAAGCAGCAGAAAAAAAAACCTTATAAACAGATGAAATAGAACGGCAAGGAATCTGATACTACAAATGATACTAACATGGTTTTAAGAATAAATACAGGTAGAACACATCTCTTGATCAAATTTCAATACAAGTAGAAAAAAATATATGCCTTGAAAGACAAAATTTGCTAGTAAACGGATAAAGATGTTCCTGTGTTGCTTCCAACACATTATTGAAAAATTAACTCTAACTAATAATAGTATGTGATTTGTTACATGAACTGTAAAACCTGCAGAAGGCTCACCAATGCTTCAAAGGATTGATAAATCAAACTCTGAGATGCAGATGAAAAATACATGCAAAGTGTCCTAGGTTTTGTTACCAGCACTTCTATATGTTATGTACATAATCATAAGAAACAACTCGAATGCAGAGGTGGTGATTTACTTTTTGTCATGGACTAAGAAATAATGCAAAATGCCTTAAGATAGGCCTATAAACAGGAAATAACATAAAAGTCAGTTTAGAAACCTTGTGCAGCTTAAAGAAACTGTATAAGTGTGGATAGAAAATGTACCTATTTGGAAAATTGTGACAGATATAGCAGTCTACCTCACTCAGGTACTATGAAGATAATGGGTAATCTGAGCATCTCAGCACAGAGAGCAGAAGATGAGAGTTGAAAGAACTTAGAACTCACTGAGCACCAAGTTCTCAACCATCTATTCACTACAGCAAGGACAAGATGGCCACTATTGTGCTCCCTTGCTGTCCAGTATCTGTGCAGTACCCTGTACTGCAGTCTGTACATAACCTGAAACCCTACAGAACACCTCAGTTTTGAGGTCCAAGCTTTGGCACCTGTGGCAGCTGTTATCACTGACAAAACACTGACAGAAGCTAAATGTGCCAACAGAGCCTGGAGGGGCTGCCTCTGCCTCCTGCAGGGCTGGTCTTCAGAAAAAGTGAGCCCAGACATACACATGTTCTCTTTCTTGCCTGTTTCTAGAAGTTATTAATGAACAGAATCCCTTCCTTTCTTCAGCTGAAGGCTACATTTTCCCAGCTGCAGAGTGGGCAGAGAACCAGCAGGGAGCTCCTCCCTCAGCTGAAAAGCAGTAAGCAACAGCTTGGGTCTGCCTAAGAAATGCAGCTTCTGTCTCAGCCAGGATTTCTCACTCTCAGCATGATTCTGTTCAAACTGCACTTCATTGTGAATAAGGATTCACTCCTGAAGAGCTCCCAAGGTTACAGGCTCAGCTTAGTGACAGGTTAGGGCTCCACAGTCCTACATCTGCAGTCTCACTGTGAGTAAATAGTGATTTAGGATCAAAGCTGAGTTCTGACATGCCACACAAAGAGTTGTCTCTCAGCTGTGAGTAATCCCCAAAGGACCACAAATAGCTGGAGTACAGCAGTACAGTTCCTTTGCAAGGGAGTGCAGGCAATCACTCCACTGGCTCTTGGAGGGCCTCATTAGAGACCCCACCTTAAAGAGTTCTGCTGTAGAATCCAGAATTTCTTTGAGCCTACCCCTAAGGAGATGATTAAGGCACAAAAAAAAAATGTGCCTCTATACTTCAGGGAATCTGGCATAAACCAATTTCAGAGGAAGGCAGGATTTAGTGCATTACATCTCAATTCCCAACACAACTAAACACACTTTCTTTCCCGTGGGTGCTGGGAAAGCAAAGAGTGTGGAAAAAAAAAAAAAAAAAAAAAAAAAAAAAAAAAAAAAAAAAAAAAACAAGAACAAGAATTACAAGTCACCAGGGACTATAAACAGAAAACAATATGCCCTGGGACAAGTCCTCCCCACATGACTCTAGGCATTGATTATTTTCTGCAATTCTGGGAACATCAATCTGGGAAACATGTTTTTTAACAATTTTTTCCACAGAAGCCACAGTCACAAGGAGTATGTAATTCAGAAATTTTTACACTACACTGTGTGGCACAAATCAGACACCACTTAATGGAACAGAAGAAACATGCCAGCTCTTACTGAAGCCTGTTATTTGGCTCCAATAAGGTTGCAGGGGAATCAGATGAAGTAAAAACAGGAGCCTGAGGATGAGAAACTCAGGACATCTGTGGCATCCACAACTATGGAAATACTGCAGCTTGCTCTTTCCCCACCTGTAACAACCACAGCTTTTTCTCTTGTCTGACCAAGGCCCAATTTCTATCACGAGTATTCAAATTAAGTTATTCTTATTCCTCAAAGAGTAGAAGTGAATTCAGCAGAAAAGTGTGAAATATGTATGTCCTTGTTATTTCCTTCTCTGCAGTAACAAAGACCTCTGCCTCCCTTCTACTCTTATTTACCCTCATTTCATTTATCTGCTGTGTGCTTCTTTTTAGATGGGTTTTTAAAGTTTTTCTTTTCCTTCTTTCTGCAATTTCTTCTCACATCTCATTATTCATATCTCCTGAGGTCAAAAAGAAAGACAATTCCCATGTTAGAGAATTCCACAATTTCAACCTTTGTTCTGTGAAATTACTGTCATCTTTCCCAGTCTCCACATTTCTCAAAGACTTGACGTAGGGATCTATCATTTTGCATAACATCCTATCCATGGCTATCACATCACACAGACCTTTTCCAGCATGACTTCCCTTTTAGGGTCTTCTCATTATGAATGACTTACCTCAGGTGACCTGTGAAGGCCCTGATTCATCCTCTTATTTTTGTCTGATTATTCAGCTGCTTTCCACCCTGCAGATACCTCTACCACTGATTTAATGCAAACTGTTAGCATATCTTACACCCAGTACTCCAGTGGTTCATATTTTATGGTTTGACTCACTTTTCAAACTGTTCTGTGATGGTAATTTTCATTCTTTTATCTTCACTCTGTGGGTGTGCCCCAGAACCCTTTTGTCACTTCCCCACTCTTCTTCTCTTCAGCTTTGGCAACCAGCATTTTTATCTCCATTCATAGTACATGTTATCATTTGTCAGATGAAAAACCATTGTATTCCTCTTGTCATTTTTTCTCCGTGTATATCCTTGATTATATCTTTGCTTTTTTTCCCCCTTGTTTCTCCATGGATGAAAAAACGTCTACCATAATTTTATTTACCTTAAAGAATATATTTTCATAGCATCTTGCCATGTGGTACAGAGACCTATCTCTGAACAGGACAGCTCAGGGGGAACACTAAAAATGTAAATGCAGCTATATTGTTCCTGATACCCAGTTTAGTTTATTAAGGGCAAGCTACAAGCCTAAAAACTGTTGCACTATATATATATATATATATATATATATATATACACACACACATATATATGAGATGTAAATGTAAGCTGTAGATACTTAGTTCCAGGCTTCTCACATCTCTCATCTGGCTCATGTTTCATCACTGGTCACAGCTATAGGTTCCACATCTACCCAAACTGCTACTAAGGTGATTGATGTAGGGCAATGGAGCAGAAATTACACTATTCCTGGATTAAATGCTTCCTGTAAGCTCAAACAGGGGATTTACTTGAGGGAACCACCCTGTTGTGGTCCCTCATTTTTAGTGAGAGATTCACATTAGCTAGAATGTTAGCAAGTAGGGATGAGATGATGAGCAGTTTGAACATCAGATTGCTGGGAAGGCCCAGGTAAGATATTGCAGTCATTCCTAAGCTGAGTTTTCTCCAGTGGGAATTTATCCCTATTCCATTTGGTAGTTATGGAGACCACACTTTTCAGTCTGGTTTCATGCTTTGTTACAGTAACTTGCTGTTCATGGAGTCTGATATCACATCTTTAGTTATGCCATTCTAGCAACACCAGTTTCCTTTCAGCTTGGCATTGTTCTTTTTTTAACCATTGTCCTAAACATCTGTGTAGTCTTTACAGTATAGTATTTTTGTCTTCCTGTTTACCTTTTTCACACTTGTACTCAGTCTGTTTGTAATGATTAATTATTCCCATGTCATTTGAAATAATTTCCCAAGGGCAAAAACTAGCTCAAAGAAACAGCAGGAGCTTCATCAGGAGCTTTTATTTTTAAAAATGTTAAAAATAATTGCACAAATTTTTTTGCTGTTTATTTCTTAATAGAGTACTCATAATTCAGCTAATTCTTAAAACAAGACTACATTGCCACAGATTGTTTTTCACAGACAAAATGTTATATGCAGTAATATCAATTACACTTAGAAGTCATTTAGTATGTTTATTATATACATTATTCCCATTTATACATGTACAATTAATAGTACACTGACAGCCAACACAGCAAATGACTCTGAGCATTAATTAACAGGTTTAATTGATATAGATGCAGTTTCCATTGGTAGAAATTCAGAATCAAAACTTAGATTTGTGTGATTGTGAAAATCACAGTGCATGATGTTTTGCATAATATTTTCAAGGAAGAAGCAACATTTTCTGACATTCTTCATAATCCTGCTCTTTTGTGTATAAAATTTTCATTGCCACATGGATTGAAACTGTATTTTCCTACATTGCAAGGAGAAAAAGAAAATTAGTGGAACAAAAGCAAAATCTACATGGATAAAAAGAAGATCATCATCCTTAAATATAATTTTAGGATAAAAGAGAGGTCTGACAAAAACCAAAAAAAAAAAAAGTAATTCCAAAAGCACACCTGTTTTTTTCAGGATGGTGAGACTGAACTAAATACAATACAGAGTTCTAGCTTTCCTGATGTTATCTTTGCCTCACAGCTGGTCAATACCTCTTTACAGGGTCAGCCAGTTTTCTCCCAATTCTTCCTCCACAGTTCTCTGTAAAATAGGGGTCATGTTAATTACTTCCATAATAGAGCTAATAGGGGTGCTGACATGAATGCTTTGTGCTGACAATATTTTGACCCAAGCACTATATTAAATACTATAATCAGTACAACTGCCAATCTCTCCACTAAGAATTTTTCTATGCCTTTCAAGAAGGACAGATATCTGTCAGGTCATATACACAATGCATACATCAGATGAAAGTTGTGGCAGGCTGGGAAAGTTTCCACTGACTTGAGAAGAATAAATATTACACACAAACCCACATAAAGGAGGACCCAGAGCACTATAGGCTGGTCAGTCAGTGTAAGGCAAGATCATAGAGCAGATCTTCCTGGTAATTACTCTAAGGCACATGGAAAACAGGGGTTGGTGATGCCAACAAGCCTTCACTAAGGGCAAACCATGGCAGGCAAATTTTGTGACCTTCTGCAATGGGATTACAGTATTGGTGGATAAGTAGAGTGACTGATATAATCTACCTGGACTTGTGCAAAGCATTCAATACTGTCACACACAATATCCTTGGCTCTAAAATGGAGAGACAAGGATCTGACAGGTAGAGCACTCAGTGGATAAGGAGTTGTCTAAATCCTCACACTCAAGAATTCCTGACAATGACCCAATATCTGGGTCCAGGGAGACCCTACAATGCTTTTCAGTACCTAAAGGGAACCTATTAGAAAAATTGAAAGGACTCTTTATTAGGAAGTGTAGTGACAGGACAAGGAGTAATGGCTTTAAAGTGGGAGAGGGTAGATTTAGGTTAGATATTAGGACAAAATTATTTAGAGTGAGGGTGGTGAGGCACTGCACACATTGTCCAGAGAAGCTGTGGATGTCCCATCCCTGTTAGTGTTCAAGGCCAGGTTGGACTGTGTGCTGAACAACCTGGTCTAGTCTAAAGTGTGTCTGCCCTCAGCACTAGAAGTAGGTGACCACTGAAATTCTTCCAACCCAAACCACTTTATTATTCTATTCTATGTTTTCAAATACTCTAGAGGGGGAAAAGAGTCACTTGAATGTGCAAACAACACAGATATTATGTTTACTGAAAGTTACATGCTGCAGGCACATTGTCAGCTTCTATAGAGACATTAAAATATTTTTACCAAGCTGATTAATTCAGTTTTACTCTAGACTAAAGTGCATAGGCCTTTTTGTTAATGTTACAAAAACATTATGAGAAAGTGTTTTGAATTAATTTTCTTCTAAAGTGCTACAAGCCAAGGTCTGCTGGCCTGCAAACACACTTGTTCCCACTTTTAAGAGCTATAAGAGAGCTATAAAGTTGTGAAACATTAAAAAGAGCAGAATTAATTTCTTTTTTTGGAGATTGCAAATGGGAGGACACTTTCCCATATTCAAAGAGAAGCAAGTAACATCTTCCATGCCCCACATACTACAGGAATGTCATCTGAAACCTGCCCCCCACTCTAGGCTTGAAGTCAGCAACTAAGGTACTCCTTACAGCATGCAAGTAAGAGGAAAAAGACAACAATTCCTAGAAAGGCAACAGATTCTTAATTTAAAATTCTTTTCTAGAAACGTCAATCTATGTTGAGCTAACTGATTTATTTTAAAGACTTTTTCCTTCTTGAATTCTTGAATACTTTATTACTGCAATATGTTCTTCACATGTGTATGGGAAAGAAGGGAGAGGGAATTAACTAAAGAAATTTCAAAAGAAAGTAAATATGCCACAAAGCATTTGCTAAGAACAAGCTAGATAGAAACAGGCAATTGCTAACTAGCTTTATGATATTTTCATTCTGTGGAAAAACAGTGAGGATGTAGATACTTACCACCATGGAAGGAATGAGTAGTTATTTTTACATTCAGATATCTAGGAACAGTGAGATAGACTGTAATATGTAGTGGCAAAGACAGCTTCCTTAATCTAGTATATCTTTTCAAATCAGATTATATTCTCCACAGCAAATTCCCTTGACTCCTTCAAAAACAGTACAGAAACATTAATGAGCCAAGATATTCAGAGATCTGGTTAATTAATTTGAAAGGCCTAATTTTGGAGACCTATTATCCGTAAAATGTGATACTAAACAGATTTCATAAGTATACAAATGGATAATTGCAGGGATGATAGACTGCTGTTGTAAAATCTTATTGTCAGAGAGATTTTTCTTCATTGTTTCAGCCAAGAGCTGAATCATTCTCCCCAGACTGAATATTTCAGAAGGAATATGTCAGGTGAGCAATACCAAGCCAGGTATCAGGTCTTTCAGCTGTGCCATTTGCCTCCTGATAGATGATCAGCAGCAGAACAAGATAGGGAATAAATACACATTTGCATTGCTCAGCATTCCTTGTACTGACTTGGCTGCATATTTTAACTGTAATATACAGGGCTTGCTCACTACAGAGACTCTAGTCTCACAAATATCCATGGGATTCTGAGCAAAATAGAAATCAAATAAGTTATTGAAGAGAATTTTGCAAGTAATAGAGAAAGATATAGCAATAACAGCATTTCCACATAAAAATAAAACCTGAGAAAACAGCATCCTTCTCCACAACCTCTCTTTCATTCTTTTGTGTCTCCTCCTTCCTTAAACATTAGCATTGTTTTTAATTCCAGTGGCCTTGTTTTCAACAATGTAAAGTCAATGGAATCCTGCTATTTTCTGGTAACCAGATGTGTAACAGAGTATTTTTCTCATTCTCAGGTTAAAAAAGTTGCAATAAGCAGCAGAACATTCAGTGATACTGCATTCTGATGCATACCAGATGAGTGCCATGGGTTATCTGACAGAAGTGTAAACTCTGGCAATATGTCTTCATAGCTGCTTGTTTTATTTCACCCAATAATCACTCATCTGTGTCATAAAAGTTTTTAGGAATGATTCATAGATTATACAGAATCAAACCCTAATCCTAACTCTAATTTAACCCTAACCCTCATCTTAACCCCTAACCCCATTACAAGTATGAAGTTGTAAGATTGTTTATACTTGCCTTTTTAAAAAATTCTTCTTCTTCAAGAGGAGGAGATGCTTCAGTCCCTTCATCATGTTTGTGGCCCTTTGCTGGACTCTCTCCAGTGTGTCCATGTCTCCATTTTTCTGGGGAGCCCAGAACTGGACACAGCACTCACACATTTGTGGCCTCACCAGTGCAGAGCAGAGGAAGAGGATGATCTCCTTTGACCTGCAGGCAGCACCCATCTTAGTTCAGCCCAGGACACTCTTGGCCTCTGTTGCTGCAAGAGTGCATTTCTGCATGGTGGGCTCATTAAATTGCATTTAATTATTCTAATTTCACAGTATCTTTACTCCATGAAAAGTTGCAGACTAATGCACTTCTATTTATCAGCAAAAGCCTTTCTTAGAGTAGGCAGAGAGCCTGAAGTGTCATGGGGGCTGTCTGTGAGGTGGAGCTTCTATACAAGCTACATGTACCACAAGGATATTCTGATGCACAATAATCTGAATGTCACAAACACTTTGGACCTACACCCTGTTTAGCAACATTTTAGCTTGGATTAAAAACATAATGAGTTGGTGCCTAATTTGTCCTTTACTTCATTCGTAAATGTTAGACTTTTAACATTTTTTAGACTTTTTGAAATTTCAGACTTGTTGACTTTTTGACATTTGTCAAATCCCACTCCAAAATAATTAGTTCTGCAAAATTTTAGTTTGCTCATTAACCTTATCTGAAGAATTTCTGCCATGTAAATAAAGAAAGAGGCTTATTTTTTTTGGATTTTCAGTGGTGGATTACAGATAACCTTTATAAAATCATTGTGGCCATTTAAGACTATTGAGGACTTACTCATTCTGTAATATAGTTTAATAAGAAATTTCTACTTAATGAAAGCTCTGAATGCTCTTTGGTAACCTATTTTGATGACTCAGAAATAAATGACCTTTTGTGAAACATCTCTGATGTAGTATTCCATGGTCTGTTGTTATATCTAATGGTTTGGAGTCTAATGGAATGTGGTTCCAAAAATTTTTAGGTTGAAAATCTCAGGCAATCCCTACAAAGGAGGTGATGCAGAGGTTTTAAGTGCCCAGATCTATAATATTCCTGTGAGTGGAATATATTTCTAGCTGGAATTTCCACTAGTGTTACTAGGGAAAAAAAATTACTAAAATTAGTAAAATTAGTAAAAAAACAGTTTATAAACATTCATTAAGACATCTACCCACCACAGTTTGTAATGTCTAAAAAAAGAAAAAAATCAATTTTTCTAAAGCAGCTAAATAAAGTCAATACAAAAACCTGACTTCTCTTATTAGCTGAAAGAAATAATTTTATCTCTCTATTCAGTGGTATTTCATTGATTCAGACCTTCTGGCCACCACTTTCTGCAGCAAATAGAAAACTTGCAATAGAGGTAATCAGAGACTTGAGACTTTCTGGAGACCTTTGCATACAAGACAGTCCTTTTGGTACAATGATGGAAGGGTTTATTTAATAATTATTTAATCTTTATTATACTGGATTGAATAGGTAAAGACAACTACTGCAGCATTCTACAGCTACAGGAAAAAAAGATTAGCCATTGAATATATTGTTAGGATTGCTTTATTTTAAATTCTGAATGTCTTCATATTTTGCTTGAGTACTAAATTAGTAATTAAATTAAATAAAATTAAACTGCTAAAGTAATTAAAAGTAATTAAAATTACTAAGTAATTTTTGCAAATGAGGGAGTTGTCAGCTCTGTTGAGGAAAAGGAAGCCCTGCAGAGAGACCTCAACATATTAAAGAGATGGGCAATCACCAGCTCTGTGATGTTCAAGGGGAAGTGCTGGATTCTGCACCTGGGATGGAGCAAAGACCCAAAGGAATGGTGTAAAGCAGAGGAGATTTAGGTGGGATATCAGGAGAAAGTTTTTATCCACAGGGTGGCTGGGCATTGGAACAGGCTCTCCAGAGAAGTTGTCACAGCACTAAGCCTGACAGAGTTCAAAAAGTTCTTGGACAATACTCTGAGATACATGATGTGATTCTTGGGGCATCCTCTGCAGGGCTAGGAGTGGTAGTCAGTGATCCTCATGGGTCCCTTCCAACTCAGAATATTCTATGATTCTATGAAAATGAAAAATCATTGGATTTATCTTTGGTGGATTTGAATCATGAGTCTTTATGTACAAAGCTAAAAATATAGCAAAGTGTTTGGTGATAAAAGATTGGTTGCAATGATAAAGTGCAAGTGGTACTGCAAACTTCTTGAAAGTCTGTGGGTTTAAGCATTTTTGGTCAGATAGCAACTCTACAGACCATTTTGTGCAACATTTTCCTCTAATAAAGGAGGGGGTTTTTACTAAAACTCTCTTCTGTTTTGCAAAAAAAGATACATGACAAGAGCTAATTTATGAAATTGGTTGGTTGTGTAACATAGTCTTATGGTTAATATCCAGTAACATTACTAGGACAATAGAAATTTTTGGCATAAAAACTTTATTCTTGTTTAGTACCGCTAGCAGTGAAGGCAACAATAATGGAAAAGAAAATGCGTAGGACCTTAGTCCCTACACAAAGTCATGCTGTGTGACATAACATAGCTGTCTCTCTCAGAGTCTTTGAGAGAACAGGCTCCTTTTGCAGATGCCCTGGAGGGGAATTATGCAAAATGTTTTGGCTTTTTTATTTACCAATAAAGTAGTTTACCTTAGGCCTGACAAGGCTAATTATACTTTTGGGATTTGACGTTTATTTACCACAATATTTTCCCTTTTATTAAGGCTAAGATCATCTGACTCAAGAATTCTTTATATATTAAGATCTCATTCTGTAAATTTATAGATAATAAAACAAGCTGTGATCCTCGTTGAGAGTTTAGTTTATCCTAAATAAGCAGCTGGCAAATGGCTTCATCAGATAAGAGAGTTTGGAATCTACCTCATACACAAGATAGAAGTTACTCAACCTGCTTTCCTGCAGCTCCTTCTTTGCCCAGGCAACAGGACAGAGAAGATGAATCATATTCCTTACAGGCTTTGCCAGAAAACATCCTTCCTTTCCAGACAGAATATCTCACACAAAGCAGAACCTCTCTTTGCCACAAGAAATCCATCCTGAGCAAATATTTACGTATTTAGCTTTTAAAGTAGTGTAAACAAAAGAGCTAGTTGTCGCTTAAGAGCTTTATCTTCAGCAGAGAATGACATCAGTTAAAGCAATGTTACTGTGTACAGGCAGCTTCAAGTTTCGCTTCTGCACCAAAGGGTTAATAACTTGGATTGTTTTATTATTGTTGAAACTTTTTACAATAACTCAAGAAAATAATTCATAAATAAATTGACAAGGAATTGTTACCAGTGGATGGTTTATAGACCTTCTGTGTTTAGAATGGTTTATTTTTATGGCAGTTACATCCTGCACATGACCTAGGAGGATATCTGCAGAGGTCAGTCACAGTAGATGTTAGAGATAAAAACGGATCAGTATGCACAGTTCTGACACATGAACAAAAGGGAAAAAAATCTGGGAACTTAGGGAGCCATGAAGTTCAGACTGAAGTAGACTTAGAGTAGGCTTTGTTTGGAATCAATTATATAGAATATCCTAGAACTGTAACAATTTAATTTCTAGTGCTTTCCTCCACATTACAGAGAATGGGGAATCACTAGATCCATGTGAGTGCAACAATGTCTCATGGTTATCCACCATCTGAACAACAAAGTGAGGGAGGGCATTACACATTCTGTGGCACAACTGACTTCTGCTTTTACCTGGTGGAAGATGCAAACAGCACAGAACTCACAGAAGGCAGGGCTGCGATATATTAAATGTTGAATTGTTTTGGCTAAGGAAAATCTCCAGAGATGATAGTTTTTTTATTACTGTAGGTAAAAAACTCAAGTCTACCTTGTAGCTCTGGCTGTGCATTCTCAAGCACAGTCTAGCATGAGATGGGAGATATAGTCTCATAATCTTATGTTGATTTCCATTGCACAGCATCCTTGAGAACTATTATTTTATTTTCTTCTCCTGCAAGACAACAATATATTCCCTGTACATAGACAACAAAGCACTTTAGTCCTAGACATATGTCACTTTTTCTGCAGTCTGACTCCTGTGCTTTCTCCTGCTTTCAGTAACTACTGAAATTTGTCCATCCTTGACTGAGTAGTTGTGGACACTGTTTGGGGATGGGGAGACAGAACTGAACTTATAAGCTTTCTGTATTTAGAATGGTTTATTTTTAATGATACCTACATCCTGCATATAAGAGGATAGATCAGAGACAAAAATGCATTATTATTTTCCACACAGATACTGGAAGTTAAACTGCCTTGTTCCTACTCTTGTCATAATCTGGTTTACAGGTGGAGAATATTGGATCAGTTTCTGTAGGAACACCATATGGATTCCTAGTAATCATTAACTTCCTGAATTTTATATAGAATTAAAAGCTTGTTGACCAGCTTTCAAACAATAAAGTAAAATTCACCCTTTCCTTTTTACTTTCTGAAATAGCCCTCCTTTCTACTTCTTGAAATATTCCTACACATTAGAAATTGAAAGATGTTACAAAGTGTACATTGAAATAATGAGAAATGTTGATAAATTTATCAAATTATGACTGAAAAATGCTGTAGTGTTTTCATATACATTATCTTGTGCTAAAACAATGTTCTAGGGAATGTACCCGTGAACATGAATGATGGTGATTTGACTAGAAAAAGTCTTTTTTTGGTCACAAAATATCTAGCTTTTAACTAATGCATATATAATTTTCCTCTTCAACTTAGAGTACTCTGAGGGAAAAAGACCCAAATAGCAACAACAACAACAACAACAACAACAACAACAACAACAACAACAAAAAACCAAAAAAAACCCTCCACCAAACAAAAAACCCCAACCAAAATAAGTTTTATTGTCCCCTTTTATTTTGTGGACAAATAGACACATGCTTTTTTAATCCTCACACCTTCTATATGCTGCTATATGCACATAGACATCCTTGGTTCATTTCACATGTCTTGCACAAGCAAGGCAGCCAGAACCAAATCTTTGAATATAGAGATACAAGCAACAGGGCAGCATGTACATGTCTTTAAAGATTCTGCTCCTGAGTTAACCAGTGCCCCAGAGGTGGCAATGGCATCATCTAAAACATCCACAGCATAAGCTATTCAGCCACTCCAAACAGTGCTCTGTGCTGGCAGACAGCCCTCCTGGCACAATTACCCCTGAAACCACCTCTGCCAAGAGCAAGACTGAAGCCAAGAGCAGGTGTTAAATGGCTGATTTAGCGAAATTCTCCAGCTCAAAGTATCTGTGCTGAAACTACTAAATGTCTTTGATCATCTTTTCTACACCATGTCAAATTTAAGAGATGTGAGATTGCACTGCAAATTAAACACAAGGAAGGTCCCAAATCTAAGCACTTCTCTTTCTGACAAGTATTTAGATCTAATGGTTTCTTTCTCAAGAACTCAAGACAAATGTTGAAAGCTATTCACATATTCATTCAAAATCTTATGCACTAAAAGAAAATATGATTTATTCTATTAGCTGAAGCTGCCAGAAGAACATCCAGAGGAGAACAGAAACGCCTTTCATTGCCTCCATCATCCATCTGGCAACATGAACATGCTCAGTCTGAGACAAAAGAAGAATCTGGGAGACCCCTGCCCAAATGCTTAGCAACTCCCAGGGGCTGAGGAGTGTGGCCACACCTGTTCTGCTCATCTCCTTGGAATCTTGTCTCTGTACCACTGCTGAAATGGCAGGGAGCTGTTACAGAAATCACATGTGCCTGAGCAAGAAAGACGGGAGGTGAAGGGACTGAGGAGGGGGAGAGGAGCAGCATCTGTAATGGAAGAGGACTGAGAACCCAAAGAAGTCAGCATGGTTTTGTGAAACTGAATTGAATCAAAAGCCTTGTGCCACCCCAGCTTCAATCAAACCTTATGAGGCAGAAAATTAGTGCCCTGGGCAATCACCTCTTGCTGCTATTGACATTTCAGCTGCAAAAGCCTTCCAGTGCTGAGGATGGGGATGAGGTTCCCTCATGCTTCATTCTTGAAGCTCCTCCACCTTTCTTCCTTGTATAAACTTGAAATCACTAAATTAGATTGTTCCCTTTCTTTTGCTAATTATCCTTACTATCCTTTGTCTCCCTAATTAATGTTCCTGTGCTGAAATGGATGGTGGCATTCCTGAATAAAACAGCAAAAAACACCTCCCTGCTTCACAGCTGCATTTAGATCACATTTCTCTGTTTATAAGAGTGGGTGACTTGGAGAACTATAAAGAAAAGTTTAATTGTTTTCAAATTTGAAAATAATGGGAACTTGAATCATCCCTCCCTAAATTGACTTTTCCAACTTCTTTTTTTTCCTAACAAATCTGCCAAGTTTTTCAATGCTATTTTTACAGCATTGAATTTGTTACAAAACATTAAAGTGGAATTAAGTGACCATAAGCTTTTTTAGAAAAAAAAAAAAATCTTGCTCCAGAATTAAAGCTGTGGTGTTTGATTTGATCCTTAAATATGCACTTGCACATCTTTTTGTGCCAAAACAAACATGCATGCAGAATATTGTGTGTTGCCAAGCAGAGCAACAGCATGGAAGCCTACTTCCTCTATCAAGAGAATCAAAATTTCAGTTTTCTTCCTTAAAAATTATGTGTTGCATGAGGTATTGTTCAAAAAAACATGCAACTAGCTCTGTAGTGGCCCAATTGAATAAGTGCCTTCCCAGCACTGGTGATGAACTCTGTATTTCTCCCACAAGTCATGCAGCTAGTTGGTGGGACCTGGATGGAAAGATGGATTCATTTTTATGCTCTTCCATACCTTCAAGTCACCTTGGGAGGGCAGGAGGATCATGCTCCATTGTTGGGACAAATAAAGATTATGCAAGGGAAAGATGTTCTCAGCAGGCAGCAGCTGGGAATATAAACCAATGCTCCAACTGATCCTGTTACTGCAGGAGGAGAGTACACAGGCAGGACACAAAGCCAAGGCAAAGAGAAAATAATAGTGTGTTTGAGTTGGCTAGAGTTTTGTTGAAGAGAGGGCTGCACTCTCATCCTCTGCTTGTTCTCTCATTTCTGAGACTGATTTAAGAAATCTGTCCTTGGGTGAAAAGAGCACTCCCTTTGCTCTCAAAGAAACAAACACTGACCAAGTCTATCTAATCAAAGTTTGTAGAAAATACTGAAACTTGATTTAATTCCAATTGCAAGCTCTGTTCATGAGGTTTTCTTGTTTTAAATTATGTCCCACATTTGAGAGATTTAAATGTCACTATCTTCCTTGCTCTTACTGTCCATAAGGTACAAGGACAATACAGAGGTGCTTTTATTACTATACTCTTAATTACTTAATGCAATTACTAAATAAATGTTCCTTAGAACTTCAGTGAGTTTTCATTTATGACTCCTGTGACAAAGTCAAGGCAAAAATAATTTTATTGAGGCAATCTGATATACTGAGATCAAGCTTCACAAATGGAGAAAGGAGTATTGCAGACAGCCCTAACAATTTTGTAGCATGAGCAGGCTGTCTACCCAACAGCACCTCCTTAGAACAGATGTTCCTTGCACACAATTCACAGAGGTCAGGTTCAAGGACAAGGAGGGGTCCTGGCTGCAGACCAAGCTGTAAGAACTCCAACTGCTTATCAACTCTGGATGTGTTTTCTTTCATGTTGCAAGACCCACTAGCCTCCAACACCCACCCAGTATTTTCATGGCTATGCCATACAACATTTCAAACACTCAGGATGCTTATGTGATGGGGGCGCTCTCAAACAACCAAATACATGAGACCCCTCTTGCTCTCCCTCCATCTCTCCTGGATATTTCCTTACCACTTCTGAATTTCAGTCTTTGATTCCCTCTCAGCAGAGTCTGTGCCCCATTAAAACTGATACCCATGCTTTCTTTGGGGCTGAGCCTAATGTTGCTGCTTGTCCTGTTCTGTGAATTTAAATCCACAGCATGATCATAGGATTTCTGAGAGGTTTCTATGTATTGTTCCTTTCTCTTATTCTCTCTCTCCTGTGTTTCACAACTCCTTCTGTTTTGCCTTTATTCTCTCCTTGTTTATCTTCAGGTTCTCATTTAAACCTTCACCCTGGATCATCTGCTTTCCTGGTTACTTGATTTTGTTTCTTTTTCAAACTTAATTAATGTTTACCTACTCTAACACAATTCTTGATCCTGCTCCATCATGACAGGAGAATAAACACCTGACAGTGCATGAATAAAAGGTAAAAGATTTATTTAGACAGAAAGTCCATTTCTCTGTCCCTCTTTCCTTCTCCGTGACTTTTGAAAAATTTCCTCATCTTCATGGCAACAAAAAACCTCAGTGAAATTGTTGCCCTACATGTCAAGGTCAACGTGACTGATACCAGGAAACAGCTGTAAAATTAGCTCTTGTGTTTCCTAATACAACATCTATTAATAGACCCAATTATTTTTATATCCAAATGTGTTCGTAAATCAAGCAAATGACACTTTCATATAAGGAAGCTATTTACCAAACTACTTTTTTTTCATATTTCTGCTTTTAAAGTCCTTTTATGTGGCATCTTAAATGTAAGTATTTCTAATGCTTTAAGGAATATGTGATTCAAATTGTTTGGCCAAACTCTGAGCGCTTGGCTCTTTCTTAACGACTCTTAACATCCCAGCTACTAAAGGTTATTCTAAATACAAAATACCAGGGCACAGCCCAATAGATTGTTCTCAAAGTGTTTGCCCTCTACAGGCTACCACTACTGACCCAATATAAACATACTCTGTATCTCCCTTGGCAGAAATTACATTTAAAGTGTCCTGTTTGTATGCTTGGATTTTGAGAACAAAAGAGTGTCCATGTAAATTCCTGTGTTTGTTTAACCTATTTACATGCTAAACAGCCACACTGGTACATACAGAATGAGGCAGAAAAAAAGAAGACAAGAAATACCCAAACAAAGCTGCCTTATTTTTGAACCTGCATCCTTTTCCCTGGGGTCACTGTCACCAAAAAGCAAAACCCATAACCTGAGGACTTTACCCTTTATCCCAGTGTGGTACACCATAAGCTTCTTTGAACCACAGGAGGCAAGTGCTGAAACCCTGTCCCTCTCTTGCAGAAAGAATTATGTGTGGTTCCTGTACCTCACAAGGTACATATGATTTCAGATCAGAATAATCCCTGTAAAAATCTATAGAAGAGAAGGAAAATACAGGAATGGAAGTGACCTTTTACAGTGACAAACCATCCATAAATGCTGATGTGGAAATCAATGCTTTATATTCCAGTGAAAAAGCACTTGCCTGTAATGTTTAAGACTGCATAAGAGCTAAATTTTGATTCCAAACTACAAAAGCTGGAATTCTCTTTCCCTATCCACTTCCCCAAGACAAGGAAAATCCCTACCTTTTCTTACACCACTGAAAATCCAGATATTCTATCATCTGGCACCTACACAAACCAGAGTGGGAGATTTTAGGCATTTAGACACCAAGTAGTTGCCACAGTTTATGATAGCCTGTTACTCTGTGAAACAACAGTTCACAGTGTCTATTGGCTAAACTCTTTATGCCCTGGATTTCTCGGGCAAAGACTGACAGGTTTTAAACATTAGTTACACATTTGCCTTCCTGGTGGGGATTATCACCTTCCCTGATAGGTGAACTCACCCAATATTTGCCTTCACCACTCTAGCGAAACATCAGTGGCACAGTGTTATTGTAAGGACTCAGAGAACCAAGAAATTCAGTAGATGACACATTTTCTCTCCTGCAAGATATGTGTGGTTTAACAGGAGCAGATAACTCAGAATGAATGTTACCAACTTTATCCACAAAATGTCAAGAGTGTCTGAAACAAGTAGAGCTAAGCCAGTACAAATTCATCATCATTCTATCCAAGTTTTCTGGTATTTTCAAATAGTTATTTGTTTTCTGTATTACTGGAGCTTTGAATAAAGAATGCTTAGGTTAATATTTCATCCTGTAGGTCTGAGCCTCCTGTGGTCTGCATAATATATGTACACATTTATGTGTATTTTAAGCCTAATGTGCAATCACAAAGCAAAAATCAGTGAAAGACTTAATCCAAAGACACTTCAAAATCAGGAGTTTTGCAGTTTTTCTATCTGGTATGTATTTCTCTTTTAGAACCTAGCCATCCAAAGTGACCCTTATTTGCCCTCTAAAATTAATGGTAACCCCCAACTAACTGTCTCCTTGCTATACACTATGAAAATTATTTTTCACTCACCTTACTATTTTTTTTTTTTTCATTTCTTAATTTAGAAGATGCTAAATATCATTAAGTACAGATGAAAATTTCAGGCATCACACTTCTGGCCTCTGTGGCACACTGAGAGTCAGATCACTGTGGGAACTGTACCAAGACAGGCAAAAAAGCCAGTCCCTTGTGACCAAAGCCACATGCAAAGTAAAAAGCTTCCCACAGTCAGAGTTCAAAGAAAACAAAAGAGTAAGGGTTCCTGGATAGTAGCACTGTTTCTCTGTTGACATCTCTGCTGTACCATTTGACACTAGAAAGTGCCATGAGATTTCCCAGAGATAGATCATGGCTTAGGGACAGATCTGATGGTCCCTTGTATCTGGCAGTGTAACCTGGAGGTGGTGGGCTGAAGAGAAGCAGACACTGTCACAATTGTCAGGAAGGAAAACACAAAAATTGCTTCCTTTGCAGATGAGACTTAGAGAATAAAGAGAGTTAGCAGGGGAGTTAACACTGAACTCTTCTGCCAGGCCCTGACTTCAATCCCACTGCTGCCAATGTAAATCAAGCACTATTGTGTTCTGACAGAGATCAGACATTCAAAACTGAGTTTAAAAGTTGGTGGCACCTGGTTTGCTCACCAGTGCTGTCAAACAGTAACAAAAATCTTCCCTCACATTGGAAAAATAGGACTTTTTGGTTGAAAGTCCTTTTTGCCCATGTAATAGACCTCTTCCTTTAAGACCTCTGTCACAGCCAATGTCTCACACTGCACACTTTCACCTATTCTGAGCATGAAATTAACAATATAGTATCCTGTAATAATTAAAGAAGTTGACAAATCTGCCTCAGGATCTTCAAGTTTTCTGTAGAAAAATTCCAGACTGGTTGTATTGCTTGAATTTAAGTACCATAAAGAGGCATACACTGCAGATGCCTCTTAAAAATAAATATTGTTTTGCTGTAATATAACAAAAAATATTCCAGATTTTGGAAAAAATGGAAGATTTCACTGTTTTCTTTATCTAGTTATACATAAAATCATAGGATCATAGAGTGGCCTGGAAGTTAGCTTAAAGGTATCTAGTTCCAATTCCCCTGCCAATTACAGGGACAACTTTCACTAAACCAGGTTGCTCAGAGCTCCATTAAGCCTGGCCTTGACCACCAGGGGCACATCCACAGCTTCTCTGAGCAACCTGTTCCAGTGCCTCACCACCTTCTTAGCAAAGAATTTCTACCTAATATCTAATCTAACCCTACTCTTGAGCCATTCCCCCTTGTCCTGCCACGACATGCTCTTCGAAAAAGTCCCTTTATATCTTTCTTGTAGACTACCTCCAGGTGCTGGATAGCTGGTGTTGGGGACTCAGAGCTGGATGCAGTGCTGCAGGTGGGATCTCACCAGAGGAAAGTGGGTGAATCAGCTCCCCTGCCCTTCTGCTTTTGATGCAGCCCAGGATGTGATTGGCACATACCAATGGCTCATATTCAATTTCTCATCTGCCAGCAACCCCAAATGCTTCTTGGCAGGGCTGCTCGTGCAGCTTTCTGCTCATCCTCCAGCCTGTGCTTAAAGCAGGAGTTGCCCCAGTTCATGTGCAACACCTTGCATTTGGTCTCACAAAGCCTCATGAGGTTCCCATGGGCCCACTTCTCAAGTTTGTCCAGGTCCCTCAGGATGGCATTGCATCCTTCAGGTCTGGCAACCACATCCCTCAGCTTGGTCTCATCTTCAAACTTGCTGAAGATGCAATCAATTCCTTCATCTATACCATTAATGAAGATATTAAATAACATTGGTCCTAATGTGGATCCCAGACGGACAGCACTTGTCACTGATGTCCATTGGGACTCTGAGCCTCTGGATGTGGCCATACAACCCCTTCCTTATCCATCTAACAGTCAGCTCATCAAATCCATCTCTCTCCAATTTAGAGAGAAAGGTATTGTAGAAAAACATGTCAAGGGCTTAACAGAAGTCCAGATAAATAACATCCACCACCATCCCTTTGCCCACTGATGTAGTGACTCCATTATAGAAAGCCACTAGGTTTGTTTCTTATGCATTGCAATTAAACTATAATATTACATAGGCAGTTTCAATGGGGGATCTTAGGTCAATTTAGAAATGCTAGGAGGTGGTGCAAGCTATTAATTTAATATCTGCAAAAAGGTAATTCATAGACATAGACCTGCTTCAGGTCCCTCACCATAGATGCATCTTGCCCACATCTTTCCACTTGTCCAGCTGTTGCTGTTTTCAGTTCTTATCTTCTCTGCACACCTGAAACTGGGTGGAAGATTGGTCATTGCACGTTAGGTCAACTCAGCATAACATGCAAAATCCAGCCATGTTTACCTTTAGTGATGGGATTTTAATCCTGCTGCATCTTGCCTAGAGATAGGGAACAACCTGCTCCCAGTCACTTTATCATGACATTCCAGTAATATAAACTGTAGAGATAAAGTTATCCAAGCTGTCCAGCCTTGCTAGCTACTTGAGCTTGAGGATTGCCATAGAGCAACATCAGCAAGAGACATTTTTATTAAACAAAAGTCTGTCCTCTGCAGGCAAGCATTTCCAGAGGAAAGAGCTATTCATCTTTGCAACTAAAATGTTAATTTCCTTTGTTCTATGATTAATTTCATGTTCTCCTTCTGCTAGCTTCTGCTTTGTCTCCTCAAAGCATCTATCTCTATGTTTCCTATTCACCTGGAAATGGGTTGTCATGGAAAGCTCATATACAATAATTCCATGAAGAACAAAGTAAAATAAGGTATCTTCCTCACCAGTCACTGTTAAAATGAAAATAAGTCAAAACTCAGGTAGCATACAAATCAAGCAATTTACTGTTGCTCCCTTTCATTCATTAAACTCCTAATCTGTAAATAATGTTAGGGTAAATTTGTTTCCCAAATTCATAGTGAACTTTCATAGAAATTTTAAATTATGACTTTGATCCATTATGTTGGATACCAATTTGATATCTTACTCAAGGAAAACACTTTTAAGTGTGACATTGAATGAAGACACTGTGGCACTGAGCATGAAGAGATAGATATTCTAGCATCAGTACCAAGAAAAGTATTTAGCAGAACACAGATACCATAGCTAGTTGTTTTGTTCTTAATTTACAGCAACCTAAGCTAAAAGAGAGTCTACTTTAAGCTTATCTTTAAAATTTTCTTAGCTATTTCATTGTGCTACCTAAAAGAAAAATTAGTAGGTTGAACAATCTCTTGTTTAATTTTGTTTCCAGAAAAACTAAAACACATCTTTCAATCCCAGCAGAAGCAAAGCCAAATTGATTACTATACTGTTTTCCTCTAGAATCAAAGAAAACTGTTAAATTTACATCTTTACAAATGAAGTGGAAGATCAGGAATTTTTACGGGGTCTTTTATTACACGTTTGGCAAAACAATGATTATGTGAATAAATATGTGCCATTTATAGTTACATACTAAAGATTTTTATCTGATTTAATTGTTTTTGTCATACTATCAAAGAACAGAAGCAGTGCTGCGAGTTACACGACCAATCAACATAATATGGAACAGCTGGAGTGACTTAAACATGCCTGGAAAGTGTTTGTCTGGACTATTGATCAAATATGGCAAACAAACACAACAGTTCAGAAGTAGTTAATTGGCCATTAAGCAAAAACTGTAGCTGGACATACATTCCAGGTCAAGCTGAGCTGCACAAGATAGGACTTGTTCAGAAAGAGATACTCACCCTCTCACATCAAAGCTGGCAGGCAGTCTTGAAAGGGTTCTAACTTGCATCCCACTGGATTACCAAAGATTAAAGTAGTGCTTCAGCCAAATGTTCTCCCCTGATGCTACTCATTTAAAAGAGGCTAGTAACAGGAATGCATATACAGTTCAATCTATTCACTATTGAGTGCTAAGAGAATTCCTTTTATACATAACCCATTTAGCTTTCTGGCAAACAAGTGAAACAGAGGTATTCTGAAACTTTCCATCAGCTCTGCTTTCTACATCTCTTGCTCAAGAGGAGCAATCTCTTCTTATATTCCTGATTATGATGACATGCAAATATATGTGTGTGTGTGTATATACACATATATATAAAGATTTTCTCATGGTATATGTACATTTGTAACTTCCGTGCACTCACTTTCAGAAACTAGGAATCAAGCACTGCTCCCATATTTTATTTAACAGGAAAAAAATTGTTTATCTCATAAAGCTCTGCAAAATAATCAAGAATGCAAATCTTTGACATTATTGTTGGATAGTTCCTCTTATAATTTCCTTTCATGGCAGTCTAAAGGGTTTCCCTAAACTGGTTCAAGATTAAAATTTGCTCAGATGATGCTCCAATGATCAACCTAATTTGCTAAAGTGCTTTTCAATTTTAAATGCATTTCCAAGTATTGTGGAGAAAAAATTGCAGAATCTTGTTTATGCTCTTTCATTCATCAGTAAACACTTTTCTCTGACTACTCTTCAATGATATCAATGCTTTGTTTTTTTCTAAAGCACAGCAGTTTAGAGTGAAGATTTCTTTCTTTACTATGAATGATCTTTTATCATGACCTTCTTTTTTATAGAGCAGCAAAATACATATATTGAATCTTGCAGTTCTTTTTTCCTCCAAACACTTTCCAAAGGGGAAAAATGCGTTACCTAAGAGCAGCTAAAAGGCTTACTTTTTAACTTTAGATACCTTCTTCTTCTCTTTAGTCATAAAACAAACACTTTTTTGTGCTATAATGTGCAGTAGCTATCAGGATCCTCTCAAATCCAAGTTGGACAGGCATCATTCCTAGCTGTGACAGGACCACAGTCCTTGCCCTCAAAAGGCCTAGTGGGAACACTGTTTTCTTGGGGACCACAAAGGCTCGTACCAGCCCTATCTCCCAGCTAGCACAGCCACAAACAAACAAGACAGCATAATTTCTCAGGTCTAACATCCCATCTGCATATTCAAAATAGACAAAAAGGCCATTAAAGTCAGTGTGAGAATGGGTCTGCTCCTTGATTTCATATCCCAGACTGCCGCATTCAGTTAGATGAGGAGGAGGAGATCAGGGAGACTTTGGCTTTTCTCTAGGTATCTCTGCAAATCAACTAGCCCATAGGAAGGGTCCCCATCAAACAAATTGAGAATCAGAATATGTAGGCAATTTTTTATGCATCAGTGTCAGATGCCTTCTTCTTGCACTCGTCCCTCTCCAGAAATACTTACAGGCTTTTCAGAAGCAGAAAGATGCCTCTTCACTTCTGGTGTTAAACATCTGGAATGTCTTTTCCAAAGTCTATCTGTGAATAGTGTGAATATTAATTTTTAGTTTAGTCTGAACAACAAGCCACATTTGTTTATCCCTCTTGCCCTCCAAGGAGAAAGCAACACAAAGAAAGAAAGTTCACTCAGTGTTGTTTTTTTTCCATGATGTTACTTTCTTGCTATCAGAGATTGTCTGAACTGTCATTTTAGAGGTGCTTTGGAGACACAACAAATACCAAATAAAGAACAAAGCCTGTGAAACAAACCTAAAAAAGTGTTTTATTGCCTCATCTTCACTGGTGTTACTAGTCATTATCACATCTTATGAGAACAGACTAGAAAAATAATGTTTTACTGCATGGTTCCTTGCCCACTGCCCTCTATTGTCACGATGTTTAACTGTATAAAATAAACTCTGAAGCTTACCAATACCTGAGCTGGCCATTCACCGATTTTTTTTTGAAGTGGTGAACTTGTTTTTGACCTCCATCTATTTAAATTTTCAGTGCAAGATGGATACTTAACTGACATTATCATAACAGAAAGAATAAGTATACCTGACAAGAGAAATTGCTGGTGCAGAGTTGAGCCTGTTGAGCCAGAGTAGGCTGGTGCTTAGGAATTCATTCTCAAGAACAGACATGTCAACAAAACCTAAGCACTTAAATAAACAGAAGATGCAAAAAATATACAAATGAGGAATGTAAGTTCATTTAAACAAACAAATAAATATTGCTAGACTGTTTTGCAACTGCTGCCTCTAGTTAACTTTCATCGGAGCTAACAGGGGAAGGAGCAAAGTGATGAGAATAAATTATCAGTTGAACTCTGAACTGAGAAGTCTTTAGTGCTTGTCTTCATTTCAGAGCAAGCTCATTGCACACATTTGGCAGATCTGTTAGACAAAATTATCACGTTCCCTGGACTTCCAGAAAGGTTATGAAAATCAACCTGAAATAATAATAGGAAAAAAACACACTCTTCACAGAAACTTCAAAGCAACAATAACAAAAGTTATGATTTTTCACTATGTGAAAATCAGCCATTGGAGTAATCCCCTCTGGAAGTGGTAGATTCTTCAACATTGAAATCTTTTAAAATTAAGCTGGACAAAGTAGTTCATCTTATCTAGACCATGCTTTTTACAAGTAAAGTTGGACCAGATGATCCCTGAGATTTCCTTCCAACTTGGTATTCTGTGATTCTGTGAAATAGGGTACGTGTACAAGCTGGAAAACATAAGCCAAAGAATAGTTAAGCAGCATGTTTTATAGGAGGCATTACATTTCAATATGTTAGTCTTGGGTAAGTTCTGACCTCAATCTGATTGTAACATTTTGGGACAAATCACATAATTAATTGTTAAACAAACTGAAACACAACATGCAACACTAATCCTTTTTAAAGTTGTGCTTAATACAACATAGACCATATAGTTAGTAACATGATTTTATCTGGTTTTTACTTTTAACAATAATCAATTTTTTGCTACTTCCACTGCTGAGTACTAGTGTAGTCAGTGAAATTGTCAGAAATCCTATTTATAGGAGAAGAATGTCACAAAATTTACTGTCAAATTTTCATATTCAGCTGCCAGAAACGAATTCAGAAAAGACAGTCATGATTTCACCTAAAAATGAGAGTTAATTTTTTAATCCTTCTGTCTAAGTCACTCTCTCCTGGTGTTTCTCTTCATGGATATATTGAAGTGCACACCCCAAAAACTGTTCAGTTGGTGGCCATTAAACTGCTCTGAAACTTGTGTAAGGCCCTGCAGCAGGTGTCATCAGGGCTCCTTCCCAGTCACAGTGATCTCAAACTTCATGGACTTCACCCATTTATTTTTTCTCTTTTAAGCCATTCCATAGGAGGAACTTTTGTTCAACAGTCCTTCCCCTGCTCCTTCCCCCTGCAGCAAACACATAGAGAAAAAAAATTTCTTTCAGTCTGATGTCATACCATAGCAAGACAGGTCTGTGCTGTCTGCTTGCAGGCTTATAAATGTCTCTGTGTCAAAGAATGTGCGCCTCTGATATAACTGTATCAGCAATTGATGGGAAATATTATTTTCTCCAGCCAATTATTTATATTATTTCTACATATACACTGTAACTTGTAGTTAGGATATTGCTGGGAGCCAAGGAAGCAGCCTTTCTCAGGCTACTCAAGGACAAGAAATTATGACAATGATTAAACACCTGCTAGAGATGTGAGAGGTGATGCTTTGCAGAAAGCATGTTTTCAAAGAGGTGTTGCCTTCTTGGAGCAATGAGCCTTTTCTACTTTGTTTTGCATTATTTATCTTATATAAATGAGATGGCTTTTCAATAAATTGCTTCTTCTTGCTGCTTTGAAGAAGTTGTGTGTGTTGCTGCATTATTCGCCGTTCCTGATTAGACAGCCACCATAACTAACAGGATGTGTTTAATCACAAATCTAAAATCAGAGCAGCTTAATTTCCCCACACAGCTCCAATATTGCATTTGTCAGGTACAGCTATCATGGTCCCTTCAATTTACCCATAGCTCCTAATACAGGTCAGATGCATTGAAGGTTCACGTGGTTTCCAAGAAGATCAGTGTTCCTTGATCCCAGCCTTCAAACCGAGGCTTCACAGGGTGTTTTAGCAGAGAAAGGCCTCAAGACATACTGCAAACATCACCATCTGTATTTGCCCTCTTGCCCACCTGGCTGGAAATCCAAAGGGTTCCCCTACTGCACAGTGATCACAAGGGACATTCCACCTGCTGCCTCTGCCTTTCCTGAGACTCACCTATCTGTCTTTTAGCTCTTCCAACATCATGCTTTCCCATTCTCCCCAATCACTTCACAATTCAAACAATCTAAAAGTCTGTATTCTTTCAGCCTTTTAGCAGCTTGTGCTGGAAGAATATTCTTTGCAATATTTTATGGAGTTCTCATATTTTTCACATTTCCCAATACTGTAATATTCTGAACTCTTAACTCTCAGATGTCTGAGAATGTTAAGTCACAAGAGAAACAAAAAAAAAAAAATGACATAACAAAGAGACCTACTTATAGCACCACACCTGGTTAAGATATTTGCACTGGATTTATAAATCCAGATTATAAAATCCAGATTATAAAGCCCTTCCTCATTACTGTGCACAACTCTGCTTTCCCTGGCACTCCTACCCAGCATTTGTGGATTACACCAATGTCACCTCTTCCACATATGTTGAAAAAAGGATGGCTTAGACTCAACCACAAGGAAAAAGGTGTCATTTATACTATCCTACACATTACTCCTGAATTCTACTAGAAGAATAAGCATAAATTGCTACATATTTAAAAGCATTTCACCAAGAGTGAAGCAACAGCAGATCAGCCAAGGGCTTTATTTTCATTTACTTGCCTCTTCCCGTAATGAACCCCACCAAGAGTCATAACACTTCAAAAGAGAGGGTACTCTGATCTTTTGGGCAAATCACAGTAAAATACAGTGCTAGGAATCAATACTACCCTTACCTGTCATGATCCTGGGGTCCCCCTCTTTCTTCAATGATTCCTACGGATTCTGGCACACAGAAGCCACAGCAAGGCCAACAAAAGCCCTTCTTTTCCACTGTTCTGCTTCATCCTATAACAAAGCATGCTGCAACATATTCTCTCACTGCACTGACAGCAAAGCATTTACAGAGAGGAGGCAGTAGTTGCAGTCACTCATCAGGTTGAGGAGATGATTTTATTTTGTGACAGATGGTTATTTAAAATGTTTTGCAGTAAATGTAATTTGATGTCAAGACTGTCATTCACTTGGTGGTGATGGTGTCTCTCTATGACAGACAACAGGAATTATTCTTTGGGCAAATGGATGTGCAATAAGAATTCCTGAGTGCTCTTGAGAATTCCCAAGTCAAATAAATTATTTCAAGATGTCCTTTCAGCCAAAACATATTGCACTGAGTAACATCCCAGATTCCTAGCCAGAGTTCTGTTTATAAAATTGTCCTGCTCAAGTATAGTTTCATCTTGTTTTTGCCCATCCAACCATTAAGCATTCTTTGAAGCAGTTCTGCAGGCACAAATGTTGAGAATTGGGAAGAAGTATGGGTTTGTCTGTGTGCTTTTAAGCTCACTGAAAGAAGACAGCAGAAGAGTGAAAGCTGTGAGACAGCTGAGGAGTTTTCATCCATCACTGCTTGCCAGAGAGATACAGATAATCCATCCTAAAGTCGTGGGCTCTCATTCCTGGCAGTACAAGTGTACACTTCACTCTCCAGCATTAAAGGTTTAGGGATTGGTGAGAGGAAACAGCTCTAAAGAAACCCATTGCTAGTAACACTTGTAGTGTAATTTCCATGTACTCTGCCACTGACATTACGTGGTAGGCTAGTCATGAGAATAAAAACCATCCTCATGAGAAAAAACCAAGCCTTTCAGCATAAATCTATAAAAGGAAAGGGAAATATATTTAAACATGACTATAATTCATAGCCACATACAAATCCAGCCATAAAAATAAATTTGTCTTTTCATTGATTGAAAGACTTAGTGAGCACAATAAACTGAGAAAGAAATCTAGAAGCTTTTTGTTATGTGCCAAATGTTAATTCTGTTGAACTGAAAGAATAAACTTCCAAAAGAAGCAGAATTTGCTTCTAGGACTATGTTTTCAGAGTAAATTCCAAACCACTGCCTTCATGACACACTACTTCTTGTCGATAGGATGGACTAAGTTCCATTCTGATTTAGTGCTTACTTGATGAAATGTGATTCTCCTTTTCTACAACTTCATTTTTTAAATTTACTCTATCTCCTCTTTCAATTATTTCATGTATGCCTATTTTTGTCTGCATTGATATTCTTTTATTCTGCATTTTTTTTGTGGACATAAATCAGCATAGATAAGAGAGTTAAGCCAGCATTATGAGTCAGTTAAAATGCATTTAGCCTGCCAGCAGTCTGATAAGATTTATATTTGGTACCCAGTTTTGTCTTTCTGCTCAGGAAGGTCATTCAGAGCTTTAGGAGAATGATAAAACTGTTTATTCCTTTTACAGTGCATCCCAGGCCAGCATCTGTTCCTGATATATGTACCAGTTTTATTGTTTAGGACAGCTATCCAAACACTGTACTGTAAAAATGTAGTTAGAATTTACAGTTGAAATGTGTCATGGCAAGAACACTGATTTTTTTCTGTTTCTGAGGGAGTATTATATAAATATTCTTAAATCAGTAAAGTTCACTCAAATGTAACCCAGAACAACACAGGCTTTAAATCCAATGAGACATTTGTAGTTTCACTTCCATTCTTATTGCCACTTGGTCTGACCTAGAGGCAACCTAGAGCTCTCAGACACAAGACTGTTCTGAATTTAGCCTTTCTGGGGCAAATCTGTTTTACCATTACACAATTACTGCATGTGTTTGAAACAGTATGCATATATCTTGTAAATGTGTATTTGAATGATGCATGTGCTTTTGCATTTTCCTCAACACAGCAGGCAACTGCTCCATTTGATAACTGTTGGCATAACAAGGGCATGAACTTGTCTCAGCAACTTCTCCCTGCAGTGTGAAAGCCAACACTCACCAGCAGCAGTCCAACAAACAGGTCTGATCCTGGTCTGTGGGTGTTAATCCACTCTCTTTTTGGTAATCCCATTCCAAAGGCAAGGAGTCACTGTTTAAAAGGGCCAAGTAACCCACATATCTGTCATGGTCTTTCCAACACATAACCAAGGGCAGAGGAAGGGTCTGTCACAGCTTTCAAAGTCCAAAATAAGGAGTCAGACCTTAGTTTGGGACTCAAAACCTTCTGCAAGAACGAGAAGTCCTTCCCAAAGGAAAAAGGGGAAGAACATGTAACGTATACTTGTGACCCTAAGGAAATAAACCATCCTTAGAAAATGTAGAACAGCTATTGTCATCTTTAGAAAGGAAACAGAGCATAAAGAGATAGTTCTTCTGAAAGCTCTGAAACTGAAAGAAACCTCATTTGAGGTCAATAGTGTCTCTATTAATTGTCCTCCTTCAAAGATCAGACCCCTCTAACTCTGATCTCAATAAAGTGGCAGATCCATACCTACCTGCAGGACCTATTACTTACAAAGGCAGCAGTTTTACTAATTAGGTGGAAGTAAAGGAAAAAGAAGAGAAAGAGTGGAGAGGTAGATGTGCACATCCTTACAAGGTAACATCACAAATTATACTTACCAAAAACAATTATTTTTGGTGATTTTTGAAATATTTAAAGTCTGTTGTATTCTTTCTAAACACTGAGTAACCTCGATCTGCTTCACAGCTTTTCATGCTACCATCCCACATCCCATTCAGTTGCTGTAAATGTTTTTAAAAGCCTTATTTTCAAAAAGAAAAATATAATAAATCTGTTCACTTACAGCACCTCCTAAGGGTCATGATGTGTTGTCATTTTATTTTGGTTGGTCTCCAACATGCAGGACAGAGAGAAGCTTACTTCAGACTAAAAGTTTTGTTTGAACAGCTAAAAGTCTGGGCTGTACTACAATGGATTTTAGGTAAAGGAAAGGAAATATATTTTATCACAATACCCTTGAATGTGTTTTGTACTTGTTACAGTGATGGGCAAAATGGAGAAAAACTCAGCCCATGACTGAAAGGGAAAAATCTTATAAATTCTTGAGGTTACTAATCAAACTTTTTCTTGGTTTAGTGACATCATTATTTCAAAAAATCAAGTACAAAAGTATCTTCAATGCTAAATACAAATGTATAATTCCTTTCCTAATTAAGCTATTTTTAAAAGAATATGGAATAGATTGCTGCCCACTTAGGAGCTTACTAGACAGAGTGAGATGTGTTCTAATATCTCAAAACAACTACAAGATAATTTGTATTTCTCAATGAGCTTGAGAAATGTTAACAGTATTCAAATAATTATTTAAAAACAAAGGTTTGTATTATATAATTTTTCAACAATCAGGAATTTCCATATCTTGTCAAACAATGATGAACCTAATAATGATCAAACACTTGTAGATTAACTCTCCTATTCTTCAGGCAGCTTCTTCTCTGACTAAAAGCATGCAAATTTTTAAGGGCTTCCAGATAAGAGGACTACCAGCACATACAAAGATTCATTATTAAATTTTTCAACTGTCTTTGAGCTAAAGAAAATAAAGATATAAATGAAATTACATTTTTGAACTTTTTTTTATGATATTACATCTCCAAGAAGAAGCTGCTATACTTCAAACAGAACTTTACACAGGAGATTTTGCAAATCAAGAGTGGGAATATCTATCTATATCTATATCTATATCTATATCTATATCTATATCTATATCTATATCTATATCTATATCTATATCTAATCTATATCTATCTATATCTATAAATACCTACATTTGCATATGTGTGTTTGTATGTTTATTAAATATCTATAGCTATAGTACTAACATAGCTGACACATAGTACTGACACATTTTTGTTCCAAACAAACACTGCTGTGAAAGTAAGTTTTCTCTATAAGGTGAAGCTATTTCTGTTCCCCAAAAGCATCTTACTCTACATCTTTTCATCCTTGCAGTATGTAATGAATAGCAGTTTGTTAGCACACAGCAGAATATATTCTCTCTGGAACAGTTCCATGCTTGTAAAACATCTCTTTTCCTCTCAAACACCATTAATTCTAGAAATATAAAAGCCTAGTTACACATACATCCTCCTATTCCACTTTAATGACCCACAAAAGAACCAATAACACTAAATACTAAAAGCTATGACCAAAATTTGTTAGATGGAAATTTAGTACCCAAACTCTAAAATGGCAAGGAGGATATGATACAGACACCTGCAGAAGAGTCAGACTTCATTCATACTGTTGTGTGTAAACACACAAAAACACATTACTGCAATTAGAAAAATATTCAGTATTATATTCAATGACAACTGACTTACAAGATACTGTAAGCTTAATAATAAGCCATATTCAGAGTTTACTACAGGACAGAGTGTTTCTTGCCCTCAGACAATATCTGGGCTGTAGAGTGAACTAAGTTGGTGATGTATTTGATATATAGGACGGCTGAAACCAGCAAAATGGGTGATAGGAGTCAGAATAGTCTCATTTTAAAAGGAGTTCAGAAATGCTGTCCCCAGTTTCCAGCAAGCACCAAGGTAGCCACTCCACAATGCCCTTCCAAGTTGGATCTCTGGGGGATAACTCTTTATCCTCTAGATTCCCTGTTTGTTATTTCTGGTCTGCAGGAGCTCTGAGCTCTCACACCTGACAGTTCTGTAAAAGTTCTCCTCTAAAAATATAAGCACTGTGAAGCATTCAGAGTGGCCTGACCTGTCTTGAAATTTCAACTTTCCCACTGCAATCTATGTGTAAAGGGGGGTGGATGACCCACCTTTGTGTTGGACAAAGCATTTAATTTGCTGTGAGATCTCACAAAAAAAGGCAAAGAAATTATTAGGACGTGCAGTTCTTGGCTTCATTTTCACGTACTAACACTGTGATGATTCCAAAAATCTCCACCCTCTCTCAGATTATTCCATCTCTTCTTCTAATTACTCCTTATTTTCCACTTAGAATCTGATTCTTGTTCTTATCACCTAATCACAGAGGACCCTGCCCTGCCTTGTGATCTTATTAGCTTCTCTATCCCCAACACTTTCATCTCTCTTGTTCCTCCTCTGTGTTCTTATTTTTTCTCCAATTTTAAACTCTCCCATGTCTTCTGAGATCCTCTAACCTCCTCTGGTAGTCCTTATCTTTGTCCATGAGTTACCCAGACAGCATGGAGAAGCAGTTCCACCATGTCAGGAGGACCCCAAAAAGTGGAAAAAGGATTTAAAAGGAAGGTACTACCCAGGCCAGCTACAGATTAAGTTGTTGTGTTAAAGAGAAAATTTGCTCTGTGATTGCTGCAGAAGCACCAGAGGAGGATGGAATGTTTGTGCTGCACACAGGTGTAACACTGCACTTGTATTTCTGTCAAATTTTTAACAAACTGGTCAGATTTTTAACAGCTACACTAGGATGATATTATTTTTTTGCCTAAGTTCAAGTTCCTACTCCTACTCTAGACACTAGAACTTAGGCACTAGAACCTCCCAGAATTATCCCTTTTCACATGGCAAAACAGGCCTTGCTTTAGTCCAATCTCAAATTAAGAAACAAGCAAGCTAAATTCTTCTTGTCCCACTGTCAGGAGGAGGTAATTTGAGGCAGAGAGCTGCCATGGAAGACGTGGTGGTGGTATAAATGTTCCATGAGAGCAGAGCCTCAGCTGAGCAGCCACAGCCTGATGGTCTGGCACTTTGGACAAGGAGCATGGGACTGCATGCCTTTGAGGAGTGCAGAAAGAGAGATGCTTTCCATCCCTCCTGCCTCACACCAGCATCAGCTCTTCACACAGCAGGTTTGAATCCAGTATTTTGTAACACATCAGCTGCTGGTTTTATGTAAGCACATCCACTCAGAATATCTGCACTATGCTCTTCTCTCTGTGAGAGCTTGTTAGCTCAAATCTGGTGCTTCAGTGACCAATGTGTGTCCCGATTTGGAGGACAGGTGTCTGCCAATAAAGGCAGAAGCTTCTCTTTGAAATGGAGAATGTAAACCCTTCCCTCCAAATTTATTATAAATTTGAAATTAAGGGGCTCTCAGGCAAAGATATGGGAATTAGGAAAAATAGTTCTTTACTAGGAAAATTAAAATAGAAATACAATATTACAAAGAACAATCCCAAAACACTGACAGAGTCAGAATACAACCTGACACCCCATCAGTCAGGGTGTTGGTAGCAGTCCCATTAAATGGTGGCTGCAGTCCCCCTGCAGTGGCAGGTGTGGTTCAGCTGAAGCAGGGATCCTGTAGAAAGGTGCAGCTTTCCTCTGAAGGTCCAGGGATGATGTGGAAAGGCTTCTCCTCTGGAATCCAGTGGAAAGAAGGTATCTTGGTGTTCAAAATCTCAGTTTTTATCTAAGTAGGAGAGGCTTGGTTCCACCCCCTGGCTGGAGCATCTCTCAATGGGATGATGTAATTTTATCAGTCATACAGGGGGACTTAATGGGCCATCAGCAGATGATATCTTCCTGGAGGGAGGATGGTGGAAAAGATAAAGGTGACTGGCCCACCTGGTTTTAAAGATGGACCATTAGCAGATAATATGTGCCAGGGAGGTAAGGATCACTGCCCCACCCAGCTTCAAGAGATGGTGATAGAATACACATTTCTGGTCACATCCTGTATTGCAACCCAAGACAACGTGCTAGTAGGACCAGTGTGCCAGAAAGCACAGGCACTGAACAGGTTCTCTGGGTACAACTCTTGGCAGCTGCACCTCAGCTAAATCCTGTTGGATCCATGTTAAATCCCTTCAGTGCCTGCAAGTGCCTCTGCTTCGTACTGGCAGTATCATCACCCTCTCCTGTCCTTTCAGGAGTGCCAAGTTACCCACATTTTTCACCTATTTTTTTTTTCAACCTTAATACCCCAGCACTGAAAAATCTGGCTTAGATTCTAAATCAATGCAACTAATTAAAATTTCATTCGATACCATCTAAAAAATTAATTTTATTTTTAAGATAATGTTCTGATCATGCAGTCATTGGGGCTTTTTTGCCCACTAAAATATCACTTTGCTTTCAATTCTTCCACAAGCTAAAATGATAGCTGTATTTTACCTCATCCATTTCCCCTACTAGATGGATCCTGAAAATACTTGGAGTTCACCCTAATTTATTACACCATTCTTCATACTACAAATATCAGGGCACAATTTCTCCATTCAGCAAAGTTAATTTCTTCATGATATAAACAAATGCAATCCCCTGCAGATTTAGTGAAACTGTCAAATCCATTACTGCCAAGTCTGGATAAATTCAGCTCTGGATAAAGAAGGTAAAGAAAGAGTGCAAAAACCAAATTTATTGGGGGTGTATTTCAAGCAAAGATACTAAGATACTAACAATTAGTAAGCAATATGAACTGTCATGAATAGAGTGATTTTGTATTTGGCTCAATCATCATCTGTGATAAACAGTCCAACTCTAGAATAAGTAGATCAGTTCAACTTTTAAATGGAGTGTGGAGGCAAAGATGTTCAATAGAATTGGAGAGACTTGAAATGATTGACAGCCAAAGCTTCCACTGAAAATTCAGAGAAAATTAAAATTTCCTTGCAGAAAGTTAAAGAAATATTCTCTGAAGTACATGTAGCTCCAAATTATGTAAGGTTTTGTTCTGTTTTTCACATCTACCTGTTACAAATCTTGGGAAACAGGGCACCTTGAGAACAGAAAATTTGACACCTGGAAGGCGGAGAAAATGAAGCCTGTTTGAGAACTAGTGGAAAAATTTTGTATGCTTGGTGAAATACATATAAATAAAGCTTCTGGGGAAAAGGAGAGAAGTCAGAAAGCATAAGTTAAATGTTTTGGTTGCAGTAGGCAGAAAGAATGGAAATTACTTTAGTAAGGTTCTGAGAAAAAGCCACAGGTTACTACATAATTGTGGATTTAAAGAAGGAAAAGTGAAGGTAGTATAAAGTGGTAAGGGTCAGCTTTTCCTCACAGAATGCTTCCAAGAATTCAGCTAAAAATGAATGTATTAATATTACTTCTTTCTCTTTTGACAAGAGACAAGGACATGGAAGAGGAGGAACTGAAGTTGGCAATAGCTCCTAATTGCTTTATGCAAGAAGTTGGGAGAGCTTCTGAACTTAGGGAAATGATAGATGGTGGAAAAAAATAAGATGTAGCATTAGCATCCAGTCTTATAATCCTCAAGGCCAAACATCCTGGCATGTTAGCAAGCCCTGATATCACTGGGATAAAATACTGTGTTTCTTGAGTAACTCTGGAAAGAAAAGAATTCTGAAACCAAGGAGGTTTTTTCCTCATTAAATTAGTTATGGCTCTGGACAAATCTTCAAATTCAAGTTGCACATTGCTCAGTCTACTTATCATCTTTGAAAGAATTCTTGATCCTTCTTTTCCTCTTCAGTATATAAATCAGCTGGGCTTAATTAACAAATAAAAACTATTTGTCTTAAACTTTTATTTGCAATATCCCTACCTCCTGGAGTCCTGAAGACTAAAAGCAGGCAGGTGGGTAATTATCCTGTCCAGTTCTTCACAGATGGGCCTGCATGCAGAGATCCAGATGTGTTCTATACAGCACCAGCAACAGAAAACCAGGAAAACTGGTACCAGAGCTCTTTCACTCCACAGATATTCCAGAACAATATCTGGGGTTTGAATCTATCTCACTCCCCTCCTGGAGATTGATGGTCAATGAATAAAAAGTCAGAACAAAGTCAGACTAGAAAGCCAAAGGTTTGGGTTTTTTTCGTAGCAAACAAAACTTTTAAAATAACTCATTTCATGTGATTTTTAGCCAAGTGTTCCCAAGTTAATTTAAAACATTTGTGAACCCTAACAACCATTTTAACAAACACAGTTAAGTTTGTTAAGAAACCTAAAAGAGGCAAGTTTCACATGATTTTTAGCAGAAGTTTGGCTGAATCTCAAATACAACTTCACGATGCACACAGCAGCAGTGACAAAGGCATAAAACATCAGGGTTTCAAAATAGCCTTGTGGCTCTCCTCTACTGCTCAGTTTTCCTATTTTTACAAAATCAATAGCAAAATTTAGGTTCTGATCTTTCCTTGGTCTCCAACCTCATCTTCCTTTTATCTTCTTAGTTTCATCACAATAAGATATTTATTCCTGAAAATCTTACAAGTCTTATACTTTGAGATTTCTAGACTAGAAGAAAAATTTCAACATTTTAGATCCCCTAGAGAAGCACCTTTATTGAAACTGAACAGACAGCTGGCAGCTCATGCACATTAGTTTTCATTAATTTGTTTTCCCATATTTCTTCTTGCTGTTGAATCTGGGAATAATTCCCAGTAATATTTTAAGTACTATTTCGAACTAGAGGCTTAGGAGTTACCACTGAATCCAATTGTTCAAAATACATACATGTATCTATCTATTATGTTACCAAAAATTCCATTTGCATTTGCAAGATATACATAAGTAGGTGATTCATACAGAAAACCTGGCAATTTTAATTTTAAAAGTTAATTTCTTACCATGATTCTATACTAGACCTTGAGAGTTTCTCATCTTATGTATGATGGAAAACTAAGTATGACTTAGGCCATAAGAGAGAAAGATGTTCATTTTGAAAAGACAGACTTTCTATCAATATTAATTTTATTCTTTAGAGTTAATTCTGAGGATTTGTTCATTTTTGTTGCTGAACATAGTGAGGTTTCTGACTTTTGAGTGAATGGTTTTTAATTTGAAAACAGTGTCCTTCCAGTGTTCAAACAGCTCTTTCAAGAAACACCTCACTTCTATTTGAAGGATTACAATTCTCCAGTGATTCAATGTTGCATTTATGTCTCTATAAGCTGTGCAAAAAATTATTACAGTGCAATAAATACTGAGCTGTTTCATGTCTGAAATGCATAAATATTTTTGTTATCCCAGTATTATAATAAATTGTTTTCAAGACTTTTGACTAATCATCAGCCTCACTGAAATCATCTGAAACTGTATGCCATTTTCAGACAATTTGACAGACAGAGAGTAGCTCTAAGAGTAAACTTCATTATGCCTATTCCCTCTGACCAGGCAAGAAGCATGTTGATGCTGTTCCATTAATATTTAGGTTATATAGGGAATAGTATATAGGATAAAGGATGATGTTGGAAATTAATGTACTGTGAGATGAGGGAGAAACATTGCCCCCTTAAAATATAAATATGCATATATTTCTGTCCTTAGACATTGTTTGTTTCTTCAGTCATTCAGCGCTGCTTCTTCAGTTAGGGGTGATTGCAGACAGGGAGATTGCCCAGACAAAGGGCATTAAGGGGGCAAGGAATATGCATTTTTACAGAAAACAAGGGATGAGAGAAAACAGATAATTGCTTAGATTATTCTAAACACTAATGTATATGAGCTCCAATTACCAAGATAATAATGTTAGGAATTAGTGTTTATATCATAATTTCAAACTGAATCTTTCCCATTCTTTATCTATTACATTCATTTGTGTCTGGGCTCATGACATGTATGAAATTTTAAAACCACTCAGAATCTGCAGCACCACCACAATGGCTGAGTTTCTCATGACACACTGAGAACTTCAGCAAACTGAAACCAAGTCATTTCCTTGAGATTCTGCACAAAGCCTTGCTCCCCAAGTCCCAAACTAAGCATTTAAATCAGGAAATAATGCACTTGATTAAGTTGTTCCATTTAAGTCCCTTGAGTCAAGTAGAATAATTTTGAGCCACTGTGAAAATGTCTCATTTTAACACACATTTAAAACATTAACGCATGTTAAAAACAGAACAGCCAATCCCATGTTCATCCCATTTGTGGTAGCTAGACTGTACCTTTGGTTAGCATTCCTCCATGCTCCCTGATCATGGGTCTTACTGCAGAGCCTATTGCACTGTGTGTACAAGTGAGATTCTGGAGAGAGCACTGGAAGGTTTTCTTGCTGTCCTAGTGAATGAGGAGGTCAGAACTTCAAATATTTCCTAATTAGATGTTGCATTTTGACTAGAGTTTGTTTGAGTTTCATCATTATAACACATTAGCACAGGTTTACACTCCTAAAATTGGCAAAACTTCAGATGAAGAGAAGAAAATATCTTGAGCAAAAGGGCAGTTAACACTTTATACGCATTTGAACTGAAGAAATGTTGACAAGCCACTGCCAAAAAAATATGCAAGCATGTGGATTGCAGTTGAAGTCCAATCTTCTATACTTATAACAGTAGAAACAAGGGAGGGCCTCAGAGAAAACTTCTACTGTGGGCTAATAGTATATCTAGGTTTTGTAGAGGTCTGAGAGTTAAAACAGTGCCCTTGGAGCAATTACATGGTACAGAAGTATTTGCTGTGTTTTCCTATTGCTCCTATTTCTTCTTAGCCACCACCTCTTTGCAGTGTAGCATCATCTCTTTTCCACCTTGTCTAACATCTGTCAGAAAGTCACATCAAATCAGTCATTCTTTAAAAATATTTTCTACCTCCCTTTCTGGACCTCCCTTCTCAATCTCTATAATTCTTCAAATATTTCTTCAGTTGTTTCTTCAGATAGCTCTTCTGAATTCAAGTGCCATGGTAGACTCTCAAGCCTTAAGAAAAGAAGTGATGCCCTGAAGTATTTTCTGCAAGATGAAAAGGAAAAATCTAGTAGCCTAACAAACTCCTCCTTATTGTTCTCCTCACTGCTGCTGGAGCTGGCCTGATCATGGCAGCTAGAGGCAAGTTTCATTTTCCTGGTGCAAAATGACCACTACTGCCACACAGAGAGGAGTTTAGCTTCTTCCACAGCCCTGTCCTGCTCAGTGTCCTGCAGCAGCCACCTTGTCTCCTGGTGCAGTGACTCCTCCTGCTCAGCATGTGCTGGGTTCCCGGGTCAGGTGTTGGTGCTTCAGCCTGGGCAGCACAGCCAGGAAATATTCCATAAAGAATAATGCATTTGTTTGTGAATTTTTGAACTTACTAGAAGTTATATTAGGAACAAACTAGAGAACTTCCCTCCCCACAGATCAGAAACCAAAAATTTATCACAAAAAACCTCTGTTCCTAAACATCTGAAAGATATCTTCACTATCAGCCACTGAAAAATTTTTATGTTTTTAAAATTGCCAAAGAACTATTTTATCACCCTCAAATGGATTCTTTTGTCTGCTTCAGGGGCTGTTGCTAACAGTTCTTACTCAAGGTTTTACCTGTTCTTCATTTTCAGTCCTCTTTTTCTTAACAATAGTGATGTATCATGAAGAAATAATATGAATGGCAGATGTCAAGACCACTGAAATGGTCTGAAAATAGTGGTATGGTAACATTCCTGAGAAAGAGAAGCAAAGTAGCTGGAAAGTTTAAAATACAGTCATTTTTCATTTTAGCCCAAGCCTTCAAATTGACATTGATATTTAAAGTAGAAGTCAATGCGATTTGAGTAAAGGATAGATTTTTTCACAGTTACTCAAAACAAACTGGTACTTTACACCACCACTAAACCTCACTGAACATGTGGCTGAGCATCAGTAGGAAAGAGTGACAGAAACCAAACCTGATCCTTCAACAAGCAGCTTCTGAGATTTTCTGACAGGTTTACTTATCCCGACACACAAATGACCCAAAGCTAAGGCTAATATTAGATGCTTTCTCAGAGCAATATCCAGTACCATACTTTTAATATATTAAAATAATATTTAAATATTTAATATATTAAATATATTGATACAAATAGCGATATTTAAAATATATAGTATCTTTTTTTTTCCTTTTTTTAATGTTTCAAAATCAAGCAAAACCAGTGTCTGCTTTTTCACATTCTCAGACTTTGTGCTTTCAGAGATAAGGTATTGTACAAAGCCTTATCCTTTTGCTAAACAATACAGTGCCATGATAACAACAAAGCTGGGAATTAATCCAGGCTTTCTGAGCCAGAGATATTGCTACCCATTACTAATAGTTGGGATGGTGCTGTCCATAGCCCTGAGAGAAAAATGTGAAAGCACTAATGATATTTTTTCCATGAGAATAGACAAAATTAGCAATTAGCACAGGCTCTGAATTTTGTTGGTGGCACTAATAGGGCACTTTTACCATTCATGTTTAGGAATGGCAAAATCTCCCAGAAAAACTAATGATGAGCACTCATCTCTGAAATATGAAGTGTTTCACAATGTCTAGCATCTCCCTGCTCCCTTTAGTGTCTTCCTGAACCACTTTGCTTCCCATCTCACTACCCATCACTCATTTCTACATCCTAGCTCTTACTATCTCCATTTACTTTCTCCTTGACCATGTGTCCCTATCCTTCTTCATTTTTTTCTTCATTCCCCAACACTATCTCCCCCTTTCAACACCCCAGTATTTAGTCTTTCATTTCTCCTTTCTGAAGTTGCCATAATTCATACATTCATAACATTTTAACATCTTTCTTCTTCTAACACCGATTTCAGGATTTCACTGCCCAAAACAAGATTACAATGGACAATCAATATGATCACAGGGAATTCCAGGTTGGAAAGGTCTGATGTCCATCCTTTTACTCACAGCAGTCTGGGTTGCTCCAGGCTCTGTCCGCTTGCATCTGGAAACCCTCCAAGAGCAAAGATTGTGCAGCATCTCTGAGCAACCTGTTCCACTGCCTGTCCCTCCTTGTGGGAAAAATGAATTTCCTTATATCCACTGCAAAGCTCTCTTCTTTCAACTTATCCCTGTTGTTTCACATTCTCCTGCCCTGCAGCACAGTGATCAGCCTGGCTGCATCTACTCCATGACATCCCACAGCCCCAGGGGGCTGCTGTCATATCCCATGAAGCTCTGTCTTCTCCAGGCTGCACAAGCCCACATCCCCCAGCCTCACCATGACAGGAAAATTCCTCTGCCCCTTCCAACCTGCAGACCAACCTGGGGTTTTGCCAGAGAGCTGCTCCCTAAACAGGCAGTCCTCAGACTGAAAGATGTTCATGCATACCAGGGGTAGGACTTGCCATCTGTCACTGCTGACTTCCAAAATGTTCTTGTCTATCCACCCTCTGGCTTGTCCACATGCTGAGGTGGAAGGCACAGAAGAGGCAAGAGAAGCAATGCAGAGCAGCCTGCCCAGGGCTGAGCTCCATAATTCAGCCCAGCGTTTGAGATACAGAAATGTTCAGTGTGCCAAAAGTTTTTCTTGTACACCTCTAACAATCCAAGGACAGAAACTCAAGAAAAAAAGATGAAATACCACGGCTCAGAGTGATGAGATGGCAGCAGGGCTGCAGCATGCCCTGCAAGATTTGTCAGCACTGAGCACTGTCCACGTTCAGACCTGGTCAAACACATCCAAAACGCCAAGGAACAGGGGAGTCAATCAGTGTCATTCTGCACCAAATTTGCACATTCCCTAGGAAAAGAAAGAGCTGCAGCCAGTTCAGATTTAGGGCCCAGTGTATGGCAGAGAAAAAGAGATACTGGAAACATTCACAGGTTCATGCAGATATCCAAATTCTTATCTAATTTAAAATACTCATCTGGAGAAAACTGGAAAACTGGAACTTCTGGAAACTGACATCAGTGCCCTGTTACCAATAAATTATTAGCTATGTTGGGGGGGGGGAAACAAAAAGGCTATTTTTTTAATGTGTCAGTAAAAGCACCACTGGCAGATTCTGGGGAGATATCTTGGAAGAAAGAAGGGATTCATTAGGTATTTAGAGCCAGAACTTGCATTAGCACAGCTGTCCTGATTATGCTTTTCCTATGTATGCAGTCTCATCCCTTTCCAGATACAATAATGACTTGTTTGTACTTTATTTATTTTGTAATCATAGATTTCAAAACACCAGATAGATGAGCCAGTCATGTAAACATCCTGGAAGGCTCAAAGCTGAAAACAAAAATCAGAGATAAGATATGATTCTCCATGCCTTTAATAACAATTCCAAGCATAATGGCATCTGTTCATGCCAAGATAAGGTTAAGATCTTGTGACCAATTTGATCAAAGTTTCATGGGCCAAAATATTTGTATGCATATTTTTATCTGCATTTATCCAATTTCTGCGCTGTGTTCATGGAATTGCACCTAGCTTTATTCAGTAATTAATTCACTAGTTACTACTATTAATCTATCAGCCATTTAGTGAAGGAAATATTCTCAGAGAAAGTTGCTGTAAAGCTTCTCAAGTATTTCTGAAATTTAACAGCCTAGTTATACATTTTCAGAGCATGCCTTTGAAAATACTGGTAATGATCTACATTCCACAATGTATTTGAACTACTGCATTACTTCTGTTCTCAGAGCTCTTAGAAGTTTTATACTGTGCATGGTCAGGTTTTCAAAAGCCTTTTAAATGATTAGGGATGCCCATGAAGCACCTAATGAGACTGGTACACAATTAAGTGGAACATGCACCCAGCATTCTTTCAAAATTCAACCCACAAGGTTATATTTTTTAAAAGATACAAAAACAGTTGTGCCTGTGAGTTGGCAGAAACTCACCCCTGAGCCAAGCAGGGTATTTCTGCCAACTGCTGAGGCACTGTGGCTGTAGGCACTGTTGGATGGCAGGCACTATGCAAAACAATTACTAGTTTTACTCAGTAGGTCCAGGGGCTGTATTTATATGCAGGAGGCAGAAGAGGGAGTCTGCAGAAGCTCTGCAGGAAACTTTTTAAATGGACCAAGAAGAATCTATGAAGTGCTCTATCAAGGGCAATAGCCATGATGAACATTTTCCAGTGTCATGCAGGCTCTATCCCCATGAGTTTTATTATTGTTGTTGTCCTTATTATCTCACTGTACTGGCCAGAAATAAGAAATTAAGAGATAAAAAAATAAGAAAAGGCGACAAGAGGGGTGCAGGGAACCCTGATTCTGTCTCCCCTCAACAAAGCAAAGCACAGCAAGAACAGATTACATTAAATTAACAGCATTAGGAAGGCCAGAGGTGGGGAGAGGGCTCCTTCCCCTGTGGGACTCAGATCCTGAGCAGCACTAGTCAGCAAGCCATTAACAGCTGCTGGCACTTCTGTCCTCAGCTGCACTCTGAAGGCAGCAGTCCCTCAGACTGAGCTGAAGTTCCCAATGCAATCTCTTGCCATCATCATGGTGTGAAGTTATTTGGGAGCCTATTCATCTGTTTTCCATTGTTTTCTGTTAATGTGGCAGCTAATGAGCCTGCAGTTTGCAAGGACTCAAATGAGACTCAAAACTCTTTTGGGAAGGCAGAAACTTCTCCTAAGGAAAGACCATGTCACTGTTTTATAAATTATTTATTTATTTATTTATTTATTTATTTATTTATTTATAATATATATTATATATTATATTTATATATTATTTATAAATTTATTATTTATTCCAATGGTGACGACTGCTCTCTGAAGACTGAGCTGTATAGGGCCAACAGCAGAAGCATTGGGGTTTCCTAAATGATTTCCTAGAGGAGTTTCCAGTCTCCCCATCTATCACATTACATTCATATAGTTTATGGTCAGAGCTGTTGCACACCTTGCAATCCAAGTCCTTGGGTTTCCCTGTAAGCTGGAGATGGGAAGAACAGAAATTTCCCTATTGGCCTCTTGGCCCACTCGAGAAAATCAAAGCAGGGCAACTGAAGGAAAATAAGAACTTCCTTGTCTATTTCCTAGTCATATGGGAGGTCAAGGAAGACTTTAGGAAATTACAAAACATTTTTACATAATGTTCCATAGCACATTTTCCTTGATGCTGCATAGATCCTGTCTTACTGTTAGGTCTACTGGATGCTCAAGCCTGAAAATAGACAAATGCTGGAGATCCTCCTGGAATTGTTGAACAGACCTCAGTTTATGACAGAATACAGTCCAAAATATCTGCTGCACCACATTTTAATCCTCCAAGAGATTCTTTCCAGAAAATTGACTACTCTGTTTGGGAGTACGTTGCAATAGATGACATATGTCATTAATTAAAATAGAAAATACTTTCATTTTTTCACAAGTGAGGTTCCTGGGCCCCTGGGAAGTGGGTGTAGGTGGGGATATCAGGCAAGGCTGGTCAGGGTCTTAGAACATGTCAGAGTCCTGATAGTTTTCTCACAATTTATGATATTTTAATTTCAAGTTAATAGTAATGTTTCTTTCCACTTTCAATATATATAGTTATTATTATTTACTGCTATAATCAAGAAATTACGTAGATTTTCAGCACTAGAAAAAGGATCATTAATTCAGAGTTTAAGTAATTTTAAAAATAAAAGAGAAAATTGTCCTTAATTTCCTTTGGGACGAGAAAAAGGAGAAAAAATTACACTCCTGTGAGCTAGAGGTTAGAACATTGATCTCTGAAGTGGGGTGAACACACACCCTAGAGTCTGTGCCAGACAAGTCATTCAGGTCTGGGAAGTAAATATTCCTTGTACTGTTAATAAGTAAAATAAATTATGATACATTTTTTAAATTGTGTTTATTTCATCCTTATCCACTTTAAATTTCCATTTTGGGTGTATTTTTTAAAGTGCAAAATAGGAACCAATTACCATTTTTTGTGATTTGTCTGAACAATAACCATGGCAAGGCTGACCTGATCTCTGCAAAACCCTTCTGGAACTGATTCCTCTCCTCTCCTCTCCTCTCCTCTCCTCTCCTCTCCTCTCCTCTCCTCTCCCTCTCCCTCCTCTCCTCTCCTCTCCTCTCCTCTCCTCTCCTCTCCTCTCCTCTCCTCTCCTCTCCTCTCCTCTCCTCTCCTCTCCTCTCCTCTCCTCTCCTCTCCTCTCCTTTCTCTGAAATAGCAATTCAGGTTAGGATGAAAGTCTGGGACTTCATAGTAAGGCAAAAAAAAAAAAAAAAAAAAAACAACCAAAAATACAAAAAAACGACAGTCTGGGAATGGATAGGATAGCATTTCATATATGGATGTTCTGAGGCTTATGCAGATTTTTGAATGAGGAACTATAACTTCAACTCTAAGTATAAGAAGACAATCTTGGAAATAAAATTTTTGGAAATGGTTGCATGCATAATTTCTCTTAGGGATCAGGGAGAAGCTTCCAGTAAGACATCAATGCTCCTGAGAACAAACTACAAGAAAAATTTTTCTCCCACTATTTCAACTGAGTCATGAAGATAAAGTCTTTCCATTACTTGTCACTGCATTTTTCCTCAAAAGATGGCCTAGGTTATAAGCAGCTCCATGTGAAAGACATTTACTGTTGTCTTTCTCAGATGGGTTTTCAGAAGGGTGGGGGTGTGTGGAGTGATGTGTTATGATTTGGGGACTGCTCCAAGTTAATCCCCAGCATGAATACTGACAGAACTTTCTGTTCTTCCAGTTCAGGTTTTGTCTAAGAATCCAAAATCTACCATTTATTATATATTTTCCCTTTAAAATGGATTCCTGGACCATGACAGAAGAGCTTCTGTTCTTGTCATGTCATGACATTGTTTTAGATTTTCTCCTTTACCTGGACTTCCTGAAGAAGCTTGAAAAGAGCATTTATTAAAGGCACATGCCATGAAGTTACTGTAAATCAGATGCTGCTTTTCTATCTGTACTTTTCTGTCTGTATCCTAACAATCTAAGAAATAAAACTTCTGTATAAAATCTTGCACTTTTTTTCTGCTAAAACCTGTATGAACAGATGTCTAATCCAAAACTCAAATGAGTTCAAAGTTGGTCACCTGAGTTTGAGACCAGACAAAAAAATTTCACTTAAGCTGCTAGGCTAAGATCAGAAGTTTTATGTCATAAAGACACAGTAAGACTCATAACTTCAGTTGTTCCTCCCAGGGATCACTGATTTTATTGCTTTTGATCTTCTTGGTCATTTTTGCAGCTTTCTCTCTTTGAATAAAGAGATCTTTCCCTCAGAGGTCAGATTGTTTTATATGCTCATCTTCACTTTTCTGTGATGTTTTTGCCAGAACATCTGATGCCTTGCTACTGTCAGGCAGCACCTGCTGGAAGTGATTACTTCAGGTGTCACTGCACAAAGATCTGAGCTCTGACCTCCATATTTGCTTGAGAAGAGAGAAATATGGTGATCCATATTTCTTAAATTTTACTGTTTATTTGTATATCTCATTTTTTTCAGAAATCTGAATTAAATAAACATCATTCAGGTGGCCAGAGATTCCCTGGAACTGTAAAAGAATTTCATCTCACTCTCCCCCTACCCAGTTCAGTGTTTCTGTTTTCCATATCCTCACTTAGAAATTGTGACTCCTCAGACTTAGCTGGAGAGGTCTTTCCAAGTGCACTAGTCTGCACAATTCTGCTAACAATTTCAGGCAAATTTAGGGAGTTTTCCAAAAGAAAGCACTTTCAGCTGAAAGTGCCAGCTATCTATTATCTCTGTTCATTTAACTTCTAGAATTTCTTAACTGCTCAACAGATATGATAGAATCAGCAACTCATAAAGTCTCTGGAAAGACTTTCCAGGTACACTGGGCTTCAGCAGTGTCAGCAAGGCAGTGCATAACACACCAATCCACCAGTAGGAAATGAAATGTTCAATTTGATAAAAGGTCATAACAGCCATGAAAAGGCAGCTCCATTTCAAGAGTACCCTGAAAGATGAAAAGCAGCTGAACAAGGGTTAGGAAAATACAGTCAAGAGATTCAAAAATGTGAATATTCTATTCTCTTTGACCTTTTACTGTCTCTAGGTAAAAGATGTGAAACTGTTAAAAATTAATAGTGAGTTACTGTGTCTCACCAAGAAACATTAGCTTGATGATCAAGCTGGTTTTAATTTCCTGATGCCATCCCATTCTTATTAACAAGTCCTTCAATTCCCCTCAGTCATTTATTTAGGGTTTTATACTTACAAATAGTTTTATATCTCCACTTAATCATTAATAAGTCAACAATATAAATTCATTCCTTTTAATATGCTTCATCAAATAATTGTAATCAGTGATTGCACAAGACTGGAAGAGGGAGAGAAAAACTGGTTTTCTGTCCCACAGGAATGTGAAAATCTTCTAGCCCTAATTTGGAATGGGAAGCCAAAATCTCAGCAGAAATATTAACAATTAAATAGCTCTTAAGTGTTTTGCTGTGTTTCTATTTTACAAAAATAAACAGTTAAACTAAGCCTGGCTGTTTATACCAAAACTTAAGATAAAAGTTATCAGCATGGTCTTTTCCTGTATTTTGAACAGTAAACAAACAGTTGTTGAAACTAGCCTTTTCCTACAGGAAATTGACTTCAGCAGCTCAGCAGTTTCATATGAAAAAAAGTTTTGTCCAAGCCTGTCTTGGGTCAACATTTGCACTTTAAATGAAACCTCCTTTCTTGGAGGCATGCTGTTGTAGAGATATAGACATGAACATGAACTGATATCAAGAGTCAGTGTCAGTGGATCCCAATTGAGTAGAGCAGACTTTGAGGTTTGAGCTGATAATTTTGGCAGATAAGCTAAATGCATTCAGAAATAATTGAAATAGAATTGGTCACAATATAAACAATGGAAATTTCCTCAGAGACTTCCAGCACAACTTCTAGCTAAACAGCTAACAAAAATAAACCCCCAAAAATCACTGTCAATCTGAATATGAAGACAGCAGAGAGCAATCATAGGGTCAAATCAAGCTAGTGAAATATATTTAAAGCTCAGGAGAAGACTAGTTGTGCTCCCTGTGTCCTAGAAATGCAACTTGGAGTTTTGCCAAAGAAGACAGAGTATAAATTTACTTTCTCTCTTCACCTTCCTGTAGAAGGGTTCCTTATGGTGAAAGATATTAAAAACAAAATTCTTTTTATCACCTCATAGTGCTGATAGACCATCACACACTATCTTTATCAGTGAAGCTCTGTATCTTACACTAAATTTTGTGACCATCCCTTTATTTGGTTGCAAGAGTAGCCCCTATTACTCCTGCCAGACACAGCATATTCCCATCTTCTGTTTTCTTCCTTTTCTTTTGGCAATCTGTGCTTCAGTGATGGTCAGAAATCATGCTTCCTTGCATACCACTGTGCAGCTGGTCTAAACCCTTGTTCAGTGAGACGTTTAAAGTACATTTTTAAATGTCAGTTGTGCAGTGAGCTTCACTTGTTTGAAATGTTAAAGCTGTGTCAGTACCCAGATGTGTTCATGCTTCAGTGATTCATGGAGGAGGTTCAGGGAGCTAGCTGGTGGCTAGATTTACTTTGAAATAACACTAAATCTATGGGATTAACTAATATGATATACTGGTTTAATCTAGTTCCACAAATCATACATTCTCGTATTTTAACAACTTCCTCTGATTTATTGTTGCAAACAGAATAAAGTCAAAAGAGGTACATATAAACTCTATGTGAAATGTATTTAAGCATATTTCAGGCATTTAAAGGGCCAGTCACAGAAAGCAGGAAAGAGCTGAGAGAATCAGCTTAGAGAGTTCAAATATTAAAATGGGAATAACCATAGAGAACTATTTTTAATCATTTCTCTAACTACACAAATAGCCTGCAAATAAGAACTAGACCATACGACTTAAGAAACTTAGTTTTGCCTGAGTGTATCCAGAAAAATTGAGGAATTCTTGGTGCATTACTAGATGGAAGCATCAGAATTGAGAACTGCATTAAACAAAGGGTGGAGGTGTACATGATTGAGCATTCTGTGATCCAGACATAGCATATAATGTCACTCATATTCCAACAGTTCCAAATTTTACATGATTACTTTAAGAAGGCCTTCTTCAGTTAACCAGTCCAAATATCTTTCATCTAAGAGCTTAAAAATGCTGACATATTCTCTGAATTACTGTTGTTGATTTTCAGGATTTGATCATCAGGGGAGCTCAAGAGGCCTGGCAGGAAATAATATGCTGATACATAAAGGAGGTAAAAACCTAGAAAAGCTGATCTGGTTACTTGAGTAAGTGATGTGACCTAGTGAATTCTGTATTGTGAGTATTGACCTTCTGCAATTTAATATTACAATTCATAACTGAGAAGAATATGAAAATCATTACACAACTAATGATATACAGGTTGTATGAGACAAAAACTGAAGAAGAATGAATACACATATGGAGGGAGCAGATGAGACAGTTGTACAGCCAGAGAACTCTGGCCAGTTGAATGCAGTCAAGAAAAGAGTTCTTTTTCTGAAAAGGATATGTGAAATTTTATGTATGTATAGGAAGAATAAAGGAAATTTTTAGTTAAAAGGAGTCCTCTCAGCAGCAATGAATATAAAAGATATTTTGAGTAATGTTTATTGATTATCTAAATACATATTGTTAGTGTGATATTGTTGCTAAAAAAGAAAAAGTGATATTTGATACATACAGGGAAAATAATGAGTAGAGACAGAGAATTTCTGAGTGTTTTATTTCCTCTAAACAATAATTAGTACTGCAAAATCATTTTTGAAACTGAAAATGTCTCTGAGGAGGTCAAGGAAACCTGCCTTGTAGAGAAAGACACAGAAACATACTAGGTGAAGAAGAAAAACACACAGAAACTGAAATCCCAGCAAAAGGAACACAGATTTGACAGTGTGACACTGCAGCCCAGCACTGACAAAAGCCATGTGGGTGGGTGCTTGACAAGTTCAGGATTTTTTGTTTCATTTTTTTTCCAGAAGTTTAATGACCAAGGAGAGCAACCTACTGTGGTCTGTTCTGCATCGTTCATCACTCAGCATTTTAAAATAAATGTTAGGCCTTTTTTCTAAAATATATTCCATGGTTAAAAAAGGAATTAATGCTGTAATGATAAAATCCCCTGCATCAAGCCACCTAATCCAAAATATCCTGTTCTTTTGCAATGAGAAGGCATTTCTGGGCAACCTTTTTATCATTGTTTCCTGGATATAGCTAGAGAAAATGCAGCCACTGCAGCCAGAGGGACATACACAAGGATCTTGTTCTCCTTCACACAACATATTTCTGCATCTTAACTGGGCTGTGTTCCAAATGACCCAAATGCTCAGAGCAAAACTAAGGTTTAGGCTAATGACGAGGAGCTGGTCTTGTGTTAGGAATGGTCGGTACTGCCACCCACTTTACTGAACACAAACTATCCTACAAGATCCTAAATCTCCACCTTGATGAGTCTGAAGGTAGATTTCTGAACCTATATGATTAATACCTGTCATTTCCATCACTGACATCAAAGTACTTGTTGATGAAACATTTTCCTACTGGATTATAGGATCACTCAGCAAATGTATATAGAGTATGGACAACATATTTCAAGAGTTTAGTGAAGAGGGGAACATGAAGATTTTGCCTCTGAAATGTTTTGCTGTCTTAATTTTAGAATTTTTGTGCCATTCTCTCAGCTTGATTGAAAACTGAACAGTTTCTATAGCATGATCCTTTCTGATTAATCACTCAATCTTATTTTACTCTTCTAAATTGCAATAGCTTGTCAGAGAGATTCATTCTAGCTTCATTTCCATCTTGAGGACTAGCTGTAATTAGTTTTGAAGTGTTTGTGCTTTTTTGAAGTTGCTCCGTTTTCTTGTTTTTCTTTTTTTTTAATATCAACTCATTTAACTGAAAAGCAATCAAATGAGCAATCACAATATTAATTGAACTTTAGAAGCATTAAGGTATTTTATCCCTGGTATTAATATTTTACCTTTATTTTTCCCATTTAAACAACAGTAGCAGCCTGCAGTACAATTATTGAGAGCTAGAATCCTACAGAAGCACCATTCCATGTTCTCCTTGCTGAACCTCATGAGGTTCTTGTCAGCCCATTCTTGTGGTGCATTGAGGTGGCTCCAGAAGGCAGCATGACCCACTGGTGTATCAGCCACCCCTCCCAGCCTTGTGGCAGCAGCAAGCTCCCTGCCTTACTTATGTCACCTATGTACTTAGAGAAGCTCCTTCTGTTGTCTTCGATGTATCTCATCAGATTCACTCCCAGCAGGGATTTTGCTCTCCTAATCATATCTCTGCATGCTTCTACGGTGTCTCTGTATTCCTTCCAGGTTACCTGTCCCAATTTTACCCTTTGTATCATTCATTTTTGTGTTTTAGTTTGGACAGGATCTTCTTGTTCATCCACATAGGCTTCCCAGCATTTGCACCTGACCTCCTACTCACTGGGATGGACTTCTCTTTGGGTTTGGAGAAGGTGATCCCTGAATATTAACCTGCTATCTTGGGCCACTTTTCTATCCAGGATATCATCCCATGACACTCTTCCAAGCAGACATTTGAAGAAGTCAAAATCTGCTCTCCTGAAGCCTAGCATTGTCACTTTGCTGTCTGCCCTATTTCCTGCCTACAGGATCCTGAACTTCACCATTTCATAGTGACTGGTCTTATCATCCCAAACAAAACCCTCCTTGTTGCTGAGTATAAGGTCCAGCAACACCCTCCCCTCATTTGCTCCTCTTTCACATGAGTCATCAGTCCTTTCCAAGACAATAACCTATGGCCTTCTGTGCTGTCTCTCAACAGATATTGGGGTGTTTGAAATCTCCTGTAAGAAGACAGTGGGAAGCTGTGTCTGGTTCTCTGTTGGAGACTTCATCCACTTGTTCTGCCTGGTCAGGCAGCTCATAACAGGTATCCCCTACATCACCTCCACTGGTCTGCTCTTTCTCCCTTACTCATACGAGCTCAGGTGGGTCACCATCCATTGCCAGGTCATGTTTTTCTCTCACATGAAGGCAAATTCTCTCCCTTCACTTTCTCAGGCTGTCTTTCTAGTCTGTATTGCCCCTATGCAGGCCTGGGAATGTCTGGACAGCAGGAAGGAAGAGCTGAGCTGTTCTCTGCTCTCTACACACTGGGTATCCCAGAGGTAATGACACCTCTTGGCAAGACTGGGGAAAGCTGCAGAGCAAATGCTGGCTGTCAGGCATCTGTATCAAACCCCTTTTCTCTGAGGTTGGATGACTGATTTCAGAAATCAGAGCTACCCAGGGACAGCAGTCTCTAAAAAAGTGACATTTTCATTCACTGCAAAACCTAATTTTGCTCCTTTGGTAGCTGAGGCCATCCTGGCCTTTCTGGTGACAACACTCACCTTTGCCAGCTGAAGCTTCACCAGTCAGAACTTTGAATCAAATCTATAACTGATTGAGGCCTCATGTTTCTGACCACATTATTCACTTTGGTTTTTTTGTGTTCTTTTGCTCTCCTAATCCACTGATTGAAAAAAAATCTTTGAACAAGCTATAAAAAAGCTATTTAAGGTGTCCAGATACCATAACTGTCATTAGAGAAGGCTGGAAGCTATCTCCTAAAGTAAGTCAAAAAGGAAACCAAGACAAAACAATCAAAGAAAGCCAGCCCAGTACAGCAGGGACTTCAGTTGAGGAAAAAAAGCTCACACAGAAGTTGCAGGACAGGAGATGTAAAGTGTGCAATTTTTCGTCACTGTATAGAAACCATTTTATTTGGTGAGAGCTGAATAATGTCTACCAGTAATGCAATGAAAAAGAAAATCTGCAATTCGACATAAAAACATTAATTAGCAATATCACAGCTTTGCTAAATAATTTTGCATTTTTCCTGTGTTACCACATTACACATTTTCAGAAGAAAAATTTTGAAAAAATCCAGATTTAGTCATGTGTAAAACCAGTGAATGCAAGGCATAAATTGCTGCAGTTGTATGTGTTGTAAGAGCTTCCATTCCATGCTGTTCTTCCATTTGGAAATGAAGCTTTCCAAGAACCATGGAAAGATGGGGACTATTAGGTGTGATTGGATATACTCAAGTGGGCAGCAATATTAAATTTTGCTCAGTTTAATTAGAGTTAATTAGAAGGCACGACTGATGTGCATGTTGGCTTGCTTTTCCAGATCAGAGGGGTTGTTAGAAAAGTTTGTCAACACTATATTGCTGCTGTCACCAGGGTTCCAAATGTCCCCATCAAGACAATAGTTTTGTAAGGTATTGAATGCACACTCACAACTGAGTAACTGAGGTCTGAATGATTAATTTCAGATTGTCCAGGTATCTGTGGTGCAGCAGGCAGGTTTCTAACATTCCAGGTTACTGTTACAACTACTAAAGTTTTCCTTCTTTTCTGTAATTGCATATTCCATCATTGCCACTCAGATCAGTTCTCCAATCACCAGCGTTTCATTTTGATACATGCTCAGAAGAAACATGCATGGTAGAATACTGTTGGGCCCTTCTGAATTATGGAAATGGCATCCAAATACACCTAATAATAGCTAAAATGCTTCTTTTCACTTACAATAAAAAAGACCAGTTACTCACAACTGAAAGATCAGTAGTCATTACAGTAGTCATACTCCACAGGCATTACAAGAATATGTAAATTTTTCCACTCTCATCCGCTCCACAAAATTCTTTTAGAAATTGTCTAGAAAGGAAGCAGCTCTTAGAAAAAATTTTTGTCCAACATCTTTTCATGCAATTGCATAAACATATACAATAGGAACAAACCTATCATCTGCTATTTTTACATGATAATTTTAAGCAACGTTTGTCACATGAAAGCAGAATGTCTATAACTTCAAGTGCTTTTTCCTTATGCTCTCTCTTTTAAATTTTTCTGCTTTATGACTGCTTTGGCCATGCTGTACTCTCCTGATGAAACCTGATCCACCCTCAAGCCTGTAGATAATTTGTGAAATTATTAGGTACTATGCAGAGTTATACTTTTTGGACATGTATCAGATTACATGCTCACTGGTCTGCAGTGGAACTAACATACAGATGATTCATGTAGATTATTGTTTCATTTCTAACCCGCCTGATAAGTCTGCCTCAGTGGATACATATGCAAACAGTAAGAAAATATACCACACCCTTTTAAAGGATCCCTTTTGGGAAACAAAGGTTTTCTCTGCTCAAGACAACCCTTTTATTATGACTAGGTTCACACAATTCTAGTGGAAGAGTGTAACTAAGAAAGCAGGCCAGTCAGTTCAGGAAATGTTATCAAACTGAATCCAGCAGAGTTCACCCTGTCTTTGGTCTTTCCTCATTTTGATTTAAAGAAGGGAACCACAAGTGCAGTGCTTTAATTCCCAGAAGTTTCTAGGGAGCCAGGCAAATGAAACGGGAAGTACACAATAGAGCTTTTTGTTTGCTGTTTAACTCTTGATTTGTCAGGCACATCCCAAGAAGAAAAAAAAAATAATAATATGATTTCCAGTTCACTTTGTTTTGCCTATTTTTTTTTTTTTTTTTTTTTTTTGTCTGAATAACAGTCTTTATATAGGATTAATAACATTTCGTGATCTACATTCTAATCATTTAAAAGTTAATGCTCTTCTACTCAATCACCCACAGAAGCAGCTCTCAGTGTCTCTTTTGGAAAGGTATTGCAGAACTGTGCTATATCACACACTTATCTCAGGAGTATTACACACGTCCCCAAGGTGTCTGGAATTAAACAGTTTATGCAAATACCTTTTACAGTACCTTTCACTGAACAGGATGCTGAGCCATCTTTTCTAGACCATGCTTTTGCCAAGAAAGGTTGGACCAGATGATCCTTGAGGTCCTCTTCCAATCTGTATTCCATGAAATATTGTATAAGCATCAATTCAATTGCATGATCTTGGCAGCTACAAACACCATTCGATATTTAAATCCTCCAGAGTGTGATACAGAGCTACTTCCTCCCAAAGCCTGTGACTGTTATTAATGGCTCATCCTCACTTCTTGAGGAAAGAAATAAAATTTTACTTGTCAATGGCATGTAACACAGGGATTTTACACTCTTCTTTACAAAGTAAATTGGTAGTGTCAGCTGAGATATCTTCACACACTCAATGGTATCTTCCCACCTTTTCAGAATAAGGATAGATAACTGTGTTGGGACTTTCTTTGCCCATGGGTAACATGCCTTTCTAAACAGCATTCCTCTGTTTGTGGGTCTGTGTGTGTGTAAAGAGTATCAGGTTCCCTGCATGGAAATGTGTTCAGTGAACATAGTGATGTATGTATTTCTGGAACACAGAAGGAAGTGGGGAAGGTCATTGCTTCTTACACAGGCTAGAAGGGAGGTACCAAAGAAGCCTGTCAACTGGAGACAAAAGGAAGGATAACCTTGGGAGCTGTGGGAAGAACACAAAGTCAGGAACTGTAATTTAAGAAGGGACATAGAGAAAGTGATCTGACAGCTTGGGAAAGGAGAAAAGTGAAAATCAAACAGCAATGGTCCTGCCCTCCTTCATATCTTGCCTTTCCAAACCACACGGTTTTGCATAGCATAGCTTTCTTGTTCCCTCCCTTTCTATCCACTCCTTGCAGTTTTACCCCCAGTGCTTTCCACATATCTTTTCATTCTACCCCTCTTTTCCTTGCTTACCTGCTTCACTCCTCTTCATTTGCTTCCTACAAACATTCATCCTTTCAGATTTCCCAATGACCCTGCAGAACTGCCTGACTGTGAAGCAACCTGGATTTGGGTGGCCTCACATCCTCTGGAGCAGATTGTCTGCAAGCAGGAGTATGAGTCTATCCTTGTTTTTGTTGAGGTAGTGTTAATTTTGCTATTAGTAGCTGCTACAGGATTTGGATTCAGTATGAGACTGCTGTTGATAACACACTGATGGCTCACTGTTGCTCTGCAGTGCTTACCCTGAGCCAGGGTTTTCAGGTTCCCGTGCTCTGCCAGTGAGGAGCTGCACAAGGACCTGGGAGGGAGCATGCCAGGACAGCTGACCCAAACTGGCCAAAGGGATATTCTGGACCACAGAACATCATGTGCAGTATTTAAACTGGGGAGAGTAGGCTGAGAGGGGCTGGTTGCTACTGGGGGACAAGCTGAGTATCAGTGAGTGGTGAGCAGCTTGATTGTGCATCACTTATTTCTCTAGGGTTTTATTTCTCTTTCTCTCTTCATTATTATTGTTATTACAATTAGTATTACTAGTGGTATTATTATGTTTTATTTTGTTTCAACCATTTAACTGTTCTTATCTCAATCCATGAGGTACAGCCTATTTCCCTTCAATTTTCCTTCCTGACAGGGTAGGGGAATAAGCATGTTCCTTCATGGTACTTGTCAGCTGGAGTAATGAAATGACTGAGCCTTATGCAGTGAGCCATCTGCTTTTTGGCCCTGGCTTTCCCAACTCATTACCACAGGTTTCACTTATTAACATTTCTTAACTCATGGTTACTATTTCCCCAGTTCCTTTATTCCTCCTTCCAGAGGAATTTTTCTCAAATTTACACCGAAAAATACCTTAAGACCTTTAACTCCTGGATGGTTTTGTGCTGCCAGTGTTTCCTTATGGACCTGCAGCTGAAAAGCAGGATTTGCAGGCACACATGGTGCTTAGGTCTTATTACCTGCAAACCTCAGTGGGGCTGGTCCCACCATACTGACCCCACAGGGAGCTTTCTGTCACCTCCAAAAAACATTAGCATTGCATTCAAATCTGGCTGCCTGATTGTTTATCCACTACAATACAAGGTACCTTCTCCTTTCTGAAGTAAAAAAGCTTTCATCTGAAAGCATCTCACCTAGAGGGATTTCACCAGCTTTAAAAAAGCCTTTTTTAAAAGAAAGATTTTTATGTGACAGCAGCCCATTTTGTGCCTTATGAAAGCATTTACAGTGTTGCAGACCTCAGGTTTAAACTACCACCTGCAAAACCTTAGATGATGTGATTTAAAAATAGAGTTTAGCTGTCATTCTGTAGTCTCATTCACATTTTCCTGAATCTGTGCTCATAGGCTACAGTGAGACCGGAGAAGTTTTTTCAGTGGAACAGGAGCAACTGGTAAAAACAATTAGTTATTTAATTTCTAGGGACTATTAGGTTCTCTTACACTCATACAAGATCAGTAGATCTTTGATTTAGGTGTATGAAAAATAACAGAAACTGGGAATTCTACCCTTTACTCTTGCTGGGCATGTTTTTCCTCTCTCCTCCTTCATGAGAGGAACCCAATAAACCAAGAGGTAACTTCCATCACACTAGAAAAGACATTATCTTAGGTATTTTTAATCAGCTTGAATGCACAAGGAATCCCCTCCCACAGTCTTACTCTGTTGCTTTTCCCTCTAGTTCCCATCAAAGCAATCCCAGAGCCTTCTTAAAATTTGTTTGTTTCCAAGCTGATTCTCAATATCTTTCTACTCCTTTCTTCCTTTTATCCCTGTCTGCCCTGCACTTCACAAAGGTTGACCAGAACTTCTTGTTTCCAGCCAACTCTTTTTACAGTTATTTAAAAATAGCACCTCAGATGTGCTAATATGAACTTTTAGAAACTGTGAGTCCTGAAATAATACTATAATCCTGAAAGCCCTCAGCTAGGGGGTACCATTTTGAAATTCTCGTATGACACAACAATCAATTAGATCACCACACATATAACCTCATTTCAAAAAAAAACTTCTGCTTAGGAATTCATTTTCATTCTGGAGCAAGAAAATATGTTGAGGAATGCTTCCAGAAAAAAAAAAAAAAAAAAAACTGTTCATATGGCTAGAAATATTTGAATCATTCTATTCTCATTTTCCCTTATTTTACATGATGTTGTAACCTGTAACAAAAGTGTGAAATTCATTTCAGTACAAAAAGAAAAATAAATTCTTTTGATATAGCTGAAAGGTGTGGGTTTTTTAACCCTAACTATAATGTTGGCACGTTGATATGAAAAACTTATTTTAGAGGAACAGTAGAATAATTTGGAGAAAATCTGTCCATTAGAAATATTTTGACTGCTGTAGAACTCAACCAAACAAGAGCACCCCTTGCCTGAGTCTCTGGGCAAGGCATCAAGTTAGGGATTGTATTGTCTGGCTTTCTGGAACACAGGATGGAACCACCCATACTTTAACTAACAATTAAGAACTGGTAATGAGCAGAAAAGCACTACATTTCTCCTTAGAGAAACTGCACAGAACTGAGGTAATTTCTCCAGTTAAAAAAAGCAGGAAGCAAATAATTGAATACAATAAAGGTGCCCAGAACATGGCAGCATGTCAAGGATGGAAGTCTCCAGGAAAGAAATTACTTGAAGAAAAAACAAATATGCAAATGTTTGTTATTTACAAAAACATGTCCACCTGAACTACAAAAAATTCTAAGTGAATTACATTCCTGATCTTTCAGATAATTGTGTTCCCAGTTTTACATGAAAATGAAGATTTTCAGGGATATAATTCAAATAAATTGACTTAACCACTTATTTAATTGCTTAGAGGACTACAGCCAGAGTTTGGGATTTTTTGTGAACCCAAGGGATTTGTTTGCTCTAATCCTATTTACAGCTTTGTTATCTTTTAAGAAGCTCATCCTAAATATATACTTGAATTATAAATCAAGTTCTTTTTGAACCTGTCTAACTAGGAAGTGTGAAAGACTGAGGGTTCCCATGCTTTGTTGAAACCTCAAAATCAGACAGCTAACCTCTGTCTCCAGAAAAAGCACAGTAATAATGGAAGAATCATTCTTCCCATGAGAGTTTTTATTTGGGAACAAAACCAGGAAGTGCAAAAAAGTGGAGGTTTGGAACCACTCAGAGCTGATGCCTGATTTGATCCCTTACTCTCTCCAAAAGCATCAAGTATTTGGTCACTTTATCTGTGTTTGTCATCTGCCATCACACCTAAATGCATCTCATCCTTATGCAGGACAGTATTGTAGGTATCCATGCCATTTAATCATTTTCCTGATACAATCAATTACAAAAATTAGAGGACTTGCTGATCTGATTCTACAGCTTGGCAAATATCTACTCAGCTGCCTAGCGTGGCTTTTCTCTAAAATTTTACAAAACCAAACCAAACCAAACCAAAGAAACCACCACCAATCACAAAAAACCTCCACCAGAAGCAACAAGAAAGCCCACATAGCAGAAAAAACAACAAGAAGTCACAAACAAACAAAAAATCCCCCACCACATCAGAGTAATCCTTAATTACTTTAATTATGGTAACATTCCTAGCCCCAGCCTCTGGTCTCTCCTGCAATGGGTTTTTGCTGTAATTCCAAAGGCATAATAGGTCTCAGCTGAAACCTTGAACAAGCTCCTCTATGTCCAGCTATCTGCACCAGCCTATATCTATTTGAATCAATATTTAGATGAGCCAGAAAAACATTTTCATTAATGAGCCCCCACTGGATTTTCCCCTCTATCACTTGCACTGTGATAAAACAAAATTAATTTTACAAACCACTTCATCTAGCAGCCATACCATTTTAAACTATTTTATTACTATAACACTGAACACTTGAATACCTTTAAACTTTGCTTGTGAAAAATTTAATACAGCACACAGCATCTGAAAGAGAAACAGGGAGGCTACCAGGAGGTAGCAACCCCTTTATGCCAACAGCCAGGTCTGCCAAGGGTACCCAGCCAGCACTTCAGGACACTAAAATAGCATCAGTGCTATTGTTTGGGGGTATATGGAAAAAAGGTGTTTGATTAGGCAAGCTATTAGCTGCATATACCAGACCTAAGAAGTGGTACAGAAATATTTCTTTAATTTGTTTCTGTCCTAGGTTGAAGCAGGTCATAAAGAACTGCTTAGGTAAATGACACTTTAATTGCATCTGCCCAGTTCTAACTGGGAAGAATCCAGAAGCAGCTAGAAAACTAAAAAAATATGAGAACTTTTCAAAGTCAGCTACAGCTATAAAGCAATTTCATGATGCATTTGAAGTGGGAGAACAGAACATGATAGAAATCTCAAGTGACATTTCTGATTGACCTTGTATATGGAGAAAATCAAAGAAATCGTCCTGGAACTGTGTCATTAGGGAGGCAATTTGCAGCCTGTGTCAACAGTACAGTATAGAAAGTAACAAATATTGAGGACAGAAAACCTGTGAGGAGGGGTGGGAAAAAGAGGAGAAACACACATGCATAGGTACCTGACATCATTTGAAGGCTGGGTCTAAAGTGGAATTCCTACAGGGGCCAACCTGCCAGACAGAACTTTAACACACCAAGTGGTTTTAAGTCTTCTCTCTGCCTGGGTCAAAGCTGCCAGGCTGAATTGCATTAGAGGGGTAGGGGCTTGACTTCTGCAACTGAGTGACAGTGTTGTATAACCAAAATCATTATTTGCTTGCAATACCCACACCTCAAGGAAACTTTCAATTTTATCTTACTCAGTGTTAGTTCTTTTCTTCTGTCTACTCCACCTAAATTCCCTTCATTAAGGTCTTCAAAGAGGAAAGTATCATTTTTTCCAGACTATGAGAAATAACAGGCTCAATAGTTAAGTCTGAAGGCCAACATCCTTTGACAAAGTAAACCCTTAAATCTAAAACATGCTTGTTAGGTGAAGCAGCTACTGATATTGTTGATAGAGCTAGCTAGAAAATGTCTTTTTGCCAGATGAACTTCAATACATACTTAAAGCTGCTTTTGCCTTTCTTCAAAATACTTCTAAAATAGGCTGGGATGGAGAGCTAAGCAATTAATTTCCCATTCAGTTTTCTATCTTTTTAGAGTAAAAAAGGCCAGACAGTTCTGCCATCTGTCCCCCTAGATAGTGCTGCTCAGGCATTGCCACCCAGGTGTGATGGTGCATGTACCTCATCTGGGAGGTCATGGCCCAAAAGTGCCAGGTCTTTGCTGCTTCCATTCAAACTGCCTCATTACTGGGGCTCTGCAGCTTATTAACAAAACCTGCCCTACTATTAGGCAGGGAACCAAGTTTCCTAGGGAACTCAGGAACCATGAATCAGTTTGTAACAGCCTTATACCAGTTTTAGATCTCTTTGTTCAGGTCCATATGTTTCAGTGTTTTATTTTACATAGTTGAGTTGGGTTTGTCACACCCCCACCATACACACATACATGCTCACACCTCCCCCACAAAAAAAAAGCAAAAACTATTGGAGGAAAAGGAGGCTTTGTTTCCTTAATTTCATGGGAAACCCCACAGCTTCCAGTTCCCAAAACATAGTGAAGGCATGACACTGCCTTTGTTGTACGTTAGTAATCTTACTGGAGTGTAAATCCCAAGGGAGTGAATTCCCCTATTGCAGGGGAACCTGGAAGAGCAGCAGAAATTTCAGCTTTTTTTCTCACTTCTTTCACAAGTCTGCCCATACTTTGGTGTTGTAGTGGAAATGGTGAAGCCTCTTTTGTCAGTATTCAATACTCTCCCTTATGATGAGGGGATGATAAGACACCATCCTTCACAAACTCAAAAGGTAAATCAGTGTTCTCAAACCTGTAGCTTTGTCTTCCTATCCCTGTATCCAGGGAAACAAAACAAGTAGCTCTTGAGGCTGACTCCAAAGCAACAAATATTGCAGAAGATTTGTTTCCCATTGTGACTGGTCCATACACGATGGCAACATTCAACTTGAGTTGTCAAATCTGAGGAGAGGTTTTCTCAGTTAAAGAGGTTTTTCTTATTTTCTGGCTTTTCTGTTTGTAGTCTTTGCTGTAAGTTTTGTTGATGATGTCCATTTTTTGGTGAAACCTGCATACAATTTTTCAGGGATAGATATAAGGATCACTTGGGTGTAATTTGCTCATTTGTATATCAAAAAGTTTGTAAGTGACTTGGCTTTACTTTTAGGTGAGATTGAGTTTCAAGAAGGCAGAGTTTCATTGTTAAGAATCTAAAAAAGGTCATAATACTGAATCTGTAGAAACAGCAATCACATAATATCATCAACTGGCAATATCAATAAATCACTTAATTTCAATTAAGTTCTGTTCTGCAAATTCTACAGCATTTAAAAAGACCAAAAAAATTCCCATTTTTTAGGCTCATGCTAAATGCTTGATTTTCAGGTAATTGAATGAATCATTTATTGGTTTAGAAAATTATTTTTCAGCCTGGGAATGATGATTTTTCTAAATCAGACCACTAACATGATTAGCCAAACAACTTCTGTGTAAAAAACCAGCAAGTTTACTCTTCACAACAAGCACATACACCAAGATGATATTTATATGTTTTGAAATAGCTCTATTTAAGCCAGCAGAGTGGTAGCAACATAAAATCAATGCAATTCAAAGCACTCAGACCTTATTTGCATTATAAAAATTGACATGATATCCTCACCCTGCTCCTGCAACTTTTTCTTTGGATAGGTACAGTGTTTGTCACAGTGAGGCTACTGAGAACCTCAGTCCCTGAGTGGCTGACTGATACCATCTCAGTGGTAACTTGAGTTACACTTCCTAGTGGTGGGCTACCTGTCTGGAATGTTGGATGTTTTCCATCAGCTTTAACACATCTAGCCAAACTCTTAGTCTTTGTAAGTTAAAAAAACAAATTAATTGATTTGCACCACTCATCTTCTAAGTCTTTTTAATAAAAACCTCTTTGTGACATTCCATTACTTCATTTGGAAACCACAAAAGCTTTACTTTTCTTTAATTTCTGGGTAGTTCTGTGTAGATGCTGAGATAAAACTAATTCTAGTTCTCTGAAAATTTCCCAACATGTCAACTCTTCTGTGGAAAAGGCATAATTTAGGTCCTTCATGAGGAACTTCATTGATATTTAGATCTGTCCATGCACTCAGGGCATCAGTGAAAGAGGTACAGGAATCATGTACAATTTACTCACCAAGAGCAATGAGATGCTTCTCCCCCCAGAAAGGCTCTCATGAGGGAACATTTTATGCAGATCTTCTGCTCAGATGTAAACCTCCAGCTACACCAGTAAGGGTGAAAAGTGGTTTTCCTGACACTACTTTGGAATTCTCTCTCTCAGATGGAGTGTCACATTACTGCTTCCTTCTACCTGCAAAAGGGACATTACTGTGCAATAGCCTAGGTAGCACCTGTCTGTGCCAGCTTCAGAAAAAAGGTGGTGTCTGGCTAGAACAGCTTTGCAACTATACTCATATATTTTATAGTAGAAAGAGAAAAGTCAGACATATGAGGAAAATGGTAAGAGGGCTAGAATGAACTTCACATGAGGAGAGACTAAAGGCCCTAACAGAGACTACAGTTTTAGGATGAGATAAATAAGAACAGACAGAGCAGATATAACAGCTGGTATTGGGATGGTAAAACATTCACTGAGAACCACTCCCTCTTATGCAGTTCAGAGCCAAGGCACATTTAATAGCAGCCAACATGTAGGTACTGCACTCTACATGTTTTTTATTATTTGAAAGTCATTGCCTCAAGATATCACTGAATCTACATTTTGGGAAAGCTTATAAAAAGAGATGAACGTTCAGGTAAGTCTTATTTAGGTAAATGATGGCAGCATTTGTATTTAGATTTATTAAAAAGACAATACATCTCTATTTTCAAAGTCATAAATTAAGCTAACTTCCTCTGTGCTGGTTATTCCCTAACACTACATACTTCCCTCCAGCTAATGTGTTGTGTTAACATAATTTTCTTCTAATTTCTGTACACAGGAAAGCACTTCCACGTTCCCAGAATTCAAACTGGTCAAACTATTTTTTAAAAAAATATTTATTTGAAGGTGCAATCATTTCTTGTCCCAATCAGTTTTCAAGTAAAATTCTGTAATTGACTGTACAATCACAAACCTTAGTGTCATCTAGGAAGGCTTGTTTTACAGCCCAGTTTCATATGGTTTTCTGTGGTTATTCAGAGAGATATGCTAAGTTCTAACTAAATGGAATTGTTGATACCCAAAACTTACCCAGCATCAAATTTAGATTTGTTTCCTAGCTCTAAGTATTTGCCTTTGCTCAAACATGAAGAGAATCCTTGTTTTTTTCCCAGCTGTCCTGTATATAAGTAGTTTCAAACAGTTGAAAACAGGTTTCTGCCTAGTTTTAGCATAGCTTGTTCAAAGCTTCCCAAAGCAATTAATTACTAGTCTTTGATATTTAAAAAGCTCCTCGTACAGGATGTGTCATACCTCACATCCATAATGTGCTTTCATCCAGGAGATGTGATGGGTTTTACAATGTCTGAATCTTCATGCCAGAAGCTGGAAATTATTTTTAGACTCCTTTTCCTCATATTTAATCTAGTTTTGACCAACATTTTACTAGAAAAGCAAAAGGAAATTTGGCAGACATTTTTCTTTCTATCACTCTGAGACATATAAATGGAATACATATAATGAATATAGATGCAAAAGAATAAAGGTATTGTAGGCAGCAAATTATACAATTAGTAGTGCCACTGAGGCAACTTGTGAAGCTGAGATTTCCAAATGCAAGTTTCTTTTAATTTGCCTGGCACTGAGCCACAGAAGATGAAATATTTTTGAAAGTTCTTATGCAGGTTCCACCAAACAAATGCAATACTCAGTGATGCTACCTACTTTTGAAAATCCTAGGTGTTAATTGCTGCAGTGTTGATGTGATGATTTCAGTTTGTTCCAATGTCAGCTTTGAATATGTTTTTTTCATGATGACAGAGTCTTATTTCTGAATGACATGTTTATTTGTTGGGGGATGGAGGATAATTTTCAGCATTTACTCTTCAAATCCATTCAAGGTTGGAGGATGGAACATCAACATTATTACAAACTGTGGTTATAATTAAATTATTTTCAGTTGAGAATATGAAATAAAAACCAAAAGTTCAGAAATTAATAGCCAGTATTTGTCATCTGAGAGCAAGTAATTCAGTACCTGATATTAAGTATCTGATATCCAAAGTAGGGAAAACACCATGAATTAATGAATGTACCAGATGAAGCTATGTTTAAAGTTTCCCATGTGCCACAATTTGGGACTGCCAGTAAGACAACATTGGTTCCATGCTGAACTGCTGATACTTCCACTGTAATCCTCTATGATTCTAAAAGACATGCAGAAGAAAAAGGTGAAGGAAAATGAGTAACATGTATAATGTTCTTGCTGAAATTCATGTGAAGGGCTACACAGAACCCACCAGTGCAGGAGATGAGTAAATTGTGAGTGAGGGTCTGTAGTGACATAGAGTCCCCAGGCAAGGTCAAAGAAGAGCCCCTTTATTGCAAAAATCAGGACTTTTTAAGCAGTTAGGCCTTTATCAGTTACATAGTTTTAAATCATAACAAGCATAATCCAATCAACCACCATACACCATGATGTGAACACATGATGGTTATATAACTTGTATTTCTTCCTCTAATTCAGCTGAGTCTCTTCCCCACAGTCCTTTTCTACTTAGCCAAAGTAACAGGCCTGAGCCATGGTTGTACAAGGCCTTCCTTTTGTAAGGTTTTATCCATATGCAACAATAAACAGTGAACTATCCCATCATAAATAACAGATTTTTTTATAAAGGAGAAGTTGTGGAGCAGAGTAACTAATGCAGAATTGCTCAACCATACAAAAAAAAATTTATCTCTTGGCATTGAGGAATATATCATCAGTAAGGTTTTATTCTTCCCTGCAAAAATCACAAGCAAACTCTTTTGTAATCATCAGCTACTCATGTAGGTGGCATAGCTATAATTTTTCAGGATTCATAATGTTTTAATTTAGTGATTAACTCTACTGTTAGTACTTAACGAAAAAAAGTAGTCATCAGATTTTTATACTACTGAATTTAAAAATAAACTAATCCCACACTGAACTTACACTGGCAAATAAGAGCCATGGTTATCAGCAAGATTAAATTGCAGAAATCTTTACCTATTTACATAAAGAAAAAAAAATATAAATTAAATACAAATGCAAGTGTATTAATAACTTATTCATGCCAAATGCCAACCTTCCCCATCCACTAAAAAAAGTAACACAAATACTAGGAAAGCTACATACCTGAAGTTTACAAAGAGTCAAAGAAGCAGAAGAATTGTACCATATATTGAAGTTCTGAAACACAGATTGTCCAGACCAGTGTATCACCAATAAATGATTGTGCATGTAAATAGATGAGAAAATAGTAATGGTGACAAAGAAAGGGCACAAGATACATATGCTGCTCTTGCCTGTTGCTGTACAGGCTTGATGAAAAGAAATGCCCAAAGGGGTAGAAGATTATTCTTCAAGAAAATTGTTACAACAACTGCAGCAGCCACAACTTATTTTGCTTATAGGAGATTTGGCACATTTTAAAGGACTACTTATATGAGTGTCACATTAAAGTAATTTCAAAAACGAGGGGCAAAGCACATTCTTCCACAGACAAGATGGCATATAGATTGTGTCCTAGAAAAATCTGAAGCCCATATAGAGGAGTCACAGAATCACAGAATGATTTGGGTTGGAAGGAACCTTAAAGATCATCTCCTTCCAGCCATGGGCAGGGTCACCTTGCACTAGACCAGGTTGCTCAGAATCCCATCCAGACTGGCCTTGAACACTTCCATGGATTGGTCGGTCACCCCCAACATCTCTGGGCAACCTGTGCCTCACCATCCTCCCAATTAAAATTTTTTTCCTGATATCTAATCTAAACCTATTCCCTTTTAGCTCCAAGCCATACTTTCCTGTCCTGTCACTGCATACTCTTGTAGTCTTTCTCCATCTTTCTAGTTGGCTCCCTTTAAATACTGGAAGCCCACAGATTTTTTTTATCAGTTCTGTCCTTTCTTTTTTATTAGTACAAAATGTCAGAGGTGACCTGGTAGCTCAGTGAATCAGAGAACAGCACAGAGTACAAACTGTTCTGAAGAGTTACATAAAGAGTTGCAAAGGATATTTTTGGTCTCCATACATCCACTTCAGTGATTAAAATATTACCTGCTGCAGACTGGAAGGAAGAAAACTTGAGAAATTATAACTCTTGGTTAAAGGATAAACTGATGAACTTTGCATGAAGGCAATGAAGAGGCACATGCAAATACACTGGCTAAGTCACCAGCTGTGGAACTTGTTCCTTTCTGTCAGCCTCTAAGAACTTGATTTTATCAGATATGGAAAGTCTCATCACCTTGCAAGTCTGGATCACAGGATCTAGTTTTTCAAATTCTGTTCCGTGTAAAAGAGACAGGAAGAGAGATAGTTTCCCTCTTTTGCTTTTCCAAAGTCAGTTTATTATGTGCATAACTTTGAGTCAATATGATGTAAACACAGTCAGGTGAACAAAGAGAATCCTTCATATCCCAAGCAGGCAACAAAATGGAAACAGATGAAACAGGAAAGGTGTAGCATTGGAATGGTCCAAGACACTTGAGACCCACTAACACCCTCCATCCCTAATCATTAGCAAATTACTCCTTATGAACATTGCCTCTTTACATTACTGAGAAGAAAGAAACCTTCCTTAGGCTACGTTACAGAGAAAAAAGAAGAGCTCCCATATATGCAACCAACAGACAGCACAAAACCACCAGGTTATTAATTTGTTAATCAGTTCAGCACTGATACTCTAATGTGGTGCTGTTTCCTTGTGTATTTTTTATACATCCATTATTCACTTCATAAGTATATAAGGTCTCATGTTAAACTGCTATTCTTTTTATAATGAGAATAATGAACACTGAAAACTTTTTTGGAAAGGAAGTCTGACATTGCTGAAGGAAAGTCTTATATCTTAACTAACAGATATATAATGTTTTCTCCTCAGTGCACTCCAAAACAATTCTGAAAGAGATATATCTATAATGTGCAGTAGATACAAGGTAAAAGATCATGCTTTGCTTTGGGATTTGCTAGGCTCCATATTTTTGAGCTTTCATTTTTATTATTGTCAGTGAATGGCTTGGAAGGAAGCATGGATTGCAAATCTTTCAAATGACATAAAACCCAATATGTAAATACAAAATTCCAGTATAACCTGAAGATTCGAAGATGTTCTCCAGTATGGTCTCTCTTGTTAAGATTGCAATCTCTTATACACCTAATTGACAAAAATTTCATAAGAATATTTTTTAGCTTTTCATCTATCAAGGTAAAAAAATAAGACTTTTAGTGCAAGGTGAAAAAGCCACTAAATTCTACTGTAGACAGCTCAGCACACTCAGACAAAGCACTAGCCAAAACAAGAGATGTTCAAAACTGATCATCACAATTTGGGACAGATCAGCAGCAGCTGTAAATCCTTGGGAAAAAATTGCATCAGCTAAGGGCTGCCTTGGAAACATTGTTCAGTTCATGTTTAAACGTTTCCCTCTATCTTTGGTTATGAAGCAAAGCACAAACTCTAAGAAGTAAAGCAAAATTGTGATCAGCAAAGTACCTGTTCTTCACATTATCAGCTTCTGATCTCAGTGGCTTCCACTGGTCTCTATCCAGAAATAAAGGATGTGTTAATGTAAAACATACCCTCTCATTTGTCAGTCACAATTCACAATTCCAATGTTTAGGGCTATTAGGAGTGAAAGATACCCAGTCTGTGGGCAGAAAGCTGAGAATTTGCATGTTGAAAGTTTCATTTGAACATAGTTGTAGACTTAGAAATATATAAAAAAAAATGTATTTATGTTTTCAACATTACTATTCATTTTCACTTATTTTCCTTCTATGGCTATTTGTGTTCTTTAACTCTCTTTTCCTCTCACTGGTTTTGCCTACTTCAGATTGTAACATCTTCAAGACCAGTACTTAACACTCTGCAGCTTCATTCGTTAACACTCTGTGGTCCTACCAGCTACCTAGAATCTCCAAGGTTACAAATGTTCTATAATGTCAAGACTAATTCTCCAAGCAGTTTCTGTTTAAAATAGATGCAAGGATTATTTTTCAACTAATGTAAAATATTTGCCAGTCCCTATCACTGATATAGAAACAAAATATTTCGCATTAATCTGTAATTGTAAAGCCCACATTTTACCTGATGAGTGTAACTTGCATTTGTCTTAGAGTTCATATTCAGGTAAATTGCTCTTAAGTATAGCTAGACAGACACATCTAGGTGGGAAAGATCACAGCTTGGCTCTTCTGCTCGTTTTGCCATTTTAAAAACTGCAAAAGAATGTGCATATTTAAGAAAGCAGGTACTTTGGATTTTAGTGCTTGCTATTCCAAGAGTAGTGGTTACTTCTCCACACCAAATTTTTCACCCCACAGTAGTGAGAACACAGCATTCAGCTCATCAGGACGTTTGGACAGGTTTCCATTTCAGCCCTGGCTTTTCCCTTGCCTGTAAAAAGGGCAGTAATGCCCCAGTCTCATAGAAGCTCAACAGCTTCACTCTGAAATATTTGCCTTTGCTAGCACTGCAGATAAATTTTTGCCAGCCTTTCAACTCCTTAGTTTTCTTCCACATTTGCTGTCATATCTCAACACCCAGAGGTGCAATGACTTACACTGGCACATCTGCAGGGACTGTCAGGAGCCTTTGAAATAAATCTCCCCATCCTTGAGGAGGACTTGTTGTCCTTGAGTGAACATGATTTTATGAGGACTCTAACTGTGAATAGCTCCTGAAAGCATTAAAATTGAAACAATGTTTCCCTTTTATGTTTTGAAGTTTTAGCTTTTGGCAGTTTAAGTATTTGAACCAAGCCAGATGTTAAATATTCTCAAAGGGAAATAACCACATTACCTTTGGATCTGGGTTTTCTGAGAAAACATTTTACTGGACCAAGACCATAAAGAAGGAGTTAAAGCTGAACTTCAAATATGAAATATGCAGTACAGATGCAAATGGTGTTCTAATTCCCAGACAGACTTTGTAATTATGTTAATGATTTGACTGCGCTGTTCTAACAAGACAGATTCTGGGTTTGTGTGCAATTGCAGGGCATATTTCACTCAATTCTAACACTTCCTAGATAATAGGAAATTATAGAAATTCTGACCTTTATTAAATTGTGCCTTGAATAACATACACAGATGTGGCCCAGGAGGAAGCTATTAATGAAAAGTCTTCTTACTAGAGAAAAGGAGGCAATTTCTAGAAATTAACAAAGGAGTCAAGCAACTAAAAAAATTTTTAGATGTAAAATATATCTATTTTAGAGGTAGGGAAAGGTATAATGTGACCACACTGCATGTGGAATAGTTTCATAGTTATTGTAAGCCAACACCAATTTCTTCAATATTATTTATGATTTTTAAGTTTTCTTTTTCTAAATAACCCTTCCTTCCTACATTGTTGATGATTTCTCTTTTTTATAGCTCTATAAACAAATCCTGAAAAAAGGTAAATAAAATTAACCAATTAATTTCATTCCAGATCCTTCCTAAAAAAAATCTAATTAGGGGGTAGCTATATCATTTGCTTATATCTGAATTTAAGTGAAAGAGTACAGTTGAAATGAGAAGTAGAATCAAAGAACCAGTGCATCACCCTGGTTGGAAGGTACCTCTGGATACTCTCTGGTCCAAACTTCTCATTCAAAACATGATCAGCAGGTTACTGAGTACCTAATCATATTGTTTGATAGCTGTTGAGTTGTAGTTACTTGAAAGTCTTGGTTAACAAGAGACCAGAATTTATAGCTAAAACACTGAGTTTTTCTAAAAAGTAAAATCTTGGAATTAAAACACAGATACTGAAAAGAGGAATTTGTTTTTCTTTTAATAGTCACCATAGTTCTTACATGGAATACATGAATGTTCAAGAAGTACTAACTGGAAAGCACAAAGTAAGTAGTCAAGATTCCTTGCATTTTAAAATTGGGTTTCCATGTTAAAATCAGCTTTTAGTGTGGCCATGATTTTGTTTTACCAAACAAGAGGCAAGCTTCAAGCTGCAAACAGGAGTGAATCTGTATTTATTTTTATAGCCAGATTATTATACCCGTACCCATATATTTGCTGACAATCAAAGTAACAGGTAATCCTCACTACAGAATCCATAGGCCAAATCCCTCCATAAGTCCATAAGATATTGCTCTTTGATTGGATCACACTTCTACACAGTTTCTATGTCAAAACCCAGAGACTGTGCTGTATTTTGTAGCATGTATACCCAGGCTATGGCAATGGCAGGAGTGCTGTACTTGGGCACAGAGCTGCTTCTAACACTCTCCATGCTCTACTGAAAGAGCAACCATTAGTTACTGAGCAGCAGTTCAATACAGCCATGGAGGGGCAGGAAGACTGTTTCTAATTTTAAAGACTGGAAATTTGGAGCTATAAACAATAAATGCAATAAATCTGGCCAACTCCTTGATTAGGAGAGGCTATGTAATTTAGACAGAACATACACTTGGATCAGTTGCTACTCAGGAAAAGAGGAGTCATCCTATTCCAAATTAATTTCTGTACTAATCTTAAGTAATAACAGCCATCTAAGATGAGGCTATACAGAAAATTCCATTCTCTTCAATGAACAATATATGTAGACTCTAAATAGTAAGGTCTCAGAATAGCCTTGTTTTGAACATGTTATATGTTTTGATACAGGGATCTGACTTCATATGCTGCTAAAAGAAGCTAATCTGATTTCTACCACAGTACTATAAAAAGCTATATCAGATTTGAGCCACTACAGACTCTAATGATATCCTGGAACATCCACATTTACTGTAAAATCTTTTTTCACCAACAGCAGAATAATTTTATGTTGTCAGAGTTCTATCGAAGAAAGGAAAAAAATAAAAAGGACTGCAAATAGAGCCATATGAAATCATTTTACTTAGGAAGAAACAGGATGGAAACCCCTAGAGATGTAGCTGGAAGTGTAGGGGTTCACACTGTAAGAAAGTGAATTGAATCTTCTTATACAACCTGCTTTTCACCTAACTTAGAATAAGTCAGCTTGCTCTGAGGGTCTGGGCCAAATTATCAAAATACAGTTTGGTCTTTTGCATACTCTTCTCTGCTGATCACCTCCTGTAAATAAACTCAGTAGAATGGAAACACCCTCTTGCAAATAATTAGTATTTTCTTTCACTAGTTCTCCCATTCATATTTCACCTCCTGCTATGCAAGTAGATTTGCTGTGTATTTAAAGAAAGACACAGAATTCATATGTATGGCAATGCTTTGCTCCCAGCAGTAAAAACAATAACTATAATTCTCTGTTACACATTACAACAGGAGTGTAGTCATTACATCATTTCACTATTCCATATCCAGAGATGTCTGATAAAGAATGATTTTACCCTGTCCATGATTCAAATATTGATTTAGTTCAGAAGAATTTGTTCTTGTTTGCATGTTTATTTAAACAGAACAGCAGCATTGCTTATCTTTGCAACATTTGTTCAAAGGAACAATGGTCTTGTAGGTAATGCACTATCTATCTAACTTGGTTATACTGCAGGAAGGACTAAAAAAGAAATTAGTTTTTTGAGTCTGATGAAGGAGATAATATCATATATTATAAAATATATGATAACATAAATATATTTGTATTAGCATCTATTTTATTAATATATAATATTAATAAAATGCTATGTTTTAATTTTTTTCATTAGTATTAATTTCAATTAATCTATTTGAAATTTATTGCAATGTTCTATGGTTAATAATTATTATTTATTATTATAAATTTTATTAAATTTCATTTTTTAATATTTAATATATTAATTCTATTAATATATAATAAATTATATTATCAATAAGAACATAATGGGGCTTTTGTTTCCTTACTTCCCTGATAATTCAATTAGAATGTAAACCTCTCCTAGTAGTAAACTAGCATAGGCTCCAGTGCCAACAGCAAGTCTGGCTTTTTGAAGACACCACATTATCAGACATACATAGGAACTGAGCATTGCAAACAGGGATTCAATCAAACAGGGTGTTGTGATCCTTATCTGTAGAACTAAAGATACTAAAATGATTCAATTTTGTTGAAGGTTTAATCTCTTTGGAATTAGTTTACTGAGATAGACACATGATTTCTTTTCTAATTTTATGCTAAAAGAAAACACCTAAGTTTGTTACTGGCCTGAAAAGTATTGATTTTCTCTTCTTTTTGACAAGTTTCCTCACAACCACAAAGCTATCCTTCCCATTTTAATAAAACCCATTGGAAATGTTATTGTGGCAACTCTGTTGTGCCACTACTCATCAGAATTTTCCTGCGCTATTGTTCTGAACCTTTGGGATTAATAGGTCAGTTATAAACATTTATTGTTCCACCCTCACAGTCCTTAAGGTGGCTAAATAACTATGGGATACTGTCTGTTCATGTGCTGGAGTTAAGTGCATTCAGACAGTCTGGAAGGTTGACAATGGACAAATGCATGATTATGTCTCCTTTTTGGAGCAAAACTAAACAACTCAAGTAGACTCAAGTTCAGAGGGGTCAGAGATCACCACTTTGTATCTACATAACCAGAACAACATCTTTGCCATGCAGTAAACATAAAGTATTTTCATACAACCAAGTTCTTCAGTTATTTAAAAATATTTTTGTCCCTTAGATAAGGAAATCTAAAGCAGAAACTGTCCTATTCAGGATCATACATTTATTGTGAGACTTTTGTATAATCATCCTGCAACCTACTGAGCCAATTCTAATTTCATTGACATTGTAAGCTTCTATAAATTGCACTACTTCCCCTTTTTTCTTTAGTATATTTTTCCATTGCTTTTACATTTTTGCCATATGGTCTTATACTCCATAATGTGATGGCATGTACTGTATTCTTTATTACCTCTATAATCCAACAGGTATCATTTTGATTTCTATAGCTGTTTTTAACTTGGGCTGTTTCCATTGCTCTTTTAATACTGCAGTGTTCTTTGTATGTGTATTAATTATGATAATGTCACCACTTACACTTATACATTTGTAATGCAACCAAACATTCCCCATTCCTTTTATGTTGTTGAATAATTTGATTTTGATTAGAAAACTTAATTCTAAAGCACAGAGACAGGAATTTGTGATAAGGGTACATATGTCTGTGGCCTCTTCATCTGTTCTGACTTAATACCTACCCCTCAGGGAACCACAGAGGTAAGCAATTCTGAAGACTGGCCTGCCTAAAGATTATAAAGTGTTGTAGTAATACAATGAGAAAGCAATTAGACATTATTCTAGAACACCTATCACTCAACCAAAAAAACCAAATTATTTTTATTGACTGATACAGTCAGATACATTTTAATCATGCAATTGCTTGAAGTTACTAACGGTTTACATCTTTTCCCCCTGTAACTGTAGCCTGTAAAATCCTGTGTCTTAGTAGATGTCTTTCTAAAGTCAGATAAAATTGAGATAACTCACTAGTTCACAGAACTGATCTTTAAGACAGATCTTACCCCAAACGTGTGATTTCTTCATTCACCCTTTGACTATGAATTTTTAAAAATGAAATATTTTCCTGTTTCTGGAAAACCAGGATGTGATTCACAAACAAATGTGCAACATTTCCACCGCTCATGTAACAGCTAGGAACTATACTTGAGGTCTCCAGTTTCACATAAAATTAACAGAGTCCAAAGCCAAACATCATGCTTGGATCCAGATACTCAGCAAGCCACTGAAAACCTTTCCAGAATGTAATCTTGTTCCTTGCAGACTCTATGACAAAATTAAAGTTGATCTATACAGCAGTCTGAGTACAGGATTTAAAGCTTATTTTACAGCTACTTCTGCCCAGCTATGAACTGAAAAAATAAAACAGCTGTTGTGTAGCATTTTCTAAAAGAGAACGGGTTCCAAAGCAAAGATACTGTAAACTCCCTGAGAACAGTGAAATACAGTCAAATTACATTTGGATTCAGCTTTTCCATTACAAATCCCATAGGAAATTATAGTTCGCGGATGGAAACCAAATGTCTCAATGAGATGTGATCTAAGTGGTCCAGAGAGAGGTTTTTATGAAAAGAGCAACTAAAAAAAATAACAAAAAACATTATTGATTTTTCTCTTAATTCCTGTTTCTCACACTCATTCAAAGTCTTACTCTAATTCATAAAGTAATCATTACTTTCCAGAGATGTTTTAGATACTATTTTACAAAAGAAATGAGGTCATTTTTTAATTAATGTGATATCCTTACAATATATCAAATAATATGTTTCATTTAATGAACCAAAATCCAGATGTGGAATGAATCTTTTTCGAAGATTGTTCTACTGCTGTCTTCATAGATTCAGAGAAATCATCTTTTGTTGCTGAAGTCATTGCACACACCCAGTCATAGTAGTCAGTCAAGTGATGTGCTAGAATCTCAATCAAATTGTCAAGCACTTGCATCAAAAATATGTCAGGATTATTGTAAGTGGAAGACCTGCAAAAATCTGCTTTATTCAAAGTCCTTTAAAGGCTTTTGCTCATGAACACCCAAACTTACTTCAGTTTGTACCACCAGTGATAAGAGTGGCAACAACAGCTTTACTTTCCTTTACTATTCTCTTCAGCTTTATAGTTTCTCAAACCATAAGCTCATCTTCAATAAACAATTGTTGTACTATATCTCCAAAGTTTCCAAGCAAGGACTCTTCTCCACTAAATCAACATTTCAACACATGCATACATGACTGCCCTGTCTTTGTTCATCATTAGCTTCTCCTGATTATTGCAGCAATTTCTTGCAGACTAACTATGCACAGGGGAGTTACTGGTTTATTTACTTTGGGGGCACAGAGCAAGTACATGTTTTTCCATGCAATTGCTCATGGTTATAATTCAAACATCATCCTAGGCACGTAATAAAGATACATTCATGAGCTTTCCAAGGGGAAAAAAATAGATCAGCAGATGCAGATAAAGAATTCATCTCAGAAATTGCTAGACCCAATGTGTCCTTTTTACAGAAAGTCCATTGCCTTGCTTTGATGCAAGAGGAAGTGAGCACATGGAAGACTGTAACATGGAGTAACCCATTCGTACACAGCATGTTTGATTCTCAGTCCCCTACCCAGGGCTATCTGATGCAAGAAAAAGTCACAGTTTGCATCAAGCCAAATAGATTTTTCCATGATGTGTCTTTCATGATGTAGAAGCTGACACTCTCTGTGTCATTGTCAGGAAAAGGCCTGCAACCCAAAACTCTGCCTCCCAGGGAAGACAAAATTCAGTTCTGCTGCAGAATGTAAACAGTGAATATCAGGATTCTGCACCATACACAAGTATAAAATGCCAAAGGATTTTTCAACAGGTCACTAAAACGCTATAAAGAACTGGAACATGAACAAACCTATAAAAATCTTCAGCATGCAACAGAAGGGGACATAATGTAGCCTAAAGATTAGGAGTAGGAAGCATGCCTTGTAAGACCTACATTTTTAATTTTTGACACAAGACACTAATATTCTTCCCTGTACAGTTTGCAACATAAATTTGGATGTTAGCAGTTCTGTGTATAGCAACAGAAAATATCCATTGAATTGTCCACCCAAGTCATAATAACTGTTTTTATCTGTACACAGCACCTTTCATTAATTATCTGGCACTATTAGCTTAAGTTGTCATACCTTTACTGATTCCCAGAAGATGACATTGGTGAAGTAAGACATATCATAGGGTTCTTCCTCATTTACGGCTACGGCAAAGAAGAGAATGTTTTGTTAAAACCATTCAAATATTACTTTTTTTTTAATATATATAATAATGTAGCACTGTTTGTTAACAGTCCAAAGGAATTTTTGTTTTGTTTTTACATAACTGAATCCATACAGCCAACTAGTAAAATACAGCTGTCCTCATTTGGGGGACCACCTCAGTAGACAGGCCTATAAAATTAGTCTGCTCTTTGGGTAAGCAAAGCAGAAGCCAAATGAGTGTTTTAGTTATTAGACACATAAAGTCAGCAAGAGTCAACTGTCTTAAGTTTATTTGCAAAGTAAAATTAGTTTTCCAATTGAAAATTCACAAAAGGAAATTAGAACGTAAAAAACACGTCTGTATCCAAGAGAAAATGAAAGCGTTGGAAGTAGCACAACAGGGTAAAATTTTGCAGAGTTAAAAAATTAATTGGAATACACAACGCACAGTCAAGGGAAGATGATCCTGGGGACAGGGCACTAGCTTTAAGTTCAGAGGCCTTGTTTTTACTATTACACTTAAAGGACCCTGGTTTTAGGGAGTACTGAGTGTCCAGATTCTGAGAAGTTGGACAATTTAAGGTAATAGGATATCACAGACCACATCAGTTGATTCTGGAAGTTCCCTCTTTGCTTATGGGAACAAAGTATACCCAAGATACAGTTCTGAATTTATTAAAGCATAATCCCTTCCCAAGCTCTGCTCCATGTACCTCTTTCCCAAAAGACATATTAATTTATTTCCAAAGGGATCCTGAGAGTGGCAAGAACGTCAACAGCAGTAACTGCAAAGCAAATAATTCATTGAGCTATCCAATCCAACCCTCTACACTCTAATGTTTTTCTTTTAACTGCTGCCAGATTTGCATCTTTTACATTCATGGAAAGCGTGTTTCCACACATAACTACTCTGTGAAGAGCAAACTTTATTTACTATATAATTTTTATATTCAGAAAATTAAAAAAAAACAAAAACATTATTCATCACCACTGATCTTTATTTCAGAGTTGCTCGGTCAAATCAGTAGATTTACTGCAGAATAAAATTGGCATATTGTGATGATAAATCAAATTTAGTCTGATAATTTCAGGTTATTTGTGGCCAGTGAAATGGCAACTGCTTACAAAATCACTGTAGCAATCAAATATTGACCTTGGTTTCCCTCTAATTTGCTGCATGATTTAGAAGAAAAAATCACAAGGAAATTTAGGCAGGTATTAATCTAATGGGAAATGAGGATCACGTAGATTAGGTTATGTAAGCAAGCCTGTGACCAGGCAACAAAGAAACAATGCTCACAATTCATGACCAAAAAAAAGAAAAAATCAGTTGCCTTACTGAGAAGTTTTGAAAATAGTGAATGAAAAGCTTAAAAAGAAAGTCAGTACCTGATCCACAATCATATAGGGTTTGCACTCTTCCAAAATCAAAGGTACATTACTTTTGTAAACATTGTTTCACGTAACAGAGTATCAGCATAAATATCTTGGGGAATTTGGTAGTTTGTTTAAACCAAGGCAGTCCAGGAACATAAATATGAAATCATCAAACCCCTTGATTCACAGTATATATATATATTTAAGTGAAGAAAAAAAAAAAAAAAAAAAAAAGCCAGAAGATACATAGAAACATAGAATCACAGGATGGTTTGTGTTGGAAGGGACCATCAAAGGTCATCTAGTCCCATTCCCCTGCTCATACTGGATCCAGTTGCTCAAAGCCCCATCCAACTAGGCATTGAAAACTTACAAGGATAGGGCATCCACAATTTCTCTGGGCAACCTGTTCCAGGGTCCCACCACCCTCGCCACAAAAAAATCTCTTCCTTATATCCAATCTAAACCCTAAATCTTAATAATAATCTAATCTAATCTAATCTAAATTTTGCATATAATTTTGAGTCCTCTCAAAGACAGAAACACATTCTGTTTGCAAAGAACAAAGCATATTGCTTAATGCAAAAAGTAATTCAGATTTACAGAAGTGAGAAATGAACAGTAGCTACTGGCCACCAGAGCCATCCCATCCCCACTCTAGGGTTACTTCACACACACTGCAAACATGTAAAATGTTTATTGAAATTAGCTCACTTGTAACCTGCTTGTTCTGTAAGGATAAGCAATAAATGTCTGGCAAAGCAGGCTTACACTAAAATACCTCAGCCAGCCACTTCACAGTCAGACAGGGCTTGGATACGTCCAGATTGTTTTGTTTTGCTTTTCTTGTTTTTTACTGTCAGTAGCTTTTCTTTTGGAAAAGCAAGGGAAGGTTTCAGGATCTGTTTAGTAGGAACTCTTTTCCCCTTCTCTAATCTTTCCTTTCACCCCCACAGAAATCTGCTCTGGCCAATGAGCTAAAAAAGCTCCTTTAGGGAAAATTTCACTTCAATTTCATGTACAATTTTCTCTAGACTAAATATCAGTTCCTTATTTTCTTCTCCAAGGTCATACTCAGGAAAGTTAGTAGTTCTTCTAAACTGCCTTCTCAATCTCCAGCAGTCAAAATATTTATTTGACTGGGGAAAAGAACACAAATATATTGCATATTAAAGAGACCAAGTGAAAGTTGAAAGTTATACATGAATTACAAGAAGCATCCACACAATTATTTGCTTCTACTTCAAAGCCATTCCCTGCATTATACATTTTTTTATTTAGATTTTGAATCAGAAACCTACATGGACTCCAAAATTACCGATTACTCCTGTATGCTTTGATAACATTAATATTCTTGATTTCCATACAGTAAGTCTGGTTTTTGCTGCTGCTATCTATCTCAACAAATTCTTGGGCCAATAAGTTCCACAGTCTAATCATATTTTCTGTGGGGAAGCTCACCAGATTAGAATTTTGTACCTTTTAAATCTACTTAACATTTCCAGAGCCTATGTTACGCACCAGGGAAAATGTGGTTAATTAGAAAAAACCAATCAGAAAACCAAAGACTCTTCAGAGCCTCCACTGCATTTCATACAAAACTTATGATGTATTCTTTGGCACCACTCTGTCGTCACTGGTTTAAAAACATTTGGGCAGAAACATTAATGGAATTTTTTTTATACTAACAACATGAATATACTTCCTTCTAATTGAAAATAACTTCATTTCTAACAAAATCAAGCAAATAATGTCTAATTACTGCCAAATCCACGGTGTTCTTTTGTTTCCATTCAGCTAAGTTTACTGATTTATGACATTCTCATAATTCATAAAGACTAATTCCCAAAGACTATGACTATGTGGTTCTCATCTTTTGATCACTAATAAACATTCTCCAGAAAAAAATTTTTTTCAGTGTCATTGTATTGTGCCACTCTTGTACTACTTCTTATATATTTGTTAAGTGGCTAATTACTTCTGCAGACTTTTATTTTAAAATAATTATCATATGCACACAAATAATTTATTATTTTAGGGGTTTTGGGTACAAATTTCCACCCCCTTACAGCTGTGTTTCATTAATGGATTATCTTGGTTCATCTCAAAATTCTGCAGTATTCATAACTGTGAGATTGTTGCACACAAACACGCACACATATAGCACACCAGAACTCTACTACTCTACTTTTTGGCCATGGTTTTCAGCTAAATAATAGTAGTTCATGTTTTGCAGTAGCCACACCAGTTTACATGCATGATGTGAAAGCAGGCAAGCATGATCAGTGTTGTGTGGCCACTTTTCTTTTTTTCCCTTATGTAAGAAATCATTTTGGAAGAGCATATAACCAGGGATATAACCAGGTGTCTTCACAGAGCATCCAAGAGAATTTGTGTGGCTCTAATAACATATGTACAGATGCAGGACTTCCACTGCCCAGACCTATAAAATCAATAGAAAGTACTAGACTATTCTAATAATTTGCCATGGGTTTATAGCCTGGGTGCCACCTCTCATGTCCTTGATACTGACTGTATTGGCAGAGATCCAAAACATGATACCTTATTGAGAAAGGATCAAATCGCTCCCCTGAGCCCAACAGTTACATTACACACCTTAAAGCAAAGTCATTTTCAGGCACCACAGTGAATAGAGTCAAACATATCCACCAGGCCAATATTCCATTCCAGTCCACATGGACAAACTGGTGCCAGGGAAACCTGGGGGGTGCCTGGTTTTCACTCAAGCATCAGTGCAGAGAATCCACACCAAGCAAGGACATCCACATTAAGTATCAGTTCAGTCTCTTGTGCATCATATGGTCCGAGTGAACTTGCCTGGGATTCTTCTTCTTCCTTGGAACCTCTCTCTCAAAATATAGGTCAACTGAAATAAAAATGTCCTAACTTTCTTCTGAATTACATTATAAGGCAGCTGTAGTAAAAGTGACCCTATGCCATCATGTAGGTTTCTTATGAACTGCATTGTCCTTGTCAAATGCTTGACTTCTTGTCAATCTAATCCCAGTCTCAAAGGAGGGCTATAAATAGAGAGCAGTTACTGCACATTTCTGATCCACTGCAGCAGCCAGGAACCCTGCAGTTTCTTAAGAGAGGAACACACAACACAAAGCTATAAATATTTCAATTCTCTTTTTTTCTCAGGCACTTTTTTCACCCCAGAGTGGAAATAAAACTGAGGAACCTTACCATATGACCCTGGGAGAACTGAAATCATTGCTCTGATATCAACAGTCCTTGGTAGGACCCTAAGGAACAGTATGCCTTGGTGACATTAGCAGCAGTCATTAAATTTTAGTCCTGATCATTGGCCCCAGGAAATCTGTGGCTTGCAGCATGCCTCATATTTACTGCTGCTGGTCTAATTCACAGTTTACCACTACAATCTTCCATTTTGGAAGGCCTGTGGCTGTCTCAGATACATCAGGTTTAGTGGGAGAATTTAACGAGAACTCCTACTCAGTTTTTGAAAAAAAAAAATAAATGTTTGACACAGATTTCTGTGATTTCAGGTGTATTTTTTGTTACTACCTTTAAAGCTGTAAGATATTGTAAGGGACAATATAGTTTCAGTTAATTTTTTTCAGCCCTTTTTTTCTATTACTTCTAAATCTCATGTATTTTTTCCTTCAAAATCAAAACTCTTTAATAGACTAGTGTCTACATAATGACTACCAGCACACAGACTAATAATTTCCACAGTGACTGATGACTAATGCAAGAAGAAGGTATCTGGTTGAAAGTTCTTCTGCAGCTGGAAATACTCCCTTGCCCTTCAGCCCCACAATATTTGGAGGTGAATTTGTGATGGCATTCAAAAGACCAAGTTGAGGTTACTAAAGTTGAATCAAAAATTAAACATCAGTCAGTCAAATCTTATTTTGGCATTGCTCTTTCTCTTCCATCAATTTCAGAGCTGGATCCAAATTTTGCCCTATACATGTCATAGTTCTGGCATGATCCAGCCAAAGACAGGTCAGTAGATCAACTCAACTGACTTCACTGGTGCTCAAGTAGATTCTGAAGTCATTTAAGAACAAGTCAGGAAAGAACCATGAAATGTACAAGTTTACAATCAACTGAATACATCAAAGACACTAAGAGTTTGAGCAAAAATAAACAACTTCCCAGATCAAGGATTATATGCCACCCTTGGAGTACTGACTGGTGGATTGCATTGTAATAGATTGCACTTTAATGCAGGTTTGTTTTGTGGCATCCATTCAATTAAAACACTCCCAGATTAACCAGACAATTTAGCTTTACTGCTTTTATTACCATTAACTTATAAACATTAAGTGACATTTGCCCTGGAGGCTGCTCTTATGTTACACTTTTCTAATGCATTCTTTAACTCAGATTTGTAGGGATTTCTTTCATGGACTGGAATGGGAGAGAAGTGTGTTACTGCTGTTGGTAATCACAGGCTTGTGAGAATGATGTCATGTCCTTTGGAGGCATGAAAGTGTGTATAAGAAGTTGATCAGTGTTTCCCTGGTGTCCAGGTGTCAGGGAGCAAGGGCAAGGCAGTGCACCCTCATCCCTGTGGCACATAACAAGGTGTGGTGTCAGGGACCCACCAGGCTGCAGGGACATGCCTGGGATGTGACCTGGCTGCAAGCCATGGTGGCAAGAAAGATCCTTTACAGAAAACTTTACTCGTAATGTCATACCTGGTTTTCATCAAGGATGAATATTCTCCAGCCTGGCTATCAGTGAAAGGTGATACTTCCCTGAAGTCATATTTTAAAATTTGACTTGGAAAACCTAGTGTATGAATTGCAAGTGATAACCATCCACCCTAAGAGGCAGATTCATTCTGCATAAATAAAGTGCATAGCACAAGTGTAAAACAGTGCCAACTTCTGTTGGTTGCTCATCACACTGTATTGTCTGGCCATTTTCAGATTCCACCAGACAGTTAGGCATCAATTCCCTTGCCTATAGCCTTGAACACTGAAAAAATGATTCAAAAGAGACACCATGAACTGGGGGTTTTTGTTGTTTTTTTTTTTTTTTTTTTTTTTTTTAATATTCCAAGGCTTTTACTTCAGATAGTACTTTACAGAAGGGTAAATGCTGCATTCCATTTATAACAAGCATTTGGGAAAACAACAGCTACATTTTTCCCTCCAACTATGTTGCCCCATGAGCAAGAATAGCATATATTCAAAAAAGAGAATTATGCTCTATTTTTGACTGTGAGCTGGGTGGTCCAATTGGATGCTGCATTGGCCTTTCTTCTCTGAACACTTTGATTTTAATAATAGCTTTGGGCACAACAGAATATGAGTATGACAAATTCATCCTATGTGTCCTGACTTGTGTTACAAAACCCCTGGGCAGTGCACAAAACCTCTATATACAGTGTACTTTAATATACTGGGGAAATTTAGAAACCAAGGAAAAAATTTTTCTGTAACTTCTGCATAAATTAATTTTACAAATATAATAAAAATGTAAATTAATAGTTACATCGATTATATGATTTTTGATGCCACACTTGTTACTGGTACTGTAAAATGTCATAAGTTTTACTTCATCTGGAAACTTTGTCATTTTTTTCTCAAGACAATATATCTGTTATCTTTTACTTCTCCTTATATGCATCTTTCTAACCTATTGAGAAGTCAAGATAAAGGGGAATAGGTAATATTTTCCATTTGCTAACATTTATAAATACCAGCAACATTTTAAAGGAACCTTAAATGCTGCTTAGTGTATTTCTGAAGGGCAAATAATTTAAGACTCTGTAGACTGCACCAAAATGAAAGAGAATTAAGAAATGCAGTCGTTGAGATAATGCTTGACTGACATTTGTTTAAAGACATTGAGCTAAAATGAATGTTAACCTGATTAAAGAAAACTGTTAAGACAGGCACATGCTGTGATCCAAAATGGAAGTTCTTGTTCTTTGAATTCTCCAGACTGCAGCACATCCTTGTTATTGGGCTCAAAGGAGTTTGAGCCCAAAAGAAAGGATGCACTGCTCTACTTCTTACCACACTCCTCCCTGAAACTTCTCATCATGGCAATTGGAGTGATATTAATTGCCCAAAAAGGGACACCTTGTGTTTCCAGATAGAGAGCTGACCCTTTTTGTTCCTCCCCTGAGAGCAAGGGATTCCAACTCTGATTTCTTACCAAAAGTACACTGACAGAAAATTAGCATGTTCATAATGCTCTATAAATATCATACAACTAGAGAACACAAAACAGAGTTTGGACCTATACAATTAACCCACCTCTAAGCAAGTGAACCCAAAATTTTCATATTTTCTAGCCTAAAGTGATAAAAAAACTGATGAGCAATGTGGGTTTTTCAAAGCAGAATTGACTGCATTTTGGTCTCTGGAATACACGTTACTTAAGTTGCACAGTTTTGTAAATTTTACTTAATTAGCTGCATTTCTTCCCTTGAATTAAATGTTCTTAAGACTTCTGGAACCCAGGACAATTAATCATAGCACTCCACAGCAGAACAAAAACATTTGACAGACTCAAACTCTGTGTACATTTGGGAAACTCCAGCAGCTGACCCAGATCTAGGTCTTTGCTTTTCCAAGCATCCATCTAACTGTATTCCTGCTCGTTACCAGGGTTTGGGTTTCATTTTTTAATGAAAACCTCCACTGGCATCATAAACTATATTGGATCCTTTATGTAAGCAAATATTATAATGTTGATTTTTCCTCAGCAAAACCCTCCAGTTTCATTAGTATACTTTTGCAGTAGTCGAAATATTTTGACCTATTACTGCCCTTGATTTGTATTTCTAAACTGTTACCCTAGACTGACAGTACTGAATATTACACAAAACACCATATCTTTAAGTCTTACAATCTGCCAAAGTATGCAGCCAGAGTCAGAGGCATTTTTCTTCACTTTTTGCAGCTACATAAAAATAACTTCATAATTATTTCAGATTATATACAGCATGCAGATGGAGAGGATCCAGTGATCAATCACCACATCTGAAGTACTGAAATCATGCTAACTGGTTTCTTCTCCTGAAAAGAGCATAAGAAAATCAAAGTGCATGTAGTAGATTTATGAGAGTATTTTGTGTTAAGTATTAAGGCTTTAGTTATTAGAAAGGACTGCTAGTTCTGCTACTCTGCTCAAGAAAGTACTCCTAAAACATGTTATTTTTGCTAGCAAAACCAGATTGTTAAAAGACATTAAAAAAAAAAGGTAGTCTGCAGATGTTCTGCCAACATGATTATCAAATACTGGTGTTTCTCCAAATGTTTTAAAAAGTAGTTTTAATGCCCAGATTAATGCCTAAAATGGGTAAAATTTACTGTCAGAGCTCTTCACTTTAAAATAAACTGGGACAAATTAGGCAGTCCAAGAGAATTGGGATTCACTCCCTGCTGATGGGAAAATTCATTCCAACCACCTCATAAATGTTTTACTCTAAGCAAATCTCTCTCCTTAGAGACTCAAACTCTAGGGAATGTGCTCATTCAAAATCCCAGCATGGGAATCCCAGTGCACAGGTCTTTAAGATGCTGATCCTATAATGCTTCTATAAACTGTAACCTCAATTACTAATAGTTGTCCTTAAAAATTATTCCCTTTGTCAAAACAAACCCAAGTCTTTCCAAGTGAGGCTGTTCAGTCTGCAGAGTGACTCCAGATAGCCCCAAGCAGCACTCTACTGCAGTGCCCCACTAGGACTAAGAAGGTTTTCTTTATAATCTGACTTTATAATCTGACTATAATATTCCTTCAGGTCTGCTGGCTCAGACCGTGACTCTGACACAACTGTGTCCAGTATTTTCATCAAAAATAAAACAGAAAGCAAGGCACCAGTCATCCATGTTAATACCTTCATGTCTTTGAAAAATTATCCATGCTGACCTTAAAGAAGGTAATTTACTTTAATACAAAGTCAAAATTGCAAAATAAACCAGAGCAATAAAAATAAATAATTATTTTAATAAATTAGCAAAGTTCTTGATACTTCATGAAATAATTTGGTTTTTTTTTTCCCTCATTCTTCTCTCTTCATTCAAGTTAAAATTCATGCAAAGGGCAGAGACTAACTTAAAAAACAAAGTGTAACTTTGCATGCATTATTTTATCTAGAAACGAATATTGAGTTTATTTAGATTTCTACAGCTCACTCAAATCCAAGCCTCATTTCAGTAATTTGAAGTAAGAATGACTGAATGTGCTTTCAAATTTAGTTCCTATCCAAGTTCCTAACAAACAACCTGTTTGTTCAATTCTCATAAAAGACATATTTTGGCTTTTACAACAATTGACCAATATCATCTACCAAAATCTGAATATTTTGGTGGTACAGGAGTCTGATCAGACACGGGTATGCTCCAAGACTGGTATCAGTTGGTCTCTGAGTGTCTTGGCTCTAATGAAGCTTGCTCTGTGCTCATATGTGCCTCCAATAGCTTCTCATGCACATAAACCAGTGGGATTTCCTCTTTGCAGTGACAGGCACCCACATAACATTCTCTGGTTTGTACAGAATTTCTTTATGCATCAAATGTTGAGCAGATACACCACTCACACTCAGCCATGGAGTCTCCATAATGCATAAAATGACTATTACCTGGAAAATAGCAGCACATTCCACTTGCAGTTATGTTACAGTCCTGTTAAACAGAAGGGAGAAATAAGGTACATATTTACATATATAAGTAGATTTTCTCCAGTTGTTTTTGAATTACAAGATAAGATTGTTTTTATGAGATGAGCAATTAAATGTATTATAATTTCTTAGGATTTAAAGTGATTTGTGTCAGTGGAATTATCTGTGTTCCCACTCACTGTCTCTACACCTATGCAGTTCCCTGGTGTTCTCTCCAAGAATAGTTCATTTGGTTTCCAAGTCACTCAACATATTTCACTTTTAAGCAGCTATGTGCTAAAAAGCTTCCACTGTTGTAATTCTGAATTTTTAATGGTTTTGAAACAGTCAGGCAAAAATTGCATTCTCCTGCGGTTCTGAGCAGCAGGAGAATGAAGATGACAAAAGATCCATGTTAATGTTAATCATAGATGAGAAATATAACAGCATTTTTCAGAAGCTTAGGGCTCTGCTTTAACAGGCACAAGCTCCTTATTTCCCTCCTTCTAGCCCATTAATTTAAAAAAAAGAATAACTGCAAATAAGACAAGTAACAACAAAGAAAAACAATTAGCCAAATAGACTTAATCAGGAAAATTCTCCCTGCATGTATTTCCCATTGGTTTTCTAATTGTTGTCACTTTGAATCATTAGATTGTTGTATGTTCTACAACTCAGTATTCTTTAAGTAACTTGTGATCATTCATTTTCTCATGTTCATAGCATCCTTCCAAGATTATTCCCTACTCAGACAGGGCACTGAAGAACAGAGGTCTAAGGTACCTGGAGCATGATTAACATCCTCTATAATTTAAATGTCTACTACATTGTAGCTAAGCCTAAGTGAAACTGTCACTAGGATCCATTTGATGGTTCTTTGAGAGCATTTCTGACCATAATCTCACCAAAACCAAGAGTCTCCCTTATAATGTAGTGAAGTATGAGACCCTATTCTACAAAGATATCTACACCTTAAGATATAAAAAAACTTTAAAAGAAAAATTATCCCACCATGAAGGATTTAGACAGAACTCAGTTATATCTGAATGTCAAATCTTAAGGAGTAATTCCAGCTATGCTGCTGCCATCCCTGCAAGTTCCAAAGGAAAAAAACAAAACAAAAAAAACAGTAGCCTGGTAGTTTTGTCTGTATACACACACTCCCAGGAAACTACAAAGGCACATCTCCAAACTCATTTGAAGCTGTCTCCATTCCAGCAGTCAGGCCATCACATTAGTGATGGTTTCTGCAGAAGGAGGAAAAGGCACATCCCTCAAAACTGAGCTGGTGTTCCCAGACACTTCCAAGCAGAGTCAGCTCTCCCAGGAGCTGCAGGGTGGCACCTCTACACTGCCTGGGACCACCTGGGTCTGCCTCCACTCCCAGAGTGTTTCAGCACAGTTGGTGCTGACAGATTATGCCTATTATGCACCATTACTATTTGTGTCCTTTCAAATTGTTCTGCTGAGAGTTCAGCCAAAGATAAGGTAGTAGCCTCGATGCTCCTCAGATTTCCTACTGTGCAAAAAAATTGCTTATCAAATCCACAGAGTTATCTGAGGGTCTCAGATTCTTATTTCAAAATTCTGTTTAGAGTAGTTGAAACACAGACTCTCTAACTAAAATTCAATTGCTTTTTCTATGTCCACTTCTGAGTATTAAGACACCTCTGCATGCTCATAGATATTTCTGTCAAAGCACACAGAGAGCTCCACTCTTCTTGTACTCAGAAGCAATGACAGTCACTACTTGTCCTTATCCTTCCAAAACACCCATGAGCTAAGAAAAAACAATGTTTTCTTTTTCTCAGATGGAGCTCAGACTTTGCAAATACAGCTTTTATAATGCTTTTATAAAGCTTTTATACCCCATGGAAATACACACTTCCCTAGTTGTTACTGAAAGCAAAAAATCCCAAAACTCACAGCAATTAGCAATCTCAGCTAGCTGTTACTTCTCTTTGGCCTAAATATTGCTGGGAACCAACCACTGTTCCAGTTCTAGGAAGGATTTTGAACAAGTCATTTTCTTCCTTTTCCAATATCCTTACTCGTGAGACTCTGTTGGGACATCAAATTAATTTTCAATTAATAAATGAGCCAGATTCTTGGTACCAGATGTGATTTTCTTGCCAATGGAAACAGGCTTTGGGGGAGAGGTAGCAAGGTCCACACAGCAGAAAATAACCACTAACTCTCAATAATACATAGTACAACCTATGTCAAAAGATTCAACAGCTATCATTCTGGGTCCCTATTAATGTACATAACTGTTAAGAACTAACACCTACAGCTTTTTTTCCTAAAAAACACTATAAATATTTCTCAGATTTAAACCACTGAGATTACATTAAATAATCAGTGTTTCTTCCCATGCACTGTTTCAACTTCTCTGCCCTTCTTCAGCTATATAAAAAGTAATGGAAGATCACACTTGGATGAGGAAGACACACAACAGTGATTAAATTTTTACCTCCAAAGCACCTCCTTCTCCACTTACTACCCAGGCCAATCTATTTTATAAATCAACCTTATGAATTAAGCTTACTGATTTCTCTCAGGTGACTTGTTCATCAGATGAACACAATTTCAAATGAGTCAAAAATGGTCCAGACTTCGCCCCAAACACAACAATTAGGTTGAAATGAATGTGGCTTTTCAAAAGTCAAATTTTTGCTATGTGTTTCCAAACCAAAATTTTGAAACTTGCCTTGAAGCTTGCTGAAGTTTAAGTAAAATGAGGATTAAAACAAAACTCCATGCAGAATATAAGATTGGTTTTGGCCACACGAAATGTTTAACCAAACAATATTTTGGATAAAATATATGGGCTGAGCTTTTTAAGTGACCACTAGTTTTGGTGGTACAAACCATTTTAATACAGAAAATAACAGATAAATATAAAATTTAACCAAAATCCTTAGTACATTATTTCACTCTTCTTTTTTACAAAGAGCAATTTCTGCTAGCATCTAGAGAATGAGGAAGAGTCTTTGGAAAACCACACAGGAAACACTTTTGAAATTTAATCATTCCAATGAAAAATGAAAAAACAAGTTGCCTTCAACCCTTGTGAAAGGACATGAAAAAAAATCAGTACAGCTTACAGGGGTTATTTATTTATCTATATACAATGAATAAATAATCTAGTAAATTGAGCACTTCTAATTCAATTCAAGCATGGAAATGCTTTTCATACTCACAGACCTAAGTATCAAACACAGAGCCCGACACTTAAAGAAGAAAATCTAAAGTATATAAAATGCAATTGCTCAGCCATTCAACAGTATTTTATTTGTGTGCATAAGGTATGGAAAAATGAAAATTCACTTGTATCAGACATTGCACACTTGTCATAGAAGAGGACTGGACTGAAAGGCATGTTGTGAAAGGAAGGTTTGCAACACAAAGTTCTTTTGTTTTGAGCATATGATCTTTATTTCAACTATTACATAACTTGATAGAATAAGATTTCTGAGTTGAATTTTTCTCTCTTTCCTTCTACTTCTATTCCAAGTTTTGATGTTCATACTTTAGTTCCCACACTCTCCACAGGACAAAGAATTATTTATGTACAATACTCTGAAAGGCACCTCCATCAACATGACACCTTTACATTTATTTGTAGGATATCACTTGCACAAATTGAAGTGAGTGTGGGAAGTATACAGTGAACACAAGTCATCAAGAATAATAATTATAAAAGAGGAAAAATAAAGAGTCTGGCATATGAAAGTTTCTTCATTACTCCTTAGTATATTTATAATCAACCAATTTCATCTCACATTTTCCAGCTCTGTAAAGTAAGACCTGTACATCCTCCCAGAGTTTGTTTGTAAGACATACAATTCCAAGCAGCCATGCTTACAGGAATTTTATAAACTGTTTTATAATGTGGCATGATAATTTCCCTGTGCAGATAGTCACTGATAATGATGATTTTGACTAGCTTCTAGGAAAAGCTGCCACCTGGATCCACGTTAATCCGTTAACCAGTTGATCAGTTCCTTTGCCAGTGATCTTGCCAAGTCACAGATGAAAACCTCAAGTGTCCTGCACAAAACCTCAAGAGATGTAACTTCCCCCACAGTCAGTATTATACACATACAGCTTTGCAAAACTTTACCAGCCAGCTTTACCCATAGAAAAGTAACTTTATCCCTTTTGCAGACAAGGGGTCCATTTGCCTGGGAACTCTCCTGTTTCTGGGAGCTGCCTGTGAATTCCATGCTGATGAGGCTCGATGGAAGTAGAGTTTTCCACCAGCAACACTCATGGTCAAGGAAGAAGCAGTGACTTGCAACAGCAGCAGGCAGCTCTTCTTTCCCAGGAGCATCTCAGTATCTCACTGGTTCCATTTCAGCAGATAAGAAATCCTTATGCCAAGTTCCTCTCTTCGTCCTCCTCTCTCAGTGTTTGGGGAATAAAGAAATGAAGAAAAAGAAAGCCCAGAGGAAGAACTTACACCAGGATATCACTTCTCTTGCTGCACCATACTACCAGTGTTATCATGGCACATGTCAGCATGACTGGGATCAAGATCAGTGTTATGAGAATTTCATCCGGTGGATCTTCCCAGTGAACCTTTTCTGAAGTACAGTTTGAAAAGAATTGTTTATGAATTCCAGTGATAAAGCCTTCTGCAAGGGGGTTTGGCCAAAAGCAACTTGCATTGTTGGCTTCACGTTCTGTGCACTGGGTAAAGTTGTCGTAATACCTGGGAGAAGAAGAAAATTAAGAGAAGTTGAAATAGAATGTATATGCACATTACACTTAGAGAAACTATGGAGGGCACAAAACAAAATCTCTAAGATTTGTATTGAGTGTGTCTACCACGTAGATACTCTGCTGTAGGACCTCTAATGGAAGCTGTGGCTACTCTCTAGACAGAGAGGCAGAAGAAGAACTGACTTCACATGTGAAGTTCTGAGACCCCAGATGGACAACAGTCAAACCCCAACTACAGCCAGGACCTCCTAATGCCACTTCAGTGAAAACAGAACTCCCTCACTAGAGGCATCTACAGATTCCTTAAAAAACATGCACACAAATGCACCAAGAACAGGACATTTTGAATGAAGTATGGATATTTCATGCCTCAGCTGCCACTGGGCATGATGTTGTGGTGAAAATTATCATGTTGCTACACAACTGAACCACAACATGCAGTACTGTGTAAAAATTTTCATTCTGTTGCACTCTCATGCAGTAAGAAAATAATGGGAAAATAAACACATAGAAATTTAGCTTTTGACAAAATTCCTCTTCTTTCCAACTCCAGCAAATGCCCAGTGGGGAATAAATAAACTATTTCTAATTACATGTTTGCTTATGAAAGGCTGGGAATTCCTTGTAATACCTGACAATGGGATTTCAATGCTGCATGTGCTAAAATTTACCTGTTCAGGAATAACTTACATTTACGAGAATTGGCTACCTCTCAGGAAAAAAAGGAAACAATAAGCCTAAATGAGTAATCATATGGGCTTTGTGGTGTTATGATAAGCCAAAGAAATTCAGGAAGTGAATGGATATGAGGGAGGAGATCGGAAATTAGGAAGACGAAGAGCATCTGGTCAGTGCATGAACAGGGCAAGAAATAAGGAAGCTGAATTATTGTCTGTCGCATTTATTTTAGTCCTGCATGACTCAACAAACTCACTTCAAAGGGGAATTAAACATAGAAAGGAGGGAGCAAAAACCCACATGGCACTTCCAGGGTCAGCATCCTTTTATAGCATCTGAAGACCCTGCTCTCCCTATACAGTCCATCTAAATATGGCAACTCCTGATGATTGACTCCTTCTGACATTAAGTCCTACAGGGGACTAATGTTGACTCAATGCTTTTCTGTAAAGTAAAGAAGAGACATTCAGTGCTTGGGCCAAGACTGAAGTCTGCTGTATGTCTGTCAGGAGAAATGTCTGCCCACCCATGCTACAAGCACACAGGTTGGGAACGCAGCCTGCTGAGCACCTAAATTCTCAGGGCTGTGCTCACAGAAGAAGGAAAAGCCCCAGAGAAAGGGCCTTCTGCAAGTTCCTTGCAGTTCTTATTCTCAAGGAGTTTGAGCCAATACTGCCTCATTCATAAACACACTGGACAATCTAACACCAAACTCCAGATGAATATGCATATACACACAATGTATGTATATTTTAAGCAAAGCTACTAGAAAGGAAGCTCTTGTGACATCAGCAACCACAGGAAAACAACAGGAAGTAAGCTAAAAATAAAATACAAGTATCAGCTGTTTGCTATTTTAATAGTTTCATTCTTCTGTGTGACCTGATGGCATCCATTCTTTATGTCCTTGGACTAAATTAGAAGCTGGAGATGTCTAGTTGAATGGGGGAGATATGGGAGAATGGGTCCCAGAGGACCTGAAAAGCAACAGGTCTGAAGGCAAGGCCACAGGGTTCAGCAGGCTGCAATGCAGAGATGGAGGAGCATCCAGCTGCCCAGACAGGTCAGTGCTCCATCTGGCACAGGAACCAGGCAGGACCCCAAAATGCTGGACTCTGCTCCAGCCTGCTCTGGGCCATGCTCTCATGGGCACCCATGTGCCATCAACTGCTGTTACAGCCACTTCAGTAAGAAAACTAACAACAAATACATTTTTTCTGCCTGAAAGTACCCTAAGCTCAAAGATTTGATGATATAATTATTTTTCCTCCGTGTTTAAAATCCTATAGAAAATTCAGTGTTATACCAAGAATTCTGTAGATTTTTTTTCTTAAATGTTAAATGTTGTGAACAAAAATATTTCACATTGATTTTTGATTGCAAATACAACATAGTTAGAAAAAGCTGGTTAAGTGCTGTCAAAAGGCTAGATAAAAATAACTTGTGACATACACTGTATTTAAAATACTGAATCTCTAAGAGCCAAAGTAGAATAAAAATGTTATCATAATAGTTGGAATTCCTTATAATTTTTCCTTATAACCTTCTCTCATGAAAAAAAAGGGGGAAAAAAGCTACCTGCACTATAACTCTCAGTTCACACAATTGTGAGAAGGTACATAAACGAAAATCTCAGCTGCTGGAGAATTGCATGTCTGCCAGTAAAGCTGAATTCACTTAAATATTTATGTAGTTTAGTAATTTAGAGTTGATATACTGCAACAGAAAGTTCATATTTAAAAAAAAAAAGATCCTCTGCATGGAGCTGTGGATCAGCTGCCTCAGAAGGGAACAACTGCATCCTCATTACTACAGCAAGGATGTTTTTGTAGCTGACCAACTGGCTTGCAAGTTGTTGGGCTTTTTAAAGAGGAAGATGGGGATTAATAGGTATTTAATTCCAGTTCAATTCTCCCATGCTTAGTTCTTTTATGCCTTATGTAATTCTTTTTATTCAGATGGTAAAGGCTGGAACAGGAAACCTTTTCACTCTGTATAATAAAATAACTGTGACAAAGATGTCCTGGCCTCTGACTGGAGATACTTCAAGAGGAGTGCATTGAAGTTACACAATTTGTGAAAGAACAAGAAATGGTAGTTTCTACTTATTCCCAGAATTAATAACTGGAGAGCACATTGGAGCTCAAACTCCTTCACCTCTCAGTTTATGTGTGTGGGAACATTCTTATTCTTTGTGCTGAGACACATTTTCATCTCTTTCAGGCTAGCTACAAGGGACCTAGGTAGTACTCAGGAAAGGGATATTCACTGGGAGCCAGGTCACAAGCTTTGTGACAAATGGGCCAAAAAACAATCCAGCTAAGTAGTCCAAAAGAAAAAAAAACCAAAATCTAAGCATAGTCTGAGCAGCAAAATTCATATAAAGATGTGCTTTACCCTGATACACTCAGGACAATTGTACTTGCTACTGAGGAACCAACTCCTTGGTCATACTGCACATTATTGAAAATATCTTCAGAGAACACAAAAAATAATTCCCTTCAGAGCAATCTCTGAGCTACAACACATTTATCATTAAAGACAATTTTCAATACTCTAGAACAATACTTCATTTTCAGAGCACATACACTTTTTCTCCTGTACTCTATCTTTCCACTAAACCAGATAATAACATTTGTGTCACTGGTTTGGGGGTTTTTTTGTTTGAAACTGTGGAAGATTTTATTTTTGGAGTATATTAGCCATGAGAAAACATATTTTTACGTATTACCTATAACCAAGGACCTGAACAGTAGGCAGTTATTATGAGGAATGGTAGTGGACACATTTGCCATAATGGGACAGTGTTTAATGTCTATTTAAAACATTAATACTATTTAAATAGACAGCAGGATTTATTACATCTCATCTATCTCAGGGGACACAGTTGTCTCTCATTCAGAGCATTTCTCAGTCTAAGTGAGGCTTAAATCTCATCTGTAGTTTCCCACATCTCCAGGGAGGAATGTGGTAAATTCTTGCTCTTTCTTCCTCAATATCCCTGCACAGGAAAACTGCAGAAATGATTGGTTTACAAAAGCACAAAACCCACAACCTTTTCCTGCACATTTTCGTGAGACTAAGAAAACAAATAGACTGTTTAACTAAGATTTTAACAAATAAGCATCTTCCAATGCAAAGTTCTTATTTGAAAGACTCCCAAACAATTCTCAAAAAGCCAAATACCATATATATGCTACTTAAACATTTGAGGGCATTTTCTGGCTGCAGCCAGTAGTGCCACTGTCAGTTCCAATAGGAGAATCTTTCCACCTCTCCAGCACTCATGGACAGACCACCACAGAGACACTCACCACAAAAGCAGTCAGCAATGTTTTGCAACTGTTTAATGAGGAGGGCCAGGAATTAAAAACCAAAACACCACACTTTCTCTATCCCATTTTAAATAAATCAGTTTCATGATTACTGATATAATTGTAGTAGGGTAGTACAAGATACATATAATACATTGTGAGTAATTTTTATTATTTTGAGTCAACTAGGTACTCAGAATACAGTGAAAAATCCTTCTAGTATAACTGAGTCTTAATGCAAACTAAGTAATAAATACACCAGGGACACTCATTCCTGCTACTCTACAATCCCAGACAGCAATCTAGAGGCACTGTTCCAGGACACTACAAGTTATGTGGTGTATTCTAATAAAGATGCTTTAAAACTATTTGCTTTTCCCCAGATTATTCAATCAAAAATTTCTTTATACACAGTCACATATTAAATTGAATTATCACCCTTGTAACCTCCTCCCAGACCATATGGAATATGAGATGCTGAAACATAAAAATATTAACAAGAAATATCATATGATGAGAAAGGCTTTTCTTACAGTATTTCCAGATGAAGTGGGAGCAGGAAGCAGCAAAAAACTTCACAAAAATAAAAAGCCTATTCTTATGTGAGATGCAGCCAGACTATATAGAACTGCAGGGTGCAACAGCCTGGATGAACTTCAAATAAGAATCTGAACCTTAAAATTATCATTTCCTGAGGTTTCACCACCGTGTTAAAAGAACAACTTTAATTTTATAGTGAGTTAGGAGCCTATAAATATGGCGGATATTTCTGAGATGTTCTCACTCAACATCTCTCCAAATAGACTTGTGTCTGTGTATCACCATTCTTTTAATCACTTTTCTTCTGCCAAGATGAGTATTCTCACAGTCACATTTTAACCTCCTTAATCAGATCAGATCTACTGTTGTGCAACTCCAATACAGAATTTAGCCTCAAGAAAATAACATGCTACAAAAAACATAAGGAAGGAAATTAATGGGGGAGGGGAAAAACTGGTTTAATGACAAAATTATAAAGCATAGTTTACTCTCATGTCACTAAATAATGAACACTGTGACAGATTTGCTCATTTGGGTCGAAAATAATAAACGGATTCTGGTATCCTTTGAAGTAATTGCAGATCTTCACCCTTAATTTCACATCAACAGCTCTCTGGAAAATGCAAAATGGTTGAATAAACCTAACTAAAAACCCAAAAATGTACAACTATTACTACATTGTTGTAAATTGCCTAAAGATACAGCCAGAAGATGTAAATATAAGGAGCAACTGTAGATGTAATCAGTTATTTAATACACCTGATAGTCACCTCTAACAAGCAGCAGGAACCACTACATTACACAAATGTAGAACCTGTAGCCTGATATCAGGTACTACGTGAATAAAATCAAATATTTAGTAGCACCAGAATTTTACACAGCCAGAAACTTCTACTGGCAAGCAGGCTTTACCTTCCACCCCTCCTGACCTAGATTTTAATCATTACTAAGTTGTACACTTGGCCCATTTTTGGAGGACACCCAGTAAGAGGGGAAGCAGTCTCTGAAGCCACCACTGCATCATGTCTTCAGAAGCCAATCTCATAACTCCCTTGAATTAGACAAAAATTAAAAGAGTAAGTGAAAGCAAATCCTAATCCCACAAACACTTAATCCAATTTAACACTTACATATCCAACTTCTTATAAGCACAGTATCTCTTACATAGCCATCACTGATAATGTGTGAAGAAGATGTCCTTAATAGCATCATTATATACCTACCCCTCACAGTCAAAGACATCAGGCTTGTGATTCTGTCACAATTTTACATTTTAAATCAATTTTAAAACTTCTTCTTATGGATCAAGTTTCAAAGTTTTTATCAAGTTGGTCAACTAGGGAAAGCCCTTCATTTTCTCAGGCTTCTCCAAAGAAGACAGCATATTTCTGGGGCAAACACTGAAACACATCACACGTTTTTGTGCACATCAATATTTGAAATTTTACAACTAAAATTTTAAACTTTGTACTATAACATGTGAAGCAGGAAGCATTCCAAAATTCAGATCCAAATTATAAGACCATTTTTTGATCTCCAGTAAACACTTCTCAGTGCTGAAAATGGCAGATGCACGTCTGCTACCTCAGCTGCTTTTTCTCTACTATAGTCAATTATTTCTCTATTCAATTCAGATTACTTCACAGTGACAGGGCAAAGGCAATACCTGACTAAGATCTGGATTTTTTTCTTTCCCATCAGCTGTGCATCTCCCCTCAGTGTCATTAAGAAAGCCATTAGCATTTTCTGGTGCATATCCTCCTTCAAAGGCCAAGCATGACAGAGATGAGAGCCCTGAAAAGCCAATAACATCATTTGAAAGCACATTCCTACTATTTATGGTCATGTTCCATTTTAAATCAAAGTTCTGCATGCTTAGAAACTGTCAGTGGAGACACTGGAATAATTGTGTTGAAACAAAACAGCTTCTTTTAAGAGTCCCCTGGAAAGGAAGGGAGTCCAGGACAACTTGTACAGATGAGTCCCACACCTGTCCTCTCAAAAAAAAAAAAAAAAAAAAAAAAAAAAAAAAGCAGCTAGTAGAGCATTACACTCAAATCTGCCACTGTAGTGTACACTATCCTTGTATCTATCTCAGCTCAACTGCTTCCCCAAAACATTTCCACCTGAGTCACCACAGAGATGCACAATCATCCAAACCCTGGGAGGAGCCAGAGTCAGGGGGGAAGCTGCTAGCCCAGAGCTGCTCTGAGCTCATGCCACATTTCAGGAGCTCAAGGCTTTTCTTTCCATCTAGATGAACCAAGCTGATAGCTGAACAGAGAAAATGTGGCTCAAACTCAGACTGGTGCTCCACAGCTGGGCCACAAGACAGCCACCCAAAACAAGCAACCATGAAGATAATCATTCTTCTGACCAACAGACAAAAACTCACAGGGAAAGGAATAACAGAAGGGCCTTTCTTCAGTCGACATCTACAAACAACTGCTTCATGTTCCATTTTTATGAGGGTAGTAAAGAGTATTAGTGTCACCTGCTGAGTGGAAGCTGTTATTAGATTCCACTTAGTCCAAAGTAGCACAAGCCTTTTATAATACCACAGCACTATTTCTTCAAGTGGAAAGAGGAGAGAGAAATATCTGGTAATATGCAGCTGTGAAATAGAAATCATCAGTTAATCAGGGTTATACTTTGAGAAACATCCACTGTAGCATCTCCACAGACTGAAAAATTAAAAAAAACCCCAAACCCAACAATTAATCTGCTTCTAAGTTGAACTTTACATCATAATTTTCATAACCCTCTTCACATAATTTTTATGAGCATGTAAAGAATGCATACTTCTACTGATTATTTATGGGAAATGGTTTTATATAAACTTAAAAATTCCTGTAAAAAGCCACTTGCTCTGGGAGGAGAGTAGCTGCAAGCAGAGCACAAATAATGGGAGTCAAAAATCAGTCAGCTAATTAGAGATCTTAAGCTTCAGATTATGTCAGCTACTGGACTAGTTAAAGAATAAATCTTTTTTGCAGTCTTGCATAATAAATGAACTATGTGAAATTGCAATCTAAGCACAGACAGTTCACAAACTAGACCAAATTGATGAAAAATTAACCATAAAATCAGGGGAACAGTAACAAAATTAGAAATTGATTTAAAATGAAGCACAAAGACCTTTAGAGAAGAACCCTATTATATAAAATTCTGCTTATCTACTATTCAAGTACATGATTATGTTAATACAGAACCATCTTAAGATCATTGTACTTCTTAAGCTACCTTCCTGCATATAAAAATTGGACTCAGCACCTCACTGGTAACTCCCAGTCCCACAAGCAGACATGGAATGCAATTCTAGATGCCAGCATGCTCATTTTAACATTTCTATGTTTATTTTGCAATGATACCTAAATATGAAATTTTAGGAGTCAGTGAAATGCATGAAAGGTATTTGTATATCTGAGAGAAAGGCAAAACATCAATTTCTTGAATGCTGCAAAGAACTGTGCTCACAATTGTTCATCAATGCACTATGCTTTGACAACCTTTGATTTCCACTCCTTTTATACTCAGCACTTATCTTAGAGAAAACTTTTAATTTTACAAAGCTGCCATATCTCTGTTACTTTTTATAAGCACTACAGGAATCTCATACATTGCCTTCAAGTTTGTCAATGCACCAGCAATGTGTCTGCCTTTTGCAGATTACACAACAGGCTGAAGAAGGTGATTTATCTGCTTAAGAGTGCAGAAGACTGCATTTCTTGTCTTGGAACTACTTTCCAACACTGAATTATATACTATTCTGTAAAGACAAATAGAAATCCCAGAGCCTTGGCATTTAACCATATAAGATACTTTAAAAAAAAAAAAAAAGAAAAGGTAATATTACATAATAAACTTCTGTAATTGAAACAAGACCCTGAATACAAAACATACTAGTATTAATTCACACTTATTGTGTTTTCAACAGTTAACCACATGAACAATACCACATGTAGCCTGGAGTAAGAAAATCTATTTTTTTGTCTCTTCTGAGTTAATCTCCATTATTGTATGTTTGTGGTTGATCCATTTAGAAAACAAGAAAGTAGAAACTGTTTTGCAAACCAGAAATACCATAAAAGTTGCATTTACTTTTCCTTTTCATAATACATTTTTATTTTCATTTTCACTGCCTCTTAAAATATACTGTCCATTATACATGCATTGCATAATTCATACCAATCTATCAAGTTATACCATACTATTTTACCACCAAGCAACTTTACACAGAAATCTTATGCAATGTTTTCTTAAATACAGCCTTGAATAATAAGCTCCATGAAGACTGTTTTCAATTACTGATCTTACCACAATAAAATACAAAAAGGTCATGAAAGGTGTTGAAAGGCATATCAACTGACAGCCCTGAGATTTAACAGCAGACTGCTTTCTAACATCACCTCTAAATTCCTTACATTATTTTTTCCAAGTGACTTAGAATTATTATATTATTATATTCTTACCTATTTGTTAGTTGACTTGGAAATATGAGCACTGACATACTGATGCCACTTTGAGTGTAAGCTATCACCATTACTCCAAGACAAGAAGTCCAGGACAGGAAGTCCAAGACTTCTACTGAAGCACACATCAATTTGACTCACAGCACCCTTGCTAAAATATTGTTACTGGGGTCTTCAGGTGACATCAACTTCACCAGTGTTGAAAACTCTTCCAAAACTTTAAGAAAATATTGATATGGACTAACCACTTTGCAAATGCCAGATTTCACTCCCTTTAAAAAAAAAAAAAAAAAAACTCAGGACAAATAAATATAACAAGTGTTAAAAACTTGCTGAAAAAAAACACTTGAAAAACTGAAATCTGACATTAAAAACTGAAAAGTTTTCAGCTCTTGATAACGAAAAGGTAATTCTCTTCCTACTTAGCAGCAGGCTCACAAGATCCCTCTCTTTTTTCATACTAAGAACTTTTACAAAGATTTGCAAAGTTATTGATAAACTGAAGAAAGATTTGAGCTCTTAAAAACCTTGAAAAGATGGATAATAGGTTGAAAAAGCACATTATTCTGGCATTATATGTCTCCCATGGTTTAACAAAGAAAGTTATCTGTGATGAATAACAAATTCCAGTCATTTCCTCCCTATTCCACAGCTCTGGTATCCCTGAATGGTGGCTTTTGTAGACTGTGATTACAACATGTATTGTGATATAAATAACAAATACATAGTTTAGTTCACCAAGTCTGAGTTCTTGGTAGTTAGTGTATATAAGTCAGAAGCCTCTCAAGATACTGGCAAATTTCTCCTAATCCTCTACAATAAACTCATTTACCAATTTCAAGTGAGCTCTTCAAAGCAAGGTTTTGTTTGCAAAAGGCAAGATTTTTCAGTGTCTAAAATGAAAACCCATGAAATCCCATCAGGTGAAAAACTGATAAGGCTTTGGTAGTTTGTAGCATAGCTATGTCTGTAATATGCTGCAGAACAAACTGATGGCTTTGCATTTATAAGCAAAATGGTCTGCAGGTCATCACAGAATTTAGAAATGTCAGTGTTCTTAATATAGCATTATAAATCAGAGTAATACACTAAAAATTCAACATCCATGAATGCATTCCACCACCCTTCTGCACCATGTAAGATGGCCACAGCAAACACAGTTTTAGAAATGCATTGCTGTAATTCTACATTAAAAAGAAAAAAAAGTATTAGAAATGAGTATCCAAACATCTCTTATCAAATATAGACTTTCTTTTCACAGTCATGTATTATACAAAATGTCTGTGTCTCTCCCTTATAGAAAAGGTGATATTTATAACTGCACTAAAGAACCATATTTCAGCCTCTGCATCCATCAAAGAGCAAGCAGTTATAAGGAAATGAAGTATTCCTGCCTCATGTCAAATTCATGTCTGAATTCAAACTAACCCCTTTATTTATATTCATCAGGACATATTCAATATAAAATAAAGCAAATATATTTCATATGAAAGAATGATCTGAAATACAGATCCTATGGAAGATATTCTATCATAGCCCCATTAAAGAACTCACTGTGCCTTTGCATTAACTTCATAGCAACTAGGATGGCTGACCCCAAAACAGCACATGATTGCACACATTCTCAACACAGCCCTGTAGCTGGCTGCTCCATGAGATTTTATAAAATCTAGGTTTCTTTCATTCCCAGTGTTTTAAATAATAGAGAGCAAGCAGTATTTCTGCGATGAAAAATCGCTATTGTCAGCCACCAGCATGATGGCAACACAAGTGCTCAAATACAACCTTTTTTTCCATTGTTTTACTTCCTCACACCTAATTGATTTATAAGCTGCTTTGCTTCTGAAAAGAAAGGCATGAGTCACAGAAGGAAAACAGTATGTTCTTGGGGTAACAATTACCAGCCTGGTTTTGCCACTGCTGCCACGACCTCTGGGAGTTTTTAGATGTTTTTTTTAGTACAAAACTACTGTAAGTTGTGATATGTAAAGAGGTGAAAGAAATACCCAGGTAGAAAAGATTAAATATCAGCATCATCTTCATTTCGCTGAGAGCTCAAAAAAAAGCACCAACTGTATCTGAGAAGCTCAAAGGAAGACAATGCTACCACAGATGACCAAATGGTGGCATCTACCACACCAGTCCTTTTCCTGTACCCCACTGAACACTGAATGGTAAATCAGCTACACTGACATGAGGCCACACAAAGTGCAGGTTTACTCAACCTTCCTTCACAGAAACACTGAGCTGAGAAGAATATTTTCCTCTATAAAATCTGGACCAAAAAGAACTGGGAGAACTTACAGCTGGCTAAGGGTTTTTGGTCTCCCTTCTCAGTTAGATCTTCAGGGGAAAAGAAGATATTACTCTTCAGACACATCCAGAACTTTAGGCAACAACATTGCAGAAAATTACCCAGAGACCAGGCAGTAAGATGGCCTTTTGTTATGCAAGCACATTTGTGATTTGCAGCATTTTTATCATGACTTTGCTCAAGTAAATCATAACCAATGTACTTTTCCATCTACAGGGATATGAATCCCAACATACATCCCAAAATACAGACAGCCCCCTCCTAACATGACACAAATGAGGAAGGGTGGTACTCCCTTCAATCAGTACTGTTCTAGATCTATAATTGTATGTGCTGGTCACCCAAACATCCAGTTTCTAGTTTGTATGTGAGAAAATCACATGCAAAAATCCAGAAGGAAGACTTTTCTGAAAACATTTAAAAGAACAAAACAAAGGTGTCAGTTTTCTAATTGTCAGACCATTACCATGGGAACATATTAGCTCACATGAATGAGTGGCTCACCTCAGCTGCAAAACAAACCCAGTGGTTTGTCCGAGATTTTCACCCGGGATTTGTACTGAGATTTGATACTAGGGAATATGCCAACCCTATTGGAAGGAAACAGAAGAGGTGTTAACCCAGGAAATGAGAAGGCTGAGGTACTTTTTTGCCTTGGTCTTCACTGGAAAATGTTCCAGTCAGACCCCATGACTTGCAGAAGACATAGCAGGAATTTGGAGAATGAGGAACTACCCACAAAAGGAGAAGATCAGGTTCAAAAATATGTAAGGAACCTGAAGGTCCACAGGACCTTATGGGAGGCATTTGCAGGTCCTGAAAGAACTGGCAGAGGAAGTGGCTAAGTCACTACCATCATATCTGAGAAGTCACACCAATTCAGTGAAGTTCCCATTGGAAAAGAGGAAAGAACCTCCATTTTTAAAAAGGCAAATTAAAAGGAGCACCTCTCCTCTGAAGACAGGCTGAGATATTTAGGGTTGTTAAGCCTGTAGAAGAGGCTTTGTGAAGACTTTATAGCACCTCCCAATACCTAAAGGGGACTAAAGATAGCTGAGAGGGACAGGAGTGACAAGGGGGAATGGCTTTAAAATGAAAGAAAGTAGGTTTGGATTAGATATTAGAAAGAAATTCTTTACTGTCTAGAACAGGTTGCCCAGAAAAGCTGGGGATGCTCCATCTCTGGAAGAGTTCAAGGACAGATTGGATGAGGCTTTGAGCAACCTGGTCTAGCAGGGGATAGCTGTCCACAGCTTGGAACCAAATGATCTTCAAGATCCCTTCCAACCCAAACCAATTCTATGGTTTTCACAGAACATTCCCCCTCTGTAGAAGTTTTGTCATTAGCAGCTGGATGCTGATCAGTGTCTAGATCAGGCTCCTGCAGTAGTCAGGGGGGAAGATGAAAAAACTCAGATAACTGACCAAGAAAGTTACTCACTTTGGAGGGCTCTTACATACACACTCAGCCAGCAGAGGTTCTTAGCTCCAAGCCTCAGAAGTGTGGGCATGTAATTTCATTTTGGGGTGCACATGTTTCTTCCAGAGTTTGCCTTCCCATTGATGTTAATGTGATCTGGCTTTCTTTTATGCAATATTTTACTAACTTTCTTTGAAAACTAGGCACTTTTACAATTAGCTTAGTTGGGCCAAATTCTAACAGGCAAAACTCCCACTAAATCTGAAATTGAGCAACAGGATTACTTTTCCAGATTACATCAAATTTAGTCATGCAATATTTTTTTCCTTAATTCTTTATTCAAATCCTCAGCATTTGTACAGAACATGGGTGGACTCCCTCATCATCTTCAGTGGGACAGAAACTGTTTACAGAATTCACATTACATGTAAAGTGTTGTGGGAAAACTACACTAAGGCTGTACAGAAAAAAGAATCATTATTTACAGTGGGCACAGACCATGGACCATGCACACAGCAAAGCAGGAAATTTTATCAGGTACACACACACCTGCAATGAATCTGCTTCAGACATACAGTAAAAGAAAAAATTAGCCCTCTCCTATTCTGCTATGAACTGAAATTTAAAACAAGAGAAAAATCAGACTTTTAACATCTTCTGGATACTGTAAAGCAATGTCACACAGCCACTACCTCACAGCAAATTAGGGACTCATAGAGCTGTGAAAACAGGTAAAAAGAAATGCAGGGATTGGAGGAAAAAGTTTGTTATGATCAGTTCTTTTTCTCAAACGCAAAGTCCAGATCTGACATGTGTTACATGCACTACTTTGCTGGAACTCTCTTCCAAAACACAAATTGCTCTTTCACCCTTGGACTCCAAATCCACAGCTATTCCTGGGCTGGTAAACACAGAATGGCTGACTGGGAGCTCCCAAAGTAGCAGGTGTGCAACCCCAACACCTGTGAGATGAATGCTGCAGAAACAGTACTGGCCTGGAATAAGAGAATGCCTCACCTGTAACAGATGACACTATCTGTTTATAGATGTGATGGATCAATACTAACCTTCCAAATGAAGAGTGGATGCCTTTCCATAATATACTCACTCTTGCAGGGTTTAGAATAGTGACCACTGCACAGATTGTGTGGCCTGTATTATGCAACAGTGCAGACATGGCCACAGCCTTCTCTCTGGCCTCAAAATTACCAAAATGCTGGTAACTACACTCAGAAATATTTGGTAAATGGTGAGGAAGAGAGAAGACTGGTGCTTGGGAGCAGGCCCAAACTTTAACAAGCCACTGAAAATCATCTTTAGTATGTTTTGGTCCCACATTTCCATAGGGGTTAGGCCTAGGAGACACACACAGATTTGTTTAGAAACTGTTTGTTCTAGCTAAATTGTTTCCAGGATCCAGTTAGAAGCATTTGAAAAACTGTTTCATGAGCTAAGAATAGAAAGTAATCTAAGCAATTACAATAAGGAACATTTTTCCAGGTTCATGTAAGACAGCTCTGGGCATTCCTGTCTTCATCTGGCCACTTGCTTCAGGAATTAGTCATACCTGGCCTCCCAACTGTAGTCCCACACCAGGATTTATCACAGCACACCAAAAAAAAATCTGGACTGTTAATAATGAATTTTGGCTTGTGGACAGTAGTTATTTTACATATTCAGCTGTAGTTGCCAAGTATTAAGAAGATAATACAGAAATATAATACATAGTTATTACATGTCATGCAGCACTATTAACATACATGTTACTCTAAGTAGACATAACAGAAATATTACGCATGAAAAATAAAAACCTTTCTCCAATTTCCAGTCTTCTTGCAAATGAAAAGTCTATTTGCTTTTGTTAACTCCTCATAAAGCTTTCACCCACACTTTAGTCTCTGCTTATTCACTTGCCATGTACCACAACTTTTGAGTCTTTTAAACAACCTTGTTGTATTTTTGTTTTCAGAGCTCTTTCTTAATAATCTAAAGGCCTCAGCAAAACTGTGACCAGGCAAAATCCTTCCTCTGTCAATAAACACCTCTGGCTGTGTATTGAAGGTTTTACATTTCTTGTAAGCTGTTTCTGCTTGGCCTTCATATTCTGATGTCCAAGCTAGAACCACTGAAACCCATCACATCCAAATGACTTAAAATATTTTAAAATCCCACTTTGATCCATCATCATATTTAAGCTTTCAAATATCTTTGGATAATATCTGGACAATTTGACCCAGAGTATTTGTATCCCAATTGCAATTAGGATACTAACTGCAAATCCTCACAGAAATATACAAAAATTAAAAGCTAAACTTTCTTCTAATAGTGCTCCTGTAAATCTTTACCTGAGAATTTACTGTTTATATGTGATTATTTCACACTTCCAGCAAGAACAATATCAGCTGTGGAGGCTAAAACTCTCATATTTGTTTGCAGTATCAGCTGCCACACACAGAAGCCTCATCTGTTCAAAATCAGTAAAAAGGCTGCTTTTTAAAGAACACAAGTTTGTTAAGAATGTCAGAGATGTCAGAAAATCTTACAGTTTAATTAAGTTACAGCAAATTGGAGTCACTGCAAATTCTCTCACAAATGTTTGGCCAAATGGTGTAGCTACAGATAATTCCTATTTACAATCCCATAACCAAAGGACAGCCATTTACACTGAAGAGCTAAAACTCCTCCACGAAATAGGAAATTTAGAAAATTAGCAGATTTCCATTAACTGTTACATTTCAATACCAGTTACAAAGATTTGTTTCTAAAATGAAAGGAAAACTACCATGCAGAAATTACTGCATGAAGAAACAGTATTTTTATACAAAACTCACAGTTTTAACCCACTATCTGATCCAGGCTGATTAATTGTTACTGCTGGAGGCTAGATATAAAATCAGCACAAACTAACACCACCATGTTTAAACATCTGCATTTTAAGTGCCCATGGCTAGATATACTAGGTTGTCATTAATTTGTCAGAATACTCCAAAGTAAGAAGTGTTTCTGTCCCATCTCTCAGGGCTCCTCAAATGAGCTGGAATAAATGAGCCACTGTGTGTCCCTGCCAAGGCAGGGGGGTTGGAACTCAAGGATCTTTACAGTCACTTCCAAACTAGGCCATTCTGTGATTCTACATGCTTCTTATAGAAAGCATGACATCAAATAGCAATGTGTATTCCCAAAAGAGTAAAAATCTTAAAAGGTAAATGCACATTTGCTGCTTCTTCAGTGTAATGAACCCTATGGTAAGTTTGTAATCAAACTTCTAATGCTTGACTAATCCTTGATTCAGAAGATACATTTCAAAACAAATTCCTCCTGCTATTCTCTCCTAAAGTAGAACTTGAAACATAAAAACAAAAACAAACAAAAATGTGTATTATGTAAAAATGTAGAAAATTTTCCTTCTGTAAGAGCCTTGAATTCTTCTGGTACTGCTTTTGAGGAAAAAAAGAGCAAAGCCTCACACTGATGAACTTCTTCAGAAAAATTTTCTTGTACAGAGAATGAAAACAACACCAAACTGTGAGCACAACTGGAAAGGATAAAATCAAGGTGGATTCTTAACTCTAATTAAAAGTCAGGAAAACTCCGACACTTCAGTCATCTCCAAACCTTGAAAAATTCTTGCACCAAAATATGTAAATTATTGAAGAAATTTTAGCAGAAATCTTGCAAAAAGCTGCCTGTTTTATCACCTGCATTAATAAAGGCGTAGTCTAATATTTAGGCTCCTATAGGTACTTTTCATTGCTGTAAGTAATCCCATAAGTTGAGGTCACTTATCAATTCAAACAAGACATCAGCAAACTCTTGTGATTATAAAACAATTGCAATGAAGATAAAATGGAGCAAAATTACAGTGTGTCCTTCAAAATAAAGAAAACATGTTGTATCTAGATGAGTTATAAAATTAGATTTGTTACTCCACAACATACAGATATTTATTAAATAAATTTAGTAGTACGAGCACTGCAAGGATTTTCTTTTTCTTTGTATACACACACTTCTCTGTCAGATTTGACTGCAATTTCTTCAAGCTGGTTGAGAAATGCTAACCCTCTCTTGCTCTTCCCCATAACTGAAGAGAGCTGCATGAGTGCATCTTTCATTCCAGTGCCACAGGATTTATGAATCTACCTTTTAACAGACTGCAAGATTTTAAAGTCATCAAGGTGTGTGAATAAATGTGTTAAGAAGGAATTGCATCTAAATTGATAATATGCTGTCAGATTATGAAGCATTAGCAACATATTGGGCATTTGAACACAGGTGCTGGTGCCAAGGGAGTCATGGGGAACTGCTGCAACACAGCACTGCAGTCCAGCATTTCATTATGTGTGAGTCTGTTGGTGATCAGCTAGTCAAAGTCTTGCATCACTACATGACACTAAACAGGACACAAGACCAATGACCCTATGAGAACGTATCTGGGGCTCAATGCCACTGTAAGAGGTGTGGTGACAGCTGGCTTGGGGCTGCTCTGTCTCCACAGCAGCCTCCAGAAACAGCACCAGCACAGTTTCAAATGCACAAAGATGTTCTGCTTTGGGCTGGCTCATACCATACCAGCTCTAGTTCATTTGAGTCTTGTTTTCTGAAGTGCTGAACACCTGCAGTTTCCTCTGATTTCAGCTGGTGTAGAGGGTACTCAGAGCTTCCAAAAACCAGGCATTATGCATGAGCAGACATGGTCTTAAGAAGCAGATGCTCCACAATGCCAAAAAAGCCACCAATTTCACAAACTCTGTGAGTTTTCTCCAGATCAGAATTTGAAGTGTGCAGCTTCATAGAGAGATGTTTAAATATCTCCAGTAACTATGGAACAGGAAAAGAGATTAGAGAATAATAATGCCACCCTCATTACTGTCAGTCTTGCAGTATTTTAGACATCCAAACAGAAAGGGTGGTGCTCACTCTCTTAATGCTAGCTGGCAGGCAAAGAAATATATAACAGCAGGTTCAATAGGACAAATCATTTTAAATTTGGATAGGGCAATTTCATGTGAGGTAAATTTCTGAAACTGTGGCATCTAACTGAGAAAAGGGAAATCAGAGGAGGGAACTGCATTGCTGTCGAGAGAGAACAGCATGATTCTAAAAGCATTATTGCTTTAGTGGTTTCACAGAAAAGAAATTACTTAGGGATTGTCGGTTTAAAAGGCACAGAAGTATAGATTAAATTTAAACATGACTGAGATAAACAACAGCAGCTACCATTAAATAGCCCATTGGTTAGTTTTCATTAAAGTGGATTATTTTGCACACTGTTTGAGTAAAGAGTTGGGTGTCTCTATGCACATGGCCTTACTGCAGGGCTTAAGAGCTACAGCTTAGCCCTCTGCAAGTGGCAACAAAAAACAGAAGGTTTTCTGTTTTCTGGAGCAGAAATATTTTATATGCATTATGCAAGAACTATTAAAACCAAAACTCTTACATGATAAATTCTGTCAGATTGCACCACTTTTTTGAGTCCACTTTCTTCATCATCTCTTCAAAGAATTTCCCACAGGCAGGCAACTTTTCTAACATGAGAGATTCATTGCAGAGCTCAGCCTGTTGACGTGCACCTAGGAAACATCAGAAGCACTTTAATCACGAACACTGAAATAGAAGCACAAACACATCAGTGAAATTTGTTCAAACACTCCAACTTGCCACTTACATTCTCATAAGATTAGCATTTAATTTTCTAAGTAATTTTAGAAAATAGACAAAAGTATTTATATAAATATGTTAAAAACATAACTTGGTATAAAAACCCAAAAGATTACCATATATAGTACTGCCTTTTAAACCAAGCATAGAGGAACCTATCTAATCACTTTTCTAATCTTACTTAGCTACTACTCATACTACCTCTTTACCATCCATTTGCATTTTTAGTTAAAAGCTAACTGGATCTCCCAATCCCCCATCTCAGTGTAGAAAGCACTTTTCAAGCTTACATAGATGCTCACATTCAACGAACTATATTACTGTGAAATTACTTTAACATTGGAAATATTTGTATGTCTTACCAGCTAAAGGGTGTGAATTTCCACAGTCACAGCTTTTTCTTTAGTATAGCTGCTAAAGGAATTGTCTAGAGAACAAGTCCTGTGAGTGGCTGAGGGAAATGGGGTTGTTTAGGGTGAAGAAAAGGAGGCTCAGGGGAGACCTTATTGCCCTCTACAACTTCCTGAAAGGAGGCTGTAGCCAGGTGGGTTTTGGTTTCTTCTCCCAAGTAACAAGCAACAGAACAGCACAAAGTTGTGCCAGTGGAGGTTTAGATTGGATATTAGGAAAAATTTCTTCACCAAAAGGGGTGGAACAGGCTACTCAGGGAGGTGGTTGAGCCACCATCCCTGGAAGAATTTAAAAGGTGTGTAGATGTGGAACTTAGGGGCAAATTTTAGTGGTGGCAGTGTTGGAGTAGCAGTTGGACTCAGTGATCATAGAGGTCTTTTCCAACAGAAACAATTATATAATTCTATAAATTCTATAATTCTAAGAATTATCTACAGTTATCAAATGAAATTAAAATTACAGCATACAGCTACTTGCAAAGAAAGAGATAACCTTGAATTGAGCAAGCCTGTATATTTTTCAACCTATAATGGCAATTCCAGTATATTTAGTCAGTCAAATCTTTTTCTCACCCAGCACATGCCTGTGTTGGAATGCAAAAATAATATTTTGATATTTCTTATAAAATTGAAATCCTGAAAAAATTCTCTTCAGACTAATGTGTTTGATTTTGATAATCCTGAAACATCTTTTTTTGACCCAGCCATTAAACATCTTGCTTCACCTCTATATATGCCATTATTTTGACCATTCTTCATAAAAAAATGTATTAACATTGAAAATTACCTGTAAATATATGTATGTAAACATCTTTAATACAAATGCTTAAATTAAATTAGTCAGAAAAAAACCTGTGTAATTTTTTCCCTTCACAGCAGCTCAAATCCAAGAAATGCATTTAACTGAACAAAACTGCAACCCTAAAAAACTGGTATATCAGGGAATCCCCCTGAGAACTCTGGAGGAGCAGTTGCTTTTTAAGAATAAAGCCAAGGAGAACAGACCATTTACTCCTAAAAAAATTTTTCACTGAGAACATATTTACACCAGGGAGAGGTGTTATTTCTTTTGCTTCTATTAGTTACTTTGAAAGAAGGATCCTATCACTGCTGAAAAGAGCTGGTGGTTCTAATTTTGGGTGGTAACAGCCAAACACATAGCCTGAGGCCAACTGAGGTCAAAGTCATGCAGGACTTTGCTTGATAAGAAGTCCCCATGGCCCCATTCCTTACTATCTAGTAAAGAAAACCCCAAACTCCAAGGCAAGATGACTGGTCTCAGGCTTCACATCATAACCCAGCCATCACTCAGAAGTTTGAGTATCTCCATTTGAAATGAGGCATGTGATTGTAAAACAGGCTTGAGTGGACATCATTTCACCCAGAAAGGAGCCCTGGGCAGGAGCACCTTGCAATTTAACTCCAGTTATCACAGCTGACACCTTAGCTGGTGGTCACTCTCCCCATGATGCTGTATGACAAATGGCAACCATCTCATCTGGCCAAATAAACACTTTGCTTTCACATATTTGCCAAGAGCAGCAGACCTATAATGGAACAGCCTATGCTGCACCTGAAATAAGTCTCCAACTTTCTACAGACCACAAACTCTCCAGGTGTGTGGCTCACTCACTGGGACCTAAATCCTTGCTCCTTCATCATGTCTGACTGTCAGTGCTCTTAAAGCTGTTCATGAAGCCTTCATCCATGCTGGCAAAAATCCAGAACTACAATTAACCACCAGTGATAGAAATGGCAAAAATTACCACACAGGGGCAGCACAATTTTATCCATGAGAAGTTATCATGATAACATGGATCCTGCCTACTTAAGTGTTCCTGTCAATTCATCTGGCAGCTGCAGCAGTTGACAGTTACACTTTCCTCAGCTAGACCTGCAGATGAATGCTAAAACCTGCAGAATTCAAAACCACATGAAAATTGCATAGCTCGCAACTTAAATCCTGCACTGATGCTTTGGCAAAAGTTACACAAAGCTGCTTTTTCTGGCAGGGTATTCTAAACAGCCAGCTATCATTTGATTTATAATCAAATCCAACAGAGTACAAGTTTTTCTTCCACTACATCCCGTGTGCTGACAATTTAATCCAGCCCCTTCCCAGCAGGGTGCTTGAATGGATTTTCCATGCCCTTGGTATTTTTGGTTGTCTGTATTAAAAACTGCAGTATTTTTCAGGGTCACAGAAAAAAAAACCCTCTATCAGAGTCATTTGAGTGCAAGCTAATGACACAAGGGTTTCTGTCTAAATCCCTGACCAAAAGAGATCAAAATCATGGATAATTCTGCAGTTTCACCATTACTATTGAGAATGACCTTTACAAAACACTACAACACTCCCTCTGCATACAGCCAGTGGACTAGACCAGTTGTAAAAAATGCAAAAAATTGAGATGAGATAGGATGGAAGGGTTTCTCAAAAGTCAACCAGCAAAACAGAAATAGAAGTTTGAATTTTTGAAGTAAGACTCACCTGCAAATCCAAGCGTCATTAGACCATTAACTAGGAAGGGGGAAAAAAAAAAAAGAGATGAGTTAGATACTTGCACACTCATATAAAAGGATTAGTGCAATTACAAGCCAAGTAGAAGATAACTATGTTTCAACAGAATATTCAAAATGCTTACTCAAACAATAGTTTCAGTTTTCTTAAAGAGAGTGTCTGAATGAAAAAATGAGCATTTAGAGAACATTATGTTTTTAAATTCCTTTTTATCTATCCTTTAAATGGCTGAGTCAGACTTCTTATGGGTCTGTATATACCACTCCTTCCTCTAGTTTCTAACATTAAGGATAGGGACAGAGCAATTTTTACTTCAAACTTCTAAAGGGTGAAAAAGTTCAAGAAGATAACACACACACACAAAACATAGGCATACTGCACATTCTAACATGTAGAGAAAAAAATCCCTTTATTGTTAAGCAAACACAACACAACCATAAGTGTGTACTCTCTTGAGGGAAAGCATATTGTTTGGTTTAAGTCTCCAGCTTTTGCACAGTGAAGTCACACATTTTGAAAAACATTACAATCAAAACCTATAAACTTCTTATGCAGAAGTTACTCTAACAGAGGTATGTGTTATATTTGAAAGAGCATCTGAATGGAAACAGACTATACCAACAGAAGTCTTCTGATTAGTGATTTGCAGTATATCCAGATGGACTAAATTAACAGAAGCCCACTGTGTTTGCACAGCTCCAGCCACACCCAGGATATTGTAAGAGCTAAGAGGGACATGGCTCCAATTATTTTTGATGTCCCACTGAAAAATAAAAATTGCTGACAAATCTTCATAGCGTTAACCTCACATCAGCAATTATATGAATGATTCCAAACAAATGGGTGCCTCCCTGTTTGTGCAACACATGGCACCCCAGTAAAACAAACCAAGATACACGTAGCAGAGTATCAGTCCCAACCATTAATCCAGGCCATGGTCACTGGGATGTGCCAAGCTGTCAACTGAGTTAACTGAAAATTATGGTGTACAAGCATGCAAGAAGAATTTAGATCCTTCTAAGGAACATATTTTTCTTCCAGAAAAGCATTAATCTCTGTCTTAGTTACTAACGAGCCAGAATTACTGTGACGAGCAGGAATCCACACATCGGAAAATTGTCATGCATCCAAACACACAGAGATGAAACTCCATAATACACTCTGATG